>CM025792.1:7522546-8122546 GCA_014635995.1 Sarcophaga peregrina | reverse complement strand
AATCTATGGAGAGCCTTGATGTCGGCTCTCTCGACACAGAACTCAAGCTCTCAAAGAAGTCCCTGCCAAGAGTTCTCCACCTACCAAGGGCTGGACAGTTACAGAGGAGGTGTTCGATAGTCTCTAACTCCTTCTCATCGCAACATACCCTGCAATAGTCAGCGACATAATCTTGTAGTGCCCCATGATAAAACCGACAATCAACCTTAAGCTGGCCTTAACCAAGTCCCCTGCCAAGGGTCCTCAACCTACCAAGGGCTGGGCAGTTTTAGAGGAGATGTTCGACAGTCTCCAACTCCTCCTCATCGCAACATACCCTGCAATAGTCCGGCTGGGATCTGGAACAGACCTAATCTCGGAGTGCCCCGTGATAAAAAAATTCACGATTTGTTGGATGTAACCTTGCTTTCGTTAATTTAAGAGGTTGCGAGTTCGCAATTTCAACGTGTCTACCTACTTTTCCATTTTGTTTCTTAAAATCCTTCAACTTTTCATCTTCTGATGCTTCCAGGAGACAATCCATTGTCCTTTTAAATCAAACTTTCATTCCCAAATAAGGTTTTAGGCTTCTCCATTAGCTCGTTAGAATAATACATTCCGGAAACTGTACATCCGGTTGTAGATCAATTTTTTAACTTATCTCTCGTAGTCTCCAAATTCTTCAACTTTTTCACGTTCTTTGGCAATGCCACCATATTAGCGGGTCTATCCTTTAATGGCTCTGTTGTAAGCATCCAAAATCATTTCGAATTCCTTCCTTTTTTAAGAAATTCTAGGGCTTTATATTGCTAGCAGTCTTGAATTTCATGAATTACAGATTATTGGGCGAGACGAAATTATTTTTGTATTTTGCGGAGTTGTCTCCCCCCTCCCTACGAGTTGTTTGCACAATAAAGAAAATCAATAATCTTAAGGAATATCCCTTAATAGCTATGCTACAACTCCTGCCAACTTGACCTACTTTCGTCTGCTTGTTTTTTTTTTTTTGGTAACATCTTCGTTATAACTTCTCGAAAAACCACCACCACGCCATTGAAGCTGTTACAAGTGAGTAGCAGGGGGAAAAATCTACCCCCTGAAAGTGTTGCAAGGATTTATAAACATAAACCAAACAACGGAAAATATTTTTATGTAATAGGCCTTCTCTTAATACGTCTGAGCATCTCAAATACATTCCAATATAGATTCCAACAAATTGGCCACACACACGTAATGAGTGAATTCGCCCGTCTGTCCGCTTATTTGGCAAACTTTTCAACGCCGCCGTCGTCGTTTACCTCTTCACATTTGATGATAACAACGCAATTCGAATTCTAGGAAGGAGGCTGCAGCAGTTGCTGCTACTGCCAGATTGGGGGTGGTTAAAGTGGAGAATTCAACTTTATTTTATGTGGAGAGGGGTTCTCACTCACTTCCCCTCTCTGGGCTTTTATGGTTATTTGTGAAATAAAATTGAAAAATCATTTCATTCTGTTCCAACACGTGTTCCAGATTCCAAAACAACAGGATTGTGTGAATCTTTTTTGTGTAGGCACTACAGGAAAGTCGGGATGAGGGCACCAGAGAGAAGGAACTACAAGAGGGGGAGGGATTGATTTTTATTATTTACAACACTGTGCTTTTGTTTTATGCCCCATCAAAAGAAGAAAAATTAAATGATTGTGTTGTTGTTTTTCATTTGTGATTCCCTTTTGTCCCAATTTCTTTATTCCTTACATGTAAGGGTGGGTTGGTGAATGCTTTTGGAATGGAGTGCCCTGATAACCTCAATATTCTCTTGTGTGGTGTATGTGTGTGGAGGAGGCCTTCGGAAATAAATCTTTGGCAAGGTGGAGTGTTTTGTTTTTGAAATGATTCGCAACAAGCGTTCTGCGTTAGATAACATTCTCCTATCCTATGAAAAGCGGAGTGAACTAAAATTACAAAGCCTTCGTTAAACGCTAGACTCTACATTTACCTTCCTAAGTATAAAACGTAAAGACAGAGTGGACTTAGTTGTTAGATTGAGAGTCCAGCAAATTATTGAATAATTTTTGCAAACTTTAGTAATGAGATAGTCGCAACGAACATTTAAAAAAAATAGTTGCTGTCCATATTGCAGACCAAGCTTGTCCATGAATTTCACGTATTTTGTCCAAAAATTGTGGATTATTCCTAAGGTTCCGTTTCTTAGCTTTGGCCCCCGGGCACACAGATTGCATTGGCTAGTGTAAAACCCTAGAATATTTCGAATGGGATCCCACATAGAAGGGGTGCTCCTCTCCCCATTCTTGGGGGAAGGTGAAATTTCTTTCTTTGACTAATGAATCTTAGACTTAAAAGAGAGTACCTAGAAAGGATGTATCAGCTCTTATTCTGCAGTCCCGGCTTGACATTTCATTCTGACGTGGCCACTCTCTCTCTTTCCTTACGAAACGCTGGCTATTAGGGAAGCGTGTCCGCCTACTAGACATCTCCACATATGTTGCGATTCAAAAGCAAACGCCAGCGTTCAAGTGAATGCAACAAAACTGGGGGAACCCGACTTTTAACGCATCACTCATGGAACAATAAGAATTAAGGATTTGAGTAAGTCTGTTCCGTAATTTGTTGCCTTTTTAGATCATTAAAAGAATGTTTTAGCACTGTTGACCTAATAATCGGAAACCTTATCCATTTCTAGGTGTGGTGACGCTATCTAACGTAACCTAATCTGGGGTAAGGCGATTAAAAAAAACTTGGCGAACCCAACTCGAAACATCACTCATGTAACGATGTGAATTGGGGATTTGAGTGAACTTGTGCCATATTTTGTTGCGTTCTAGGATAAGGTGAGTGAGTACATGACCTACCACACAAATGTTGGCTGTAGTCTCCCTTGGAGTAGATGTAGCTGCATATTGTGTGACCACAATGCTGGCCTTATCTGGTTGTTCAGTTTCTAGACGTCTTAAGGTTGGCCAGCTTAAGGTTTGTTGTCGGTTTTATCACGGGGCACTACGAGATTAAGTCGCTGACGGGGACTATTGCAGGGTATGTTGCGATGATAAGGACTTCTTTGAGAGCTTGAGTTCTGTGTCGAGAGAACCGACATCAAGGCTCTCCGCAGATTCATTAGCAACTTGGGCTGGTTGAGAGGCTGCTAGGGCTTCATAAGTGTAGTCGCGCCCTCACCCTCTTTTGCTTGTCTGTTTCATTCTGTGTGATTCCTCCGAATGTTCATGGCCTTTCATCATTGCCTCTTAAACCATTCACGCGTAGCGATACTTTACCATTCGACATGGCCGCCACTTTGTTCATTATTTAACTTCCTGGTTTTGTTTTTGCTTTTTTGCTTTTCCCCCTCATCCTTTTTCGCCAGCAATTTATTACAATAAAAAATCCCCTCTGTACCGTGTATACACAAAGAGTATAAGCAGGGGCCCTTTTAGAGCTTCAAGGTTAAGCAAAAAGTTCCTTGTCCCGAAAATACAACCACCACCATCGCTAGCAGTCGCATAGAAAACTGCGCGTTTTTTATGTGTGAACGCTTCCTTAAACGAACGACGGACACAAAGGAAAACAAGAGAGTAATACGCAACGCAATAAAATAACTAAATAAAGAGGGGGGGGAGAAACAAAAGAGAAGAGAGAGAGAGAAAAACACGAGGAAACTTTAGTTTTAAGGGTGAGTTGTTGTTGCTGTTGGTTTTGTTTGTTTTGTTTCTTTTCCTGAAACGTTCATTCACTTGTGCTCAGTCACTGTACTCACTTAGTTGGTTACTCGGTGAGAGAAGGTTTTAAAGGCAATGACATGCGTTGGCGTTGTTGGCAATTACAAAATAAACGTAAACGTTAACGTTGCTGTTGTCCTTAAACGTTACTGTATAAGGAAGTATATGACGACTCTTGTCATATGCTGGAGGAGGCAGGCAGTGGCAGGGGCATGGATTTGAGTTTGGGATTGCTTTCTTTATATTCCATGATTTATTGTTGTAATAATTTACGCAGAACCAAATCCCCTAATACACTACAAATATTTTAAACCTAATAAAGCAAACAACACCGCCCCACCCCCCTTCCCCTTCTCTTAAAAGCCATACTTTTAAAACCTATGGTCCCTCCCTCCTTCCTTTTGATAAGGCATTCATTCATTATCAAGGACCAGTTTGTTTATGACAAATTTATGCCACAGAAAAAAAAACAGAAAACAAAAAGGAAACAAAATTAAATTGAGTTTGTATTTCCCTTACTTTCCCTACTACCCCTCGTATGTTGTTTAATTATGCCCCGCTTAAATTATAAAAAAAAAAATAGAAAAATTTTTTTTTCATTGAATTTAAAAATTTCTTCAATTTTAAGGTGGGGCCGCCCCAGAGGGCAATATTTATGGCTGGGGCTTTGCGTAAATACAGGAGGTTATTGTGCTTTATTACCGTTGTTCGACCTTTACATACCCTTTTTGCTTCTTTTCGAAAATGAAACGCAATACCATACATCCACCACAACAAAGTCAAATTATTACACGGAAACGACGTAGTAAACGTAACGCCGTTAAAATGTTTGATGTTTGGGGTGAGATTTGTCAACGCCGGTTCTCTGTAATCCTTTTAATTGTTATTTTATAAGATAGACGCGTAATTGCCTTGGTTGGTAAGCCCTTCGATATTTGCAGTTCATTGTCCGCTATTAAATTTAGAAAATATTTCCTTATTTTGACAGGAAGAGGAGGGGACTGACATCATTTTGATGTTGTTTTTGCAACACAATTTCATAGAAAAATATCAGGAATAACCGCCTTTTAAAATAGAATATCCCTGCATTGAAGTCGCCGTGGTCTAGTGGGTAGTGTGTTGGCTTATTAGACGAAAGGCCCGGGTTCGTATCCTAGGTCAGACATCAAAACGAAAAATATTTCTTCGGCGACTTTCTCTCAGCAGATTTCTGGCAAAGACTCTTGAGAGTAAAAATTGACATGAAAAGCTTCTCAAAAATCTGTCGTTCGGAGTCGACTTTAAACTGTAGGTCCCCCGCCACTCTTGTATAAAATGAACGCACACAACATAAGTGGTGTGAGAAGCTAGGTCGTAGTCCTGACTGAAGGATTGTAATGGCCAATTATGTATGTATCCCTGCATTAGGAAACTAGGCCCAGTATAGACCTTCTTCGTTGCGCCCAAAGGACTTCCATTAATTTTATTAGCGGCACAATGCACCACACAACTTCCAATTGGACACGTCGTTTCTATCTCAACTGAGGACCTTCGAGTAACTTTATCAAATATGAGATAAATCAAGTCTCGTTAGAGAATTTATATCAGGGAAGACTAGTCCTCTCACGGGGATGCTACAAACGTTTACACGCTAAATTATGCTCTTCTATCCTATTTGCGGATCTCGAGACTCCGAGTTAACTTAATGGCACCTCAGAGAAATCAAGTCTCGTTAGAAGTTCTCTGCATTTGAATTCGAAGCAGGGAAGACTGGTCCCCTCACGGCCCTCTCTCCAAACGTTTAAACGGGCGAGTCTATAAGTTAACTTAAAGGCATCTGAGAGAAATCAAGTCTCGTTAGGAGCTGCCTACATTTGAATTCAAAGCAAGGAAGATTGGTCCCCTTATGGTCCTCTCTCCAAACGTTTAAACGGGAATATAACATAGGCTTTGGAATTTTCTGCGTAAGACTTAATTTATTGGGATATCCCACCGTCTGCCAGGGTAATATTGTGTGTTTTAGGCCGAGATAACGGATAGAAATCAAGATGCAGAACAGTACCTAGGTTAGGTTAGGTTAGGTCGAAATTGACCCATTGTACATTGTCCTTAGGAACAGTACCTAAGTAAGGTTCGAACAAGTTCTTTGACAAAGTCTCAGCGAGTCTAGTCGGCCAGGACGATTAGTCAAGAAATGGGGAAAAAAAATGCTCCCCCCTTCTGCTTAAGATTTCTGGTTAGAAGTAAGCCTTTAATTTTCTCTTCCGACTTGTTATTTGATTATCATGGGGCCACAGATTTTCTTCACACAAAACGCTGCGTATTAGAGAAGCCTGCCACTAAAAACTAAAAAAAAACTAGCATTTTCTCTAATTCAGCTAAAGTATTTGTTTAAAAAAACTGAAAACATTTCTAAGCTATTCAATTCAACGAATTCTTATCGTTATTCAGCTGACTATTGTACATTTAATTATATTGTAAAGCACATTGAGTCTATTATTATGCTATTCAGCTGGCATATTTTGCAATTCAGCTAAGAAAATGAACAAAGTTTTTAAAAAATTTAAATTTTTGCTTTACTCGCATTTGTTTAACAATTGCATTCCTATTCAGCTGCAAATTTATGCTATTCAGCTGGCATATTTTGTAATTCAGCTAAGAAAATGCACAAAGTTTTTTAAAAATTTAAATTTTTTGCTTTATTCGCATTTGTTTATCAATTTCACTCCTATTCAGCTGCAAATGTATCCTATTCAGCTGGCATATTTTGTAATTCAGCTAAGAAAATGTACAAAGTTTTTATAAATTTGAAATTGTTTGCTTTACTCGCATTTGTTTTACAATTTCACTCCTATTCGACTGCAAATGTATGCTATTCAGCAGGCATATTTTACTTTTCAGCCATACAAAATGAGTGATTTTTCAAAAAATTGGAAAAATTGTTTTATTCAGCATATTGTTTTTGCTATTCAGCTGAACTAATTTCAATTTAATTACACTGTAAAACACTTTGCCGGTGTTAGTCAGTTTCTATTTCCTCATCGATTTATTTATTAAAAGAAAATGAATTTCTTTTTAATAGTTTTGCACCGGTTGGTTGCTCATTTTGCCGGTCAGTCATTCTGTCATAAGTTCTTGACGTTGGCATTTATTCTCATATTTTTTAATTTCCTTAACCTTTACCTTTAAAGCTCATTTTAAATTACTGGTGGTGCTGGTGGTGTTGATGGTGATGGTGGCCTGACAAAACACGCAACAGTGTAGTGTATTGCATGGTCTTCTTCTTCTTTTATTTCAATGTGGCCTTGACCACACTCAACCTTGACTGAGGTAAGTGCGCTCTCGCTTTAATGTGTTTCTATAGTTAGTCAGCCACAGTTAGCAAAGCAGCCAGCCGACCACAGCTTAGCTTAGAATGTTTTTTGTTTTTTTTTTTGGCGGTAACGGTAGTGCTGGTGTTAGCGGTGATAATAAGCATTGCTAACGTCACTAACCTAAGCATGCATGCATGCCACTGTAAATTTCCTTAGTTTATAATACACTATTGAATGCATGACCAATTGCCATAAAAAATCGAAATGTTTAGTAAAAGAAAAAAAAGGAAAACTGTTGCATATTTGATAGTTATTAAGAAAGTGTGACATTTTATTAGCTGAATAACAAAAGTTTGCAGCTGAATAGGAGCGAAATTGATAAACAAATACGAGAAAAGAAGAATTAATTTATTTTCGTAACAGTTTTTGACACTTTCTTAGCTGAATAATAAAATACATTAGCTGAATAGCAATAATTTACAGCTGAATAGCGGTAAAATTGATAAACAATACGAGAAAAGAAAAATTTATTTATTTTCATAAGTTTTATACATTTTCTCAGCTGAATAATGAAATACACTAGCTGAATAGCAAGAATTGTAAATGACTAGAAGTAATATTGAAAAACAAATGTAAATATAGGAAAAAAGTTTAATTTTTGTAAAAATGTTAAATGTTTTCCTTGCTGAATAGCAAAATACCTTTGCTGAATAGCATACAATAATTGAAAATAGTGATAGTAATAAAAAACAAATACAAATGAGAAAAAAAATTTCGATCATTGTAAACATTTTTCACATTTTCTGAGCTGAATAATAAAACACATTAGCTGAATAGCAACCATTTACAGCTGAATAGGAGTGAAATTGATAAACAAATATGAGAAAAGAAAAATTAATTTGTTTTCATAAAAGTTTTTGACATTTTCTTAGCTGAATAGTAAAATACATCAGCTGAATAGCAACAATTTACAGCTGAATAGCGGTAAATTTGATAAACAAATACAAGAAAAGAAAAATTTATTTATTTTCATAAAAATTTTATACATTTTCTCAGCTGAATAATGAAATACACTAGCTGAATAGCAAGAATTGTAAATAACTAGAAGTAATATTGAAAAACAAATGTAAATATAGGAAAAAAAGTTTTAATTTTTGTAAAAATGTAACATGTTTACCTTGCTGAATAGCAAAATACCTTAGCTGAATAGCATACATTAATTATAAATAGTAATAGTAATAAAAAACAAATACAAATGAGAAAAAAGAATTTCGATTATTGTAAACATTTTTCACATTTTCTCAGCTGAATAATGAAATACGCTAGCTGAAAAGAAGAAGGAATAAAGGTAAAATTGAAAAACAATTACGAGAAAAGAAAAAAGTTTAAAGTTTTGTAAACATTTTAGATATTTAATCAGCTGAATAGCACAATTAGTTAGCTGAATTCAAAATATAGTAACTGAATCGCAAAGTAATAACATGAAAGCGTTTTAGAACGTAATGAAATTGAGTAAAGAAAATATTATGCTGAATTAAACAATTTGTTTTAATTCTACTATAAAAAAATTTCTCATTTTGTGTAGCTGAATTAGGGAAAACAAAGAATCAAATGAGATTTTAATTCATAAGATGGCAATTTCTTTAATTTTCTAACAAATTTTCTTAGCTGAATACCAATACAGGTTAGCTGAATACAAAATAGAGTAGCTGAATAGCAAGACGACAGCTGGAAAGGTGACACAAGTATGTATATATTAAGCGTAATACTTTATATCCTAAATTCAGATCCTTTCGTCAGCGACATCAATAGTGGGGTTTCAAACCAGCTAGAAGTTTGCAGCAATCTAAAATCTTGTAATTACTATGGCAAGGGATTTGTAGAGATATTATATAGAATCCCATAAGCCCCCGTATGTACAAAACTCAAGTGTCTTCCAGGACATAGGCATATTGATGGAAATAACATTGATAAAGAAGCTTACAATCTCCGACATGTTACACGGGCATTGGTATTTTGATTGCTACAATTAATCCTAAAATATTCACTCGTTTTACAGGAAAACTCAAGAGGAGGGTACGCTGAATATTGATAGACTCGGATCTACTTGTATGGACGAGAAGAGAATCGACCGACTTCCTCAAATCACATCCATCGCACAATTACGGGTCAGTTTCCTTTGGAAAGACGTGCCGAAAGATTTGACATTCCGTCAAATGACTTTTGAGGGAACTGTGGCTCTGAAAAGGAGGAAGAGACCGTCTTTTATCTCATCAGAAAGCGTCATGCTGTAGTCGCAAAAAAGAGGCGTAGATTTTGGACCTATCACTATCTGACATCCTGGACCATACATACGCGTACATAATTGGCCATTACAACCCTTCAGTCAGGATTACGAGCTAGTTTCTCACACCACTTATATTGTGTGCGTTAATTTTATACATGAGTGGCGGGACCTACAGTTTAAAGTCGACTCCGAACGACAGATTTTTGAGAAGCCTTTCAGGGCAATTTTTACTCTCGGAGTCTTTGCCAAAAATCTGCTGAGAGAAAGTCGCCGAAGAAATATTTTTCGTTTTGATGTCTGACCTGGGATTCGAACCCGGGCCTTTCGTCTAATAAGCCAACACACTACCCACTAGACCACGACGACTTCATTCTCGATCACTCTCTCGAATATAAAAATTGCTGCGTAAAAGCAAAATTAATGTTGGACTCGTGATGATTTCTTCTAGGGCACGTTTGATACCAGGGTTTAATATTGACTATAGACTTAAATGTTGGCTTAAGTGGGAACCCTATCTCTAAGGTGGTCCGGTCCGCCTCTTTATCTAACCTAACCTGGGATTGGGGCAGATATCTTGGGGAAACAACCCCATTGAAGTATACTTTTTGTTCCATTTCAGTTCTTATATCTGCACCTGAACAATAATTACGTTTTTTTAAAGCATATAAAGAGGGGGCATTGCAATTTAATTGCGCACAATATTTTAAGGTACAATTTTCTTTTTTGGAAATATTTTATTGCGTTGAAAATAAAGTATGAGAATTGCGTTGTTGATAATTGAAATGGAAAAAACTTGGCTTTTGCGTTGTTCTTCTGCTGGATGCCTAAATATATGCTGCAAAAACATACAAAAAAAATCTATTGAAAATAAAGCCTAAAAGCCTACCCTTAATTTTTAGGTAAGCATTGTTGGGATATTGAATAACATCGGTGAGTATGCATATGTATTTGTGTTAAGACAACAACAATTTGTTTTTCAGTCAAAGTCAAATCCGAAAACAAAACAACTCATGTAAAGTATCGTATTTATTTCATTATTTTATAGATTGTAAAGGGAGACAGAGAGAGAGAGAGAGGGAGAGAGAGAATGCTTTTCTCCTTGCCTTTGCTGTGAGTGTCATTTGCCCACAGATGTTTATGAAATGCCAACAAATTTTCACAGTCATTTATAAACAAAACACGTTATTTTATCACTCATTCACTCTCTCTCTCTCTCTCTCTCTCTCTCTCTCACTCTTCTTTTAATAACGTTGTTATGAATAAGAGAGTGAGTGAAAGTAGTTGGAATAAAGAACAAATATTGAAGCATACTTTTAAGCGCCAAAAATAAAATGAAATTATATATTCTGCTGTATGTATACCGTGTGTATGTAAAATAAAAAAAAAATTATTGAAATTGGAAAAGGGCACTGGGTGGTATAGGGGGTACAAAAAAGATAGCTTGAGTTGGACCAACTAGAAACGTAAAGCTGCTGAGGTATACATCTCTCACAAACACACTAATCCTATGCTTTTAGCCCGCTTTCCCATAAAAAACGTTTGGATAACATCGCAAGTATAGTTATAGGCTGTAACCTGGAATCGAGGATAATTCCCTAACCTAACCTAACACCACCACCTTAAAGGATTGATTCACAGAGCCTAATATTTCCCAGTGGTATCGGTAAGGGTTTGGTCTACTGTTTTCTCCTCCTACGATTTAGTAAAGACTTAAACCACCTAATAACTTAGCCCCGTTATTTGCCACATTTTTTAACTTATACACCCAATATTATAAGTAACCCAACACTTACATAGGGAGGTGACATGAAGAGTTATTAAAATTGTTTAGAACTTGCTTTCAAGGCCATAGGTCCTCCTCTCACTCCCTCTCGCTCCCTCTCGCTGTCAACTAAGCCTGTTTGCTACAACTTCCTTTAAAATTAAAGTATATTTTAGGGGCTTATTTTTTATTTTAAATAAGCATTAACGTGGCATTTTCTTTTTCTCTCTCTCTCTTCCAAAAGCAACAACGCAATATGAAATGGCTTTTAGAAAACAAAATGGAAAAAATCATTAAGGGGGGAGGAGTGGCAAAGTAGGCATTTACCGTTATTGTTTCAGTTAATAAAGCAAAACAAAACAAAAAAGTTTAGAATACCTTTAGGGTTTTTAACAAATAAAAATTCAAATTCATTTCGAATTCATTATTTCAGGGGAGGGGGTGGAAAAACGCAGAAGGAGGGCAAAGAGAGAGATAGAAAAATTAATATAATACAGAGTAGTGAGGGGTGACAACAATTTTGGGAATTAAATACAGCAATAATAATAATAACAACAACAACAACTACAACAACAACAATAACATTAGCAGTCAGTTATTAGCAGCTTTACAAACAATTGACCAAAAATAGCTTTCATCGGTCGTTCGGTTATCCTTGACTTTTGCATTCGAACGCCGTTATAATGGTTGCTTGGTTGGTTGGTTGGTTGGTTGGAGCTTAAAGATGGCGACCTCAAACAATGACAACAGTCAATGTCCTAGATGAAGGAGATGAAGCTACAACAAGAAGCGTGTATAGAAATCAAAACAAAAAACAGAAAAATAGAGAGAGAGAGAGAAAACGAAACGTACTAAAAAGCTTTTTAAAAAGTTTTTTTTCTCTTCGCTTTACATTTAACATCCAGCAGATAGAGAGAGAGGAACATTAATACAAGAGAAAATAATTAGATTTGCCGGTTTAGTCTTGGGGTCCTGCGGCTTAATGTGAAACTCGGAAACCCAACACCACTTACAGTTCCCATCTAGTGGTGAAATTAGTCTCCTCTAGAGATAAACATTCAGAGCCGGAATGTTTCAGGCAATCCAACTGATAGGCAACCTGAGCCGGTGCCTCAAAATTGTAGAGAGCTTCCGCACAGCATCAAGACAATTCCAAAACATTATACATGAAGACACAAAGATTTTCTTACACAAATTTTAAAAGATGAATGGAATAATGAACCCTATTTGTACAGAGCCCTAGGCAAATATGGTTAGCTAGGGATATCTACCGTCTTAGTAACCTTACAGTACTCTAGCGTGATCAGATCAGAGAAATCGAATGGGCTACAGCTCCCTCCCCTCCTTAATTGATCAATAAGCAAGGTTTTGCAACAAAACAAACTAATGACTAATGAGCGAAAGTGGAGGGCATATATACTTCCAAGAGCAGTATATGATCAGGTAGTAGGATATCATTGAACAGAAAAAAAGGAGGAGAGGATATTGCAGAGGCTCCCAGATCATGCGAGAATATAGGACAGTGCACAGGCAAATGAACTTAACAGAAGGAAAGCTTTTTGATTTTACTAAAGCAGCCAGAATCGAATCTTGTTGTCCACAATTCGGCTGGCATATGCCAGCATTAGCTTGATGAATTCGGGTTTTCAAATGTTCCAACGTTAGTAAATTATTCACAACGAAAGGGTCTCTAACTTAGACCGACAAAAAAAATTGTACTAATGAGCCATATTGATAAGAACATCTTAATAACGCGACCACATCACTTTCTCTTAAAAAGAAAAAAACGCTTTCAATGTATTTACATTTCTCTTAAATTTTAATTTCAAATCGTTTTACCAACTATTTTTAGAAGCTTTTTAATGCAAAGAAACATAAAAACAAATTCCAAATACCATTGTGTAGGTGCTTTCAAGGACTTGGTGTATGTGTAAGCTCACACACTCTCTCTTACTCTCTCTCTCTCTCTCTCAACTTTTAACCTGACAAGGTTAAATTTTTATAACAATAACGCGTGGCTTGGCCAAATAAATTTTACTTTCATTTCAATGCATGAATGGTGGTGTATTCACATACATATATGAATCATAGTATATGAGCGTCGTAGGTGTGTGTGCGTGTGTGTGTGTACAAAGTATGTGAGAACATTTGTTGATATGCCTTTTTGACGAGTCTCAGTAATAATAGAGCCTTTTCTACTATTGTTTACTGTAGGAGGATGGATAGATGGCTGGATGGCTGGATTTCAATTTATTTTTGTTATTGTTTTTCGTTTTTAGAACAAAAATTGCGCCGTGCAAGCCTGAAAAGCTTCGTGTGTGTGACTGTGTGTGTGCAAGTGTTCGGGTGTTTTACTCTTCTAGTTGAAGTTCAAGGTTACGTTCGTTATAAAATATACAGTATGTATGTGTGTCTGTGTGTGTGTGCATTTCTGTTTCTGACACATGTTTGTTTGTTATTGTTTTTTTTTTTCTTTTTCTTCAATTTCTTATTTAACAACGAGGTGGGAGTACACGTACAAGCACTAGCAGCAACCTTTTTATTCTTAATAATCTTTTTACTTTTCTTTGCAATTTGTGCGTGTGTATAGGTTAAGCCACCTACTATTCTGTTTGTACTTTACCAGAGAGAGAGAGAGAGAGAGTGGTGCATATGTGTGTGTGTTGATATTTATCTTGAATAATGTATCCATTTACACTTATTGCCTCCGTTAACTCTAGCTTTCGTTTTATTCACCACTTCACTCTCTCTCCCTTTCTGGAAGATTTCATTAGAACTTAACCTTGAGCTTCAAAATGTTGTTTGCCTACTTAAAAACTCTCCCCTCACTGTTGTGGTTGTGGTTCATCTGCCTACTCTTTTCCTACATATTTTTTAACTCTCTTTTTTAAATGTGCCTGCCTGCCTTTAAAGGTTATTGGGATGCTGTGTGTTGTGTCTTGTGGAGTATAGGAGCAAGCGCGTGTTTTTGATTTGATTTTTTTCCTTTTGTATACTCAGGAGAGGAGTGCAAGAGTAAGAAATAGAGAGAGAGAGAGAGAGAGAGAGTGAGAGTCGTAGCCGTGTTATCATTAAGGTACATGCTGCATTCGTTTAGAACGTTATATTATTGTCATTATTTGTTATTGTTGTTTCTTTTACTCCATTTTATTTAATTTTTCCTTCCACACACACACACACACACACAAACACACACACTAAAAGTTTTTATTTATTTTATTTTTATATGTCCATTTTCTCTCTTCATTTGTTGTTTTTTTCTTTTTTGGAGATTATTTTTCTTGACTGCTGTTAAAGTTAAAGGTCAACAAAAGGACATTGATGCTTACGCGTCATTCGTGGGTTAAATTTTCATGTTGTTTAGCTTTTCTTTTTTTATTTTTGGTTTGGCCATTGATGGGCTTTACATTTATTGGCCGTGTGTGGTTTTTTGTTTTTAAACTGAATTTCAGATTTACTTGAGTCACACGTGTCTTCCAAGAAAATTGCGTAGATTGTTGTTTCGTAGAAATTATTTTATTTGATTTCAACGTAATTAAATAAAGGAATTATTAAGACAAATTCATCATAAAGACTATAATTGGAACAGTTTTCTTTTTAATGAAAACATAAAAATGTATCTCTCCTTGTCAAAGGGAGATACATTTTTAAAAAAATTTTATTTACTCTAAGGATTCGTGATGGGAACAGTTTATTATTAACGATATCTTAATTAATTTACTGGTTTTGGTACAAACCCAATGCATTTTTAAATTTTTTTTGTAGAATCTAAGTGTTTTATGCTGGGAACAGTTTATTTTTCAACCGGAATTAGTCTATTTCTAACGAATTTTTGAAAGTTATATTTGCCCCAGTACATAGTGGATGAATTTCTAACAGTTTTGATCAAATGGAAGCGTGTAAGGGTGGGAACAGTTTTTTTTACTACTAAGATCAGTTTCTCTTTAACGAATTTTTATACAAAGGACTTCATCCAGTAGCCAGTAAATGAATTTTTCAAAAAAATATAACAAAATCGAAAGCTTATAAGAGAACAGTTTTTATTTCAACTGGGAACAGTTTATTTTTAACGATTTTTTTTCTAAATTTACTTGTTCCAATACATAGTGAGTGAATTTCTAACAAAATGTTAATAAAATAGAAGAGTTTAAAGGTGGGAACAGGTGTTTCTACTATTAAAATAAGTTTCTCTTAAACAAATAACTTTGTCCAGTATCCAGTAAATGAATTTTTCAAAAATTTTAACAAAATCCAAAGGTTATAATGTGGGAAGAGTTTTTATTTCAACTGGTAACAGTTTAGTTTCAACGAAATTTAAAATATTTACCTTCTCTAGGACCTAGTAAATGCATTTTTCAAAAATTTTAACAAAATCGAAAGGTTATTGTATGGGAACAGTTTTTATTTTAATTTGGAACAGTTGAATTTCAACGAAATTTTTAAGATTTACTTTCTCTATGACATAGTAAATGAAGTTTGCAAAAATTTTAACTAAATCAAAAGATAACAGAATGGGAACAGTTTTTATTTCAACTGGGAACAGTTTAATTTTAACGAAATTTTAAAGATTTTCTTTCCCCAGTACAAAGTAGATAAATTTCTCCAACATTTTAAAAAAATTGGAAAATTTTAAGGTGGAAACAGTTCTTATTTCAACCGAGAACAGTTTTAATTTCAACGAAATTTAAAAGATTTACTTTCTTTAGAACATAGTGGACGAATTTCTGAAATATTTGAATAAAATCTTAGGAGTTCAGTTTGGGAACAGTTTTTTTTTATCAACTGGGAACAGTTTATATTACCATAATAAATAACTTCCTAAAGTATTAACACAAAATTCTAAAGTTTCAGAGTGGGAAGAGAATGTATATTGAGCGGGCAGATTATTCCTGATACTTCTATTCGGAAAATTTGTTCTCTGGATTTTTGGGAGGGTTGTTGTCCAGTAAAGTAAAAACACACACACACACTAATATGATTAGAGAGCCACTTGAAGTAATCATTATCACTTAAGGTTACAAATTATGGTTCTACGCATAATAAAAGAAAAAAACAGAGCTTTTGACAAAAGCAATGCTTTGTATTCTGTTTTAACAGCTTTCGATCCTTTAAAGACAAAATTTGTTACAAGAACCTTAAGGTCATCTGTCCTTTAACCCTACACTCAAGAGACCCTATACTACACAATACCAGGTTATTTTATTCAAATGTCATTTCAAAATTTTCATGTTCATGAACCCAACTGCCCCCCCCCCCCATGCCTCGCTTCCTATCAATTTCTATTGTTTCTAGAGAAAAAAAACATAGAAACCCAAAGGACCTTGAGAGCCAAAACATACAAAACTCATTGAACAGGAAAGAGGCACAAATGAAATAAAAAAAGGATTCAGTACAACACCAACAACAACAAGAAAATTCAAATTAAATTGAATTGAATTGGCAACACAGAGGCCATAACAGGGATAAGCACCCACCAGGCATGGCATAACAATGCTAAGGACGGACATACAAACAAAGATGGAGTAGGGAAAAGGAAAGGGAAGCATAAAGAAAGGGGGCCAACAATATTTCAAATTAAAATATAAATTCAATAGAAAAACTAACAGCAACAATAACAACAACAACAGCGATAGAGACAGAGACAGCAATTTGAAAAGTAAATGGCAAGGTCAACAGGACCGGCATTAGAATCATCAGCAGCAGCAGCAGCAGTAGTATAAAGCACCTTGAAATGCAACAACGAAACGGGGAGGTGAACGACAACCCTTGAACATGAACTTGCTGTGCAATAGTTTGTCTTCTTCAAGGTAACCATGGCCAAGAACTTGAGCTAAAGCTTTCTCTTCCACCCGAGTTGTCAGTGCTAAAATACCGGTATTACACATATACACATACACACACTGTAACATACATGCATGGCATGTGTGGTTCAATTGCAAAAGGTCGTTTGTATAGTTAACATACGTCAAACTTGAATTTCTATGAACTGTAAATAGCAACAGCAACAACCACAACCACAACTACAAACAATGTATGCACACAGAGATAAAAAGCAAAAAGACATATTGAGACACGACGACTAGTAGTAGTGGTAGATTAAGTGAGAGCAAGAGTGAAAAGGAACCCACCATAAGAGATGAGATGAGGTGAGGTAGTGGTGTTGGTTGTGGTGGTGGTGGTATGACCTTCAATATTGGAAAAAAGAGAGCTTTTCTTCTCTATATCGTATATACAAAATTGAAGGTTAAATACAACAGAAAACGGTATAAAAATACACACAACAACTACAACAATTTTCAATACTATAATGACAATAACAATTAGCACTAGAAAAAAAGAGAATTTTAAAGAGAAAATAACAATTGATAAAGAACCCAAACATTTCTTTACAGAAATTCAAATTCTTATCAAGCCTCTATAGCTGTATTTGCAAATTTCGTTAGCTGAATAGCAAATTCTATGGTTAAATAAAAATATTTCACAGCCAAATTTATTTCTTTTCAGCTGAATATCAATAAAACCAAGCTTAACAAGAAAATTCTTTAGCTGAATTTAATGTTTGAAGCTAAATGTCAATAAAACCCAGCTGAATATCAATAAAACCAAGCTTAAAAAGAAAATTCTTTAGCTGAATTGGATGTTTGAAGCTAAATATCAATAAAAACCCAGATGAATAAGAAAATTCTTTAGCTGAATTTGATTTTTTGAAGTTGAATACCAATTAAAACCAGCTGAATTTGAAAATCTTTAAGCTGAATTGGAAAATCATTCGAATTTGGAAATGAAATGCAAAATTTTTCAACGGAATTGGAAAATAATTTAGGTGAATTTCATTTTTATTTATTTATTTATTTATTAATTACAATACAATTACAAATTATATTCTAATTCATACGAGCTGAGTAACTTCGACCATATGCTCGGTGTAGTGTCACAGACCAGAGCCTCTGGTGGGAATCGAACCCACGACCCTCACGCTAATAGTCTAGCACACTACCCACTAGACTACCAGGGCGCTCGAGTTTCATTTTTATGGTAGACAGATATAAACCCAGGCAAAGTTAGAAAATTATTTAACTGAATTCAAAAAAAGTTGAATTTAAGTTTTGAAACTGAATACAAATAAAACCCAGCTAAATTGGAAAATTGTTGGGCTAAATCGGAAAAAACTAGTGCTGAATTGGAAAATTCTTTAGTTTAACTGTTTCGTTTCTTTAAGCAATTAAACAAAGCTAAATTTAAAAATTCTTCAGCTGAATCATAAAACTCCTTTAGCTGAATTCGGCTTTTAAAGCTTAAAACGTCTAACGCCCAGCTGAATTGGCAAATTGTTCCTATGAATTGGATTTTAGGTGTTAAGAAGCAATAAAAACTTAGTGAAATTAGAAAATTAATGTGCTGAATTAAATAATTGTATAATTGAATTAGATTCTTAATTTTTAGCAGCACTAAAACCCGACTGATTTTTAAAGCCGAACACAAATAAAAGCTAGCGAAATTAGAAAATTCATTTGTTGAATTAAAAAATTCCGCTGCTGAATTGAATTTTTGGATCTGAATACCAATAAAACCCAGCTGAATTACAAAATTCTTCACCTAAATTGGATTTTTAAAACTGCACACCAAAGAAATGCAGCAGAATTAGAAAATTCATCTGCTGAATTAGAAAATTCTTCAGCTGAATTGAATTTTTAAAGCTGAATACAAATAAAACCCAGCGGCGATTGAAAAATTCTTCAGCTGAATTGAATTTTTAATGCTTAGAGCAAGAAAATAAAGTTGAATTGTTAAAAATTCTTAACTAAAGCGCGTATAAATCGAAGACATCGAAGAAAGTGGCTACAGAAAAGAAAGGGCATAAATTCATTACTTGCAGAGCAAAAACAACCTCACTCCCCTGTCCAAAAATTAATTTCTACAATCGGGAAAAATACACTTGACAACACTAAATGCCCACTGTTGTGTTCTCTAAAAGCACTGACACCCTGCTTTTCATATATTTTCTTCAAACGAAAAGAGAATAAAAATTCATCCCAAGGCGGGTAATGATGACTTTCTCTTAAATTTTATGACAAGAGAGCGAGAAGGAAAGAATGCTCTCTTTTTTTTGACTGTTACATTGCCTCCTTTTTTTTTTTGGTTTGAAAACCCAACAGGGGACCAAAGATTTCTTTGCAAATTGCCGGCCGGTGTTCTTGACGAAAAGAAAAAATAATAATTCCGACAACGACAACAACAACAATAATTCTAAGCAAACAATGGCGTTAGTTTTATTTATAGTTTCCGAGAGCTGAGCAGCACACATACACTTTGTTCGGGTGCACGCTGTCTGTGTGCGTGCATGAGTGAGCGTGTGAGTCGGTTTGTGGCCCTGACATTGACGTCAAACCCAAAAAGGCTGCATTATAATAAACACAAACAATCATAGAAATAATGCATCAGAATAAGTACAGAAGTAGAAGCAGCAGCATTCTTGTTCTCCCAGCTCTTTTGTTCCTTTACACTTATTTATTGCGGGTACTTGTCCAATGCCTTGCACTTGAATTTTATTTTTGTTTGTTGTTGTTGATTAAACAGCTGATTTGTGTACGTGAGCGTGTGTGTGTATGTGTGGGTGTGTACATTGCACTCAGTATTATTACTTCGTTTTTAACAGTTATTTTACTGTGTGTGGTATGGTGTAGTGCGGTGTGATATGGTATGGTAATGTGGTGTTGTGTTGTGCTAATGTTCAAGGCATTTGGCGTTGGTGTTTGCTTGGTTACTTGCTGTTTTTGCTTGCTGCCGCTGTTGGTTGGTTTTCTCTGCTCTGTCAACGACAGTTCAAGTGCGTTCACACAGAGAGCGATAAAAAAATATGATAGATGCCAAAGCCACAACAACAACAACAGCAATAGCAATTGTAAAAAGTCAATGCTTTGATTCAATGCTGATGAGAGTTTAATATACGCACTGGCTGATTGACTTTGCACTGCTGCTGCTGCTGTTGCTGTTGCTGCAGCTACTTCAATCGTTCGGTTGAAATGCTAATGACTTTGGGGGTAGCATGCATTTCAATTTCGAGGTCTTGTGAAATACGACAATGACAAACACAACCGTACCACACAGATGCAGAATGCAATAGAAAAATAAAAATTGATTTTTCAATGCATAAAATAGAAACGTAAAGGGTTTTGGTGTTTATTTAAAGGTTTCATATCCATTAGTAGGTCGGGTTTTGGCTTATTAGACAAGAGTTCCAGGTTCAAACTACGAAAATATTAAAAAAACTATGTTTTGCGGCTACTTCTTCTCAGCAGCTGCCTTCTGGAATAAAATTCCAATGAAAAGTTGTCAACTTTTAAACGACAGGCCTCTACACTAATGGATGAAGTTAAAGCACAACGTGGGTGGTGTCAGAAGCTGGGTTGTTATCCTAACTAAAGAGTTGAGCAAAGATTTCTATTAGATTGAGTTGCTTTTTTTTCAAAGGATTAGAGGAATCAATTTAATTTAAATTTAAACTGTGTAAAGCTTGGTAGATTTGATGTGAACTGTAATCTTCAGTAGAGGCGGCCCTGTAGGATAATTAGAGCCCCCTTTCGAATACGGGGGTTTGAGTTCGTGACTAATATTGATGCCTAGTGTTTGGTAATTCAAAAAATTATTTGGTAATTGATAAAAGTGAACAAGGAGATAAACGTAAAGGACTTTCCGTATTGCTTTTCTGACAATAATTTTTAATAATTAATAAAAATTAAAATTTTTAAATATTTACTTACAATTCGGTAAAGAAAGTTTAAGAAAATTTTTCATGTTCACACTTACCTGAAAAGAAAGAAGAAAAAATTAGAAAAAAATTAGAAAAAAAATAATTTTAATAAGAAAATTTCAATTTTTATAATTAAAATTTCTAATCTAACAAACCCAAGAAATTCGAGTTTAAATTACACAAAGAAAGCAAAAGAAATTTCATAATAATTTTGGAATTTTCAAAAATTAAAAGGGCCACAAAAGGCAACAATCCTCAAAGGCAAAACAAGCTAGGCCATCGTTCAAATTCAGCCTAAGTGTGATGTGTCAAAATCATGGAAAATTTTGGATTAGTCCCACCGGAGTAGGGGTTTATGTTTTCAAATATTTTGAAATTACTTGTGCTTTCAAACGAATAACAACTTTCAATTTAAATTTAAAGATAAAAAGCGCTTAATTAAAGATACGATAGTGTAGGTAACATTTAAGACTGAGGGAAGACTTGAGGAGTTGTAAGCAGTTAGGTTTCAGCTCGGCGGAAGGAATTCAGACTTAAGAGACAGGCAGCTCGGATATCTCGAATGCCAGTTCCGTGGCGATTATCAATAAAGTAGGAGGAGGTAGTATTAGTCGAAAAGAATTTGACATCCTCACTGGCATGAAAACTACTACCTTTAGTAGAAAAACAAAACCTACTGAAGTCAATTGGAAAATACTTGAGAGACCCATTTAAAGCCGATTCCCTTGAATACTATTCTTCTGTCCTTCTTAACAAGAATCGTCACGGATATTGCAATTTCTTAGCAAGGCAAGATCCGGATCGGAAGTAGATTTAAACACAAGCAAAGCAAAATATTGCCCCACCCCCTATTAACGAAAAAAAAAAGCTGAAAACATTGTTTAGAAGATAGTATATGGCATGGCATATAGCGTACCAGAGGAAGCACAAAAGTGAAGGAATTTGTTAGTCAAAGGAGGTTATTTTTAGTGCAGGAGGAGGACTACTATTCAAAATACGCTGGGATTGCCTTAAAACTGTCGCGACGGCGCAACTGCACCACACTTTGCAAAGCAAGTGAAAAGCAAATAAATGACTGCTGCGTATATAACGGCCGTTTTCACACTACGTCAGCTGCTGTGATAAACCAAGTGACTGTCGTATATGTATGAACATATATACGACGGCCGTCACAAAAGGATTAATTTCAAATTCTTTAAACACAAAAACTAGCACAAAACATTGTTAGACAGTAATATTGAAAGCTTTTTTAAAGTTTAAAAAATTCAAATTCTTTGTTGTTGGAATGTGATTGTAATCAACTGCCCTTAGAAAAAAAAATCAGAAAAACATGACGCCTGGCCGTCTTGTTCCCAAATAGAATTATGGAACATACAACAACAATTACAACAACAAAAGCAACAACAGCGACTACACAACACAACACAGGCAGGCCACAGCCACATTTAATGTGTCAAAAGTATTACTCCCGTCTCGTATTCGTACTCATAATACGACGGAGAGCACAGCATTGTGTCTCTCAGATGTTTTGGATAATTTTTAAGTAGTTTTTTTTTTGTTATTCTTTTTTTATTTGTTGTTGCTGTTGTCGTTTTGTATACTTGACCCAGTTTTCTTTGTACTGTAACTGTGACTGTGACTCTATATTGAGTTGATTTTTTTAACAACAACGATAAAAAAAAGGCTAGAAGAGGAAGAGGAAAACAAGTAACAAATCTCTATGTGTGTGTGTGTGTGGATGCTGTGCTGTATTTCACGTCGCTTTGCGTCTCTGTTATTTGAAAGCAAGCCAGCCTTTATAATAATGTGTTCTTCATGTTGTTGTTGCTATTGTTGTTGTGACCTTTTTTTCGGTTATTTTCGTCTGCATATTTAGGCTGCATTGACTGCTGTTGTTTGCTGGATATTTGATTTTGTCGTTCCTCCTTTTCTATGGCTGTTGCTTGTTGTTGTTGGTGTACATAACTTAATGTCTCAGGGTTTTTGTGTTTTTTCGGTTGGTCGTCATATGCTTATGCTTGCTCTTCTCGCATATCTTTATGATCTGTAAACGATTTTTTTCTCATTGAAATTGAGATCATAAAATGAATGTGTAGGTGTGTGTGTGTTTTTTTTTTCTCGTAAGAACAACAAATAATGAAAAATACAACTACAACAACAACAACATTTTTTTTTATTGTTTTTTGTTTTTTTTCTTTTTTGTTTTAAAAATCTAAATAAACTGTGATTATACATGAAGATGGTGACCTTAAAGGTTCAATTAGTCGTGACTTTGCCATAACGCTGTAGTCGTAACATAATCCATAACCGTAAATTTACTATTAGCAGCAATCAGTGCTGCCACATGGCCATAAACAGCTGTTTACATTAATTGCCCATACATATGTATTTTTCAAAAATACAAAAGTAAACAAAAAAAAAAAAAATGTGTCTGCATGTAAGTAAATTCAGCAAACAGCTGTTTATGGCTATGGCAAAAAACCAAAATTCAATTGGTACATATGGTTATCGTTATGACTATGGCATTATGGTAAAAGTCTCCTATAATCGAAAACAGTGATGTCCATAAAGTTGGTTAAAACAGCTGATATATATGGTTATGGTTAAGTCACGACTAATCGAACCTTAAGAAACTTTTGGAATATTGTCTCACAGCATTTAACAAAGATTTTCGTTATAGAAACCCAATTACTCCTACAGTTTTTCTTTTTTTTTTACCAAAATATTTCTGAGAGGAAAAGTCGCCGAAAAAAAATTTTATTTTCCGTATTTCGATTCGTTCGAGATGTCTGAGAGAGCTGAGGTTTAAAGCACGGCTTCTCATCTAATAAGCCGACATACTGCCTAGTAGACTAGGGCGACTATCTGTATGAATTGTTCTACTAGGTACTGTGTTGACTTTTTAGACGTGAGGCCACGGTTTAAACCCCCGTGCCGGGCATCTCCAACCAAACGAAATATGAAAAAAATTTCTTCGGTGACTTCCTTTCAACAGATTTCTGGCAAAAATTCTGAGAGTAAAAAGAAAAAATGAATGCACCCAACATTAGTGGCGTGCGAAACTAGGTCGCAATCCTGAGTAAATGGTTGTAATGACCAATTGTGTGTGTGTGTGTGTTTTGCCATTCGAGTGCACATTTTCTTTGCAATCATTTGGTAAAGTAGAGTGCAGGAACGAATTGAATACTCTCGACCTTTTTTGCCCTTACAAAATATTGTTAATCTGACAGACTATTTAGTCACTTACAAAGTTATCGTATTTATGCGAGAGTTTGCGTATTCTTTTTCCATTGTTTTCTTCATCAAGCTTGTCGTCCTGCTCAAATGTAAAGACCTTCACAGTGAGTGTCTGGATCAAATAAGGAACATAATAAGAATCGTAAAGCATTCCAAAAAAACGAAAAAAAAAAATACAACCGTAAACCGAAAATAATTTCATTATTTATGACCGTCATCATAACACACACACACACACGCTCACTTACACTTACTCACTCACTCACGTTCATTTTCTTCCATTCGTTCATCGTATGCAGATTTGTTTGTCGCCAATATTTCTTAAGGCTCTTTGAGGCTTTAAGGCAGACAGACCGAGAGACAGACAGACATACAAAACGATCAATGTCCGTCTGCCACATTAATATGTGACTTAATGGCTGCGCATCCATTGTTTAATCCTGTAGCTAGTGTGTCTGTCATTTTCTTCCACCTCTGCTAAAGATACTGAAGGTTACAATTTTATTCCCCGTTTTGTTGCGTTTGCTCTCTCATGGGAATTAGTTTTGATGAGTTTTTGCGGTTTCTACTAAAAGAGACTGAGAAGAACGCTTCACATAGGAAATGCAATTGAAATGTTGAATGAATGAATGAATGAGTGCGTGAGTGTATGAACGAACGATGATGATTCATTTAACTTGTACTTTATGATGGGAAGTTTTTTTTGTATTTCTTTCGCATAAAACTGTCTTAATAAAGAAATTATTATCCTTGAAAGTCTATCATCACAGCGGTACATCGTTGGTTGAATAAACTTTGGGCGTGATCTTGCTCTTGTCACCCTACAAACTTGCAAGCTTTCTCTAAAAGACAATTGAAATCAAAGCAAGTTAGGTTAGGTCAAAATGGTAGCTCTGCTATTACAAACTTCACTTGAGCATGCGTAGCGGCCCGTTGTGACACCACGGGTGACCAAGTTCCACAGCAAAATCAGGGAAGAGGAAGAAGTTGGTCAGCGCAAGGGCTGCACAACAAAAGTGCGACTACCATGCGCTCGAAAACCAGGCAGAAAGCTTGATATACGAAGCTATTTATATCCTTGATATCAATAGATGACAGCTCCGTCAACCTGACAAGAAATGGGGTGGCAAACAACCTATATATCTACACCTAGCAAGATACAAGCACTAACAGAGAATGTGGACAACAGTCTCCCGTCTTCCTCAGCGGAAGTGGCTGAAGTGGTTAAATGAGATCCTCATTTTTTCCGCGTATTTCCTGTAAATACGGCCACTGTAGTCGAGATGACGTTACGATCGAGACCAATTGGTTGGTACGCCTCCTCCTATCCATCAAGGGCCTGGGGTGGATCTCGCAGTGGAGCAGGACTTCTCATTGACCCAGGATATCAAATATCGCAATATCGAATTTGATCGAGGCAATTGGCATATGCTATTCAATAGTAGAGGATTCCGGCCGGAATGTCCCTACACCAATGACACACTGCTGAAGCGTCTAGAAAGAAGGTCACGGCGACATTCCCTAACGAACCTAGAGTTATTCCTGTTTAACGAACTATAACGAAATAAATTCGTAACCTTCAGCGTCTCTAGTAAATGAGGGAAATTATTACGAGCCTAAAAGCCAAGGTTAGGGTAAATGATGTCACCTCACTTCCACGGCCATTTACGATTAGATTATAAAGAGATGTCTGATCCAAGCTATTTACTTTATTTTATTTTAAGACACGTCGGCAGATAGATTTGAAAAACCACTCATGACAGTATGCTTTCGTAATGTACTCACTTTTGCTCTTCAGTGTATTAAGAACAGACTAACCTCACAATGTTTTCATTTGAAAAAATTTACTACAAAAGTTTGCTGTCATCAAAGATGACATACTCAGTTTTGCTATTCGTATTCTCTTAAAATGTCTTCAATTGACAAACTAGTGACGACCGTTTACTTTCGTTACGTACTCACTTTTGCTCTTCAGTGTTTTAAGAACAAACTAACCTTACAATGTCTTTGTTTGACAAAAGTTTGCTGTCATCAAAGATGATATACTCAGTTTTGCTCCCCCAACCACCGTCGTATTGTCTTACAATGTCTTCAATTGACAAACCAGTCTGCCACACAGTCTGCTGTCGGCATTTTACAAGTGGTGGTGGGCAGTAGAACAGCACCAGATCAGAGTGAGTGCGATTTAATTAATGCAGCAGGCAGCAGCCTGTGTGTGATGAGTCTCTTAAAGACTTAAAGACGAATAACAACAAAAACAACAACAGCAAATAAATCTGCATACAAAACGGAAATCTTGAACTTTAAAGGCCAATATACTCCATCAACAACAACAACCACACTCTCATCAGGTTCAATTAATGCTCAGGGTCTCTCTGTATAAAAAAAAAAAATTTAAATTTTTAATCAAAAATTCAGACTCCCTTTGCTGCTGGCATTCAGCTTGCGGAGGATAAGAAACAAAAAAAGAAAGGGCATCTCTTATATGACATATGCATTTAGGAAAAGAAGAAGAAGAACTAGAAGACAAAGAAGTTAAAGTGGAAGTGGAAGAGCAAGAAGAAGAAGAAGAAAGACAAAAGGCCAGTCACTTTCATTGCATAGCCGCCTAGTGCCTAGTGCCTGCAAGTGTAAGAGACGACAGACAGACAGTCACAGGAAATGCTTAAAGAATCTCGTTTTTTTGTTTCTTCTCATCTCATCTTCTGCAGCACCCAAAAAGAAAAACAAAAACAGAAGAACAGAACAGCCATCAACTGCAGACAACAACAACAACAAACAACGACAATGAAGAATAATTTTTATCCAGACAATAAATGACCTTGAGAATATAACTTTATATGCTTCTTCTTCTTCATTGAATATCTTCTGTTGCTAATGCTTCGGCGAATTGCTAATTTGCTTGCCTGTACACACACACACACACACACAGGCAACTCTGATGATGGGTGATGAGGATTCTTAAATATGCAGCTGAAGGGACAACAACAACAGCAACAACATTGTATTACAATTGTATTCATTATTGTTGTTCTAAAGGCCATTGAGGTCAAAGTTTATCATTATGAAGGCCAAAGTAATGCATGCATCCGTCTATCCGTCTATCCGTCCATCCTTCGTTCGTCAATTGTCTTGAGAATTGCATTTTCTTTTGGTTTTTTTTTTTGTTTTTGTTCTTGATTTCGCTAATGGAAATGGAATGTGCAGAGTTCATGGGTGACGAAATTAAAGCAGTGCCCCCGTGAAAGGGGCCAGGAGAATCAGAATCAGAAGTTATTGTTACAGTCACGATGACGCTGGTGTAGAAAAGAATTTTATTTGTGATGGGACAGAATAACTCATTTCTCCGTGATGATTTTGATTAACCCTTTAGGGACAGGAGCTCCCCAGCCATGTGCTGCACCACACATCGGCTGATGTCGAATAAATACGGCAGCTGATGCCGCTTATGCACGTCGATCATTTATTTGTTTATGGTTCATGGTTAGTCGCGTCATCACTTGTCAGAACTTGTCAAGTGTGGAAAATGTGCCCCTCGGCGAAAGAGATAAAGCCTAGCACTATATATATTGTCTAGTCCTGGGAGATATGACTCTCGTAATATAAAAAAGGCTGATCGGCAATAAACTATTCCATGGGAACAAACATACATAATTGGTCATTAGAACCCTTGAGACAGGATTACGACCCTACACCATTTACGTTATAAGCATTAATTTTATAAATCAGTGGCGGGACCTAGAGTTTAATAAAGTCGCCTTTGAACGACAGATTTTTGAGAAGCTCTTCATGGCAATTTTATTAACTCTCAGCGTTTTTGCCATAAATCTGTTGAGAGGCACAGTCGCCAAAGAAATATTTCTTTTACAATTTCGTTTTGATGTCTGACCTCTGGGATTTGAACCCTGACCTTACGTCTAATAAGCCAACACACTACCTACTAGACTACAGCGACTATATACGCGTTTATCCCAAAAGTTTGTCCGTTAATATTGCCTATTTCTTCCGAAAATGGGGAATTATTTTGCCATCATGAAAGTAAAGGAAAAATTCCCCTCATTGGTTAAAGCTTAATGCATAGTAGAGGATCTGACCGATCACTAGGTTGAGCGTAAATCTGTCTTCACGTCTGTACTGAGAGGCATGTCCGTCTTGTTTAAATTTCTATAAAGTGTTATTCGAGGGAACGAATACTGTCAGTTAATGTTTCCTGTCTGTCCTGTGTTAGACATGAATACGTGATTCAAACCTTGGCTCTCGCTATCATCTCGGAACACAAAACGAAATACAAACAAAATATTTATACTCTCAGAGTTTATGGCCCGAGTTTTTGTTTTAAAAAAGTCGGTTGTCCAGAGTCAATGTTTAAACTGTAGGCTCGTCGCAGCCACTTAACACATTCGCTGCCAAAGGACGAGTATACTCGTCTTGGCAATAAGGGATACTCTGTCGTTGGCATTAGGATGGCAGAAGGACTCGATATCTTTACGTTTTAGTAGAAAAACAAATAATAAATCACGCAGTTGGATAACTAGTACATACATAATTGGCCATTACAACCCTTCAGTCAGGATTACGACCTAGCTTCTCACACCACTTATGTTGTGTGCGTTAATTTCATACAAGAGTGGCGGGACCTACAGTTTAAAGTCGACTCCGAACGACAGATTTTTGAGAAGCTTTTTATGGCAATTTTTACTCTCAGAGGAGTCTTTGCCAGAAATCTGCTGAGAGAAAGTCGCCGAAGAAATATTTTTCGTTTTGATGTCTGACCTGGTATTCGAACCCGGGCCTTTCGTCTAATAATAAGCCAACACACTACCTACTAGACCACGGCGACTATGGATGGATAACTAGTATCGATTCCCAAAAACAAAAATTTGCCAATTCAAAAGCCACCCTGCATGTTAAAATATATTTAAAGTAGGACCGATATTGAGGCTTGGCAGTGAAGCTAGGTTGTAATCCTAACTAAAGTGGTTGTAATAACCAATAAAGTAGGCTATCATGTACATAATTGCCCTCAAAAGAGATTAAGAGAGCCAGCAGCACGCAACACTCACATTGTTAGTTCAGCAAATATATAGGTCCTCAACCTTTAAAATGAATATTTTATTAGCAAAGAATTAATTATACAAGTAAATAGGCGCCTAATGGCAAAAACCAAAAAATTAAAAATAATTGAATTTTTAATTGAAAAATTCCAAACGATGACCTTAATTTCAATAGCAAGCGATCGATTTATGTCAAGTACCTCCGACATACACAAAATTTTTTTAAATAGATAGAGAGGAGAGGGGAGGGGGGGGCTGGGGCTATTGTTCTCATTGTTATTGAAACAAATTATTAACACCAGTAATGTAGGAATGAATGAATGAATGTTAGCCATACACATAATAACACGAAAAAAAAAATCGATAACAACAACAAATAATAGAAATTCAATTAAAATTAATAATAATTTGTTA
Source organism: Sarcophaga peregrina (assembly GCA_014635995.1). Lineage (NCBI taxonomy): Eukaryota > Metazoa > Arthropoda > Insecta > Diptera > Sarcophagidae > Sarcophaga > Sarcophaga peregrina. The sequence goes on along the minus strand of CM025792.1, from coordinate 8,093,056 downwards.
ATCCTTAACCTTTTTTGAATAAAAATATAAAAAAAAAAACATTATTTAACTTGGCTTGGCTTAAAACAACGCTTACAATGGGGGCTACAATTGAAAACAGCAACAGTGATTTGAATATCTTTTGTATTGACCATGTGTATGCCGCCCCCAGCTGCTGACGTTTAGCTATTACAAGAGAGCGACAAAAGAAACAAAATCAAGAAAAAAAAAAATAAAAGATTTTAAAACGATCTAAAATACAGAAAAAAAAATCTGTAAACAAAGGTCACAAGAGTTTAAAAATACAACCGAAAATCGCTATTTAAAATGATATTCCAACGTTCAATTGAAAATATACTCAACACACAGGCACTTACACACAAACAAATAAAACATCGAAACATAAATCACAAACACTTAGTGAGTGAGTAACCGATAACAACACGCACGTCCATCTCATATTTGTTGTATGTTTGTACGTTTGTCCGTCTCTATTCACATCTGTTCATCCATCTATCGATGCTTTATAGTTTCGATTTTCAATGAAAACGAAACGAAAATATTAAACCAGAGACACACACAAACATGTAGAAACAACAAAACCGACAAACTTTCAAAGACAAAAACAAAAAAACGATTTTTTTTTTAAGTTGGTGGGCGAAACCTTCAACAAAAAAAAAGTGTAAAAAATATTTTATTTATGACTCTTGTTGTTGTATATGGTCATGATATTTGATTTTAGTTTTTGTTGTTATTGTTCTTGCTTTTCTAAAGTAAAAAAAAAGAAAAAACAATCTTAGTACCTTGAATTCTGAATATTTTTTTAGATCACAGCAAATATCAGGGATAAATAGGAAGACAAAAAATAGACAAAAAAAACAACAAAAAAAATTTTAAATAAATATCGATATTTTTGTTACTAAAAATATAAAAATTAAATCAAGACTAAAACAGGAAAAACAAAAAGTTATCGATAAATTTTGCTATCGATAAATATTGTTACCGATAAATTTTATTATTGAGAAATTTATATCTATGTATATAAAAATTAAAGCGGGAAAAACATAAAAAGTTATCGATAAATTTTGCTATCGATAAATGTTGTTATCGATAAATTTTATTATTAAAAAATTTATATATACATATGTATATAAAAATTAAAACAGGAAAAGCATAAAAAGTTATCGATAAATTTTGCTATCGATAAATGTTATCGACAAATTTTATTATTAAAAAATTTATATATATGTATATAAAAATTATAACAGGAAAAACATAAAAAGTTATCGATAAATTTTGCTATCGATAAATGTTGTTATGGATAAATTTTATTATTAAAAAATTTATATATACATATGTATATAAAAATTATAGCAAGAAAAACATAAAAAGTTATCGATAAATTTTGATATCGATAAATGTTGTTATCGATAAATTTTATTATTAAAAAATTTATATATACATATGTATAAAAAAATTAAAGCGGGAAAAACATAAAAAGTTATCGATAAATTTTGCAATCGATAAATGTTATCAATAAATTTTATTATTAAAAAATTTATATATACATACATATGTATATAAAAATTAAAACAGCAATAACATAAAAAGTTATCGATAAATTTTGCAATCGATAAATGTTGTTATCGATAAATTTAATTATTAAAAAATGTATATATGGGCATGTATATAAAAATTAAAACAGGAAAAACATAAAAAGTTATCGATAAATGTTGTTATCGATAAATTTTATTATTAAAAAATTTATATATACAAATGTATATAAAAATTAAAATTGAAATTGATTTGAAATTTTGTAGAATTTTTATTTTATAAGTAACGGGTGTGACATATTAAATAATAATATGTATGTAAAGAACTATTAATTTTATAAATCATTTAAGTTTTATTAAGAATTTAAAATAAATTTTCAAAATTTATCAAATCTTAATATTTTGTAACGGGTGTGACAAAATATCAAATATTAAAGATATTTTTTCATACGACTATAACAGCAGTTTTAGTTTTATTAAAATTTCAAAAAAAAAAAAATCAATTTGAATTGAATGAATTGTAACGGGTGTGACTATATGCCAAAATTTTAGCAAAGTTTAAAATATATCAATATGTAATCAGTTGATTGGAATTTATAATTGTAACGGGTGTGGAACAAAAAAGAACCGGGTGTGACAGTTTTAAAATATATTAAAAATAATTTGATTCGTATACCTAAACATATTTAAAATATTAATTAAAAAGTTTGTTTCTACAGAATTTATAGAAATTTAATATTTGTAACGGGTTTGACATATTCCTAAAACTTCATTAAAATATATGAAATATTAATATACGTTATGAAATAATTAAAAATATTTTTTATTATATGTTCTAATTTTTATTTCGTGTATCAAACAGCAAGTAACGGGTGTGACATGTTTGAAAAATATTACAAAAATTTATTTCGGTAATAAATTCTTCAAATAATTTTTATAGATTTTAATTTATATTTTATTTAAATAAATCCAAAATATATGAAATTTTATAATTCTAACGGGTGCAAAAGTTTTTGTAAAGTGCATCCATAAAAATAAAATATTTGTAATATTTTTCCCTCTAATAAAAAGGTAACGGGTGCCACTCCCACTGATTGAACAAAAAAGTGTGAGATTTTTATGATTAAAAAAAATTATTTCGTTTATGAATTATTAAATTATTAATTGTTGAGTATATTTTTATTAGAATTTAAGAAAAGAAAACGAAAATTTTGGGAATTTTAATATTTGTAACGGGCGTGACATTTTGAAAACGATAAAATAAATGCTAAAATATTATTTATTGTAACGGGTGTAACTTGTATAAAATATATTACAAAAATTTTTTTCGGTTATAAATTCTTTAAATGATTATTGTAGAATTTAATTCATATTTCAATTAAATAAATCCAAAATATATGGAATTTAATAATAGTGACGGGTGTGAAACCCTTTGTGAAGTATAGCAAAGTACTGAATATATTATTTTACACATTATACACCCATAAAAATGAAATATTTGTAATATTTTTCCCTCTAACAAGAAAGTAACGGGTGTCACGCTTACTGATTGAACAAAAGAGTGTGAGATTTTTATAATTAAAAAAATTATTTCATTTAAGAATTATTAAATTATTAATTGTTGAGTATATTTTTATTAGAATTTAAGAAATGAAAATGAAAATTTTGGAATTTTCAATATATCTAACGGGTGTGACATTTTGAAAATGATAGCAACTAATTATTAAATTAAAAATTTTAGTTTTTATATTAAAAGTATTTTATAAACACAATATAAAAAAGAATTGAATTTAAAAAATATATTAAAAAAATTACTCACCCTTAAATAACGTCTTGGAGCTGTAATAGAAAAAAGTAATAATTTTTTAATAAATTATTATCAATATTAATAAAAATAATAAATATTAATATAAATAAATAATAATATTAAAAAAAGTTAATAATAATAAAAAAATTAAATAAAATAAAATTAAATAAACAAAATAAATATTAATATAAATAATAATATCAAAAAAAAAATTATAATAATAAAAAAATTAATAAGAAAAAAAATTAAATAATTAATAAAATATATATATAATAAAAAATCTGTATATATAATTAAAAAATATGAAAAATTTTAATTTAAAATATTTCAAAAAATAAAATAAAAGATTTCGTAAATATATCAAGGAAAATAATAACTTACATTCAAATTACGCCTTAACGCTGTTACTCTGTTTTGCTTTGCTCTTTAAAATTTCTTCAATTAGCGGCAACATTGTTTGATAGTAAGCAGCACTTACAAAAAACCAACACAAAATTATAAAAAAAAAAACACTTTCTGAGAGAGAAGTATGGTGAAAATATTTTATTCACCCTTCCATAATAATGATTGCATCGTTTATAATTTATTTGTCTAACCAAGAACAACAACAACACAACGATAATGTTCCTAGCAACGCACGACAATAGAAAAAAAAACACTAACAACAAGAACCTTTGAAATTAATCCCTTGCCTCTGCAGGACAAACGATTTAAGACATACGTTTATTTGCATGGAAAAACACTAAATTACATGAAATATTTTTGATTTGTTTTCATAGAAAAAGAAAATCCCATCGTTCGTCTTACAGAAGAAAAGGGTTAATTTGCCTGCACAATTTTATTTGGCTTTAGATTTACAATAAAAAAAAATAATTTAATTTAACAAAAATTTTTCAATAATAAATCAATGCACATCACTTGCACTTACTTTATTTTTTTAAATAAAAACAATTAAATTCAAGAAAAAATCACACAAGAATTCTATTTCACTTAAAAGAATCACAGCACTTACTAAACGGCTTTTTTTTATTAAAAAACAAATTCACTTATTCTTCCATCCTTTCTATTACTTACTAAACACTATCGCTTCTTTTTACAACTTCGTTTTACGACTTAACAACACAGAATAATTTATCGAAAGCCGTAAGCAAATCAATGAACATCTCTTTTACTTGCATATTTTTGTCAAACAAAAACAATTAAGCTATTTACATTGATTACAAGAACAAAAAACTTCTCTCAAAATAATCACACCACTTATGTAGCGGTTTCAATAGAACTCTCTCTCTCTTCACCCTGCCTCTATTACTTTCTCTACATTCTAGAAATTACTTTGTTTGATTTCTTATGATCTGTATTAAAAAGGGCTTGCTGTTGCTTTTATTGTTGTTGTTGTTGTTAACTGTGTTGAATTAATATTCGTCTTTGATTTTGTCGTTCGATTTTTTTTTTGCTTTTGGTAATATTACATGGAAATTTTTAATTTTTTCTTATTTTCATTGGCTTCTATTGAGAAAATTATTTCAAAATACTCTCTAATTAATGTAATTCATAATTATTTATTAAAAAACATTCTTGCTTTGTTTTCATAGAAAAAGAAAATTCCATCGTTCGTCTTACAGAAGAAAAGGGTTAATTTGCCTGCACGATTTTATTTTGCTTTAGATTTACGATAAAAAGAAATAATTTAATTTAACAAAATTTTGCAATAACAAATCAATGCACATCACTTGCTCTTACGTTTTTTTTTTTTAACAAAAATAATTAAATTGAAGAAAAAACACACAAGAATTTTATTCCAATTTACTTAAAAAAATCACAGCACTTGCTAAACGGCTTTTTTATTGAAAAACAAATTCACTTATTCTTCCATCCTTTCTATGACTTATTAAACACTTTCGCTTTTTTTTACAACTTCGTTTTACGACTTAACAACACAGAATAATTTAATGAAAGCCGTAAGCAAATCAATGAACATCTCTTTTACTTGCATATTTTTGTCAAACAAAAACAATTAAACTATTTACATTGATTACAAGAACAAAAAATTCTCTCAAAATAATCACACCACTTAAGTAGCGGTTTCATTAGAACTCTCTCTTCACCCTGCCTCTATTACTTTGTCAACACTCTAGCAAATACTTCTTTTGATTTCTTATGATCTCTATTAAAAAGGACTTGCTGTTGCTTTTATTGTTGTTGTTGGTTAATGGACATGTCTTTCACTTGCATATATTTTTTCAAACAAAAACAATTAAACTATTTACATTGATTACAAGAACAAAAACTTCTCTCAAAAGAATCACACCACTTATGTAGCGGTTTCAATAGAACTCTCTCTTCACCCTCTCTCTCTATCACTTGGTCTACACTCTAGCAAATACTTCTTTTGATTTCTTATGATATTTATTTTAAAGGGCTCGCTGTTGCTCTTATTGTTGTTGTTGGTTAATGAACATGTCTTTACTTGCATATTTTTGTCAAACAAAACCAATTAAACTATTTACATTGATTACAAGAACAAAAAATTCTCTCAAAATAATCACACCACTTATGTAGCGGTTTCAATAAAACTCTCTCTCTTCACCCTCTCTCTATCACCTTTTCTACATTCTAGAAATTACTTTGTTTGATTTCTTATGATCTCTATTAAAAAGGGCTTGCTGTTGCTTTTATTGTTGTTGTTGTTAACTGTGTTGAATTAATATTCGTTTTTGATTTTGTCGTTCGGTTTTTTTTTTTTTGCTTTTGGTAATTTTGCATGGAATTTTTTCTTTTTTTCATTGCCTTCTATTGAGAAAATCATTTCAAAATACTTTCTATTTAACGAAATTCATAATTATTTATTAAAAAAATACACTTAACACTTATTATTAATTAAATACTAAGCAAGAACAACAACAAACAACGACAATGCTCGTAGCAACGCACGATAATAAAAAAAACACTAACAAGAACCTTTGAAATTAATCCCTTGCCTTTGCAGGAGGAACGATTTAAGACACGCGTTTACTTGCATGGAAAAACACTAAATTACATGAAATATTTTTGATTTGTTTTCATAGAAAAAGAAAATTCCATCATTCGTCTTACAGAAGAAAAGGATTAATTTGCCTGCACAATTTTATTTTGCTTTAGATTTACAATAAAAAAAAATAATTTAATTTAACAAAAATTTTTCAATAATAAATCAATGCACATTACTTGCACTTACTTTATATTTTTAAATAAAAACAATTAAATTCAAGAAAAAATCACACAAGAATTCTATTTTACTTAAAAGAATCACAGCACTTGCTAAACGGCTTTTTTTTATTAAAAAACAAATTCACTTATTCTTCCATCCTTTCTATTACTTACTAAACACTATCGCTTCTTTTTACAACTTCGTTTTACGACTTAACAACACAGAATAATTTATCGAAAGCCATAAGCAAATCAATGAACATCTCTTTTACTTGCATATTTTTGTCAAACAAAAACAATTAAGCTATTTACATTGATTACAAGAACAAAAAACTTCTCTCAAAATAATCACACCACTTATGTAGCGGTTTCAATAGAACTCTCTCTCTCTCTTCACCCTGCCTCTATTACTTTCTCTACATTCTAGAAATTACTTTGTTTGATTTCTTATGATCTGTATTAAAAAGGGCTTGCTGTTGCTTTTATTGTTGTTGTTGTTGTTAACTGTGTTGAATTAATATTCGTCTTTGATTTTGTCGTTCGATTTTTTTTTTGCTTTTGGTAATATTACATGGAAATTTTTAATTTTTTCTTATTTTCATTGGCTTCTATTGAGAAAATTATTTCAAAATACTCTCTAATTAATGTAATTCATAATTATTTATTAAAAAACATTCTTGCTTTGTTTTCATAGAAAAAGAAAATTCCATCGTTCGTCTTACAGAAGAAAAGGGTTAATTTGCCTGCACGATTTTATTTTGCTTTAGATTTACGATAAAAAGAAATAATTTAATTTAACAAAATTTTGCAATAACAAATCAATGCACATCACTTGCTCTTACGTTTTTTTTTTTTAACAAAAATAATTAAATTGAAGAAAAAACACACAAGAATTTTATTCCAATTTACTTAAAAAAATCACAGCACTTGCTAAACGGCTTTTTTATTGAAAAACAAATTCACTTATTCTTCCATCCTTTCTATGACTTATTAAACACTTTCGCTTCTTTTTACAACTTCGTTTTACGACTTAACAACACAGAATAATTTAATGAAAGCCGTAAGCAAATCAATGAACATCTCTTTTACTTGCATATTTTTGTCAAACAAAAACAATTAAACTATTTACATTGATTAGAAGAACAAAAAATTCTCTCAAAATAATCACACCACTTAAGTAGCGGTTTCATTAGAACTCTCTCTTCACCCTGCCTCTATTACTTTGTCAACACTCTAGCAAATACTTCTTTTGATTTCTTATGATCTCTATTAAAAAGGACTTGCTGTTGCTTTTATTGTTGTTGTTGGTTAATGGACATGTCTTTCACTTGCATATATTTTTTCAAACAAAAACAATTAAACTATTTACATTGATTACAAGAACAAAAACTTCTCTCAAAAGAATCACACCACTTATGTAGCGGTTTCAATAGAACTCTCTCTTCACCCTCTCTCTCTATCACTTGGTCTACACTCTAGCAAATACTTCTTTTGATTTCTTATGATATTTATTTTAAAGGGCTCGCTGTTGCTCTTATTGTTGTTGTTGGTTAATGAACATGTCTTTACTTGCATATTTTTGTCAAACAAAACCAATTAAACTATTTACATTGATTACAAGAACAAAAAATTCTTTCAAAATAATCACACCACTTATGTAGCGGTTTCAATAAAACTCTCTCTCTTCACCCTCTCTCTATCACCTTTTCTACATTCTAGAAATTACTTTGTTTGATTTCTTATGATCTCTATTAAAAAGGGCTTGCTGTTGCTTTTATTGTTGTTGTTGTTAACTGTGTTGAATTAATATTCGTTTTTGATTTTGTCGTTCGGTTTTTTTTTTTTGCTTTTGGTAATTTTGCATGGAATTTTTTCTTTTTTTCATTGCCTTCTATTGAGAAAATCATTTCAAAATACTTTCTATTTAACGAAATTCATAATTATTTATTAAAAAAATACACTTAACACTTATTATTAATTAAATACTAAGCAAGAACAACAACAAACAACGACAATGATCGTAGCAACGCACGATAATAAAAAAAACACTAACAAGAACCTTTGAAATTAATCCCTTGCCTTTGCAGGAGGAACGATTTAAGACACGCGTTTACTTGCATGGAAAAACACTAAATTACATGAAATATTTTTGCTTTGTTTTCATAGAAAAATAAAATTCCATCGTTCGTCTTACAGAAGAAAAGGGTTAATTTGCCTGCACGATTTTATTTTGCTTTAGATTTACGATAAAAAAATAATTTAATTTAACAAAATTTTGCAATAACAAATCAATGCACATCACTTGCTTTTACGTTTTTTTTTTTTAAACAAAAATAATTAAATTGAAGAAAAAACACATAAGAATTTTATTCCACTTTACTTTAAAAAAATCACAGCACTTGCTAAACGGCTTTTTTATTGAAAAACAAATTCACTTATTCTTCCATCCTTTCTATGACTTATTAAACACTTTCGCTTCTTTTTACAACTTCGTTTTACGACTTAACAACACAGAATAATTTAATGAAAGCCGTAAGCAAATCAATGAACATCTCTTTCACTTGCATATTTTTGTCAAACAAAAACAATTAAACTATTTACATTGATTAGAAGAACAAAAAACTTCTCTCAAAATAATCACACCACTTAAGTAGCGGTTTCAATAGAACTCTCTCTTCACCCTGCCTCTATCACTTTCTCTACATTCTAGAAATTACTTTGTCTGATTTCTTATGATCTCTATTAAAAAGGCTTGCTGTTGCTTTTATTGTTGTTGTTGATTAGTGAACATCTCTTTCACTTGCATATTTTTTCAAACAAAAACAATTTACATTGATTGCAAGAACAAAAAAGTTCTCTGAAAATAATCACACCACTTATGTAGCGGTTTCAATAGAACTTTCTCTTCACCCTACCTCTATTACTTTCTCTATTCTCTAGCACATACTTTTTTCGTTTTCTTATGATATTTATCAAAAGGGCTCGCTGTTGCTCTTATTGTTGTTGTTGGTTAGTGAACATCTCTTTTACTTGCATATTTTTTTCAAACAAAAACAATTTACATTGACTACAAACACAAAAACTTCTCTCAAAATAATCACACCACTTGTTTACCGGTTTCAGTCTAAACTCTAGCAAATACTTCGTTTGATTTCTTATGATATTTATAGAAAGGGCTCGCTGTTGCTCTTATTGTTGTTGTTGGTTAATAAACATGTCTTTTACTTGCATATTTTTGTCAAACAAAAACAATTAAACTAAGAACAATAAATTCTCTCAAAATAATCACGCCACTTATATAGCGGTTTCAATAGAATTCTGACTTAATGCCTTCATCCTCTCTATCACTTTGCCTACATTCTAGCAAATACTTCTTTTGATTTCTTATCATATTTATTAAAAGGGCTCGCTGTTACTCTTATTGTTGTTGTTGGTTAATGAACATGTCTTTACTTGCATATTTTTTTCAAACAAAAACAATTAAACTATTTACATTGATTGCAAGAACAAAATCTTCTCTCAAAATAATCACACCACTTATGTAGCGGTTTCAATAGAACTCTCTCTCTCTTCACCCTCTCTCTACCACTTTCTCTTCATTCTAGCAATTACTTTGTTTGATTTCTTATGATCTCTATTAAAAAGGGCTTCCTGTTGCTTATTGTTGTTGTTGTTGTTAGCTGTGTTGAATTAATAATTCGTCTTTGATTTTGTCGTTCGATTTTTTTTTTTGTTTTTGGTAATTTTGCATGGATTTTTTTCATTTTTTCTTATTTTCATTGGCTTCTATTGAGAAAATTATTTCAAAATACTTTCTAATTAATGAAATTCATAATTATTTATTAAAAAACACTCTTAACACTTATTATACATTAAATATTTATTAATTTTAATCATTTTAAGTAATTAATTATACTAAAAACACTTTCACTACCGATCCGTGCTAATTCTTAAGAAAAAACTGCCATCTTAACTGTGTGATCAATACAAAAAATAAAATAGAAAAAGGGCGTAAGGCGTGTTTTAAAATCGCCGAAAACGGAAGGATAAAATTAAAACGCCATAATTTTATTAAAAATGGAAAGAATATAGGAAATAACAAGTAAAGAGGGATTTGGTTCGTCTTTAATGTTGAATTTAATTTTAAGGAAAATGAAAAGAAAATTTAAAGCCAAGAACGAAATTTTTTATTAAAATTATAAAGAAGTATTGAGTATTTTAAAATGGCTTATCTGAGAAACTGATTAAACTGATATAGGTAGGAGCGGTAGGAAGAGAGTTATGTCTCTAGTTTCTCCTCTTAATTAATAAAGATTTCGCCTCCTTGTGACGTAACAGAAGTTAAAAGGCTACTTAACGATAAAGCTTGATTACTTACAAATAAGCCACAAGGCTTCTGGAACTATCTGAGAACGATTCAATCATAAGTAGCGTGGTTTAGCGTAGTAGGCTATCCCGCTGAGAGCTATCCAGCATTCGTAAGCTCAAGATTCCAATATTTTGCGGAAGTTAGTGTAGCAGACATAACTCTGCTCAGAGGAGTGGACAGAAAAAAGTTTGTGTAAAATACAGACTTCCTAAACAAACTACATATGATTGGTTTTCCCTTATTGGTAAGCTTTCAACGAGACTACTTGATGGCTTTTCGCCTCCAACCAACCTTAGGCAGTGGCACAGATCCCAGTGTAAACTGACCTTGTTTGAAAAATACTCTTTTTTGTTGAATCCATAAACTTTTCAGTTTTATTTTGCGGTATAGTTTTATATAAAGTGGCTTGGAAGAGCCATTGCCATTAATTCACAGTGCTATAGCCGTTTAATAATAGATTTTTTTAAATTTTTTCTAAAATTTACGGACTGGACGATATGTATTTTCAGCAAGACGTTACCATGCGATACATTAACACGGCCGATTTTCGTTACGTTTTTGGGCGATATCAGTAGACCAACACGACTAAGATTTAAAGGCGTTTGAAATTTTTTGGGTCGGTCAAAGTAACATATCCACACGCATAATCCCCTATCTCCTAGTGTTGCTGAATTTGGAAACCAGCATTCGTCACGTTATAACGATGTACCGCCTAAAAATGTGCGCAGAATAAGTTCAAATATAGCTCCAAAGGATCGTGATTAGTCCTACGTTTGAAACCGTGCGTGATTCTATTACGGGGACCCAAGAAGTCAAATTTAGTTTTTTTTATTATCTCCATCCTATAGGGACGATTTTTTATTTTTTTTTTATAAATTTTTCTCATTTTCTAGGGCAATAAAAAAAAATCAATTTTGGGCGGGCAGAAGTTCGCCGGGTCAGTAAGTTTTCTTTATAAAATCTTTTTCCCTATAAAACTTAAGAATCTAAAATGTTTTATTCATTTCGTTGATTTTTTTCTTTCAAATTGACAATATTTTCTAGAAATTTGATATTCAGTTTGACCATACGAGTCCATTGGAGTGCGGAAATGAAAACAAAAATATGAGAGAAGAAAACTCACCAACAAAATCAAGTTGAAACAGAGGACGGACCTTCAAATAAAAATTAACACAATTTATTATTTGAAGGAAATTAATTTGATTTGAAGATCAAAAAATGTTGTGAGTTGGTGAAATATCACCATAATGAAATGAACGACAAAAGTGATCGAATGTGTGGCATTTCCGTTAAACAAAGATTTTTTTAAGAAAAAAATTAATCGAATTTGACCTTTTTTTCTTGAAATTATAGAGTGAACTTGAAAATTTGAAAGCAAGAAAAAAAAACAACGCCCAGAAAAATATTGAAATCATGCTGGTTAAGAATTAAATCGATAACATTCGTCGTCACTTGATGTATCCTTCACACATATTTGATTGCAATTCATTCATTCATTCATCGATACGAATTCAATTCAATTCAATTTGATTACGAACGAACGGGGTAAGGTTTTTGGATTCTGTGTGTGTTCAATTAAATTCCGTTCGTTTAAGGTTTGTGTGAACTGAAAACAATCCGTTTGATTTGCATAAAGTTTGATTAAATACCAGACCCATCAAGCAGTTGGTGTAGTCATCGAAATTGAAATTTAAATTTTAAATTTGCAAACGACACAACCGTTAATCGAGGATAGCGGTGAAGAATGACAGAAAAAAATAAAATCAATGTGAACTTCCTCAACCACTAAACCAGATTAAAATATAAACAACAATGGAAAACGGAATTACTAATCAAACTAGAAAGAGAAACAAGCACACACAAAAAAATAAATAAAATTAAAACGATAAATTATCGAGAAATGATAACAAACAACACCAAACGACGGTGGTTTCATCTTCAACTTCCTCAAGCTGAAAATCATTTCACTATTCATTAATCTTCCACCCAACAACTACTCGCTGTTGTTTATTCATTTGAAAACTTGTTAAAGATCACGTTAAAAAATTCAAAATTATAACAAGAAAAGACTTATAATTTCGATAACAAATAGATTAAATATCAAAAACGCAGAAAACAAAAAAAAAACAGATGACGAGTATAACTATTTAAAATTGCCGTATGATTGATTAATCAAAATTTGTTTAAATTTCATAAAAATTCGAGAATGTTTGTTTATATTTGGAAAAAAAAAAACAAATGAATTTTTAAACGTTTCGATTGTTACATAATAAACGAAAACATTTCATTAAGAAATAGTAAAAAAAAAGATTAATTTTTACTAAAATTATGATTTCGATAACAAGGTTATCGATAACAAAGTTATCGATAACAATATTTATTAATATTTTAACATCGATAAATCAATAATTTGAAAAAAAAACTAAATGCAAATTTCAAAGGTTTACAATTGTTATCGATAACTTTTGTTATGAAATAAAAAAATTGATTTCATTGATAACTTAACACAATTACAGTAGTTATATAATCGATAACAAATTTTTTCTTCAAAAAATTGTTTTTCTTTATTTTCCAGTACTATCGATAACAATATAGCTCAATATATTTATTTTATTTCATGTTTGTTATCGATAACAAAATTGTCGATAAAAATATTTATTAATATTTTAACATCAATAAATCGATAATTATAGTAAAAAATAAATGGAAACTTCAAACGTTTACATTTTCGATAACAAAATTGTTATTATTCTGCTATCGATAAATTAATGATAATAATATTATAAATGAAGAGTTTAAATGATGACAAAAAAAATATTAATCGATAAATTTTCATAAGTATTGATAAAAAAAATATTTTTCGATTACAAAATTGTCGATAATATTTATTAATATTTTAACATCGATAAATCAATAATAAATAATCAAAAATAAATGTAAATTTCAAACGTTTACAATTTCGATAACAAAATTGTTATTATTCTGCTATCGATAAATCAATAATAATAATGTTTTAATGGAATATAAATTGCATTAACAAGAAATTACAAAAAACAATAAAAAAAATTATTTATCGATAAAATTCGTTTTTCATAATAAAAAAAAAATGTCGATTACAAAATTATCGATAATGATATTAATATTTTAACTATAATAAAAAATAAATGTAAATTTCAAACGTTTACGATTTCGATATAAAAAATTGTTATCGTTATGTTAACATTGTTATATGTTATGATATCGATAAATCAATGACAATAGTGTAATAATTAAATGTAAACTACAATCACAAGAAATTAAAAATAACGATAAAAAAAAATTAATCGATAAAATTCGATATGTATTGATAAAAAGAAAAATACTTATCGATAACACTAGGCATGATATTCTGTTATTGACAAGCGAAAATTTAATGAATTTCCGTTATCTTAGCTATTGTCGTTGTCGCTATTGTCATTTTTCAAGTTATCGAAACCGATATCACATTTTTATTTTCTTTTTTTTAAGAAATCTTTAAAGCAACAAAAATTCTTAAAACCTAAGCAAGTCTATAAATAACTCGACCAAACATATATCTAAGTACGTGTGCGTGTATGGTTGTTAATAACGTTCTTAACATCGTATAGCTTTAAGCCAAGTTCTAAAACAACAAGTTACGACATCTATATGGGGGTCAACAAAATGACATTTTTTTTTTCATTGAATTTTGTATTTGGTTTGTGAATAAACCTTGTTTGCGTTTCCTTATTTGAGTGTTTAAAGAATTAAAAACAATAAACCTTCTATTCATGGTGATTGTTCTTGTCTAGTGGTTGTGGTTGTTGTTGTTGTTGTTCTTGTTGCTAATGTTTAGGAAGTGTTAATTAAATAATTAATATCTAACAGAAGAAGAAGCAAAAGATTACGATTTTAATTTCAACTAAAATGCTGTCCATATTTGAATTTATTTTATGGCCACAAAAAATAAAAACAAAAAGAATCGCACTTAAAAGCAAGCACGCACTTAAGCACGCACGCACTTAAGCATTGACGCTTGCGTATAATTAAGCATGTAAGTGACTAGTATTTGAAATAGAGGTTAACGACAACAATATAGTATGTGAGCAGAGAACAGAGAACAGAGAGAGAGAGAGAGAGAGTATGTTTGCATGTGTGCATGTGGTGGGCTTGACTTTTAACCATTACAACATGTGTGTGTGGGTTTTTGTTTGTATTTTCCCATACAAATATACGAACTTCGAGAAACCAAATTCGTCTTGCAGAAACAAACACAATCACACATTAAACGTTTCAACGTTTAAATGAACTTTAAGCAGAGCCACAACAGCCAGGAGAAGTTATTTAGAGAGACAATGGGAAAGGTTAACGATATTTTTCAATAGTAAAATGAATAATAATGATAAAGGCCTACCAGACCAGATCAGATCAGAAATCAGTAGTTAGTTAGTTAAAAATAAAAGCAATTAATTCTGTTTGTTTTTTATTTCCAATCGAAATAGATTTCTTATTTTAGAAGCTTTGATAACGAACTAAAATTCAATGTTAATGAGTCAGTGAGTGAGTGATACAGCCTTGACCATAAACTCTTTAGACATCAAATTCAAGTCTAAACAACAAAACAAAAAAACCAAAAAAAAACAATTTTTTTTTCTTAAAATTTTTTTGGCGCTTAAAATTATTTCACAAGGACGTTTCATACATTATTCCAAGACTTGTTTGTTGTGTCACTGTCTGTCTGTTTGTCCGTGTCAATTTAATTGTACTTAAACATTCAATTGCTATCGTTTTAAATTAATTTTCCAGACACCTTTATTTTCAAACAGATTTTTATTTTTTTTTATTTTTGCATAACAAAATTGTGTTTAAAATATTCTTTAGAATTTAGATTTTTATTCTTAAGGTTGTTGTTGTTGTTGTTGTTGTTGGAAAACAATTTCCGAAAATATGATCAAGAAGTATTTTAAAATTCAAACAGTATGTACATACATACATATCTATGTACATAGACTATATTATTAGATAAGAGCAAAAGAAAATTTCTAAAATGAAAAATTTTGCAATCTCTCTAAGATACTCTATAGCAATCTAAATGAATTTATTCTTTGCTTTCACTAAGGTCGCCGTGGTCTAGTGGATAGTGTGTTGGCTTATTAGACAAAAGGCCCGGGTTCGAATCCCAGGTGAGACATCAAAACGAAAAATATTTCTTCTTCGGCGACTTCCTCTCAGCAGATTTCTGGCAAAAACTCTGAGAGTAAAAATTGCCATGAAAAATATGTCGTTCGGAGTCGACTTTAAACTGTAGGTCCCGCCACTCATGTATAAAATTACCGCAGACAACATAAATGGTGTGAGAAGCTAGGTCGTAATCCTGACTGAAGGGTTGTAATGGCCAATTATGTATGTGTGAGGGTCAAACGTTTCCCCAAAAAAGGAAATTTTGTTTCAATGAAATTGTTAATTCACACATTATAATACGATTTCCATTAGAATAAAAATTTTTTTCAATTACAATTATAACTCCAACGAAATGACTGTCTGCCCCTAACCAACAATATTTTCGACGATCGCAGAACAGTCGAATCATCAACAAAATCAAGCAAGCAAGCAAGCAAGCAAATACACACAATCAACACACAGCAACAACAACACCAACAAATGTATGCAATATGCCAAAATACTTAATAAAAAATAACATATACACACACACACATATAAATTACTTATAAATAGCAATATAGCAACAACAATCAACAGAGAGACAGAAAAAAAATTAAATTTCAAGGTTAGGGTTATCATGTTGCCAAGATCAAGGCAAACAGCGCCGGTAACAGCAATAAAAACAACGTAGCAGAGACAACAACAAATACTTGATATTTTTCATTTCATTTTATTTGATTTGATATTTTAACAATGAAATGTTTCGTCAAATTATTTTTAATACAAATACAACAATAATAATGAAAATAAAACAAGAAAACAAAAAAAAAAATACCCAAAAAATGACGATTAAAATACAGTGCGGGTGCAAGTAGAGGATATATTGTGAGAGAGAGAGCGAGAGAGTTTAAGTTCAAACAATATTGCTTTTTGATTGCTCTCTATTACTGTTTCTCTGTGTTTAACTGTGTTTGAGATAAGCCCGATTGCCTTAATATCAATCGGATTTTGTTCTTGTTTCATTTACAGGTTATTTGATGGTTGATTTTGAGTTTAAAAATTTGTTTCAGTTTTTGTGTGTGTTAGTGTGTGTTTTTTTGGAGGTGATAATAAATGCTGACACTGACAAACAATTCGTAATTGTTTGTTATTGCTATGTTATATTTTGTACATGTTTCAGTCTCATTTTTGCATTGACTGACAGACTAACGTATACGTGTGTGTGTGTGTGTGTGTGTGTGTATGCAAGGGCCAGGCAAGTCGTAGTCATTTATCTCATTTGCATGAAGAGTGAGTGACAAATTATTAAAAAATATTTGTTTTTAAATGATTGTGAATGAATGTAAATGATTGAATTTACACTGAGCACCGTAAGTAAGTCAAAACCCAATATTATAATTTTAAATTTTCTATTATAAAAAATATAATTTTGTTTTTGTTGCAATATTTTATATGTAATAAATAAACGTTTTTATTTTTGGAAATTTATTCAACTTTACTCATTTACTTTTCTCGCTATCCTTAGAAAATGAATTATTTCACTCACTTTTGGCGCTCAGTGTAATAGCCAGGTAGGTATTGGCATCAAATCTGTCGTTCATAATCGACTTTAAACTCTCTGCAGGTTCCAGTGGTTTGAGAAGCTAGATCGTGATACTGTCTGAAGGCTTGTAATGACCAATTATGTAAATTATATAAATTATTCCTATACATATATCGATAATATGCTAAATTAATATTTTTTTATCGATTCATTTATTTTGAATAAGTTTTTATAAATTTTTTTCCAATTATCGATTATACGATATCGAAATTGTTATTTATTTGTTATTATTTATCGATAATCATCATATATATTATTTCTAAAGCACTTTTTTGTCGGTTGCAAATATCTCCCATACCACAGCATCAAATTTAATGAACGATATCTCATTTAAAAGCTTATATCTATCACTAATGGCAAAAAATAATTAGAAATTGAAAAATTAATATTTGCATTGATAAAAATTATATTTTACAATGTTAGAGGTAAAGGACATGGTAAAGGAACTTAAAAAGTATGATTTTCGGAAATAGTAGAATTTATTTTAGTAATAGTGAGTGCTAAATGACTAGCCAACTTCTCCTTTGGCCTATCTCATATTTAAATTTCTCTAGGCTCTGTTAATCGATTAATTATAATCGATAAATTTCTAAAGACAATTCTTATTTGTATCTAACCAAGTACTAAAATATTAAGTATCGACCAATTACCCTGTGGACAAAAAAAAAAAATAATTTTGTTGTTTACTTCCATAAAGCTAAAGTAGCTTGATAAATAGGCTTTTGAACCCACACACCCCCCTCATAGACTAATTTTTGCAATTTGTTTTGATTTTTCATATTTATCAAATTCCTCTGTTACTTTAATCAAGTTTAGGAATTTTTGGAAATTTCCGTCTATTTCTGCCGTCTGGCGCTTTTTTAAAACAAAAAATTGCAGTCAAAACAAAAATTTTTAAAAAAAAATACAAAAAAAATATTCCAAAAATTGTTTACAGTGGAATCTTATTAAATTTCTTACAAAAAATAAAAATTAAAAAAAAAGTTGTTTTGAAACGAATTTTATAAACAACCAGTGACTGAGTAACTGACTACGTCGGGGGACTTTGTTTTGTTGTTTTATTATCTATTGCGGTGGGTATTATAAATAAAACAAGAATAAAAACTGCATACAATTACAAAAAAGAAAAATTCATAGAATAATTAAAAATAAATAAAAAAAAACAGTAAAAAAATAAACAATAGCTGCAGCGAAAGGGGTTTGAGGCAGACAGGCATACAATTATGATAACATTACGTACGGGGCTCACAGTGTTGCGAATTCTTACAAAAGACGATTAAAAATAGAAGAGAGAGTGAAAGACCGAAAAAAATTGTAAAAAAGAAAAAATAAGAAAATTATGAGGTCAGCTTTAAACCAAGTAAGCCACGCCCATTCCCTCAAAGTTTCATGTGCTACCAAATTGTGCTTGAGAGGATGTTGATGCGTACTATTTAAGGTTCAATTAGTCGTGACTTAACCATAACCATATAAATCAGCTGTTTTAACCAACTTTATGGACATCACTGTTTTCGATTATAGGTGACTTACCATAACGCCATAGTCGAAACGATAACCATGTGTACCAATTGAATTTTGGTTTTTTGCCATAACCATAAACAGCTGTTTGCTGAATTTACTTACATGTATACACATTTTTTTTTTGTTTACTTTTGTACTTTTGAAAAATACATACGTATGTGCAATTAACGTAAACAGCTGTTTGGCCATGGCAGCACTGATTGCTGCTAATAGTAAATTTACGGTTTGGATTATGTTACGACTACAGCGTTATGGTAAAGTCACGACTAATGGAACCTTTACTCTCTTTCATTATCGAAAAATTTTGTTTCCGACAGTTCCATTAGGTTTATCAGTATTCTTATATACTTTAGCTTAGGAACTGGGCACTGAAATACGCCCATTTCCCTTTTTTCTTCGCCATCTTTTCTTACTTCTACAGAAATTGTGGTAGTGGCCGCACTGGCTGATGGGAATGCCTGTCATCCTCTTCCTATAAGCCACCAAGTGACAAGGTTTTCAGTTCCCATTTGTTGCCAAAGAAAGCCACATAAGTCCTTTTACGGAAAATTTTGATCGGTTGACGCCAAATGTGACACACACATTCTAAAGGATCCGCTAAAAAAACTTTTTTTTTTGAAAATGCTTTAAAAAAAACTACTAAATATTTTCGCAAATTTCTTTTTTTTTTATTTAAAAGTACAATCCTTCCGGTTAATAATGGAAAATAATTTCATTCAAATGGCTGCCTCGGCTGGCCATACAGTAGCCTACAGGATCGGTACAATTTTTAAGCACATTATCGATTGAACGAATTTTTGTTTCCAAAAGCTGAAGAGGAGGATATTGCCAACATTTGGCTTCAACAGGACGGCGCTACGTGCCACACAGCCGAAGCTACACTCGATGTTTTGCGCCCTGTTTTTGAAGATCGCATTATCAGCCGCAGAGCTGATATCTTTTGGTCACCTCGGAGCTGTGATTTAACACCGTTGGACTATTATTTTTGGGGGGTGCTGTCTAAGATAAGAGTTACGCCGACATGCCAGAGACAATTGACGTAAAGCCCTTGATGAAATATAGCTTTATGTGATGGGGGCCCACCAGCATTCAACACGTGACTAAACTTTTGATCTGCACTCGTAACACTGTGTTCACTCTTGGAGAGTTCATTTAAAATGCAGACAAGCGTTAAAAATAGCGCTGCACTGCATTTGTCAGGCATTTGTCGCACATAAGATGATCAGTCAGTCACCCAATGGTGAGACAGACAGACGGTGGTGGTATGGTTAAATGTTATTATTATTTATTTGTAATAATTTATATACGGTATTTAAATCATTAGTCATGCTGATGATGATAATGATGATGTGAATTTCTGTATAAGAAAAGATGGGGGTTATAAAAAAATATCCGCTTCTGCTCCCTCCCCCCTTTCTGGATCTCGCTCAAGAGTTTACTAACCTCCCGATATTTATTTTATTTTTATTTTATTTTCTTATTATTAAAAATAATAAAATAAAAAAATCAAGTCAGATTGATTGACTCGCCTCAAGGACATCAATTTTACAGCGAGATGCGGTGAGCGGGCCAGCCAGCAAGTGTAATGGCTGATAAGTATTGTTTTTGTTTTGTTTTATTGTTGTTGCTTAAAATATCAATTTGTTAATACAAATAATAAAAACAATAATAATAATTAGACGCAATTAATTAATTTATTTGTTTATTAACATACAACAACAACAACAACGACAGCATTGCTTTCAATTTAATTTTGATTAAAAATGGACGCATTAAAAACAAAACAAATCAAAATAAATTTTGTGGGGGCACATCTCTCATTAACCCATTGTGGGTTATAATATCTCTCTGCCAAGGGACAACGAACGATCGTGGTAGTTCTCTACAAGCCGTTAATGCGATTATGAATTTGTCATGCAGAGATTCTAGGTTATGGTCACAGTATGATCTATCATTTCCGGGCTTTTCCTTATAGATGTTAGTTGATCTTCCTATCTAGAATCTTCACATTGGGTTTAAAACGATCTATAAATGAACCTGCATATATACACCCTATCAGTCAACGTGTAGTCTAAGTTCTAATCTCAATGCGTCCCTTTTATTGGGACTTATGAGCAAGCTCTTACATTCCGATGTTGATTTCCGTTTCGGACAATTACCCAGGGCTTAGTAAGCCAATACCTCCTCTTTTGTATTACCCCAGTAACGACAGTGAAACTTTACTGTGGTTTATTAGAGAGCGATCTAATGCATCTGTTATCATATTCGAAACACGACTGCTTTGAAATATTACGAACCATGTTTAACTGCCTATCTGTAAACATTTCCTGCATTTCTCTCGTAATTAAAGACATGAGCTCACAGCGGAATACTGGGCAATGAGACGGCGGATGCCTTCGCTAGGTTAGATTCGCTTTCAGGTGGCGATTTGACGGTTGGTCCTGACCCCCCAGGCTTCCACCTCTATGGCCTCATCGATGGATGGGTCAGGAGGTAAGAGCAGAGACGTTGGGGAAACGGATCGGGTTGTTCTGTTTCTAGGCGTCTATGGCCTGATGTGGACAGCAAGACGACAGAGTGGCTGCTGGGCTTGGTTAAGGCCAGCTTAAGGTTGATTGTCGGTTTTATCACGGGGCACTGCGAGATTAGGTCGCTGACGGGGATCTGGAACAGATCCCAGCCGGACTATTGCACGGTATGTTGCTATGAGGAGGAGTTGGAGACTGTCGAACATCTCCTTTGCAACTGCCCAGATCTTGGTAGGTTAAGGTTGAGGACTTTTGGCAGGGCCTTCTTTGAGAACTTGAGTTCTGTGTCGAGAGCCGACATCAAGGCTCTTCACAGATTCATTAGCAGCTTGGGCTGGGTAAAAGGTGCTAGGGCTTCTAAGTGTAGTCGCACTCTCAATCTCTATTTGTTTTGTGTCTTTTTCTTTTCATTCCTCCGTTTCCCATTCTCCCTCCCCTTCCCTACATTCCTATATCCTCCATATTTCCTTCCTCCCCTAAGGACAATGTACAATGGGTCAATTTCGACTACCGGGTACTGTCCTTGTCTTGACCGACAGGTGCACGTCCTCTAATCTAACCTAACCTAAAGACACGAGCTTAACATGTAATTCATTAAATTCCCTAACACTTTCAATTAGAATTTTATCAAATTTCTTAAATTCAACCGCAAAACAAAATCCTAAACACAACGCGTGAATTATTCACTTCACTTTACGTCACTTCACTTCAATATTTAAAATTTTAACGCCACATTTGAATGAATTGCGGCGTTTGTTGCCGCCTTAAATGCGGAAGTAAAAAATAAATTTTTGCCTCAATGACCTTGAAAAAATCAGAATTTTTTCTTTTCAAGACCAGCCCCCCCCCCTTTTAATTTTATATATTAACCACATAATACCATCAAACAGATGTCAAATCTATACATGAGTACACGCACACTACGAAATGAGACTGTTGTCAAAATTTCTGACATTAAAACTACAAAAACAATAAAAACTTAATTTATTATTATGGGGTGGGGTGGGGTGGTAGCCTTATTAAGCAATAAAAACAAAAACAATTACCACAAACAACAACAGTAATAATAATATTCTAATGATATCATTTAATCATAAACAATAACAGAAAACTATTCGATCACGTAAATAATTTACGCGCCAAAAATAGGCGAACAAAAAACTATTAAACATAGAACTAGAAGTGTTCACACTAGACACGCAAGTGAGTTATCAAAAGATAATTATGTTTACCGTGAGAGAAAGACCATCAGATGGCAAGTCTAGCTAAGCGTATTCATTTGCTGAAGAGTTGCACATGTCAATTTCTAAAATTTGATTAGAAGAGTTGAACATAACGGTCATAGTGGAGGGCAGGTTAAACCCACCAAGACTTTTGAAAAATGAAAAGACAAGGCTCTTGGCTTGGGTGGTATAAAATTGCATAGAAAGAAAGAAAGGACACCTTCAGCAATACAACCCGTAGACACCATTTGAACTGGCGGGCCCATTCGCATTTTGCAATGCCAAGAGTTACTCCCTCGCTCGCTCATACATACGTAATTGGTCAGTACAATCCGAACGACAGATTCTTTTTTGAGAAACTTTTCATGACAGGTTTATTTACTCTCAGAGTTTTTGCCAGAAATCTGCTGAGACGAAATCGCCGGAAAAATATTTTTCGTTTTGATATCTGGCCTGGGACTCGAACCCTGGCTTTACGTCTAATAGCTACCATACCTACTAGACTAAGGCGACTTCCCTCTCTCTATCATACATACATAATTGGCCATTACAACCCTTCAGTCAGGATTACGACCTAGCTTGTCACACCACTTATGTCGTTTGTGCTTTAATTTTATACATGAGTGGCGGGACCTACAGTTTAAAGTCGACTCCGAACGACAGATTTTTGAGAAGCTTTTCATGGCAATTTTTACTCTCAGAGTCTTTGCCAGAAATCTGATGAGAGGAAGTCGCCGAAGAAATATTTTTTCGTTTTGATGTCTAACCTGGGATTCGAACCCGGGCCTTTCGTCTAATAAGCCAACACACTACCTACTAGACTACGGTGACTTCTCCCTCTCTCTCTCTCTATTTCAATAATTATAATCTCCCTTCATCTGTGTTCTATATTCTGTGTAAAAGGTGAGTGTTTCTATCTCCAAAAACTTGTAAATCATATTTCTGTATTACACTCTCAGTGTGAACGCTGTTGCTAAAACAAATTAAAATTTTCATCATTAGGCACAACAACAAATTAATTTCTATTGTAAGAGAACTACAAAAAAACAAAAACAAAAGAACGTGCTGAAACATGAAATTTAACTAACGCTGCCAGCGATAGGCCGCCTTCAGTCACGGTGAATGACACTGCCCTCCCAGACT
The DNA here is from genome assembly GCA_014635995.1 of Sarcophaga peregrina. NCBI lineage: Eukaryota > Metazoa > Arthropoda > Insecta > Diptera > Sarcophagidae > Sarcophaga > Sarcophaga peregrina. Next base: position 8,068,984 of record CM025792.1, on the reverse strand, counting down.
CAGTAGCATTTGTGTCTGGCAACATAAATTTAAATAACACCACTTAGTCACTTATTTCGTTTCCATTTAATTGTTAAATTATTTGTATTTAAAATAAAACAAATGAAAATAGTTAGAAGCGGTTCAGCACCGACAAGAGAATGCATCCTACATCCATTCCTAACGCCAAACGGCGTAGGGAAAGTATACCATTCCGTTAGACCAGTTAGCCTTACATCATTCACCATTTAAGAAATCAGTATTGCATCCTAAATGCCAGAAACGCTGTTGAGCTAAAGCGCATAGAACATGGTAGTAAGGACTAGAGCTATTGGGTCAATGTGTTAATGGACTGTAACAAGATACTCATCAGACAGCGTAGTGATATAACAAATTATGTGCCTGGGAGTTACTTCCTAAGCAGTGGCATAAGAGTACAAATAAACTTTTTAATTTTGGTTATTGCTTCTTTAAATCAGTTAAAATCCAATCAAATTTAAAAAGGTCCCCTTTTCGGACCTAGCTATTAGATCGAGGATGTCAAAAAAGTTTTCGCTATTATCGGGTAACCTATTGAACCGGAGATACAGCCAACAAAGCTATTTTATAATAACAAAAAAGAACTCTATATAAACCGTATATAAGTCGATAAAATTTAATAAGCTACGGTTTTCGGACCTAGTGGGCTGGATAGCTATTGGGTCCAGGATTCCAAAACAGTTTTTGCTATGGTCTATTAACAACGAACCTAATAGTTTTCTTCAAATAAAATTAAAAGAAATGACCTCTATATAAATCCGGTTAAATCGGACAAAAAATGGACCCATGGGGAAAATGGACCAGGTGGATTGGATAGCCATAGTCTCAATAATTCCAAAACAGGTTTCCTTATGATCGGGCGTTACTTGGAACCGGAAATATAGTCTGTTTTATATGAGCAAAAAAAGTGTTGTATGAATGAACTTCAAAACGTTAATAATTCTCATTGAGTTAATATGCATTTACATGTATATATACAACAAAATATCGCATTTTTTGCAAGATGCTAATGTATTTTTGTTAATGACTTGCATGTTTTTGGCTGCATGACTTGCATTTTTTTTTTGTAGATGACTTGCATTTTTTTTTTTGTAGATGACTTGCATTTTCTGGTCCATGACTTGCATTTTTTGTTCGATGACTTGCATGTTTTGTCTGCATGACTTGCATTTTTTGGTCGATGACTTGCATTTCTTAGGTTGATGACTTGCATTTTCTGGTCCATGACTTGCATGTTTTTGGCCGCATGACTTGCATTTTTTGGTGGATGACTTGCACTTTTTGGTCCATGACTTGCATGTTTTTGTCTGCATGACTTGCATTCTTTGGTCGATGACTTGCATTTTTTGGCTACATGACTTGCATGTTTTTGTCTGCATGACTAGCATTTTTTGGTCGATGACTTGCATGTTTTTATCTGCATGACTTGCATTTCTTAGATTGATGACTTGCAATTTCTGGTCCATGACTTGCAATTTCTGGTCCATGACTTGCAAGTTTCTGGCTGCATGACTTGCATTTTTTGGTCGATGACTTGCATGTTTTTATCTGGATGACTTGCATGTTTTTATCTAGATGACTTGCATTTTTTGGTCGATGACTTGCATGTTTTTGTCTGCATGACTTGCATTTTTTGGTCGATGACTTGCATTTCCTAATTTGATACCTGCATTTTCTAGTGCATGAGTTGCATGTTTTTAGGTGCATGACTTGCATTTTTTGGTCGATGACTTGCATTTCCTAGTTTGATGACCTGCATTTTCTAGTGCATGAGTTGCATGTTTTTAGGTGCATGACTTGCATTTTCTGGCCCATGACTTGCATTTCTTTGGTAGATGACTTGCAATCCTTAGGTTGATGACTTGCATGTTTTCGACTGCATGACTGGCATTTTTTGGTTTATTCCTTGCTTTTTTTTGACAGATAACTCGCATTTTTTCTGCTGACTTGCATCTGTTATTCGGTGACATGCATTTTTATTATATAGAGCACCGAAAGTTGCCTGGGAACAGCAACCGACTTGGAAATTGGGCGGCGTTATTGCACCTCGTATGACACCAACTTAATACTTATCAAGTACTAGGCAGGACTGTGAATATTAGCTTGAAGTCTGTTATGGGGTATCAGGATTAGGGGACATCTGGAACTGAAATATATCGAAGAGGTGCAATAGATCATATAGTCGCTGTTTTTTAGCTGGCCTACATGACTACAGCAATAATGTGGGGGGTGCTTTGAAGAAAGTTGACAAGTTGAAGAGGCTAACGTTTCGGGCAAGGGTAAGCCATCCGTTAATAGAAATATATCTGGGCAAAAGAATTGCATTGGATTTGATATGATAACACCTAGTATGTATGTAGAGTGTAGGGGTATATCAAATGACCTTGAAAAACTATTATTTATTTATGCTTTAAACGTCTAACTATGACGAATGTCGTACGGAACTGTTTGATTATGATTCTGTTTATGATTGTGATGCCGAGACAGATTTTTTTTGCTTTGTTTTAATTTTCTATTTAAATTTCAAATTTAAAAAAAAAATAAAGCCCTCATATTACCACTAATTAGAAGAAGAAGCATTTATGATTCGTTGAATTTATTAATCCCCCTGTGATACTAAACATTTGGGATTTTTTTTTTCTCATTTCATCACGAAACTACACGTGCCTTGGGAACGAGGGACAGCTTAAATTGTGATTCGATTAAATAGGAATTGAAATGGAAATGGGAATCTAATGGCATAGACTGCACGTTTAAATCATGAAAGTAATAAATAAATAAGTAATTAATAATAAAAAAAAGCAAAAACAATTCAAAAATCAATTTGTCTGCTTAACGAGCGTAATTTTCTAAACGTTAACAAATTAATTTGATAAACTACCCGTTGTGTCCAGAATAATTTATTTTTGATTAAAAACTAAACGGAAAGGAAGTTGAAATAGTTTTTATATTACAAATCAACTTATAACACCTCTTGTGGGCACTAGAATTTTCTTTTCTAGTTTTGGAGTACAAAAGCTTTGCCTTAATTTTGAGAGAAAAGTGCTGAGATTTTAAAATTATTTGGACAGCCTCCTTAAAATAATTATTTGTTGTTCTCATTACATAAAACGATTCTTATAGACCTGAACTAAGCAAAAATTATTGCTTCTTTACGCAATTGACCACCTCTAGTCCATCACCCTAATACTATCGAATTACCTGGATACGCAGCAGTTTTATTCGAAATACGAAAAAAAAAAATCGGTTTTTCTTTGCAGAACTTCTGTAACGCTTTACTTTTTTTTCAACTGACATTAGCAAAAATCCAAAAAAAAACTGAGAAAGCAGGGTAAAACACGAGCAACAACATACGTTTTAAATAATCAAGTTCACGTTATTTTGAAGTGCAAGCAGGGGTCCGTCGTCCAAAGACGACAAAAACAAAGAAACGAAAGCCAAATACTGAATTTCATTACGAAACAATATGAATACGAGTACAAGGCAGGTCTAAAGTCGACTTATGTAAGTACCCTACAGCGTAAACAGGGTAAAGATTTCTTTCAAACTTTCTTTGAAAAAACTGCCAATCAAGTCAATAATTGGGGGTCCTTGCGATATCTTCCGTCACAAACGTGAAGTAGCAATATCGAGAAGTCTGTTGAGAGGATGTCGCCGAACTACTGTAAAAACTCTAGGCAGACATGGGCCGAATGTACTGGTTCAAGCTCACAAGCCAAAGTAAAAGAAGTGTATTCAGATTAGCGAAATAAACGAATTCAGATTAAATTAAGAGAGCAGAAAGTGTTTTGAGGACACTGACAGCCAGATTAGTGGCCACATTTACGGTGTAGGAATACAACATTGTGTGCTATTTTCGTATACGTAATGGGAAAAAGTTAAGCCCAGTGCGTGTGTTATAGTACGTTCCTCCTTTGCCTCAGGTAATGACTTGTACAGTTTTGCTAAGAAGCCATATTGTGGAAGGAAGGTTAGGTTAGGTTAGAGGACGTGTACTTGTCAATTCTGACAAGTACAGCACTCGGTGGTCGAATTGACCCATTGTACTACGTCCTAGCTTCTCACACCACTTATGTTGTGTGCGTTAATTTTATACATGAGTGGCGGGACCTACAGTTTAAAGACGACTCCGAACTACACATTTTTTTGAGAAGCATTCCCTGGCAATTTTTTACTCTCAGAGTTTTTGCCAGAAATCTGCTGAGAGGAAGTCACCGAAAAATTATTTTCAAATTTTCGTTTTGATGTCTGACCTGGGATTCGAACTCGGGTCTTTCGTCTAATAAGCCAACCAACTACCTACTAGACCACGGCGACCTCTAAAATTGTGGAAGGAAAGTATTCAAATTAGCTTCTGTTCTAGCGATACTGGTCGATTCGTGATCATGTAAGCGGTATAATAATACAACCTTGTGAGCCGGTAATGTCTTCGGTAACTTCGCTCATAACCAACAACAATGGAAGGAACGTATCAAGATTAGCTTCTATTTTTGTGGCCGACGCTGACAGATTTGTGACTCTGAATATATTCCTATGAGTACTATTGTAGATTTGATAATATCGAAGGAGAGAAGGCACTTGAGCACGTAGTGGTAATTGCTTTATGCAGAACATTGCAGATATCCTCAGACAGGCCATTCCTCATAGACCAATGACCGAGGCGTCAAGAGCTGTAGGAGCTACCGACATGGTTATGTACGGATGGGTCATGTAGTTCATCATTATTAACTAAACATGAGTCATTTGGGTGGATATGAACTGCTTCTAATTTTATTGGTTAGGCGCCCATTATAGAATTGAAATGAGAATTAATTTATAAAAGTTTTTTAAGCGCAAAGCAGTTGCCATTTTTACGTCAAACTTAATATACTATCTCCTTGCCTGACTAAGCTGGAGTAGCGTATGAAAATTGTAGACACAATAATAATAATAAAGCTTTCGCTGAAAATGCATTTTCGTCACAGCAACAAATTGTATTTTCGTATTTTTTTTTTTTTAATTTTCCATTTTATTTAAACTCTGCTAATGAAAGTGGAGCACCTTTTTTGTTTTCTTTTTTCAGTTGCAATTTTTTTTTTACCAACAATGTTTATGTTTGGAGGACAATAATAAAAACAAAAACAGACAGACAGAGAAAAAAAAAGCAAGAAATAAATAAATAATGATATTGAAATGCAATACCATAGAAAATTTCAGAAAGAAAGAAAAAAAATCATTTACGCTTTAAATTAATTTCAAAAAATAAAACACACATACACAAAGAAACCTGTTGAAAAAAAAATTATTTTTAGCAGCAAAAAAATCAAAAAAAGAAAATTATATTAAATTATTTGCACCACTAATGTGGATCATGTGTTACCATGGCTGGCTTTTCATGAGCCATTTACATGCCTTGTGCCATAGTTACTAGAGGTGACTACACTGTTGTTGGATGGTATCGGTTGTAACGATTATAGGTAGGTCTTTGAACCTTTTTGTTTTTAAGTTGATAAACCCAATTTTGTTTGTATTGCAATTTTGTTAATTCAACAGTTTATTTTTTTTAATTATTTTTGTTTTTTAGCCCTGACATTAAAATAAAAATGAATAGCTTGGCATTGTTTTGAACAAAAAGTAATGTAAAGTACTTTGACTTTTGCAGTTCATATGAAATTATAATAAAGAAATTTAATAAAACAACAAAAAAGCAACAAAAAAATAAATAAAAAAAAATTTTTAAAAAAATTAAATAAATAATCATTATACAGCACATATTACAAGCAGAATAACCCAAGATTTCTACAATGAAAAATATTTGCCTAAACTCTCTTAAAATCCTCCACACTAAACAATAATAAGAGTTTTTCACCACTCTCTTTACAATTTGAAAATAATCCTTGCTGAAAACCACTCTTAACAAAGCAATTTGTAAACAAATAAAAACACTTCATCTGTCTCTTTCTCTCTTAAAATCAATATGTGTAAACAAACATGAACAAACAATATCTGCTTAAGAGAAGGCAAGCGAAAACAGAAGCAAGGGAATATTTTGTGTTGTTTTAAGAGCTTATACTTTGAGAGAGAGAAAGTGGTGAATTTTATGTGCTTTTGTCTATTTAAAAAAATTTAACTGTTTATTGCTAAACCGTTAGGACTTAAATTAACTAAGATCTGTTAAGAAAGAAATATTGCCAGTAAGATGGGTAAAATGCCAAATGGCATTTTTAAAAATGGATTATTCAGATGTATTCTATTTTAAAACCCATATTGTTTAGGGTTTTATATTAAGCAGTAAGTATTCTTGGTATGCATTTATACAAAAAATATAAAGATTTAAATAAAATTATTAAATTTTTATTTTAATACTGACCTTTTTATGTAGTTGATATGTTTTTTCTTCAATTTGTAATGAAAAACGGTGTAATCCACTGTTGATAGCCCTGGTGCTTTAAAATTTTCACACAAGATGTGTAGGTTAAAACACACTTTACGTTTGCTTTTGAGAACAAACAACAAATCAAGCAAAGCCACAAACCCGTTAATAACTGTACTGCAACAGCCAATCAGCCAAATTTTATTGTACTGGTCGTGTTATTGTAGTTTTTGTTTTATAGCAAATTGTAAAAGAATAAATTGCGGGAATTTTAATTTTAACAAAAATACAAATAAGCAAAGCCACAAACACGATATAATAATAAAATAATATTGAAATATTATATGTTATATAGATTATTATAAAGGAAATATAAAAATTAAAACACTAAATGACGGTAATTTTTAATTTAACAAAAATAGAATTAAGCAAAGCCACAAACACCGTAATAACTAAACAACAACAGTGAACCAGCCATCTTATTGAAACAGAGGCATTATGACATTCTATGTTTTATTGAATATTAAAAAAAAAATGTAAAAAAAAATTGTTAAGTTAAACCATTAATTTACTACCATTTTTTATACAAAAAAAATTAATTAAAAATTTTTATTTAGATTTGCATTGATTAGTTGTTGTTTGCTCAACAAAGCTTTATAAATTTACTTTAAAACTCTCATGTAACAAATGCTTTAACAATTTTCATCTTATACGTACAAATAACAAAACAACACTACGAACATACAAGGTGTTTAGTTAAAAACACTGTAAATTACATTGCTTTTTAATATAACCGGCCATTTAGTAAGAGCACACACCCGGTAAAAATAACTGAACAGCCATTTTTTTAAATGGCGTTACTTTAGCTTGCAAGACAGAATACGAACAAATTGGATTTCTTAAAGCACTTTAAATGATATAAAATGATAATTAAAATGAAATTAATTGATTTCACACGAATTATTAAACATTTTTTATTAATTTTATTATAATTTTTCTATAAAACTAATCGCTTTTATATTATTTTTTTTAATTTTTCTTTGCACTACACTTTTACGACCCTTAACATGCACTCGCGAGTAAAACACCAACTGAATGAGAAAACATAGAAAACCTGTTGAAGTATGTATTAACATACAGGGTGTTTTGAATAAAATTACTTTCATATACTAAACAGCTGTTCTCTTTCTTGTTTCTTATATTAAACTGTTAAAACAACAACAACTATTACAGCAAAGAATCAAAACAAAACAAAACAAGACATTCATTTCGTGTGTGTTTATTTACTTATAAACGTTGTTAAACGTGTTTGCGCTTATAATTTGTAAATTTCTAGAATTTTTATATTAAAAATGCATTTAAATTTACAATTTCTGTGTAATTTCAATGATCAAATTGATGTGGAAGGTAAGTTTTCTATTTTTATTAAAAAAATACCTGTAAACAATTCCATAAATCTTTCTAGCTATTGAACCTGAAGCCTTAAAACGTGTTTGGCAATCTGAGTGGAAGTTCCAACACTTGCCGGAATTGCTTAAAAAAGTGGTCCGCAAAGGCTGTAGGCCCCACTGCTGATACATTTACGCACCAAGAATTACAAGATTTTCTTGCTTTGGCTGTGGAATTGTTATTAATTTTTGGTCAGTACAACTTTACCGGACCCTTTGATAATCTGGCCGAGTACCAGCAGTTCATTAAGGAAGACTGCCCTGTAAAAGTATCGGATCCTTTTGAAGCCTTAAAAGAAAATGGTGAAGAACTCAATCCCAATGTAGTCCTAGGAGAATTTTTAATTATTGCTTCGGAAATCATAAAGAAACTCTTAAGTTTACATTCAGATTCCCTAGTAAGTTATGAGATTTAATACCGGAAGACCGTACTCCAAACTCCAAATATTTAAAATTCTTTTCTTTCTAGATACTCCATTGGTGGCATTTGCGTTCTCTATGCCTGCATCAACATTGTATTGATGAGCTGACAGCCAATTTGTGGCATTTGGTGAAACAGGAATGTGAATGGCTTTTACAGCATTATCAGCAGCTTAAGAATAAAGAATATGAAGCTTTACTTTTTCTAGAGGTGGCCAATGCCTATTTACAATATCCACCGCGGCGAGAAATGTAAAGAGGTTTTGGATGAATTGTGTTCGCATTTGAAAGTTCATTTAAATGTCCAAGGTTTACTGGGAGTGCGCACAAAATTCCAGCAGAAAGCATTGCCTCAACTATGTCTTAAGGTTGAACAACAGCAGGACAATCAATTGCCTGCTGCCAAAATAACTAATGGTTCCATAGAAATACCCAAATTACTGCTACTGGATGATGATACCCGTTTAGAGCGTATAAGATTCATAGAACCTTCGGACAATGAGGTTATGACCTTGCCCAGCGTATTGCAGGCGTTGGTATTAACCAAAGTGTAGGTTTTTGTTTTTATACTCTCCTCTCTTAATGGTTTTATATTTTTATATTTTTTTTTCTTTTATCCTCAGGCGCCAATTAAAACGTTCCCAACCCAAAGACCGTTTAGCCGATGAGGAATTGGAGCCTTATACTCAAACCTTGTTATACCAAGAGCATGGCCCTTTGCAGGTCAGGCAGTCGGCTTTGCTGTTAAACTGTGTACAAGAGTCACAGCATCGACGTACAGGTGGAACGCAGCTGGAAACAGTGTGAGGAAGCTGTTAAATTACTTTCCGAACATGATTATACTGTAAAACAAAGGTTTTCCTATGGCTTTGCTGGCTTCTTGCAACCAAAATGGCAAATTCAAATACAATTATGTGAGCTTTTACTATCCCTGGGTATGATTAAAATCAGCTTTGGATATCTATTTGAAGATACAACACTGGGAACAGGTCATCTATTGCTATACAGCCTTAGAACTCAGGCACAAGGCTGCTGAAATTATACAACAGGAGCTAAACAAGAAACCCTCCGTATTGTTGTACTGTTTACTGGGTGATGCTACCGATAATCCTGAGTGTTATGAGACCGCTTGGGAATTTTCAAAGCATACGAGTGGTAAAGCCAAAGCTTATTGGGGTAATTATCATTTTGCCCATAAACGATATGAGGAAGCTGTACCCCACTATGAAAAATCGGTGGAGATTAATTCGTTGCAAGAAAAAATCTGGTTGCGTTTGGGTTATGCTGCCATTATGTTGGAGAAATGGGAATTGGCTGTGCATGCTTATATCACCTATACGCACTTGGAGCCTTTGGGTTTTGAATCTTGGAATAATTTGGCAAAGGCTTTGATCAAATTAGGTGACAAGCAAAGAGCCCATAAGGTTTTGGCCGAGTCTTTGAAGTGCAATTACACCAACTGGAAGGTATGGGAAAACTTTATGGTAGTTTCTGTAGATACAGGCCACTTTGAAGATGCCATGAATGCCTATAACAGGCTATCGGAATTGAAAACCCATTATTTGGACCTGGAAGTATTATGTGTAACCATTACGGCCATTGCCGAGGGTAAACCAGATGCTAAGGGTCAGACACCTGAAAGACTTTTGAAGAAAGCCACCACTTTAATGGGCCATCAGTGTGTAAAACATGGCTCTGAGCCTAAGGTATGGGAATTGGCGGCTTTATTGGCACCTACGGCTTTAAAAAAAGGAGAAAAACTGGTGAAGGCTTTTAGATCCTATACAGCTAAGGAACTGGTGTGGGCAACTAAGCAACCATTTGCCCAAAAGCTTTGGAATTGTGTAAGGAACTAAGTGAACGGTCTTTAGAGTCGGTACATAATCATGCAGAAGATGAAAGTGAGGTTATGATTACCTCTCAGTTGAATTCAGCCAGATTGGCGGATCAGGCATGCATCAAAGCTATTGAAAAGGAAGCCATACAGTTTGAAGAAAATCAAACATTGCTAGATGAGGTAAAAGCATTATTAGAGACCATGACACAAGAAGTTAAAAAAGAATGGGAGCTTGAAAAGAATAAATAAAGAATGAAAGAGATTTTATAATAAACAAACAAAAAAAAAAAAACAATTTTTTTTCAATTTTATTTACAAAAGAAATTATTTTTATTCTCAATAAATTCAATATAAATTAAGTTTGGTGGTTACCACTACTCTAACCGTTTGATCAAATGCCCCGCAAACCGCCAAACCCATTTTGTCTGGATGCCAATCAAAACAGTGCACAGGCTGGGTTGATAATGTACAGGCATTTAGCATATGCTAGGGTACCCATGCAGCCTTCATTGAAACCCGTATCTTTATCCTCTTTTAAACGTTTCTCAGGGTATTCATAATTCCATAATCTTACAGAACCCGTGCCACCGCCAGTTACAAAAATATCACGATTTTGTGGCAAATGACGTACACACCATACGGTGGCTTTAGGGCCGGTAATAACACCATTTGAGCCTACGGAACGACCAGCATTGCGTTCCTCTAGGCAAGCAAATCCTTTAGAGGGATGCTTGTGTCCGCATATCATACACCAGGAGGCCTCCCTCTAATGTCGTAACCACCAGTTTATTCATGGGTATGTCTTTGCGATCAAATTCCAAGCCACAAATGCCGTTTTTCAATGTAGTTTCCCAGCGTACATTAAGTTTACGTAAATCGAAGAGCTTTCAAATCACCATTATCATAGCCCGCGGCAATACAGCGCTCTTCATTGTTAAAACTATCGCCTATGGCCACTGCCCAGCAGTCTCTTTTAATATTAAGGGAGTTGGAGCGGCCTGTAGGCAAATCAGGCTGTCATATCAACCTACTGGGGCATTACCCTGTCTAATGTCCCACACTTTTACAGAACCATCACGACTGCCCGTTACTATTTCGGGAGCACCGCAGTCTATTTGCTTGCCCCCTAAAGCATCCAGACAATTTATAATGGAAGAATGGGCCTCTACATTGTAAACTGGTATCTCAGGACGTTCCTAAATCTCTGCAAGTCAAGCGAAAAAAAAATCATTACGTTTTTCCTTGTGCCGCCTGCCTGTTTAACATGGTACTTACAAAACCTGTAATCGTCCCTGGAAATCGCCTATGGCCATATGCCTATTCCTTAATGAAGAGGCACCAAAAGAGCCACATTTAAATGCAGATTTCTTTTCTATGGTCTTCAGTTTATCCATTTTATTCTCATTCAATTCGTAAATTTCTAATATGCCTTGGCTATTGGGTTTCGAACCCAACACCACCAGTTTGGCGGAGCAAGGTATCCATTTGGTGTCGTACACTGTATAATTGACCGACTGATTCAGATGCTCAATCATTTGAGGTTTGTCCACCATGTTTTTTTCTCTTTATAAATGCCGTATTTCGTAAAGATTTCTTTCTTTTGTAAGAATTTATTGAAAAAACAATTTCATTTACCGGTTGCTACGATAAGTTGCCATAGAATTTATTTCCTAACAGGTACTCTCTCTCTTCCACCCCACTGTCAAAATGTTTACAAATAAACAATGACAGCAAAGAAGTGTGCGATTATTTTTAAGGGCTCAGCTGTTTGCAATGTTTTTGAAAGAGTTGCCAGATTAAGCATTTTGAAAATGTAAAATGAGTTGGGGAAAAACATTTTCTAGTGTAGCCATAAGCTGTTTTTTAAAATTGCTTCCTTAGCTAAAGTCATAAAACATTATTTTTTAGTATTTTATTTACGAATTAAACAATTTCAATTATTTGTTTGCAACTGGTAATCAATTAACAATTTTTTTATTTTAATTTATATGTGAGTCAGCCGTTGCTTATTTCAATCGAAAATTTACATTAATATGGCAGCCTTTAATTTGAGCTTAAATGCTCTCTGGCCAAACAGCTGGTTGTCAGTATTTTCTAAAGCGTTTGCAAAGTAAGAAGCGGGAATTTTAGTAACGGGAAAAATTAACAAGAAAAAAATGGTTGAATAAGATATGGAATTAATTAATTAAATAACGTTCAAACCAAACAAATAAGATTTTAATTAATAAATCTAAAGTTATTACAATAACAAAAGCAAGCGAAAAAAGTGCTTAAAACAGTGAAAGGTTAGAAGAAAGAAGAAAAGAAAATTTGTGGTTTTTTTGCCTCATCCAAAAAAGCCAGTAAAATATTAATTATCCTAGTAGTGTTGTTGTTGTTGTTGCTGTTCGAATTGTGGTGTCATAATTTCTATATCATTTATATTGTTATTGTTGTTGCTATTTTGTTTGTTTTATGCAAGGGGATATACAATGTACATACAACGTATGAATTGTTTTTGCTAGATTTTATTTGTTTCTGGTATTAGGGTATTTAAATGGTGGCCGTTCGTACGTTCATTCGAAAACTACAATAGTAGTCGTATTTTAGACGGCATTGCCATAGAATCAGTGAGTAGTGCTCATCGGGTTATAATAAATAACGCGTGCTTGTGCTTCTGTGTGTGTGTGTGCGTGTGTTGTATTTAGTTTTTTTTTTATTTTCAATACGAAATAAACCGTTGTTTTAAGAGTCCACTAGAAAAAGAAAGACAACAACGGCAGATTATATGAAAGATTTGCGTGTTATTACCTACAATTCGTCATTTAGTTTTAATTATAGAAGGAAAATAGTAACCAAAAATGGAAAATTTCCTTTATTTCAGTTTTATTACAAATAATTTGATCAAGAAGCAATAAAGAAATCGTTATTCGACATATTAAAACCAAATACAAGGCAGATAAAATCTACAATTATGTTCTCTGCTGCTGCTCTGCTTTAGCACTAATCAAATTGGCAACAGGCAGATAATAACTGCAACAACAACAACAACCATAACATCTATTATAAAACAGAAAGCATTGATGATGGCTATTCAAAGAGAAAAAAGAGATTAAAACAAACAAACCAACAACAACAACAAAACTAAAAACGAAAATAAAAGCCGTAAAACAATAATAAGGAAAAAAAAATAGCAAAAATCATCATTATCATCAACGCCAGCCAGCCAACCAAGCAATAAAAAATATAAAAAAATAATAAAAAAAAGAGAAAAAAATTATAAATTAAACACGAGTATAGAAATTTTATATTTTTTTTTTGTGGTGAATCAATTTATTTGTCTGTGATAATAACAACAATAAAAAAAAAATTCTCTATAAATTAAAACATTTTTTTTCAAGTTTAACGACAACGGAAAACTTCAAAACAACGATAAAAGGAACAACAAATATTTATAAAATAAAAAGGTATGTTTTGAATAGCAATTAAAATTTAATTATTTAAACAAATTTTAATTAATTTTATTGCAACCAAAGGATTACAACCTTTAAGTATAATTTTTTCTATTAAAAATCTATAAAACCTTAATTCAGCTAAGGAAACCCCTTTTAATTTAATCTTAAAACTGCTTTAAATCCTTATTTGTAAGAAAAAAATTCATATTCAGTTAAAAAATTTAAATTTCTTTTAAAAAATTTCTAAATTATTGCTTGAAACTGTAATTCAGCTAATGAAATTCTTTATTCAGCTAAAGAAACTGCTTAAAAATTGCTTTAAATGCTTAATTATAAGAAAAAATCCCTATTCAACTAAAAAAATTTCAATTTCTTTTCAAAAATTTGTAAATTATTGCTTGAAACTGTAATTCAGCTAATGAAATTCTTAATTCAGCTAGCCATAGAAAAATATTTTCCATAAATTTATGCTTTTTTATAAGAAATATTTAATTCAGCTGAAGAAAATTGTACTTTAGCTTAAAGAAATCCAATAATTTTAACTTTAAGCTGATTTAAAACCCTGATTATGATGAAAAATTGCTATTCAGCTAATAAAACAAACAATTCAGCTACAATTTGCATAAAATTTCATTTAAAAAATTAATTTTTTTTAACCTAATTTAATTCAGCTAATGAAATTCTTAATTCAGCTAGCCACAGAAAAAGATTTTCCATAAATTTATGCTTTTTTTATAAGAAATATTTAATTCAGCTGAAGAAAATTGTACTTTAGCTTAAGGAAATCCAATAATTTTAACTTTAAGCTGATTTAAAACCCTGATTATGATGAAAAATTGCTATTCAGCTAATAAAACAAACAATTCAGCTACAATTTGCATAAAATTTCATTTAAAAAATTAATTTTTTTAACCTAATTTAATTCAGCTAATGAAATTCTTAATTCAGCTAGCCACAGAAAAAGATTTTCCATAAATTTATGCTTTTTTATAAGAAATATTTAATTCAGCTGAAGAAAATTGTACTTTAGCTTAAGGAAATCCAATAATTTTAACTTTAAGCTGATTTAAAACCCTGATTATGATGAAAAATTGCTATTCAGCTAATAAAACAAACAATTCAGCTACAATTAGCATAAAATTTCATTTAAAAAATTAATTTTTTAACCTTAAAACCTCTAATTCAGCTAAGGAAATTCTTCATTCGGCTGACTATAAGCAAAACTTTTAATTTAGCTAATTTGTGAAATTTAATTCCTCTTAGACAAACCAGTATTTGGTATTGTTTGTTTTTTTTTAAATTTTCATTATTTCAAAAGTGTTAACTCAGCTAATGAAAAATAACAAATTCAGCTGATAATTTAATCAATTTATTAAGAAATTTTGATTAATTAAAAGCAAAACCTCAATCCGTTTTAAGCAATATATGCGAAAATATCTTAAATTAAGCCAAAATCGTGTCTTTATGGGTTTTTTTTTTAAATTTCTTGTTTGTTTATCTAGTCAATTTTTAATTCAGCTAAGGTTTTATGCTATTCAGCTGCTTAGATTTATTTTAAAAGCAATTTTGTACAATCTATCAATCTAACATGATATAATTTGCCACAAATTCTCTATTCAGTTAAGAAATTTTTCTGAACTACTCGGGTTTTTGTATAAATTCTGTAATATTTGTATGACTTATTAACAAAATTTTCAATTCAGCAAAGGTTTTATGCTATTCAGCTGCTTAGATTTCTTTTAAAAGCAATTTTTTACAATTTATCCATCTGACATGATTTACTTTGGCACAAATTTTCTATTCAGCTAAGAAATTTTTTTAAACTACTCGAGTTTTTGTAAAAATTCTGTAATATTTGTATGAATTATTAATAAAATTTTCAATTCAGCTAAGGTTTTATGCTATTCAGCTGCATTATTTTCATTAAGTATTTTTATTTATAGCACCTGATTTTTTGTTTAAACTTTGCTATTCAGCTAAAAAATTGCCATAAATATGAAAAAAAAAATTATATGTTGTTGAAGAAACCCTATTCAGCAGAAAATTATAGTTTTCGTTAAAATTTGTTATATTCAGCCATTATAGTTGTATTTCATGTAGAAATTCTGTTATACAACAAAAATTATTTCAATTTTTTTTTTTATTTAAATAAGAACCTATTCAGCCAAAAATAATTCCCTCTTTTAAGGCGCAAACTACTCACTTTTATTAGCACTTAGTGTGGTGATGGTTGTGGTTTATTTAATCTTTTAAATACTTCCTTATACCCCCTATAAAGGTCAATGTAACGATGGTCTATAACAACAACAACAACAACAGCAATTGTAATAATGTCTCAATATGACGTATGTTTTGGTGCTTTACAAATGAATAGAAAGAGAAAAGAAAAGAAAACAACAAAACACCTGTTTATTTTGTTTTTATATTTATGTAAACACCTTTGTTGTTGTTGCTGTTTTCTTTTAGACCACAAAAGCATGTTTAATTTAATAAAAAGAAAATTTATTTATAAACACTTTAAATCTACAAACAACTCAAAACAATGTTTCCTGCCCCCCTTCCTCCTATTAACTCAAATACGGTTACATATTGTCTCTCTCATTGTTGTGTGGGGAGTTTAAAACTAATTTACATATTATATTACGGTATTACTCATAATTGTTATTGGTGTAGTTGTTGTATATGAACATGAATCGTTTTGTCACATAGGCGAGTACAAGTGCACTTAATTTGTGCTGTTATTTTTGTCTGTAGAGTTTACTTTGAATTTTTTTTTCGTGCTTGTTAGTTGTAAAGTAGTAACGGAGACGTGTTCAACGTAATGAAAGAGGGAATGTTAGAAATACAATCGAAGAACTAGGCGCATGGCAACAATAAATAGATTACTTGGGTATAAAATGAAAAAATTATGCTAAAAGCAGCGCATAAATAAGGGTATATATGGTTTTTAAGCGCTTAGGCTTGGGTTTAAAGAAAAAAATTAATAATTTGAATTCTTAAACGTTTTATTTTAAATTAAAACTTTAAATATTAAAATAAATAAATATTGGAAATAATAAAAGGAACATAATTAAGAAGCTTACCTTCACTTGTTATTGCATTTTTCCATCCCTCCTGTACAAATTCTATTTCCAAAGTAATGGCTGCAGATCTTCATTCTCTCTCATTCTTAAGACGCAATAATTTTATTTTACACAACACAGATACCTTTTTCTTTTTTAAAATTCGGATAATATATTTTTAATTTATAATTTTTTAATTAAAACATAATTTTGATTCAAACAAAAATTTTTTGCATACTTTTAAACAATTTATTTTAAATACTTCGATTGCGCTATGATCTTGATCAAACGATTTAAATTACTTGAATGACAATTTAAATTGAATTCATAAACCTCTGACCTCAAACAATTCAAGAATTCTTCGATTTAACCGTTAGTTCACCACTAAATGATATTTACTAACTAGCCACCACACACCCTCTCTTTACATTACTTAACAAAGTGTGAAACACAACTTAATTCCCTTTAACCTCTGCTTCTACTCTAAGCTCTCTCGTTTATCACAGAAACAACAAAAGCACATATAATTAGGAAAATATAGATGCACAAAAATAATTGCTAATCCATCTCTAGTAATTAATCTCTCTATTACTCTCCCTTTCTTTAAAGCTAACTATTCATCTTGGAACTGCATTAATTCCCCACCACCATAACAAGGAGCAAATGAACTTTCTCTTTCTTCACAAAAATTAAAGTCAAAAACAATACCAACGTTGATAGCCACCATTCTATTAGTTGAGGATAAAGACAATAACAACAATAACAAGTAAACAAAGACCTTTAGCCAGTAAACCACCACTAGAGTTATGTGGTGTGTTGTAAAAGAATGCACTCTACAACTCTTGCTCTCAGTTTTAGAATTGAAAAAAACTCCTTGAATTGCTTTAATCCTCAACATGTTACAATATTGATGGTCTCTTTGAAAACAAAACAAAATTAAATACAAACTCTAAGCAAATCACTTAAAAGGAAAGAGAAAGAGGGTATGATTGGTATGGTGAAGTGAAGGTACGCTTTTGTAATTGCTCTCATTATATTCCTTTGATTGTTTATGTTTTGATTTAAGTATTTAATATTCAAATGAATAAGTGGGTGAGCGAGAGAGAGAGGGAGAGAGAGAGTAGTAGGACTATGATCTAAATAACATGTTTACATACTGTCTTATTTGTTTTTGTTACGTTACAGTAATGAATTTTGAATGATGATTGCTCTAAGTATTGTTGTAAGGGCAAGAGGTGTAATTGCTCTCATTAAATTGTTTGTTTATGTTTTGATTTCATCAATTGATAGCGTTTGGAGAAGAGTGTAGGAGTACTGTTCATTTCGTTGTTTATTTGTTTTTGTTGAATTGTGTTGAATATTAAATAGTGAGCTTGAATGGTGTATTTTGTTGCACTGTATTGTGTTTTGCCTTAACAAAAGGTGTAATTGCCTTTATTAAATTGTTTGTAATTGCTAAGACATGTTTTTATTTTAAATTAGTGTTGCCATAGAGTTTTCTTTGTTGAATGAGAATGGGGTAAATGGAAAAAGGCCTTAGGACAATTAATAGCAAGGGTTTTTCTACATCATTGTGTAATGGCACCTGAATTTACTTTTTTCTTATGCAATGGTTGTTCCATAACCATTTGTAGGCTCTCCTAGTCTCATATGCAGCAATATTGCTTATTTGTGTATTTGCCGAGTTGAAAGAAAAGCTTCTGAGCACTAAAGAAAATTTTCTTAGAAAATTCAGCATTGAGAAATTGTTGTTTTAGCACCCAGTCAACATATTCATGACTTTGTAAACAGACAGGAAGCTTTTATTGTTGCGTGAGATGCAAATTCAAATGGAAAATAAGACCCAATAGCTGATAACCCTATGAAATTGATAAATTTGGTTTATTGGCCACATTTTCTTTAATAAAAGCGTAATTTTTAGTAGTGCGGCACATTGCAATGATGTCTAGTCTCTTTGTAAATTTCATTACAGACATGACAACTAATTAATGCTTGAATAATTGCCACCTTTTGACCTTTTTTGCAGTAACTTTTAATAGTTTTTTATCAATTCTCCAATTGTTAAACGATTTATATTCATATTTGTAAGGGAAAACAGCTAGATTTGATGTTTTGAAACCGCTAAATGGATAACCTGATATACAACACTTTTCTTAAGCTTTTTGTACCTTTTTACTGGTTTTATTATAACTTTAACTGGGTTTATTAACCGTTTACGGTCATAATCATATAACCAAATAGGTGTTGCTGGGTAATAAATTGATTAAAAATAGTTTTGATAGGGATAATCATTATGAGTTTGTAATAAATTATAAAAAATAAAAAACTTTCATAGAATTATGACTATTAAAAGGCTTTTAAATCATATTTAATAACTTATTTACCATTTAAAAGCAATAATTAAAGTTAAACACTTATCTTACTGTTTATTCCCTGGCTAATAAAGTGCATATGGTTGTTTAGAAAAAATAAATTCATTTTTATTTTATAATTTGCAAATTTATTTAACTTTATGAATGAATTATAAATTAGAAAAAAAAATGTCACAAAATATTCATAAAAAATAAATAAATAGGACTGATAACAGATATATGTTTATGGGCTTGAAAAGAGAGTGAAATGTTATAATATTTCGTAATTTATTGTATTTTTTTATTTCTTTTATGGATGATTTTTTTGTTTATAGAAGAAAAATTTCCATTGATGAAATATTTCGTTCTTTTATTTGGTTTATGATTTATTTATTAAAGACAATTAAGCTTATTGGAATATTCAATTGAATAACAAAATTTTGTTGAGTAATTTATGGTGACTGTGAAAGGAATAATAAATAAAAGACGAAAAAGATGTGTCTTTAAAAATAAATAAAAATTATGGCCTTAAAATTTTTATAAACATTTTTAAAATTTTCTAAAAAAATCTAATGTTTTTCACAATGCATTTCAAAATTTAAATCTAATTATCACTAGCTTTCTTTTAAACTCATTAAACTGGTTAGTCACTCTCTTATCTCTAATAGAAATTATTAATTTATAATTTTTTATATGCTTTATAAAGAGTTTTAATTGAAACTAAGTCTTCAGTAAACATTTAATAAAAAATA
Organism: Sarcophaga peregrina; assembly: GCA_014635995.1. Taxonomy (NCBI): domain Eukaryota; kingdom Metazoa; phylum Arthropoda; class Insecta; order Diptera; family Sarcophagidae; genus Sarcophaga; species Sarcophaga peregrina. The sequence continues at coordinate 8,049,310 of CM025792.1, read as the reverse complement.
TTCTATGAAATAATAATAATTTTTGGCAAAAACATCAGGTTTATTGTTTGAAAAGTTGATAATTTTCAAAAATTTTTAAAAACAAAAACTTAAAATTGAAAATCATTCTTTTTGAGGCAGCTTTCCAATACTTTTCCCTACATTTTTTAAGTTATTTGGCAATTACCTTGATGAATGTGGATTTTAAAGTGATTCCAAGTTAGGAGATTAAGCCTCTCAAAAAAATGTCCAACCTTCTCAAATTACATGATCTTGGTACCCAAATAACGTCGTCAAAACGTGGAAACTATTTTTAAGAAAACATCGTTTGCAGTATAGCCAAAATCGTTTGAGATATATTGCTCGTGATACTGTTTTACTAATTGTGGGTCAAAAAAGTTGTGTTTCCTATGGTTTACGGTTCTTTTAGGGCACCATAAACCTGTACACACCATAATAAGCATCAAATAGTCACTTTTTCAGGATGCAATGGTTTTTCCAACATCACTTCTGGGTTCTTTAAATCCCACATGCAACAAACTCCGCTTTTAAACCCCAAATTTGTTGGTTGTGTTAATATTTATTACGCATTCTTGGGCTGTTTAACACGATCCATACTTTTGAATGACATTTCCAACTAAACAACTGCCCAGGCACTGGCAGTGTTATAAGTCTTGCCATAAAAACTACACTTAAGCTTAAAATTGTCTAAAATCTATTAATAATTTTAGTTTTACTTTGCTTTTCTGTTTCAAAAAGGTTATTTTTCATAATTTCCGGTAAATTAAATTTAAAAATTAAATAAAATAATTTAAAAAATCTCATCAAGACATAGAATACAATTTTTTATACAAAACTAAATAAATGGTAACCCTGATAATATTAGTTTTCCCAAACGAAAACGGTAAACATTAATTAAAAACTCCTACAGGAATAATAGTGGTGAATAGAATGAATCAATTGGTTGATCCAATTGAACACACTCACAACGAATTCAACATGTGTTTTGCTTTCCTAATTTGGCCAGCCACTCATAGAAAGTGTATGTGTTTTAATTTACACTTTAAAACTTGAGAGACAAACAAAGAGTAGGTGGAAAAACAAGTTTTACCGTTATTCCTGTGGTGTCGTTGAGGTGAATGCATAGAAAACCAATAAGAAATGAGAGTAGAGAGAGTGTAATTGAAATTAATAGTAATACATGGGAATAAATGACTTGAATTTGAATAAGAATTTCTCTTACAGTGGGTAAGAAGTAGAAAAACGTATGATAATAATTTTAGCAGTAAAAAATATAGAATAAAATATTTTTATATTTAAAATTTGATTATAAATTTATTGAGATTAAATAGTCCTATGTATTATATAGTTTTTTTACTACGGATTTAAAAATCTATTTGATTTATTCATTAAACGATAAATAATTGTTAGTTTATTGACTCATTTAAATTCAACTGGAATAACGTATAAACACAGTGTTAATTGCAAAATAAATACCAATAAATACACAGTAAAGCAAATCAAGCAGTTGTGATTAAGTGTTAAAATTAAATTTCATATTAAATACAGATTAATAACATACATGCGGTTTGAATTTCAAATTTTATTTTTGTAGAATAAAAATCATTTAAAATATTTAAAATTAATCACAATAATATTATTTTTCTAGTAAACAAAGTCCAAAAGATTTTTGAAACTGAACTTTAGACCATTAAATATTATTTTTAATTTAAAGAAAAACAAAACAGCTGTCTGCTATTGTGTTTATTTATCAGAAATCATTTTAAATAAATATTTCGTTATTAAGAAAACTATAAAATATCAACAATTTCTTTATAAAAACTGAAATTATTTAAACATTTTGCTATAAATAAACCCTTTAATCAATTACAAATTATTATAAAATACTATTACAGCGTATTATTAAATAGTTTATATGTGAAAACCAATTTAATCATCTGTTTAGACATATAGAGAAACATATTAATAATAGATTTTATTTATTTACTTATTTAACTTTTTATAATACATACATTACATGTGTGCAAGTAGATTTCTTAAGTACTTTTAGTACAAATATTTATCAATATGGCCCTGAATAAATATTTTATCAATAAAAATTGTTGTTAAACGCAAAAGAAACAGATACCGAAACATCAAATAAATTTTTATCAATTAAATAATTAGCAAATATACTGAAATACACTGATAAAAACGATATTTAAACTACATATGCAGATAATAGAAAGGCTATTTGAACAAGATACAACCACTTAATTTTAGTTTTAGCATTAAGTGGGTGTCAACTGTCACCGTAAAACTTTTGCTAATCATCATTTATTGGAAACAGTGTAAAGAACTGAAAGAATTTTGTTCAAAGACTATGTAAACAGATTTTAATATCTGCTACGATGATCAATCAGCTACTTAGTTCACCAAAAAACTTGATTAATGAAACACAAAACAAAGATAAGAGCGGAAATAATAAGATGAGTTAGATGCCCTGATATAGAAATTCTAAAAATTTAACTCAGTATCCTTCATCAATCACCTTACGATTCTATGATGGAAATTCGTTCTACAAGGTTTTTTCAAATCTGTTTTGGTATAATTTTTTGCTTGACGCCAGTTCAATTGATAGTTGAACTCGAAAAAGTCCTTCATTTTAATCAAAATTTATTGTTTATCTTTAAAAATGATCGAAACACATTAAAGGAAACCAAATTTTGATTGATTGTATGTTACAACCTTAGAAAAAATTAATCATTTTGATATTCTACCTTGTGTTTTCACTTTTATTAAAAGAAATCTAAAAAATGGGACTGATATATCGTGCTTAAAAAGTTAACGAGCCAACAAAACAAAATCTTAGATTTCTAATTCAATCTAATGGAAATTAATTGCGCTGAGGAAACTCAAAATACAGATTATGATGCTTTTTATTGTAAAAATAATGGATTTCTTTTTACAATGCCTAATATTTCAATAGATTTCTTTTTAATATTTTTCATTTTACAACTCCTAATATTTTTTGTAAATATTCCATAGAAATCAATAAATTTTTTAAGATTTTATTAGAAAAAAAAGTATTTTTTTCCAAATATTTCATTTTCACACTTAACTCTACATTTTTATTCCAAAATAAATTTTAATTGACCACTGTGCATACGCGTTTATGCTCTTTTAATGGCCTTACACACTCTCCCGTATAACCTTGAACTCATTAAACTGTTACAACAAACAAGTACAAGCAACAATATTATGTTGTATTCAATAAAAAAAAATTCATACGAAAGTTAACGAACAGCATTGCAGATACTACTTACGTATGTATGTGTGTATGTTAAAGAGCCTTAACTCATGCTGAAGAGAAGAAAAAACCCGAAGATAGTGAGGACGATATGGTGGAATCATGTTGAATAACAGTGTTGTTAAACTTATGGAGGAGTAAACCAAGCACATACAATATTACACATGCAAACAATATGTTAAACTGTCATAACCGCTGCTAAAGGCAAAGAAGAACCTTATAGGGAAAATAAACCTAGTCTTGAGCATGCATTCTCCATGAGTGCAAATTGAGGTAAAACTATATGCTTTACTGAATTGCAGAGAAACCGTAGGAGGGATGATATGGGCTGATAATATAACAGTGTTCACTATTGTGAATATTGTGTGTGTGGTGAAGTAATATTGTGCGAGTTGAATTCGATCAACTGGTGTTTTCCTATTTGTTGTTTTTATTTTTGTGTGGTTTTTTGTGTGTTGACGTTTATTATCCTTGGGGAAATTTATTTTACTACACTTACATTCTTGTGCGCGTGAGAGTCATAAACTATATAAAGCAAGTGAGAGTTATAAACCCTATAGAATAAGGTTATGGCACTTCACACATGCACATTTTACATTGTTATTGATGTTTAATGCTTTCGTGTTGTATATTTGCTCTTTAGCTTACAGTAACAGTAAAATTTTATGACTTTCACTCTCATTTCTCTATGTTAGAATTACTTTCTCTTGTTTAACCTACACTGCGCGAAAAAAATGTGCCCCTTATATGTGGTATTTATTTAATTATTTTATTTTTTTTTTTTTGCAATATAAATTTGTTTATTTTAATTTTGATTGTTGTTTTGTTTCATTCAAAACTTTTACTTTTTTTTTTTGCTCTGTTTTTGTAATACTTTTCAACACCTGTTTTATGGGTTTTTATCTAAAATTTCATTATGAGTTAAATATTTATTTTGTTTATACATAGTATGTATACACAAAAGAAATTATAAAATATTTTTTTTTTCTATTTATTCTACTATTGTTTTTAAAATGACGTATCCATTTATTTTATTTAAACATTTTTCATTTAAACATTTTGTTTTTTTTTTTTTGTTTTTCATTAAAAGTTCATTGTTTTTTAATTGACCATGAGTGTGTAGTGACTCACAATGTGAGTGAGTATAAAGTTTATTTATTTTGTTTTTTTTTTTTTACTAAAAAAGCAATTTTATAAATTAGGAAAATTAAAATTAGTATAGAGTTATTATATAAATTAATATGTAACAATATTTAATAATATTTAATTGTTTAATTGCTTAAATTTATAGAAAATAGTAATAATAACATAATTTTTCTTAAATATTTCATGTAGAACTTATTCATTCTTTGCAATTTTAGAAAAAAATGTTTGAAATTTTTAATTTAAAAAACAAAATACAATTAAAACTATAGTTTTGCTTGTGGATTGTATGTGGAACTTATTAAATTTATTTAATTATAGTACATATTTTATGAGGTTAATATGTTAAGTGGCGTAATATTCGATTAATATTTATTTTTACTTGTGGATTGTATGTGGATCATAAACAATTTTCCATTTTTAGCCCAAAATATTAATGCCAAATAAAATATATAGCTGAAAATGTTATACAACTTTGTGTTTTTCTCTTTAAAAGATTTTTTTGGTTGCTTAAAAGAATAAATCGTATTTAATTAATTTTATTTTCTTTTTTTTATCTATTTAATTTACACCGATTGTTATATTTTAATGTAGTTTGTATGTGTTTGTGTACATATGTATAGAAATGTGGTTATTATTGATGTTTTATAACCTTAAAAAATGAACGAAACCAGCTAAGTTGTAGCTTTTTACATTGAACTTGACCTAGAGACCATAACATGTGGCTATAATAGCCGACACATGGACGATCAAAAAGTGTGTGAGCGTAGCAGAGATAATAAACTTGAAATACACAGTAAAAAATGTTAATAAATAAAAGTTTTTCAAAGAAAATCAAAGTTTTGAAATATTTTTCGAAATTTGAATAAAATTTCTTACGCTTTCTTTAGGTATTAAATACAGCTTTCATTTCCATATGATATTTTTGCTCTATGTGTAAATAATGAACATGTTCCACTTGCAATCCACATGTAAAATAAGTTAATTTCAAGATTTTATTAAAGGAAAACTATCTTCAAGCTTAGTAACCTAATAGTTTTATAGGATTTTATTAAAATTTACGGCAAAAAAGTAATTATTTTTAAATGTTTAGTTTGTAAAAAAAAAAAAATTAAAAATCCATGTGAATTATGTGTTTATGGTTTTTCCTACAATTATCAGTTGTCTACTTGTATAACCTAGGGAATGCATAGGGAATATGTTTTTGTTTTATTTTCTTTCAGTTTTGTACATTAGTAAGGTTTACAAATTTTCAGTTTATTGCTTATTTTGCTTCATGGAACTCATGTGGATTATGTTTTTTTATCGTGTATTTTCATTTATTACAATATGTGGTAATAGCTTGTGATTTAAAGTATTCAATTTTCTGCTTTTTTACTAAATGGAACACATGTGGATTGTGTTTTCTTATGGTGTTTATTATTTATTACAATTTTTAGTAGTAGTTTATGGTTTAAAATTTACAATATTCTGCTTGTTTTAGAAAGTGGAACCCATGTGGATTCTATGCTAGTTTATGAGCTACATGAACAAATTGATATCATATGAAAGAGAATTGAATTTTTTACTAAAATTACAAAAGTTTATAAGATTTCTACCTTAATTTATTAGAAAAAAATCTAAAGTATTTACCAGAATAATAGCTCATTATTTATAAGGCTTTAAAAGCGTATGTATTTATTTTATTACTAATTTCCTTATTTATTATTGGCCAGTTTATTAGCAACTCTATTGAGTTGAGTTATTTATTTAGCTTTATTAATACGAATAATAAATAAATTCCGTTTAAATTTTTGACTTTTTTTTTGACTATTTTATTTTCTCTCTTTATTTATTTATTTATTCAATTTCATTATTTGTTTATATGATTTTGATTTATTTAGATTTTTATTTTATACGATAATAAATAATAAAAAGCTGTTTATAGTTGCTAATTTAAACTTTTAAAAAGTTTATTTTATTAAATTTTCGATTTTTTCTTTCTATTTTTAAAAGATCAATAACATTACAGGGTGACAAATAAAAAGATGAAAATAATAATAATTCTTTATTAAAACTCTTTTAATGAGAAGAAAAGCAACAAAAATAATGTTTTTTAAATAAGAAATCTATAATCATGGATAAAGCACGTAATAACAGAAGGGTGGGTTGATTTATGGTTTTTCTTTTTTTGTTTTTTTCTTTCAGTTATTTTCTATTAATGTTGACAAACATGCTAAACACGCTATTGTATGTGATAATAATAATTGTAACTGTTGTTGTTGTTCTAAATTTTAGAATCTAAAATGTTGTAATTAGAGTCAGAGAAAGAGAGAGAGAGAGAGAGTGAAAGAGAGTTTCAAAGTTTTTATCTCATTGCTATCTTGGTCGTCTCGTCCACAACCTTTGTTGTTGTTAAAAAGCTAAAAATACTTTCCTTTTATTTAAATATGAAGAGAGTTATGTTTGCTCTCTTAAAAGAGTAATATCCCGTTAATATCCTGTTATTTCTTAGCTGTAAAGCAAACAAATGTTGATAAAATACATACGTAGTGTGATATTTCAATTTTTCTTTAAATTTTTGTTACAACAAGGAAAATAAATAATTGAAAATATTATGGTTATCGAATAACCACCTGTCACTGGTTTACACTAAAGCTATGCCGTTGTTATTTTAATATTTTTTTTCTTGCTGTTTTTTTGTGTTTTTGTTTTTATCGTGATCATCAATAATAAAAATTTGTTGTTAAAGCACTAGTTAACATGTGGACAACGAAGGCGTCTCGTACGTCGTTTGACTTATCAGTGACAATTTGATTTTAGCCCGGTTAAGTATAAATAATCACAATAATTGTTTAAGTATTTCGCACAAGAGTTTTTTTTAATTGAATTTGTTGCTATAAATAATAATATAACAGTTAATTATTGTTTTTGTCATATTCGTGTGTCCGTGTGTTCGTACGTTCGTTTGTTCTATCATTTTCAATTTGGTTTTTTTTATAACTGCCTGACAGGCCATCGTCATTGTATAACGTGTTGTTGCGTAGTAGAGTCGCCGCTGCCGACGCCGTCGTCTCCAAACTGTGGTGTTGTCTCGTACTTTTCTATGCTTTCAAATGTAAAGTACTTTTCTTTCTGTGTGTTTGACCACATTAACTGTGTTATGAAATTGAAATAAAATTCTATGCGAATATAGTGGAAGTTTCCATTCCTCCATGTTTTTTTTGGAATAATTCACTATAAAAGATGTGCACGGAATTGTGATTATCAACCAGTAAGATGTTTTAACTTCTTTAGCAATTTTAGTCGTCGTCTTTTTTTGGTAAAATTAATAATAATAATACCGTATTCGTAAAATAATTAATTCAATACCGTTTAATACCTACCGAGTGAGTATCCGTTCACAAAAGTTTTTAAAAGTTTTGAAAATTCATAAAATTTGTGTCTCAATGTTTAAATAAGTATTTTGTGTATATATCAAAAAAAAAAAAATTTAAATGATTACTCGGTAAAACCGATGTAATTTATCGTTAATTTGTTTTTTTTTTACCTGAAATTCATTCTTTTTAACAATATTTGAAAATAAATTTTACTTTACAGAAATGTTTAAAATGAAGTTTTTTTGTATTAATAAACAGAAGTGAAATGACTACTCGGTACCCGGTTTCAATTTAATCGTTTTCATCTTTTTTTTTTAATTGAAATTGATTCCCTAAAAATATTTGAAACTAATTTACTTACCAAAGGATAGGTTGCGATTAGTTTCCTTATTCGTAAAATAATAATTACATACAGTTTAATGGCCTACGAGTACCGTTCATTTAACAGCTCTTAAAAGTACTAAAAATCATCAAATATGCTTTTAAATGTTTTAAAATAAAGTATTTTTGTGTTTAATCAATGATACATGGACATCTAATTACTCGGTAACCGATTTTAATTTAATCGTTAATCTTTTCTTTTTTACCTGAAATTTATTCTATTAAAATATTTGGAACTAATTTACTTTCCAGAAATGTTTAAAATGATTAATCGTTAATCTCCCTTTTTTAACTGAAATTGATTCTATTAAAATATTTGAAATTAATTTACTTACCAAATTTGATTGATTTAGTCGTATTCGTAAAATAATTAATTCCATATTGTTTAATAGCTACCGAGTACCCGTTCACTAAAGCTCTTAAAAGTATTCAAAATCCATAAAATTTTGCTTTTAAATGTTTAAAATAAAGTATTTTTGTGTTTAATCAAGATACATGGAATAAGTACTCGGTAACCGATTTTAATTTAATCGTTAATCTTTTCTTTTTTACCTGAAATTTATTCTATTAAAATATTTGGAACTAATTTACTTTCCAGAAATGTTTAAAATGAAGTTTTTTTTGTATTTAATCAAAAGAAGTGAAATGACTACTCGGTAACCGGTTTCAATTTAATCGTTAATCTACCTTTTTTTAACTGAAATTGATTCTATTAAAATATTTGAAATTAATTTACTTACCAAATTTGATTGATTTAGTCGTATTCGTAAAATAATTAATTCCATATTGTTTAATAGCTACCGAGTACCCGTTCACTAAAGCTCTTAAAAGTATTCAAAATCCATAAAATTTTGCTTTTAAATGTTTAAAATAAAGTATTTTTTTGTTTAATAAAAAAAAATGGAATAAGTACTCGGTAACCGGTTTCAATTTAATAGTTAATCTTTCTTTTTTTAACTGATATTGATTCTCTTAAAATATTTGAAACTAATTTACTTACCAAATGAATACGATCGATTTAGTCGTATTCGTAAAATAATTAATTCAATACCGATTAATGGTTACCGACTACCCGTGCACAAAAGTGCTTAAAAGCATTGAAAATCCATAAAATTTACCTTTTAAATGTTTAAAATGAAGTTTTTTTGTATTTAATCAAAAGAAGTGAAATGACTACTCGGTAACCGATTTTAATTTAATCGGTAATTTTTTTTTTTTAACTGAAATTGATTATTTTAAAATTTTTTAAGTCAATTTACTTTCCAAAGGAATATGTTGGATTTAGTCGTATTCGTAAAATAATTAATTCCATACAGATTAATAACTACCGAGTGAGTACCCGTTCATAAAAGTCTTTAAAAGTATTCAAAATCCATAAAATCTTATTTCTAAATTTTTAAAATAAAGAATTTTTGTATTTAATCAAAAAAAAAATGTATAAATACTCGGTAACCGATTTCAATTTAATCGTTAATCTTTTCTTTAAACTGAAATTGATTCTTTTAAAATACAGGGAATATGTCCGAATAAGTCGGACTTTAGTTCAACCGAGATCTGGTTCTTTAAAATGTTTTTTCTGTGATTTATGGGCATTAATTGGTTTTCGCTTTAATTAGTCAGAAAAATCGAGTTTCTTTTTATTGATTTACTTAAGGAAATGAGACTTAAGTCTAACAAGTACTTGGTAACCGGTTTTAGTTTAATTCAAAACCGTTTCTTTTAATACCTTAAGTTAATTTTTTTTCCTGTTATTTATGCGAAAAAAAACCGGGGTTTCCTTTAATTTATAGAAACAAGTGGAACGAGTACTTGGTAACCAGTTTTAGTTTAAATTAAAACCGGTTCTTTTAATACCATAAGTTAATTTTTCTATAAATTATTTTAAGCAAACGGTTTTTTCTTTGATTTATGCAACAAAGGGGAATGAGTAAGCCAGTAATCGGTTTTAGTTTAATCGGTAAACAGAGTTTTGGAAAAAATTTAAATTTCAGACAATTTTATTTGATTTAGCGAAAATTTTTGCTTTAAAACTAACGATTACTCGATAACCGGTTTTATTTTACTCGGTAACCGGTTTTTTTCATTTTTAAATTTAATGTAATTTTATTTGATTAAAAAACGAAAGTAGATTTAGTACTTGATAACCGGTTTTATTTTACTCGGTAACCGGTTTTTTTTTTCATTTTTAAATTTAATGTAATTTTATTTGATTAAAAAACGAAAGTAGATTTAGTACTCGATAACCGGTTTTATTTTACTCGGTAACCGGGTTTTTTCATTTTTAAATTTAATGTAATTTTATTTGATTAAAAAACGAAAGTATATTTAGTACTCGATAACCGGTTTTGTTTTACTCGGTAACCGGTTTTTTTTTTCATTTTTAAATTTAATACAATTTTATTTGACTAAAAAGCGAAAGTAGATTTAGTACTCGATAACCGGTTTTATTTTACTCGGTGACCGGTTTTTTTTTTTCATTTTTAAATTTAATGTAATTTTATTTGATTAAAATGTAAAAATTGATTTTAAAAAAATTTTATTACTCGATAACCGGTTTGGATTTAATCGATGATCGGTTTTATTTCATTCGGTAACCGGGAATTTTTTATTTTTAAATTTAATGTAATTTTATTTGATTAAAAAACGAGAGTAGATTTAGTACTCGATAACCGGTTTTATTTTACTCGGTAACCGGTTTTTTTTTTATTTTTTACATTTAATATAATTTTATTTGCTTAAAATGTAAAAATAGGTTTTAAAAAAATCGAATACTCGATAACCGGTTTGGGTTTAATCGATAACCGTTAAATAAAAATTTTTTTTATAAGATTTTAATGGGAATTTTGATTTAAGATGGCTTTTAAAGGCTTAAAAAATTCGAAAACTGTACAAAGTAGTCCAAGATCGTAAACCCTTAGTAACTAAGCTCTGTATTTCGAGCTTAGAAAGTAATTCAGTAGGTTTAGAGTAGATTTTTAGAAATGTTTCACTTGTTTACTTCAAGAAATATTTTTTATTTTAAAATTTTTTTGTTTTTTTTTTCTATTCCAGAATCCTTTTAACCTAAATGCGGTAAGAAGAATAGCCTTTAAATATTACCAACGTAATCTAGGAAGACAATTTCACAATACTTTTAACGAAGCGGGTACTTCGTTCAATTTAACCACCTTTAAACGTCCCACAACTACTACAAATCGAGCTGTAACTGCTGCTGCTGGCCAAGCTGGTGGCCATGAAAAACCTGAGACTTCTAAAGTGACTTTAAAAAAACCCACAGAGAAACGATTTAAAGCCTTAAAGGCCAATCTCTATACCTTTCAGTATACCGATGAGGATTTGAAAAGTTATAAAATCGATAAAATGTCCAATAACAAAGAAAATTTAGAGTAAGTCATCAATTAAGGGGATTTTCGAATTTTCGAAATTAATTTCGAATTTTCGAATTAACGTTTCACTTTCTAATTACAGAGCTAAACAACCTTTAACCACAACAACGAGTGCAAAGCCAAAAATCTGGCCACAATATGATGTCCATCGTGATGTCTTAACCCATGAGGTGGTTATCAAACAGACTGGCTATACGGCCCCAGATAAAAGTATACCGTATGGCCTTAAACAATGCTGGCATAATTGGTCCTTTTGGTCAATGTTTGCTGGCATTTTACCCATCATTGAATGGTTGCCTAAGTATTCACCCAAAAGGGATTTAATCGGTGATATTATGGCTGGTTTTACGGTAGCCATTATGCATATACCACATGGCATGGCTTATGGCATATTGGCCGGTGTATCACCGGGTAATGGCCTTTATATGGCCATATTTCCTGCATTAGTTTACATGATATTGGGCACATCGAAACATATCTCAATAGGTACATTTGCTGTGGCCAGTATGATGACCCTAAAGGTAGTGCAAAGTTATGATACGAACGGTGAAATGCTGGCAACAGCTAGCGAAACAACAACAACACCACCACCCACGCCATTGGAAATTGTCAGTACTTTGGCATTTACTGTGGGCTTATTGCATGTAAGTGTATTAAAATGGTTTTGTAAGAATTTCGAATTTCTAATTTCGAAAATTTCATTTCTTTCTTTAACCAGCTTGCCATGGGTTTCTTTCGCCTGGGCACACTTTCATCGCTGCTTAGTGAGCCTTTGGTGAATGGCTTTACCACCGGTGCTGCCTGTCATGTCGTTACTAGTCAACTTAAGGATATTTTTGGTGTTTCCGTTAAACGCCACAAAGGAGCCTTTAAAATCATTTACACTCTCATCGATTTGTGTAAAGCCTTACCCGAGACCAATTTTGCCGCTTTAATATTCTGCTCCGGCATCATAGTCTTTATGGTCCTATGCAATGAAGTGATAAAGCCTTGGTTGCGTAAATATTGCCGTTTTCCTTTACCCGCCGAACTGATTGCCGTTATTGGTGGCACTCTGATATCCATGCTGGTCGAAGTGAATTCCAAGTATGGCATTAAACTAGTAGGTACAATACCCACCGGTCTACCTGCCCCTATGCTGCCACGTTTTGATCTAGTGCCCTCTTTAGCCGTAGATGCAATTGCCATAACCATTGTCACGTACTCGATTGTTATGTCCTTGGGCATAACATTCGCCAAAAAGCATTCGTATGAGGTAAAACCAAATCAAGAGCTTTTTGCCATGGGTATAGGCAATATAGTGGGTGGATTTTTCCATTGTATACCATTGGCTGCCTCCCTATCGAGATCCTTGATACAAGATCAAACCGGTGGTGCCACTCAATTGGCTACTTTGGTCTCTGCCTTACTAATATTGATGACCTTGTTTTGGACGGGACCATTTTTTCAACATTTACCAAGGGTAAGTCCCTACAAAGTAAACAAAACAAAAAAAAATGTCTCAAGTCAAAGTTATCTTCTTTAATTGCAGTGCGTCCTAGCTGGTGTTATTGTGGTGGCCCTGAAGCCCATGTTTATGCAGGCCAAAGAATTGAAGAAATTCTCCAAACAAGGCAAATTGGAAGTCTTAACATGGATCAGCACATTTCTTTGCGTCATCTTAATCGATATTGATATTGGGTAAGTCCAGACATGTTTTTATTTTTATACGAAAAGGCCTATTTCAAGCTCCTAAAGCACTGTTTTATATCGATTTTACTTTTAATGTTTCAAAACTAAAATAATTTTTGCAATTGAAGGCCTATTTAACGAGTTAAAAAAGTCTTTTTAAAAATATCGTTAGCTTTTTACCGTTAGGGTATGTCGCCGCTATCTCGACCTTCTTTCTGGGCGCTTTACCAATGTCTCATTGGTGTGGGTACCCCCGCGGGCACAGTAACATTCCCTTATTCCCTAATTGTAGGGCTGACAAGCCCGCCAGATTTGGTGTAATCCTTCCGCAATCCTCTACTATTTATTTTAGATCTGCCACTTGCCTCGATCATGTTGGAACTTACTTACTTAATTGGCCATAACAACCCTTCAGTCATGATTACGACCTGGCTTCTCACACCACTTATGTCGTTTGTGCGTTAATTTTATCCATTAAGTGGCGGGGGACCTACGGTTTAAAGTCGACTCCGAACGACAGATTTTTAAGAAGCTTTTGATGGCAATTTTTACTCTCAGAGGAGTCTTTGCCAGAAATCTGTCTGCTGAGAGGAAGTCGCCGAAGAAGAAATATTTTTCGTTTTGATGTCTGACCTGGGATACGAAACCGGGCCTTTCGTCTAATAAGCCAACACACTACCCACTAGACCACGGCGACTTGCAATTGGCCATAACAACCCGATTAACGGATTTCGGTCTGCCGCAACAGATCCTTCCAGGCGCCTCTGCTTCTTGCGCGCCTACGCCAATTGGTCACAACAATCGATAACAGGGCTTCCTCGATTGGGTCCCTCCAATGCATACAAGGTCGTCCTCTTCGCCGACTTCCGCAAATCCCCGCATCAAATACTTGACTCGACGGAGCATCCTCTTCCATTCGAACGACATGACCGAGCCAGCGCAGCCGCTGGATATTAATACGCTGTACAACGTCCATGTCGTTGAGAAGCTCATACAGCTCACTGTTGAATCGGATGCGATAATCATCGCCAACTCTCACTGGACCGAAGATCTTACGTAGGACTTTTTTCTCGAATACTTTCAAGGCAGCTGCCTCAGTTCTTAATAGGGTCCACCATGCCTCTGCGCCATAAAGAAGCACGGGTGGGATAAGCGTCTTGTAGAGTATTAGTTTCGTCTTCCGAGAGAGATCTCTGCTACTCAATTGCCTATTGAGACCATAATAGCACCTGTTGGCAAGAGTAATCTTGCGCTTGATCTCCAGATTGACATCATTTTCGATGGTAACAGCGGATTGATTATATCAAAAGCATAGTTATCGGCCGTAATTTGAGAATCAATACGCCGCACGGCTCTATTTGTCGATAACATATACTTTGTTTTGCCACCCTCATTTACTGCCAGACTGCCATCTTCTTAGACTCCCGTTCAAAAGCACTAAAGGCAGCAGTGACATCTCGTTTGGTACGCCCTATGATGTCGATGTCGTCAGCCTACGCAAGCAATTGGACACTTTTTGGAAAATATCAAGTTGGATATTGCGCGTAAATTCTTTCGGAACGTTAACCTATCCTGGGTCAATGGGGAGTCTTGCTCCACCGCTAAATTCACCTAGCCGCCCTTGATGGATAGAAGGCATACCAACCAATTACTTAGTCTTGGTTATTTCGACTACAGTGGCCGTGCTTAAAGGTCGCTGTGTCATGGTTAACCACGCGAAAAGAATGAGGCTTCCCTTCAACGACTTCTGTCGTAGATCCGGATCCGCTGTAGAAGAGGGGAGACTGTTATCCACTTTCTCTGTCAGTGTCCATCTCTTGCTAGGTGTAGATATATAGGTTGTTTGGCTCCCCATTATTTGTCAGCTTCGTTTATGAAACTTTCTGTCGGGTTTTCCAGTGCGGGGCTATTTTTTTTTTACGTCGAGGAGGGGCAAATGTACTGCACCATAGAGGAAGTCCTCCGTATGTGGGGCCCTCACCTCCTCGTATCGTGAACCATTGTGCCCACTCCGGAACTACGGTGGTATTACTTCGGAGTGGAGTCCTTTTGGCCCTTTGGCCGCCTTCATGCTCACATCCGCGTCCGGATTGTGTATTGAAGGTTGAGGAGACTTCAGAGTATCTGCACTATTCCTTTCGTCCAAGCTGCCGACTGGGACCTCGTTTGACATGTGTCATCTATGCCGTCGTGCCTCCAGATCTCTCTTCTTCAGTCTCAGAATGCGCTCCACGTAATTCGCCACTGAGGCCCAATTCTCCCTGCCCGCAATCATAACCCCGACAATGTTAGCGGCCGTTATCGTTCCGATTATCGATGTCAGTGCAGAGCGATAACTCTGCCAGCGTGCACATTCGAAGATTGTGTGTTCTGCATCATCAATTACTTTCCCTTCCTCGTAAAGGCAGTAAGGGGAGGTAATCTTGCCCATTCTGTTCAGATATTTCCTAAGATATCCCCGGCCCGATAGCATCTGCGTAACGTAATAATTTACTTCTCCAAATTTCCGACCAATCCATGGCTTTCCAGTGCTGCGGGGTAATCCTGCTTTTGTTGTGCCGCTTTTGCGCTGACCAACTATTTTCTTCTTTCCCTGATTTTGGTGGAACTTGGTTAGTACAGGGACTGCGTTTATGCGTGGCATATTAACGAGTCGCAATGCGTGCTCAAGTGAGCTTTGTGATAGCTACCACTGCAACCTAACCTAACCTAACCTTTTTAACAACGTTTAAAATATGAGTTCGTAGATTAAAAAAAATTTCTGTTTAGTTTTAGAAAATTTTTTATTGTTCGCACAATTCTGTACGCCACTGTTTACAACTTGATGTAAACAACAACAATTTACTTTGTTTGTTATTCTTCTTTACACTATTTTTTGTGTAAACACTAACAATTGTTGGTGGAGATTGAGGACCCTTGGCAGGGCCTTCTTTGAGAGCTTGAGTTCTGCGTCGAGAGCCGACATCAAGGCTCTCCACAGATTCATTAGCAGTTTGGGCTGGTTGAGAGGTGCTAGGGCTTCATAAGTGTAGTCGCGCTTTCACCCTCTTTTGTTTTGTGTCTGTTTCTTTATGTAATTCCTCCATTTCCCATTCTCCCTCCCCTTACCTACATTCCTATATCCTCTATTTCCTTCCTCCCCCTAAGGACAATATACAATGGGTCAATTTCGATCTCCGGGTAGTGTGCTTGTCTTGACCAACAGGTACACGTCCTCTAACCTAACAATTGTTTGACAGATCTTTATAGCGGAGGTCTTCAAACCATGATTAATCTCTTCGCACGCATCGTGTCTTCACGCAAGACTGACTGAATTTTACTGATTGCTTTGTTTTACCTTTTATATCCCAGTGTAAACAGTCTGGTGAATGTTCTTGAAGAAGAATGTCTTCAAACAAGTTGTTTACATTAATTATTGTTTGTCCAGTGTTGTTGTTGCCTATTTGTTTACTGCTTTATCCGTTTTTTTTTTTTTTTAATACAGATATTGTTGCTATATTTTTGTTTATTTGTTGATCGATGTAAACAAGTTTATTGTTTTTGTTTTTGTAGCTTTTTTTTATCATTTTAATATTAAACGATGTAACACCATTTAGATTTACATCGAAACAATATCTTTCCAAGTAAATCGTCTTATGGTTTCTCAATATAAAATGGGCCATTAGTGGTGAAGGAATTCTATTCGACTTCGTTTGACATTTCCGGCTTTGCTTCTGCAAGTCATTGTACCTCTGTTGGGATATCATTGGGTCCTACATCTACTATTTATTGCTTTATCTATGACCCTTATGAAGTTTGGCTTATTAGACAAAAGGCCCGGGTTCGAATGTGAATTTGCTATAGAGCCTAGCTAATCCAACTACAAGTTTTTTTTTTATTATTTTGCTTGATGATTATTCTTAAGTGTTTATGTCCTGTTGTTGTTGTAAAATGTTTTTAGCTGAATTCCTAAATATTTTTACTTTCTCTAGACTCCTGGTAGGCATATGCGTTTCCTTATTAAGTTTGTACATCAAAGGTTTGAAACCCTATTCCTGTTTGCTGGGCTATATACCCGAAGCCTCTGCCGTATATGTGGATATCAATCATCATCGTAATGCCTTGGAAGTGCCCGAAACAAAAATATTCCGTTATGTTGGTTCGTGTAACTTTGCAACCTCAATGTATTTTCGTAAAAATCTCTATAATGCCTTGGGTTTAGATGCAAATAAAATGCGTCGTGCTTCCTATATGCCCGTAAATCAAAATGGTTCCTTGCCTGTCAACACCGTGAATGGTGGCAGTGCCTTTAGCAATTTAAATACCTCTTTCCGTTTCCTCGTCTTGGATTTCTCAATGTTGGGCCATATAGACATTGCCGGTTGTCGTTTGTTGTCGGATATTAAAAAGGATTTGGAAAAACGTTCGATGCGCATGTTTATAGCCAGTCCATCGGATAAAGTTTATGATGCTTTAGTGCATAGTATGGCTTTGGGTGATGGTCCCTTTGAGATATTTCCAACATTACATGATGCTGTAGAATATTCGAATGCTTGTCGGACAGCGTGATATATGGACATTGTAAGGATGTTGTTAAATAAGTTGGCAGCGTCATGACAAGTAGCTGGAAGTGGTGATGAGGAGCTGCAGTAGCTGCAACGTATGCAACGTTTTTGTTAACCTCATTTTGTTAAATCATTAAGCGTAAGTAAGGAATAGTAGTTAGTATATATTTTAAAATACAAAACTTTGTTTATTTTTTTTTTATTTTATTCTAAAAAAACAAAAAAAAAATAGAATTGGAAAGTTACTTAAAAACAAACAAAAAAAAAAACAAAGAAAAAGGGAATTTAAAATGTGATTTAATTAAGGTTTAAAAACACAATGCAAAAGTTTTTTTTTAAGTCTGCTTTTGGGCTTAAAACGATACATACATATTTAAAAACGACAAGTGTTAAGGTTCAATTAGTCGTGACTTTACCAAAACACTGTAGTCGTAACATAATCCATAACCGTAAATTTACTATTAGCAGCAATCAGTGCTGCCATGGCCATAAACAGCTGTTTACGTTAATTGCACATACATATGTATTTTTCAAAAGTACAAGAGTAAACAAAAAAATAATGTGTATACATGTAAATAAATTCAGCAAACAGCTGTTATGGTTATGGCAAAAAACCAAAATTCAATTGGAACACTTGGTTATCGTTATGACTATGGCATTATGGTAAAAGTCACCTATAATCGAAAACAGTGATGTCCATAAAGTGTGTTAAAACAGCTGATTTATATGGCATTATGGTTAAGTCACGACTAATTGAACCTTTAAGCAGTTAATCCTAACCTTAAATAATTAAAAAAAAAATTCCTAAACTATATAGAATTATTTTTTATTATATTTCTTTTTGTATATATTAAATCGTATTTGTATTCTATTTTAAAAAGCCATAAATTGTAAATTATTTAAAAAAAAAAAACAAAAACAAAGAGAATTATTTTCCAAATCTCTTAAAGCAATAACAACAAATATAAACAATAATGTTTTCAAGTGCCTGAGTTAGTAACAAGATATTAAAGTATTCACACGGTCGTTGTCATCGCATCTTCCCTCTTTCTACCTTTCCTAAATCTGCACAATACACACTGCATGAGTAGGGGTCATCTCCTGAGTGCAGGTTTAATAAAAAAAAAAAAAGAACAGGCTCACCTATCCAAGGTAAATGTTTAGGCTTTGTTAGTAGATGGTTTATGTGAAGTTTGCCACTCCCACTTTAACGCCCATATTTCCTATTTATCTTAAATCAGAAAACGGTTCCATAGATTTGAATAATTTTTCTTTCAAATGTTTGTATTTATCTATTAAAAGTTTTCATCATGAGAAAATTTTGCCACGCCCACTTTTTCTGATTTACCTAAAATCAGAAAATGTCTCCATCGAATTGACTAATTTTTCTTTCAAATGTTCGATTGACTAAGTTTTAATTTAAAATATATTAAGCACATATTTCTACTATACAAATTCCAATATTTTATTGAAAAATTTTTTACTTTCCAACCAAACTTTGATTTTTGTATGGAGTTCATATCTCCTACAACACGATTTCTTACAAGGCGGCATTTTTTGAGAACCTATTCCCCGCGTTGTAGGAGGGTTAGGTGTATTATCACCGGCTCGATGACGAGCTTTTCCCTAGTGACTTAGATTTACGTTGTTTAGTTATGACAAAACAATAAACGCATCATAAAAAGTGTTATTTGAGCAATTCACACGACTTTGTATCGTGTATGTTGTATTGTGCATTTCGTATTTTATTGGCATTAAAATAATTTGATAGCACGAAATCAATACAACTTTTAAACATATGTGGGCAATTCATACGTCTTTGTATCGTGTATGTTGTATTAAATACACACTCTTGTTTGTGAACGCTCAATGCTATGCTGTATTCTGTATTTCATATTCCAAATGGAGTTTTTTTTTTGACATTCACACAATTTGATAGCATGAAACCAATACAACTTTTGAAAAACACATGAAAAAATGTGTATAAGTGTATGGGACTTTTACATGAAAATTATCTAGAAGACGCCATACACTGTTGTATAATCCTCCAACAATACAATGAATACAACGATACAACGGCTTGTGTGAATTGACCAATTATTATAGGGGTTTTTGTTTTTTCTTTGAAGCACAACAACAATTTCCTTAAACTATTATAAAATTTTAGTATTTTATGACAATAATGATGTTTTCTTTTCTACAAAAAAATGTCACACTCTTACAAGGTGCAATAATAAAAATTTTTGACCAACTCTGTCGTAATATTTAAAAAGGGTATGCCCTGTGTTAGCCACGGCGGCTGTTAACTATGTATGTAATAAATTCAGTAATTCTTCTTCATCAGATGACGAAAATGAATCTAATAAGTGATCTATTTCAATTTTCGCAAATAAAATAGATAGATGCAGCAATATTTATAATTTTTTTTTCATAAAAAAGGTTTGTTGTATTTTTGATTTGTTTTCAATAATAAATGTAAACATGAAAAACATGTTGCCAGATCGCTAATTTTTCAACTTTATTTTTTGAGATCTTTTTTTTTTTATAACAAAAAAAAAAACATTTTAACACTGTTCTAACATTGAATGCAATTTTTTATATTACGGACCATGTAGCTTTAATAATGTAATGTTTTCTGAAGGTTATTTAACAAAAAAAATGAAAAAATTAACTTCAAATTGGATAACCATACCAAGCGACTTTTTTTAAATATCATCTGGTAGCCCTATAAATAAATAAAAGTCATCTGCTTTACAAGGCATTATTATCAGCACTCTCGATTTATACAGGGCATAATATGCAATGCCCTCCACCATTGGCAAAGGCGAATTATTTAGAATAAAACAGACCACCCCTTTAGAGGGCGAAACATTTTTAAGAAACAAATGCAAAATTGCATTTTGCCTTAATAAAATGCACATTTTTTTTTGGTAGAAAGCACACTCGATTTATACAAGGCATAAAATGGAATGCCCTCCACACATTGGCAAGTGCGAATTATTTAGAATAAAATATAGCACCCTTTTAGAGGGCGAAACATTTTTAAGAAACAAATGCAAAATTGCATTTTGCATTAATAAAATGCACATTTTTTTTTTTTTGGTAGAAAAGAAAACACCATAAGACTTGATAGCACACCGTGTGAATACCTTTAAATATTAAAAAAGAATAGTTTTTCGTAACAGAAAACCATCCTAGCAAGGACTAGATAACAAGAATAATTATTAAAAAGAAATTTTTTTTTATAACTTTTCCTAGTAAATGTACTTAATTTTAAACACCACCCCAAAAAAAAATGTATTTTTTTTTAAATTCAAAAACATTTTTTTATTTCGCCTTTTTTTATTTGCAATATTGTTTGTAAATATGTATTTGAAAATATTTATTTTTCGATTTTCTTTTTTTATAATAAAAATACTATCTAAGAATTAAGAATAATACAATAAAAACAACAATAAAATAATAATAATAAAAAAATAAAATAAAATAAATGACACAGTTTTATAAAATCATAAATAAATAAATCACAAAGGACGTTTTTATTTTAAAATTTAAAAAAAAAATATTTCGCGTTAGTTTTTCAATTGAAAATAAAAATTAAAGCAAGTGTCCGTGCTAAACGCGGCGGAATTAAAAAGATGCGATGCCTTGTTCCATACTTAGGTTAGGCTGAATGGTCCCAATTCGACCAGTAAGTACTGTATTGGGATACTACGATTAACTCTGCGAGGTAACCAAATATTCGTTACATCAAACCATCCTGAGTCCAAAATAAGTCTTGCTATTGCAGTAATTCTTATATTAGTCGTAGTCTAGTAGGTCGTGTGTTGGCTTATTGAACATAAGGCTCGAATTCAAATTTCCAGATCAGACTTCGAAGCGAAAATATTAAAATACTAGACTCGTGCGCATATTTCGCACCGTTAGTTGTCATTTTTGTAACATAAAATGAAAATAATTAATAGAAATTTTATTAAAAGTATAAAAATATTAGAAACCATAATATATTATACATATTTACATACATACAAAAAAAAGTCCTTTAGAAATAATTATAAAAGCATTTAAACATATGTTTGTAAGCGACCCTGTATTACCAAACTTGAACAAAAACATATAATCATAATGACAACAGAATTATTATGCAGTTCTATATAAAATATAATTTTTTCAATGAAAATATGAATTTTTCAATTTCTAATTATTTTTCACTATTAGCGATAGATATAAGCTTTAAAATGAGATATCGTTCATTAAATTTGATGCGGTCATATGGGAGATATATTTAAAATAGGACGAGGTCTTGTCAGTGCAGGATATCCTGTCAAAAAAACGAGTATTCTCGTCTTTGCAGTATGGAATACCCTGTCAAAAACGAAGATACTCATTCATGGCAGCGAATGTGTTAAATATTTGAATGCCAAGTCTTGTCATCCATAAAGCTAAATTTTTTCAAAGAATTTTTTTAAAAAATGGCAGGATAAGGTAAATAAAATCAATTTTTTTTATTTTAAAATTTTTAATTTATTTTTTAAATAAAATTTTCGTATGACGAAATATTTTTGTTTTTTGTTAAATTAAGTGCTAAAGTTTTAAATAAATAAAAAATAAAATAATTTTGATTTGTAGAGAAAACAATGAACTCTACTTTTCCACCTCCGTTCCGTATTACATGCAGATAATTTACAAAAAAATAATAAAAAATTGATAAAAAACCGAAACGAACTGAAAATCCCCCAAATTTGTTAACATTTTTTTGTTAAACAAATAGCATGTCAAAGTTTTATTAACAATAAATAAAAACCATTCGAAGAAATCTAAAAAAAAATCTAAGGCTTGTGTTTAATTTATTGCCACATAAACTTGACCTTTACATTTTAGTGTCGGGGAAGGGGGGGGAGAGGTATTAAGTAAGCTTAGAAGTTTACAAAAAACGTGTGAATTTTTTTTTTTTTTTAATTTAATTATATTGAGAAGATTTTTTTTTTTAATACACAAAAAATTAACAAATTTTATGAATGAAACTCTTCTCTAACCAATTAACCCACAAGGTCGCCCTGTACATAGTCAAGGCCTTTTTGGTATAGTTTTTCTTCACTTTAAGTTCTGTTTGTTAATTTTGAAAACTAAACTGATTTCTATAGAAAATTATACAGAAATCTGCTAAGAGGATTGTCGGCGAAGAAATCATATATATTATTTCTAAAGCACTTTTTTTTGTCGATTGCAAATATCTCCCACACCACCGCATCAAATTTAATGAACGATATCTCATTTAAAAGCTTATATCTAACACTAATGGCTAAAAATAATTAGAAATTGAACAAATTAATATTTTCATTGATAAAAATTATGTTTTATATAGAACTGCATAATAATACTGTTGTCATGTACTAATACAGGTGCGCTTAATAGTAATGCAGTTCTACATAATATAGTATGTATTAAAATCCATTCTGGCAATACTGCTATTTACTATAATGCCGTTTATTACTAAGTCAATTATATATAATAAGTATATTAAATTGTAAAAAGCTGTTTTGGCAATACTTTGAAGTAGTCGTTAGATCAAGTGCGATAAATGTAATGCTATTCCACACATAATAATATATAAAGTTGTAACATCCATTCTGGTAATGTCGTTATTGTCATGGCATTGTTTGTTTTATAAAGTGTAGTAATACGGGTTAATAAATGGTAACAGGGCTAATCGTAACAAACTTGGAAGAGCACATCATATGAGCAAAAACCATTCTTACCGCTAAAACTGTACTCATACCCCTAATCAACCTTACACCTTTTGATCCAACTGTGCCTTTCCGAATGACACGAAAACAATTCCCTGTGAAAGTTGCTTTTGCTATGGCGATAAACAAAGCATTAGGCAAACCCTTCCAAAATTAGGATTTTATTTACCAGAATCGGTCTTTTCACATGGACAGTTATACGTGGTTTTTTCTCGAGTCCGTACGTTTCAAGATATTTTTGTTTGTATTAAGGATTCGCACGGGCAAAAAGTTAATAATGATCATGTCATTACCTTTAACATTGTAAAATATAATTTTTATCAATGAAAATATTAATTTTTCAATTTCTAATAATTTTTTGCCATTAGTGTTAGATATAAGCTTTAAAATGAGATATCATTCAATAAATTTGATGCGGTGGTATGAGAGATATTTGCAACCGACAAAAAAAAGTGCTTTAGAAATAATTATAAAAGCATTTAAACATATGTATGTATGTATGTAAGCGACCCTGTATTAGCACAATTGAACAAAAACATATAATCATATTGACAACAGTATTTTCATGCAGTTCTATATAAAATATAATTTTTATCAATGAAAATATTAATTTTTTAATTTCTAATTATTTTTTGCCATTAGTGTTAGATATAAGCTTTTAAATGAGATATCGTTCATTAAATTCGGTGCGGTGGTATGAGAGATATTTGCTACCGACAAAAAAAAAGTGCTTTAGAAATAATTATAAAAGCATTTAAACATATGTATGTATTTATGAATGTAAATATGTATGCTATATTATGATTTCTAATATTTTTATACTTTTAATAAAATTTCTATTAATTATTTTTATTTTATGTTACAAAAATGACAACTAACGGTGCGAAATATTCGCATGGGCCATTGAGTTTTTTAAATTATTTTTTAAAGTTTTTTTTTATATATTTTTTATTTCAATTTAACAAAAAAAAAAAAATTATATTTAAAACCAATTTAAATTAAAATTAATTGTTAATGACATTAATGAATGATTTTTTTAAAAACTTTATTTGATTTGCCTTAAAAATTCTCATCATTAAATCGCTTACTAAATGACTCATTAAATGTGATCTCGTCTCTGATCTTTTTCAGTCATAAGTAAGCATTTTGTCAGTAATTTAAATTTGTAATGAATTCTCAATTAAACTTAAAGAAAATGACATTTTAAATTAAAAAAAAAAAAGTAAGAAACACTCACACACAAAATTTTATTACGTGACCTTAGAATTTAATTTTTTCGTTTGTAAATTCATTAAATTATAGCGTAAGAAACAGCGATTTTCAGCGTTAAAAAGCATGACTTCGATAATAAAAAAAGTAAAAAATAAATAAAAACAACAATTTAACCGATAACACAATAAATTAAAATTTATTTTGTTTTTTTTTGTTTTTTTTTTTTTGCAAAATTAAAATAAAAATTTGCGGCCATTAGAATGTAATGTCAGGTTTCGAATTTTAATTGAAAAGAAAAGTTATTAAGATCAACACAGTGATAGTTTTAAAATAAGGAAATAAAAAACAAATAAAAAATTTTAAAATAAAAAAAAAATAGATTTTATTTACCTTATCCTAGCATTTTTTAAAAAAATTCGTTAAAAAAAACTTAGCTTTATGGATGGCAACCGAAGTTCAGTTTGCTAATTAAAAAAACAAAGACTTGGCATTCAAGTATTTAACACATTCGATGACAAGGACGAATATACTCGTTTTTGACAGGGCAATCCTCACGAGTATACTCGTCTTGGCAGTGTGGGATATCCTATCAAAGACGAGTATACTCGTCCTACTTTAAATATATTATAACTTGCAGGCTTTTGAATTAACATTTTTTTTTTTTTTTTTGATAATCGACAATAAAGAATTTCTAAGTGTCGACAATTGTCGCAATGTGCCGCGTGTTATTCAATTTTCTTTATTTTTATCCATCTGCCATGATTTATTACTTAATTTTGTACTAAAACGTATGCAAACACGAAAAAAGAGTTCTTCTGCCTTCCTATTGCCAACGACGAGTATACTCGTCTTTTGATTTTCAGCGTGTAAATGATAGCGAATTTCCAGGTGCTGAAAACTTTCGCAATGTGCCGCGTTTTATTCAATTTTCTTTATTTTTATCCATCTGCCCTGATTTAATATTTATTTTTCTACTAAAACATACGCAAATACGAAAAAAGAGTTCTTCTGTCATCCTATTGGCAACGACGAGTATACTCGTCTGCCCTGATTTATTATTTATTTTTCTACTAAAACGTACGCAAATACGAAAAAGGAGTCCTTCTGTCTTCCTATTGCCAACGACGAGTATACTCGTCTTTTGGTTTTCAGCGTGTAAATGATTATGTATAATAATATATGTGCTGATACCAAGAAATAATAGGGTTTTGGTAAACGGTAGCCTACAAAATATAAATTGCAATGAGAATGACTTGCATATAATTTAGGCTTGGCAGCGAATGTGTTAATGGTCAACACAGTGATAGTTAAAAAAAATAAAAATTAAAAAAAATGGATTTTATTTACCTCATACATACATAATCGGGCATTACAACCCTTCAGTTAGGATTACGACCTAGCTTCTCACACCACTTATGTTGTCTGCGTTAATTTTATACATGAAATCTGCTGAGAAGAAATCGCCGAAAAATACTTTTTGTATCTTATTTTGATGTCTGGCCGGGGACTCGAACCCTGGCTTAAAGTCTAACAAGCCAGCACACTACCTACTAGACCACGGCGACCTCCACAGGATAGTTAAAAAAATAAAAAAACAAAAATTAAAAAAAAATGGATTTTATTTACCTCATCCTGGCTTTTTTAAAAAAAAATTTCGTTCAACAAAACTTATCTTTATGGATCGTATATGGATGGCAACCGAATTTCAGTTGCTTTGCCATTTGCAAATTTGGCAAAATAAATAAAAAAATCTTGGCAATCCGGTATTTCAGGTTTTTGCCTTTATTACAATGCACCTGAAGCTGGGTACCTGTCATCCATATTCATTTAATTTCTTTTCAACTTTTATAGTTAGATTTGGCTTCAACAATTCCTTTTGTTGAAATTAAACTTGCCTAAGGACTTGCTTTCAGATGTGTCTGCTGATTCGTGCATGTCTTTGCTAGTTGACGAACATTATCAAGAAGAACAAGAATTCCAACGTTGGATAACTGCCTTTACACTAGTGGAAACTGTTGTGGCGAAACAAACTGATTAAATAGCAATTAATTTGATAGTTTATAGCTTCAAAAAGTTGGCCATTATCAAGAATGATAAACTAAAGATCACGCCTTGCGCATGATTTCCCATTAGATGACGTTATTGGGCTATTTTAAAGGTTTCCAAGTCTTTTTCATATGTGAAAATTAATATTTCTGCTGAAAAATGTATGCACTACCTAGAAGTAGTTGGCTGTATAACTTACATTATCATTAGCCAATAGGAAAACAATGAAAACAATTTTCATGACGTCATTGATTCAATATGCGCAGAAAGTTTTAATTTTGTGTGCGTGATGGCGTAATCGCGCAAGAAGCAGAGGCGCCTGGAAGGATGTATTGCGGCAGGCCGAAATCCGTTAATCGGGTTGTTATGGCCAATTAAATAAGTAAGTAAGACAGAATCATGTGTCAAAGTGAATGGGTAAGTGTAATTTTTCTAAATTCATTAATTGTATTTAATAATAATTTTTCTTTTTGTTTTTTTTTTTCATCATAAACATGGTTATTCATCCTTTACGACCGTGGGGTACGGATTGCCTAGCAATTTGACGGTTTAAAGCTTCAACAAAATGGCCGTTATCTATCATATGTCATATCATATTGGTAAGTGTTTATTTAAACTACTATTTAATACAAAAACAAACATTTTAAACATAATTTTATTGTTTATTTTATTTAAATTACATTTTATTTAAGTAATTATTTAATTTAAAATTTAAATAATTACAAAATTAAAGCAAAAATTTTATTGACATTTTTATTAACGAAGCGAATTTGATTGCTACTTTAATGAAAACAATTACAACTCTGTGACTCTGTGTCTCTGTGTGTGTGTGTGTGTGTGTGTGTGTATATGATAATGATCATTATTGTTATTAATTCTTAAATATGGGTTATTAAGCAAAAGCTCTCTTTTTAAGTTTCAACAATAACCGTACACCGTTTGTTTTTGTTTAGAGAGTTTATTATTATTGTTTTACATACATTGATTGTATGCTTTTGTTAATATATTATGGTTTACCATGGTGAGAAAGAAAGAAACGAGAAAAAAAAAACAACAGCAACAGCAACACCCGAACAAAGCTGGTCTTTGTTGGTAAAATTATAAAAAACTCAACAACCATAGTGTTCCCACTGTTAATTGCTAATCTAAGCTGAGAGTGAACGAACGAATGTGGTTTAGTTGCTGCTGAACGCTGTTATTGAATTAAACGATTTTTTTTAGTTTGAAACGAAACGGATAACGCAACGGATAAATATTGTTTAAATTGGAAGAAAAAAAATATATAAAGAAGAAAAAATTAACGAAACAAAAAAGAAAAGTAAAAAATATAAAGAAATAAACGTTCGAAAAAAATATTGTGTATTAAAATAATACAAAAAAAAGGTGATTGTTTTTAAATTTAGAAATAAAAAAATAATAATTAAAAATTAACAGGATTTCACTTTTTTCAAAAAAAAAAAAAAAATATTTGAAGTGTAAAACCAACTTAAACCATAAAATTATGCAACAATTTATTTTACTACTCTTGTTGTAATATTATTGTCTCTTAAATAAAAACAAGTTTTGTAAAATAACAAAAACAACAATAACAACAAATAAAAATTATGAAAAAAAACAAACAAAACGAAAGAAAAATAGTATAAAATGATAAATAAATCCATTGAAAAAGTTAATTTAATTGCAAATTCATATTTAAAAAAAAATCTATGAAATTGTATGAATAATAAAAAAAGAATGTGAAAAACTCTGTCATAATTCTACATGAAATTTTGTTTTGTTATAATATTAACTGGTTTCTTTAATTAAAATTTGTTTTTGTTTGATTTGTTGGTGTTTAATGCTACTGTTAATAGCTGTTATTGTTATTGTTGGTGCTGTTGTTGCCTTTTCAATATTCCATTTCATTTTCAAAAAAAATAATCAAAACAAAACAAAAACAAACCAAATCGAACCTGTTTCAAATACAAGGCATGCTTGAAACTTAGCAAGAAAAACAAAAACAATTGCAATTACAATTACAAAATTCTTAAGTATATTCAAAACAATAACAAAAACTATAAAATAATAACTGCTATTCTCTCTCAAAAATATAAAATCATAACAACAACAACCAACATAACATAACATAAAACGAAAACAAAATCAAGAATCGTTTTTTTCTTTTTTTGCTCTCAAAACATACGAGCCTCCTTCACTTGTTGCTCGTTTTTTATGTTTAAAAAAACAACACCTGCAAAAGCTACTATGAAACCATTAAATCATGCCCAACATACAACTCTATTTGATTATACAATTAAATAACAACAACCACAACAACAAATGTTAATTTCGTATTTTTGTTTTTTTGTTTTTTTTTTTTCTCTTAATATAGTGTATCTCTTTGTGTCTCCCCTCTCTAATATTACTTGCTTTAATACGGCCTCCTCTCATTATTACATTACTACGTTTGAAGTCAACATCATCACCACCTAAACTCTCGGGAGTTTTTTCGCATTCTTGTTAATTGTTACAAAAACAAAACTATTTGGTTTTTAGTGTACGTGTGTGTGTGTGTGCGAGTGTTAAATAAAAAGCCGCCAAAATTGGTCGTCTTACGAAAACATCATTTGTTTTGAGTGACCTCAGGGTAAGTGTTTGAAAAACTTTAAATTTTTTTTTATTCCTCATTATATATCTATCGTGTATGTTATTAGATTTTTTTTTTAAATAGAATTTGAAAGTATTCAAGGATTTTAAATAACACATTTATATAGAGCTGTTAAAATTGTTTCATTTTTTTTTTGTTAAATAGAGCACAAAACCTCTAAATTATAATGAAGGTTTCATTAAAAAAAAATAATAAAAATAAAAAGTCTCCTATAAAATCAACTTTTAAATTAAATTGTAAATCCAACAACTTGCTTTAATAAATAATAACAAATAAATTATTTTTTTTAAATTAAAAATGCCACTTTTTTAAAACTTAAACCTTTATCGATAACTAAATATTTTCCACTAAAAATATTTATCGATAAATTTAAAAAAAAAAATATATATTCGTGGTTGGAACTAGCTTTTTTTAAATTTTAGAAAAAAAAAACTTATCGATAATCATATAATTTTGTAAAAAAAAAATTATTGATAATTATTTAAAAATAAAACATAATTCTTTTTAAAATGTGAAAAAAAATCTTATCGATAACCATACATTTTTGTATAAAAATATATCGACAATTTTAGATTAAAAAAAAACTTATCAATAACCACACATTTTTGTACGAAAAAATATCGATAAATTTTGAAAAATATAACAAAACATAGGATTGTGGTTAGAAAATAATTTTTAAAAACTTTAGAAAAACAATTTTTCAATATCCACATATTTTTATATAAAAAAAGTTATCGATAAATTTTGAAAAATATAACAAAAAACATCTATATTCTGTATTACAACATAATTTTTTAAAATTTAAAAAAAAAATTATCGATAACCGTTCATTTTTGTACAAAAATATATCGATAAATTAAAAAAAAAATTAAATGGCAGAAGGTAATTATTAAAATTTTAAAAAAAGTTATCGATAACAATTCAATTTTGTATAAAAAATTATCGATAAATTTTGAAAAATATAACAAAAAATATATATGATGTTCGGTATTAGAATATATTCACTAAAATTTTAGAAAAAACTTATCGATATATATGGTACTTTTGTACAAAAATATATCGATAAATTTAAAAATATTAAATAAAAATGTATATTCGTTTCCATACGTTAATTACTAAAATTTAGAAAAAAGTTATCGATAACCATACATTTTTGTATAAAAAAATTATTGATTATTATTTAAAAATATAATAAATATTACATGTCTGTGGTTAAAACATAATTCTTTTTAAAATTTAAAAAAAAAATCTTATCGATAACCATACATTTTTGTATAAAAATAAATTTTTGTATATAAAATTTTTTTATAAAAAATTGAAACTTATCAATAACCACATATTTTTGTACGAAAAAAATATCGATAAATTTTGAAAAACATAACAAAACATATGGTTGTGGTTACAAAATAATTTTTAAAAATTTTAGAAAAATAATTTATCGATATCCACATATTTTTATACAAAAATTTATCGATAAATTTTCAAAAATATAACAAAAAATATCTATGTTCTGTATTAGAACATAATTTTTTAAAATTTTAGAAAAAATTTATCGTTAACCATACATTTTTGTGCAAAAATATATCGATAAATTAAATAAAAAAGTATATTCGGTGGCAGAAGATAATTATTAAAATTTTAAAAAAAGTTATTGGTAACAATTCAATTTAGTATATAAAAATTATCGATAAATTTTGAAAATAATAACAAAAAAAAATATGTAAGTTCGGTGTTAGAAAATAATTATTAAAATTTTAGAAAAAACTTATCGATAACCATATATTTTTGTACAAAAATATATCGATAAATTTAAAAATATTAAATAAAAATGTATATTCGTTTCCAGAAGTTGATTACTAAAATTTTAGAATAAAGTTATCGATAACCATACATATTTGTACAAAAAATTATCGATAAATTTTGATAAATATAATAAAACATATGATTGTGGGTAGAAAATAAATTTTAAAAATTTTAGAAAAAACTTATCGATATCTACACATTTTTATACAAAAATAAAACGATATATTAAAAAAAAAAATTAATAAAAAACTATTTTTGTCGTCAATATAATTATCAACATTTATTAAAATTTTAGAAAAATAAAGTTATTGATAACAATAGAATTTTGTACAAAAAAAATTGTCGATAAATTTCAAAAATATCATAATGTCTGTGGTAAGAACATAATTTTTTTTTTTAAATTTTAAGAAAAAGAAACTTATTGAAACTTATTTTTATACAAAAATATATCGATAATTTAAAAAAAAAAAACTTATTGATATCCATAAATTTTGTATAAATAAATTATCGATAAATTTAAAAAAATATAATACAAAATATGTATGTGTGTTCTGTATTAGAACATAATTTTATAAAATTTTAGAAAAAATTTATCGATAACCATACATTTTTGTACAAAAATATATCGATAAATTAAAAAAAGTAAAAAATAAAAAAGTATATTTGTTGCTAGAAGGTAATTATTAAAATTTTAGAAAAAAGTTATCGGTAACAATACAATTTTATAGAAAAAAAAAGATCGATAAATTTTGAAAAATATAATTAGAACATAATTATTAAAATTTTAGAAAAAATTTATCGAAAACTATTTTTTTTTCTTGGGATATTATTTTCCATTTATTTATATCGCTTGCTTAGTTATCGAAAACATAATTTCATTTGTGGTTGGCCAAGTGTCGTCAGACATGCAAGTTTACATTTAATTTATCTGCTTGAAATGCAATTTTTTTTTGTTGATGTGGTTGTAATTACAAATAATTTTGTTAATTAAATACAAAATTATGGTTGTAATAACAAAAAAAAAAAAATTAATAATGAAAAATATGCAGATTTTTTTAATGTCCAACAAGCATTCGTAATATGAAGTCTTAAGTCTTAACCTCAAATCAAAATCGTTTTTTGTTCTCTTCAACATTTTTCAATTAATGACCGCAATTAAAAGCTTAAGTTTGATTAGAGGCCGTATTAAGAACAGTGTGGTCAATTGTAGCTGTTTATGTACAATAAAAACGCTGTAATTCTTTGGCTTATTAGACGAGAGTCCATGTTATAAATCCTAACCGCACCATAGGGAAAGTCTTCTTATCCTCCGTATGTGACACCCTCACCCCCTAAATCCCCCTCGTCTCGTGGACTGTTGTGCCCACTCCGGAACTACGGTGGTATTACTTCGAAGTGGAGTCCTTTAGGCCCCTGCATGCTCATATCCGTGCCTGGATTGGGTATCGAAAGTTCACGAGACATCTTAGTGTCTCCACTACTTTCGTCCCCCTTCCCTGATTGAAATTTCGTTTGACTCATGTGCCACTGTCATCTATGCCGGCGTGCCTAGATTTTCTGCAGCCTTAAGATCTCTCTTCTTCAGTCTTAGACTACGT
Source organism: Sarcophaga peregrina (assembly GCA_014635995.1). Taxonomy (NCBI): domain Eukaryota; kingdom Metazoa; phylum Arthropoda; class Insecta; order Diptera; family Sarcophagidae; genus Sarcophaga; species Sarcophaga peregrina. Next base: position 8,016,484 of record CM025792.1, on the reverse strand, counting down.
TCTACATAATTCGCCACTGAGGCCTAATTCTCTCTGCTCGCAATCCTAACACCGACAATGTTAGCGGTCTTAATCGTTCCAATTATTGATGTCAGTGCAAAGCGATAGCTCTGTCAGCGTGTACCTTCGAAAACAGTATGTTCTGCATCATCAATTACTTCCCCTTCCTCGTAAAGATAGTAAGGGGAGGCGGTCTTGCCCATACTGTGCAGATATTTCCTAAAATATCCGTGACCCGATAGCATTTGCGTAACGTAGTAATTTACCTCTCCAAATTTCTGACCATTCCATGGCTTTATGTCTGGAATAAGACTCGCCGTTCACCTTCCTCTATCAATCATAACCTCAACAATGTTAGCGGCCGTAATCGTTCCAATTATTGACGTCAGCGCAAAGCGATAGCTCTGCCAGCGTGTACATTCGAAAACAGTGTGTTCTGCATCATTAATTACTTCGCCTTCCTCGTAAAGACAGTAAGGGGAGGAGGCATGACCCGATAGCATTTGTGTAACACAGTAATTTACCTCTCCAAATGTCCGGAATAAGTTTCGCCCGTTCACCGTCCGAACGACAGATTTTTCAGAAGCTTTTCATGGCAATTTTTACTCTTAGAGTCTTTGCCAGAAATCTGCTGAGAGGAAGTCGCCGAAAAAGAAATATTTTTCGTTTTGATGTCTGACCTGGGATTCGAACCCGGGCCTTTTGTCTAATAAGCCAACGCATTACCCACAAGACCACAGCGACGTAGTAATTTATCTCTCCAAATTTCTAACCAATCCATGGCTTTATGTCAGTAATAAAGCTCGCCGTCCACCTTCCTCTGTCTTCATCGTTTCATTGTCGTTGCCATTCGGAAATGATGTTTTCCCTGAAGTTACCGGTTATGTGATTTCCAGCCGATTTTGCCTTATAAATCTCCACTCGCTGTACTGCCAGCAGATCCACAGGGATTGTATCTGCTATCACAAGTACAGCTAAGGCGGACACTGTACGATATGCCGACGCAATGTTGCTCTCCTCTGTACCGATACAAGTGGGTTTGCCCGCTTTTTAAACTTTAGCGTTTCGGCCCAAATTTCTTTCTTTCTTTGCTGCTTTCAATCTCCATCAGGAGTCTGCGTCTCGCCAGTAGCGGGCCTCCAATATTCGGCATTAATCTGCTAAGATGTCCAACGATCTTCTGGGCTTTGTCAGCCGTGTACTGAATTTGATATGAAAATGTCAGTCTGGATTCCCATTTATCTTACCGAACTCTTGGTCCTAATTACCTCATTTCCAATACTCATGGATACGACCTGCAAGAAGATACGACGACCAGTCATCAGCAGTAATTCCGTTTTATGCATGGTCAGGTCTAGGCTGTGGAAATCCAACCATCTTTCCGTCCTTAGCATGACACTTCTCAGTTATCGCTGTGCCTCTTCCGTATTCCTGGCCGTGATAACGGCTGCAATATCATCTGCGTATCCAACCAAAAAAGTTCCATCTGGCATATCCTCTCTTAGAATTCCATCGTAGTTAACGTTCCATAGGTCTAGCCTAGCTGTCTTTCTAGCCGCCGAGCAAGCTGCATAGCTGGCTAGAAGGCTGCTCAGTAAGCTTCCTAGCTGCCCAGTAAGCTTCCTAGCTGGCTAGAAAGTTGCTCAGTAAGCTTCCTGCCCGCCTAGCATGCTAAAAAGCTACCTAGCTGGCTTTCTAGCCGCCTAGCAAGCTGCCTAGCTGGCTAGAAAGCTGCCCAGTAAGCTTCCTATCCGCTTAGTAAGCCGCCTAGCTGGCTAGGAAACTGTTCAGTAAGCTTTCTAGCCGCCTAGCAAGCTGCCTAGCTAGTTAAAAAGCTACCTAGCTGGCTTTCTAGCCGCCTAGCTGGTTAGAAGGCTGCTTAGCAAGCTGCATACCTGGCGAGAAAGCTGCCTAGCTGGCTTTCTAGCCGCAGAGCAAGCTGGCTAGAAGGCTGCTCAGTAAGCTTCCTAGCTGCCCAGTAAGCTTCCTAGCCGCCTAGCAAGCTGCCTAGCTGGCTTTCTAGCCGCCAACCCTGTTTTCGTTTTTACCAATGACAAGTCTCAGTTTTTGCTGTGCCTCTTCCCCCGTAAGCGGGGGAGCCATGGCAGCTGGTGCTTCTTTGAGGATTTGAATTAGGTGTCGAGAGCTGACATCAAGGCTCTCCATAGATTCATTATAAGCTTGAGCTAGTTGAGAAGTGCTAGGGCTTCATTAGCGTAGTCCCGCTGTTAGGTTAGAGGACGTGCATCTGTCGGTCAAGACAAGCAAGAAGGAAATGGAGGATATAGCAATGTAGGGAAGGGGAGGGAGAGTGGGAAACGGAGGAATATAAAGAAACAGACACAAAACAAAAGAGGTTGAGAGTTCAACTACACTTATGAAGCCCTAGCATCTTTCAACCAGCCCAAGCTGCTAATGAATCTGTGGAGAGCCTTGATGTCGACTCTCGACACAGAACTCAAGTTCTCAAAGAAGGCCCTGCCAAGGTTCCTCAAGCTCAACCTACCAAGGGCTGGGCAGTTGCAGAGAAGATGTTGGGCAGTCTCCAACTCCTCCTCATCGCAACATACCCTGCAATAGTCCGGCTGGGATCTGTTCCAGCGACCTAATCTCGGAGCGCTCCGTGATAAAACCGACAACCAACTTTAAGCTGGCTTTAACCAAGCCCAGCAGTCGCTCTGTCATCTTGCTGTTCACAGCAGGCCATAGACGCCCAGAAACAGAACAACCCGATCCGTTCCCCCAACGTCTCAGTCCCGCTGTTACTTGTGTACTTGTTGTTAGCCTATGTAATTTCCTACGCTTCCTATTCTTCTCTCCTTTTTCCTACGCCCTCTATTTATCCTTTCATCGTAATGACGTTTTGTGCAATGGATCAACTTGACCTCATAGTAGCGTACTTGTCTCATTTGAGAAGTACACGTCCTCTAACGTAAACCAAAAACTCTAGCTTCCTGTACACCCTGTGTTGTCAGAGTTGCCGCTATAGCGTTTCGTTGGTTCAAGCAACCACATGATATTTTTGTTTTCTGCAGGGGGCGTCGACATTTTATTGTGTGTTGGAAAAACGCTTGATTCTCATTATCTTTTGAAAATTAATCGCTAAGTTTGACTTCTGAAAAAGCTTTTTGAGCATGCGCACAGCAGCACAGCGCAGCAAATGAAATTAAAAGTTTTCATAGAGAAAAAAACAGAGTGTGGCAAGAAATTAGACAAACACAGTGGAGGTGGACGGGTTGGCAATACAATTGTGCTTTGGCCGTTTGGACTAAACTAACTGGCAAATGTGTGACTGTGAATTGCTGTGAATTGTATGGCGGTATGGCCGTAAGACCGTGTATAATTTAACGTTCATTATACAATGCAAGCCAAGTCAAGCCAAGTAAAGTTGTTGTGTACCCGAAAGTGGGTCATGGTTAAGCGTACTTAATGTTTCTCTATTTTTTAATTTTTTTTTTTAATATTTTTTAAATGATAAAAGCCATGTTAAAAGAAAAATAACGAAGAAAAAACAAACAAATCTGCGTCTTACAAGAAATCGAAAAAAAAATTTTTGTTAGACCAGCCGTAGATTTTTTTGGAAAATTTTTTAAAAATTGTTAAAAAAAAATTTTGTTTTTTTTTTTTTGAACAATTTTTTCGAACAATAAACATTTCTGTGGTTTTTAAAACAATTTTTTCCAGAGTTCCATAGGGGGAAGGGGGGCGAGTAGGAGGAGTAGCATTATTTGTTAATGTTTCTTTGTAAATATTTTTCAGCTTCAAAGAGGGCGTTGAAAAAAATTTTTTTTAATTTTATTTGCTTTGATTTTTGAAAAATTACTTCAAATGAATTTTAAATTGTTTTTTTTTTTTTGTTTTTGTTTTTTAACAAAATTAACACCTGCTTTAAATAATAAAATAAATCGTTAGTCAAACCTTTATTTCGAAAAAAAAAATTAAAAAATTTCGTTTATTGTCATCAATTTTACAACGAAGAATAATTTTTTTTAAACAATCACCTTCCATTGATAAAAAAATAATTTTTTTTTTTTTTTTTTAACAAAAAAACAACCAAAATTTTAAAAACAAAATTCGTTGTATAATATCCATGATTTCATCTGAGAAATATTTTTGTCTTATAAACTAAATTCAGTGTTTATTCCCCCTAGCATACGGGCTCTGTCTTGTTTCTCTGCCACAAAATTTAAAATAGTTACGAGAAACATTAAAACAATTCATCAAATTCTCTCTCTCCCTCTCTCTCTTTCTCTCTCTCTCTCTATTGTTTTAAATAATTACACTTAGCAACAAAGTTAAAACCTTCCTCCTCCCTCCTTTCCTTCTCCTATAACTTAGTTTACTGCACAAGGAAACGAACATTCATTCATGATTGGCCATTACAACCAACGTTACCGTTGAGCGACTAAAGTCGCAATTTGACACTTTTTCAGCGACCTCGCCACTTTTTGTGCCCTCTTACTAAAATGAACTAAACTCTCTGACACTTCTCAAGATTTTTGACCCTTTTTTCCCCTTTTTTAAAAAGCATTTTTTCTAGACTATAGACTAGACTACAGACTAGACTATAGACTAGACTACAGACTAGACTATAGACCAGACTAGAGACTAGACTATAGACTAGACTACAGACCAGACTAGAGACTAGACTATAGACTAGACTACAGACTAGACTAGAGACTAGACTATAGACTAGACTACAGACTAGACTAGAGACATTTGCTTTTCTTTTAAAAATGTTTCCCCTTTTTACTGTCAAAATACACTTTTTGTGCGACTTTTTTTTTCAAAAATCCCCTTTTTGTGCGACTTTTTAAAAATTTCCAGCGGTAACGCTGATTACAACCCTTCAATCACAGGATTACGACTTAGCTTCTCACACCACTTATGTTGTGTGCGTTAATTCTATGCAAGAGTGGCGGGACCTACAAGTTTAAAGTTGACTCCGAACGACAGATTTTTGAGAAGCTTTTCATGGCAATTTTTATTCTTAGAGTCTTTGCCAGAAATCTGCTGCTGAGAGAAATCTGTCGCCGAAGAAGAAATATTTTTCGTTTTGATGTCTGACCTGGTATACGAACCCGGGCCTTTCGTCTAATAAGCCAACACACTACCCACTAGACCACGGCGACTTCACCATTTATGTTGTCTGGGTTTAATTTTATACAAGAGTGGCAAAGGGAACTACAGTTTAAAGCCGATTCCGTATGAAAGATTGTTTGAGAAGCTTTTCATGGCAATTTCATTTGCTCCTAGAGTTTTTACCAGAAATCTGCTGAGAGGAAGACGCCTAAGAAATATTTTTTCATAATTTCATTTTGATGTCTGACCTGTAGTGCTATTAAATGGGAGGAAATCTATCAAAATGGGCGTGGCAGTAACTAAGGGCAAAACGAAGATTATGCTGTCGATAAATAAGGACGTGCGGTGGCGTATCGCATGCCATAAATAGGCCGTCAAATTTTTTTTTATTTTGTCTCTGGCGTTACCAGCGATGGTAATGATGTATCAGTCTGGAGATGCTTCCTAGAGAAGCAAAAGGACCGCTGTATATATATACTCTGGTGACCAAGCGTAGGATCAGTCTTGCCAAGAGCTGTTACTGTTATCGCAATAGACAATTGAGTAGCATAGGCCGGCCTCTCTCTCTCTCTCTTGAATGACAAAACTAGTACTTTGCAAGTCCCTTAGCCCTTCTGCGCTTCTTTATAGTGCAGAAGCATAGATCCAGCGATCTCCCAGACTTAAGAGTCTTTGAGTTTGTAAAAATTTCCGTATCTAATCCAACAATGAAGTTGCCGTGGTCTAGTGGGTAGTGTGTTGGCTTATTAGCCGAAATGCCCGGGTTCATATCCCAGGTCAGACATCAAAACGAAAAATATTTCTCCGGCGACTTCTTCTCTCAGCAGATTTCTGGCAAAGACTCTGAGAGTAAAAATTGCCATGAAAAGCTTCTCAAAAATCTGTCGTTCGGAGTCGACTTTAAACTGTAGGTCCCGCCATTCATGTATAAAACTAACGCACACAACATAAGTGGTGTGAGAAGCTAGGTCGTAATCCTGACTGAAGGGTTGTAATGGCCAATTATGTATGTATGTAATCCAACAAGGATCCATAGGAACTCCTATCGTTCGGCCGAAGTAGGATGTTTTGTATCGTAGCATAAAGTTTGAATATCCAAGCATATTTTAAACCGTAAACTTTTGCAATGCAGTGTATATTAAAATATTCTTAATTAATCGCAAATAATTGTTAATGAAAGGAAACCCAATAAATGTTTGACGACTGATTGACTGACTGGTACAATGCTGATGCAAACTCATGTTCACATTTGATTCACTCGCTTGCCTGCCTGCCTGCCTCACTGATCAGATTGATCTCAATCACGTCGCTTGGCAAGTGTTGATCATTTTTTTGTTTTAATTATATGTTGTTGTTGTTGTTTTTTTTTTTAAATTAATTTACCTGGCAATTACACGTGGAATGTGAGCAGAATTTTAAAATTTTCAATTTAAGGGAGGAGCAGGGTGAATAACTTTAAGAAGCAAAAACAAAGTGTGGGAATCTTAAATACTTTGTTGTAGTCATTTTTGCATTGTATTTAATGGATCGTAATTTTAGAAGACAATTTGACATGTGATCCACACACACACACACATACAGAGATAAATCATAAGAAAATAAAAATTAATTGTGGGAATCACAATTTATTCTACGCTTTAGAAATAAATTCCAAGTCATTCAAGTTATCGATTAGAAAAATAAAAAAAAGTGTGACTCAAACTATTCAGTCAGAGAGCTAATCAAATGCGAAAATACATTCACTCGCCTGAGGGGCAATTAAGGCACTGATAAAACAAGTTAGATTAGATCAGGTTAGGTATCACACCCCTCCCCCCTCCCTAAAGGAAGAGATCCCACTAAGACCTAAAATGTAAGTCCATTCTGATAGCATAATCAATATTTAACCCAGGCATCAAATATATTCCCTAGAGAAAACCTATTGTAAGAATTTTTATATTCAAGAGCTCGGTCCAGAATGTCAGAAAGTCAAGACCCTGACACATGAAGTAGGAGACAATCTCTTTCTCCTCCTTAGACTTACAGTCCCTGCAGAAATCATTTGTCGGAAAGCCAGGTTTTCCTACCAAAAGTCCTACCAAAAGGAGAGTAGCCTGTGAGATCAGGTTAGGTAAGGCCCCCTCCCCACAGCATTTAAGCCCATTCTGATAGCATAATCAATATTTAAACCAGACATCAAATATTCCCTAGAGAAAACCAACCCTAATTTAAAAAAAAAGCTTTTTATTGCAACAATTCTTATATTTAAGAACTCGGTCTACGACAAAAAAGAAACTCTTTCTCCTCATCAGATCCTCAGTTTTCGGCATGCCCATCAAAAGGACAGTAAACCGTGAGCTTAGGTTAGGTGAAATGTCACAACCCCCTCTTAAAGGTAGGGGTCCGACTTAGGCCTGTTATAATAGCCCGATTAATGTTTGAACCCACGGGTTGAAACCCGTGAGAAAACCAAGCCTAATCAAAAATAAATCTTGCAATTCCAATAATCTTTATATTCGAGAGCTCTGTCGACTGAATTTCAGAAATTAAGAGGACATAGACAGGAAGTCGCCGTGGTCTAGTAGGTAGTGTGTTGGCTTATTAGACGAAAGGGCCGGGTTCGAATCACAGGTCAGACATCAACACGAAAAATATTTCTGCGGCGACTTCCTCTCAGCAGATTTCTGGCAAAGACTCTGAGAGTAAAAATTGCCATGAAAAGCTTCTCAAAAATCTGTCGTTCGGAGTCGACTTTAAACTGTAGGTCCCGCCGTTCACGTATAAAATTAACGCACACAACATAAGTGGTGTGAGAAGCTAGGTCGTAATCCTGACTGAAGGGTTGTAATGGCCAATTATGTGTATGTGTATGAAAACAGGACGCTACTGAAAGATTTTTTCTCCACATCAGATCCCCTGATTCCCTGCAGAATTCATTTGTCGGAATGTCAAGTCTTTCGCTACTCCTATCAAAAGGACAGCAGCCCGCAGGAATCGCCACTTTGCTGTAGATGACCATGCGTTCTAAGGATAGAAGTGAGTCTCTCGGTCCTTTTCTTATCCATAAGTTTATAGTAGAGTCTTGAAAATAATGCCTTGGCTGGCGGGGGACAGATGGCTGCCTGAACCAAACAACTTTATCACTTATTGGACTATAGAATATCGGGTTTTCTTCAAGATTTGCCGCAGTGCGAATATATATTCTGTAATGAACTTAGCAAGTTTAATATTTAATAGATTCACTGGTGAGTCTCCTTTTACGGTTTACCCCAAATCGCCATTTTGAATACACTAGCAACGCTAGAGGGTAAAGTCAATAGCCGCAGAGATTTGATAGAAAAAAAAAAAGGCCCCTTGTTGTAATGGGGCTTTTCGTAAGACTGAAACTTAAAACCTACTCTCCTGACTTATTATTGAAACTTTTTCAACCAAACCTAACCTAATTTATTATGAAACTTTTTAAACATAACCTAACTTATTATCAAATTTTTTAAACCTTTTAATAATGTCTACCAAACTGTTTATGAAAAGGAGTCGGTGAACTAATTTTGTGACTCGAGATATTGAATTTAAAAAAAATCGATTTTTGGCTAAAAATTATTCGAAAATACCCTAGAAGATCAGCGGCCATTTGGGAACATATGCAAATGAAAGTCCAGAGGTTCCTCTTTCCAACCGTGGTAGTGGGATAGTTGAACTAATTTTGTAAGTCGAGATTGTGAATTTTAAAAAAATCGATTTTTTGCCAAAAATATATGAAAAGTCTCTTGAAGATCAGTGACCATTTGGGAACACATAAGAAATAATACACCATACAGACAATATACAAATGGTAGTCCAGAGGGTGCTCTTTCCAACCATGGTTGTGGGATATCTGAACTAATTTTGTGACTCGAGATATTGAATTTTAAGAAAAACGATTTTTGGCTAAAAATTGTACGAAAAATCTCTTGAAGATCAGTGGATTGATATTTTACAACTGCCGTATTTAATAAAAGTTCAAAAGCTTTCCGATAACTAATTACTGCGCCACATGTACCGATTTCGGTACATCCATATGAACATACATACATAATTGATCATTACAACCCTTCAGTCAGGATTACGACCTAGCTTCTCACACCACTTATGTATGTCATGTGTGCGTTACTTTTATACAAGAGCGGCGGCAAGACCTACAGTTTAAAGCTGATTTCAAACGACAGATTATTTGAGAAACTTTTCATGGCAATTTTTATTTACTCTCAGAGTTTTTACCAGAAATCTTCCGAGAGGAAGTTGCCGAAAAAATATTTTCATATTTTCGTTTTGATGTCTCACTTGGGATTTGAACTCGGGCCTTACATCTCATAAGCCAATACACTATCTACGGCTATCGTTATCGGTACATTACTCTAAAATTCGCCTTGGTCGAGTAGGTAGTGTGGTGGCTTATTTAACGTACAGCCAGGACCAGGGTTCGAGTCCCAGGCCAGACATCAAAAATAAAAAAAAATTACAAAAAGTATTTTTTCAGCGTTTTCGTCTCTTTCTCTTCTTGTTTCTCAATAATCTGTCGTTCAGAGTGGACTTTAAACTGTAGGTCCCATCACTTCTGTATAAAATTAACACTCACAACATAAGTGGTGTAAGAAACTGAGGGCGGGCTTCTTAAGGATGATTGCTGTAGACTGTCTAATGGTGAAAGTATAGCACTGGCCATTTTATAGTCGCCAGCAGCAACTCGTTTCCTTACCGTTCGCATCTTCCCTCTCTCATTCCACCTTTCCTAAACCTGCACAATGCACTGCATGAGTAGGGGTCATCCCCTGAGTGCAGGTTTAATAAAGAAAAATTGCTCTAATCATCATTACGTTACATAAAACAGTCCTACCAGTAATTAAATTTCGGATACAAAAATTTTAAATTAAAAAATTCAACTTGGCGTAGAAATGAGGTTTAATGTGCACCAAAAACGTTACACTTGGGCAGGGAACGTGCTAACTTATTATGAATTTTTTTTAAACATAACCTAATTTATTATAAAATTTTTTCAACCTAACCTAAATTATTTTGAATTTTTTTAAACATAACCTAACTTATTATGAAACTTTTTCAACCTAACCAAATATATTATGAATTTATTTAAACATAACTTGACTTATTATGAAATTTTTTCAACCTAACCTAACTTATTATGAAACTTTTTCAACCTAACCTAAGTTATTTTGAATTTTTCTAAACATAACCTAACTTATTATAAAACTTTTTCAACCTAACCAAACATATGAATTTTTTTAAACATAACCTGACTTATTATGAAATTTTTTCAACCTAACCTAACTTATTTTGAAACTTTTTAAACATAACCTAACTTATTATAAAACTTTTTCAACCTAACCTAACTTATTATAAGACTTTTTGAAACTCTTATGAAACTTATTATGAAACTCTTCTAATTATATTTTAAAAATTTTTAATTTTTTCTTTTAGGACGACGACATGGGTTTCGGTTCGCGCATGGACTGCTGCGGGCAGTTTGTCAAATACAGTCTGTTTGTCTCCAATTTTATTATCTTTGTAAGTCGAATATCTCCTCCGATAAAGTTTTCTTGTACAAATTTTAAAATTTTCGGATTTTTCTTTAAAGGTTGGCGGTGCTACTGTATTCTGTTTAAGCTTATGGACTCTTGTCGATCGTAGTTTTATGAATGAATTGCTCGGAACAAATCTATTCTCAGGAGCTGTTTATGTTTTACTCGTAACCTCAGTGGCCATATGTTTGTTATCGTTTTTGGGTTGTGTTGGTGCCGGTAAAGAAGTGAAATGTTTATTGTTAACGGTAAGTATTGAAGGGCGGAATTCTTTTTTTATTAATTTTATTTTAATTTTATTTCCTATTTCAGTATTTTATTATTGTGGCTCTAGTGTTTGTTACAATGTTAATTGGCGGCATATTGGGTTATGTATTCCGGGAACGGGTACAGCAGACTATGAGACAGGTAAGGATTTTGGAGAGTACTTTTGAGGAGTTTTTTTTTTTAATTAAAATTTCTCTTTTTAGGAAATGCGTTCAACTATGGCTTTATATGGCAGTCGTCGTGATATAACCCAAGCCTGGGATCAAACCCAAGAACGTTTGCAATGCTGTGGTGTTGATACTTGGCATGATTGGAATCGTTTTGGCCCAATACCTGAATCTTGTTGTCAGGAAATATTCGGTGGCCAACGTAAAGAATGTACCATATTCCCAACCATTACGAATTTGTACAGTCAGGGTTGTTTGTATGTGACATCGAATTTTATCAGAGATCATGCGGCTATTATAGGTGGTACATCCATAGCGGTGGCAATAATAATGGTAAGTGAACAGTCCCCCGATTGATTTTTGAAAGCTCGAGAATAATTTTAAAATTTTCTTTTTGTTTTTTTTTAGATTTTTGGCATGGTTTTCTCTTGTCTTCTATTTAATATGATTGAGTAAATAGTTAAGAATTAAGGGTAATTTCTTTCTCTCTCTCTCTCTCTCTCTCTCTATTTCGTTTTTTTTTTTTGTACTTAAAAAAAAAAAATTTTTTTTATTAAAAATAAATTTTTTTTTATTAAAAATATTTTTTTGTTATTAAAAATAATTTTTTATTTAATTTTTTTTTAATATAAAAAATTAAATAAAATTGTATGGCTTAAAGTTGCCTTTTTACACAATTTTTAAATTTATTTTTACAATAAAAATATTCTTAATAAAATAAAAAAAAAATTAAATTAAATTTTTAATAAAAAAAAAAAATTAAAAATTTAATAATTTTTTTTATTAAAAAATTTAAATTTTAATTTTAAAATTTTAATTTTAATTAAAAAAAAAAATAAAAAAATATTTATTATTGAAAAATTAAATAAATAATTTGTTATATAATAATTTCTTATTTATTTAAATTCTTTTAATAATAAAAGAAATTAATTTTTTTATAAAAAAAAATTGTATTAAATTAAATAAAATTTTTTTATTAAAAATTTATTTTTTTTTACTTTTTTTATTAAAGCAATTATTTATTATTAAAAAAATTTCATTAAATAATTTCTTATAAAATAATAATTTCTTAATTATTTAATTTTTTTTTAATAACAAATAATTTTGTTTACTTGTTTTAATTAAAAAAAGTAAAAAAAATATTAAATTTTTATAAAAAAAAAAATTTTTATTAAAAATAATTTTTTATTTAATTTTTTTTATTAAAAATTTATTTTTTTTACTTTTTTTATTAAAGCAATTATTTATTATTAAAAAAATTTCATTAAATAATTTCTTATAAAATAATAATTTCTTAATTATTTAATTTTTTAATAACAAATAATTTTATTTACTTGTTTTAATTTAAAAAAAGTAAAAAAAATATTAAATTTTTAATAAAAAAAAAATTATTTAATTTTTTAATTTTTTTTATTAAAAATTTTATTTAATTTTTTTTAAATAAAAAATGTAAAAAAATTATGTCATTAAACAAAAATTAAATAATAATTCTTAAATTCGTTCTTCTTCTTCTTCCCTTCCTTCTTCTTCTTCCCTTCCTTCTTCTTTCCTCCTTCCTTCTTCCCTTCGTTCTTCTTCTTCTTCCCTTCCTTCTTCTTCTTCCCTTCCTTCTTCTTTCCTCCTTCCGTCCTTTCCTCCTTCCGTCCTTTCCTCCTTCCTCCTTCCTCCTTCCGTCCTTTCCTCCTTCCTTCTTCCCTTCCCTCCTTCCTTCTTTCCTCCTTCCCTCCTTCCTTCTTTCCTCCTTCCTCCTTCCTCCTTCCGTCCTTTCCTCCTTCCTCCTTCCTCCTTCCTTCTTTCCTCCTTCCCTCCCTCCTTTCTTTCCCCCCTTCCTTTCTTTCCTCCTTCCCTCCTTCCTTCTTCCCTTCCCTCCTTCCTTCCCTCCCTCCTTCTCCTCCCCCTTCCTTCCCTTCCCTCCTTCCTTCTTCCCTTCGTTCTTCTTCTTCTTCCCTTCCTTCTTCTTCTTCCCTTCCTTCTTCTTTCCTCCTTCGCTCCTTCCTTCTTTTTCCCCCTCCCTAATCCTTTTACTTTTTTTAACTTTTACACAATTTTTAAATTTATTTTTACGATAAAAATATTCTTAATAAAATGAAAAAAATTAAATAAAATTTTCTTTTTATTAAAAATTATTCTTTTACTTTTTTTAATTAAAACAAGTAAAAAAAATTATTTATAATTAAAAAAAATTATTATTTAATTATTAAATAAATATTTTTTTTATAATAAATACTTATTATACTTTTTGTAATAAAAAAAAGTAAAAAGTGTTATAAAAATAAGTTTAAAAAATTGTGTAAAAAAAAGTTAACTTTAAGCCAAACTATTTTCACATTCTGAAAGGTTTAATTTTTGTTGTGACTTTTGCCTAAAAATTCAAACACAAAATTCATAAAAGTATTATAAACACTGTATGTAGTCTTTTTATTAAAAAAAAATCTATCTATGCTAAATACAATTGTAAAGTATTTCTTTTTCCCCTATATTTTATATAAAAACCTATCAATATTTTTCCTTGTTCTTTTTTTATAGTACAGTGTAATTAATTAATCTATTAAGCAATCATTTACATAATGTTTCTGTATAATGCATTTTGTCCATAATTATTGTATTTTTTCCATTAAAAACATTTTTTTCTTCTTTACTTTTTCCATTATAAAATCCCTTAATTTTTTATTTTCATAAAAAAAATATTTTTTTTTGTTTGTTTATAAATTTAAGTTTGTATAAAATTAAGTAAAAAAAAAAACAAGTAAGCATTTTAATTATAATAATTAAAGTTTAAATATCATAAAAAAAAATTTTTTAAAATATTAAAAAAAAAAAATTAAAAATTAAATCACATACACTCTCTCTCAAATCTTTCTAAAAAAAAAACAAGCATATTAATTATAATAATTAAAATTTTAATATCATAAAAAAATTTTATAAAAAAAATACTTAAAAAAAAATAAAAAATTAGTTTTAGAAAATTAAAAAAAAAATATCACACTCTCTCTCAAGCCTTTGAAACTAAATAATCCTTAAGCATAACTAAAAATTTGTATAAATATATAGAAAAAAAATTATAAAATACTTTAAACTTAATGAAGATTTTAATGGCGCCGCCGTATTGCCTTTACCGGCCTCATACCACCATTGCCACGAGCCCTTATGCCTTGAGGGATTTGCCAAAGGATCACCATGCGGTATTCTAGCTGAGGGTATAACACCCCAACGATATTCTTCTACTTCTTGAGCCAAGAACTGCATCTCTAAAGGATACAAATTTGCCAAATTGTAACGCTCACAAGGATCTTTATCCAGATTGAAATAACAAGGCGCCTTCAATGGTTCACATTTGTAAATCTTTTGTTCGTAATCTTCATTATTATCTGGACATTTGAAAGTTGCCTGCATTCTTAAGCTTTTTATCACATCCTCCGTTAACTCTGAATCGCCTAAATGTTTATGAACTTCAGAATTCAATACCTCTTGCTCATAATGTTTTGCCTCTTCCTGCTGTTCCTCGAAGTTAATATCACCCAACCATGTATCGTATTTGCCGTTAAAGGATGAACCATTTACATACTTCAAGTGGCCCCGCATATAGGATGAATAACCGAAAACATCATCGTAAACATGTAGTAGACGTCTTGGCTGTGGTTCGAGATTTTCATTTAATGCCGGCCATACATTAAGGCCATCCACATTCAAATCTTCAGGCAAGGTTAAGCCAGCAGCTGCTGCCAATGTAGGCAGCCAATCGATGGCATGTATTACTTGATTGCTGACATAGCGTTTCCGCTGCAACAAAGGACTCCAGATTAAACCGGCCGAGCGTATGCCTCCCTCCCAAGGGGACTCTTTTTGCTGAAAGTAAAGATTCATTTAAAAAAGTATCACAAACTTATAAAAATGTAATGGACCTACGCCTCTAAATGGATAATTCGAACCACTATTGGCATGTATGCCTACAGTAGGGGCACCATTATCGGAGTACAATAAAATGATGGTGTTATCCAGAATGCCCTTTTCCTTCAAGGCCTTCACCGTAAGGCCCACACTCTTATCCAAAAGGGAAACCATTGCTAAAAAAAATAAGAAAAAAGTTCGACCAAAACCCGGGGTTTACGGTCATAAAAATCCAACTACAATGCAAGGAATAACAATTACAATGAAATTAAAAGAGATTCTAGGACACTTACCAGCATATTTCCTTCTTTTGGCATCCTTGATGTACATAAACTTCTTAACTTCCTCTTCGGGAGCCTCCATTGGATTATCCTCATTGCCTGTGTGTACAGCCAAATGGCTTAAAAGTAAAAATAAAGGCTTCTCTGTATTATGATTACGAATAACATGTTCAGCCTCCTCGGTAAACAAATCGGTGGCATAAATACCATCAAATTCAGGACAAGGTTTCAGGTCACATCTCATATCCAGCCCAGTATAATTGCGTCCCTAATAAGATTTTATATTTAAAACAATTCAATTAAAATAAAATCCTAAAATACTCACCAACATTCTCATTTGATGATCATAGTAGCCTATATAGCCCGAATAATAGCCCACGTGATGATCAAAACCCCGATACAAGGGTGTCATTTCTTTGCGGTAGAAACCCAAATGCCATTTACCCACTAAATTGGTACTGTAGCCGGCATCACGAAAGATTTCCGGCATTAAACGTTCATTTAAAGGTAAGCCCCATGGTTCATCGTTGACTATAACAAAGTGGTGCATTCCTTAAGGCACAAAAACAAGGCTTTAAACAGAGTTTTAGGGGGGATTTAATACAATTATTATAAATACCCGTATGTATAGGATATTTTCCCGTTAAAAGGGTAGATCTCGAGGGTGTACACAGATTGGGTACATAATTTTTATTCAAAATAATACCATTATAGGCTAAGGCATCAATGTTGGGGGTTAAAATTTGATTCGAACCATGAAAACTGACATCATTGAAGCCCTGAAGTAAGAAAAGGTAGAAATTTAGGTGGTTTTCACTCTCTGTGAGCAGGTTTAGCAGGTTTATCTTATTTAAAAGCTTTTCTTATGTGTATAGGGGTGGTGTTTTTTGCTTTTATTTCGGTTTAGTGGAGCTACTTACCATATCGTCAATTAAAATAATAACAATATTGGGTTTATCACTCAGCTGTGGTGGCTGTTTTTTCGATTTATTTACATTGTTTTGTTGTTGCGCTTGAGTTAACAGTGGTAAGTATACGAATGCGATAAATACAAGAACAAAAGATAGCCAGGAGTGGTGTGGGTAGAGGTGTAACGGCATATCTGTGGATAATAGACGATAATAAAAATTTTTGTAGCCTACTTTTGAAGGTAAGCAAAATAAAAGCGTAATGAAATTTTCATATTTAAGATTGTTGTTTTTATTTTTATTGATACTTGATACACGTAATGGAAGGTAGAAATGTGGAGGAGGAGAGAGGAAGTGTTGTAGTCGTCTTTTGCGCAAATCTTAGAGGGAGGAGGGAGGTTGCGTAATTTTTGGTGTGTTTGTTTGTTGGTGGTGGTTAGAAGGGTAAGGGGGGGGGGCGGTTGTTGTTGTTTGTTCTTCCCCTTTTGTAAGTGTTTTTGTCTCCTGTTTCCCTTCTCCAACACAACACACACACGGGGAGGGGGGGGGGATGTATCTGTTCATCAAATTCCTTCCACTGGAAGTGGAGGGGGCCGGGGGGTGCGGTGCCGTCGCCTGTGTCCCAAACACCTCTCCTTTGGGGGGATGGGCTGAATTTGGTTGGTACGTGGTCGTTTGTTATTGTAGTCTTGTTGGCTCGGCTCCGGGTCTCTTCTTTAGTCAAGGGGTGGGTTGGGGGTGTTGTGGTAAGTAGTAGTTTGTTGTGGTAAGTAAGAGTGTTGTTGATTGTTTCTGTGGCACGTGGTGGTGGTGGTGGTGGCGTCCGTCTTCTCTTTGGTTGATCGGTTGGATGGATGGTGGGGAGCTGAGATGTGTGGGTGGGGGGGGGGGTTGTTCAGTTTGTTCCGTTCGTGCAGGCGACTCCTTTTCTTTGGTTGGGTCGTGGGTGGGGGCTGGGTTGTGGGGGTGGTGGCTGTTCTCTTCTGTTCGTGGGGCTCCTTGGGTCCGCTCTCTTCTTCGGTTAAGGGGGTGGGGGCGTTGGGTGGCGTGTGAGTAAGTATAACTATACTTGCGCTGTAAGTAGTGGCTGCGTGGAATGAGTGGGTGGGTGGTGGGTTGTCGGTGTCGTCCGGGGTCTTTTCTCTTCTGGCTGACAGGTTGGGTGGTGGGTGGCGTGTGGGTAGTAGTTCCTGTTGTAGTAAGGTGCTGGTGGGACGCGGTGGGAGGTGGTGGTGGTGTCTCTTCTCTCTTCTGGGGGTGTCCTTTTGTTAAGTGTAGCCTGTTGGGGGGGGGGGGGTTGCGCAACGACGACGGTGAGGGGGGGTTGTGTTGTTATCCCTGGGCTTCCTCTCCTCCACGGACTCCTCCTTTTCCATATAACAACAGTCCTTTTCTAAATCAATGAGATTATTGTTATAATAAAGTTTGAAATATGAAACTGATACTAGATAGATATAACATGCGAAATTCTATATTAATATTGACATATTTTAATATTAATTAGATTATGATTTTATATTATATTTGGCTGCTCTAACTCCGCCGGGCTCACGGCTCGAACATGGGGGCTCCACCACAAAATCCTTCTTCAATCGACTGGAGGCCTACGTAACACATATACCATAGACCATCTGCGAATAAAATGCTATTTCAATTGTACTTATGCAAACGAAAGATGAAAAAAGAAAGTGTGAATTAATTTACAACATTGATTTTTATGAGTGAACAAATGAATTAATCAACAGTGTTGTAATTAAGTCCTGTAAAAGGCAGTACTAAAATAGTGTTGCCATAGAGGAAACATTTTTTTTTTTTATTAAATCCTGAAAACTAAATAGTAGTAATAAAATAGGAAAATATTATTAGTTTACAATAATTAATTAAATTAGAATTTTTGGACAACAAAAGGATTAAAAACAGAAACCAAAACACATGCTTAACCACATTAAATAAAAAAAAACTAAACAGTTTTGTTTGTTTAGTAATAACAAAAACAAACACAGCAACACTGATTATGCTAAAGTTTAACTCAAGTTTATTAACGAAGCTGTTTATTGTTGTTGTTTTAAAGTGGGACTGAGTGCAAAGGATACATTGATTATGCTAAAGTAAATTCAAGTTTATTAACGGGACTGTATATAGTATTGTTTTTCTGTTATTGTTGTTGTTTTAAAGAGTAACTGCATGCAAAAAAAACATTACGAAAATGTGAAACTAATACAACTTCTTAAAGGACAAATGATGATCATTGTTAAAATTTTTTACTCCTTTTTAGGATATCTATTTTTCAGGACTTAATTATAAAATTTTTCCTTCATGGCAACACTATTTCAGTACTATTTTTTGCAGGACTCAATTACAACACTGATGGTTGTTCATTCGTTTGTTTGTTCGTTCATAAAGCTAAAAACATTTGTAAATTACTTCACACATTCCTTTTTATGTTACGATTTAATAACTAAAAATTAAGCCTCGTTGTTGCTGAAAATGAATATGTGGTGTGTATGTGTGTGTGTATGTTGTTTGCATAGCCCCCCTTGTTCTTGAAGTAAAGTTTGTAGAGCGTACGTGTGTTTTGTTTATTCTGTGCTAATAAAGTAAATTCAAGTTCATTAACGGTGTTTTTTTTTGTTATTGTTTTCTTTTTTTTGTTTTTGTTATTGTTTTCTTTTTTGTTTTTGTTATTGTTTTCTTTTTTTTTGTTTTTGTTATTGTTTTTTTTTTTTGTTATTGTTTTTACAGAGACTAAATGTAAAGAAAACATTACAAAAACAAAAAAGTGAAACCAAACCGGTACAACTATTTAAAGGAAAATATGAGGATTATTGTTAATTGTAATGCTTTTTTTTATTTATTCTTTTATAGAACAAAAAACCCATAATAACAGGAAAAACGACTTTTTTTTAATATAGAACTTGGTTGGTCTAGATTTTTCTCATATTGTGCTGTTGGTTGTTGCTGTTACATAGGAACTGTTTCGTAGGAAGAAAACAAAAATCCCTAAAAGTGTTGTCAATCATGGTTAATTTGTTAAAAAAAAAATGTTTTTTTTTGTTTTTGTTTTTATATCTTAAGTTTACTTTATTTTATTACAGACAGTCGTAGGTTTATTATTTTTATTTTTTTTATTATATTTTCTTTTGTTTAATAGCTTAATTGCCCTCATTCTGAATACGTATGCATATGTAGGTATGATGAAATTTTAATTATTTTGTTAATAATGGTAGTGGGGGGGTAGGCAAAGTACGGCATACGGTCTTAATAAAATACTTACCGTTTTGATTAACTTAAAATAAGAATAAAAACAACAACATGTTTAAAAACATTAAAACAAAATTAGGTTAATAACCGTTTGAAGTTCAAGGCATAATCCCAAAAAAAAAAATATTCTTAAGAAAACCTTAATACCTATAGCATCCTAAACCACAATCATAACTGCAAGCGTTTGTTTAGAAGTGTTTTTTTTTTTTCTTTACATCCTCCCCCCAAGTAATCTCTAATTCAATACAACTGTTGTGCCATAAAACACAATCATAACTGCAAGCGTTTGTTTACAAGCGTTTCTTTACACCCCCCAAGTAATTTCTAATTCAATATTAGTGTTGTAAGTGGGGACCTTCAGCTTTAAAGGTCATTAAGGTGTAACCAACCAACCTTCTGCCTTCTTTTTTCTGGCTGTTGTGTCTCTAAACAATTGGCTACTTAAACGTTCTATTATCATTTGTTCTATGAGGAGGTTAAGGCTGCTGTTAGTTACTTAACGACAACATTACATTACGAGTTTAAATTGTTCTTCTTAATTTCAAGATTGATTGATAACAATTCCGTAATCGTGACTGTTCGTTTGTTCAATGGAAAATAATTTTTTTCTTTTTGATTTAACTTAAATTGTACAATAAATATTTAATTAAGTTTAAATGCATTAATCTTATGGCTAATAAAATTTTTTTAAATTACAACAACAACAACAACAAAAAACAAAAACGTGGCTTGATTTGCATGTTTCGGACACCACTTATGCATGTTAAGAAAACATAATTCTATACGTTTATGGGAAAATATTTGAAATTCGTTTAAAAAAACTTAATTATTCTTATACATTTTAAGAAAAATTAATCGATTAATTCCTAAAATAACCATCAAATTATATTACATCGAAAGATTTCTTATAAGAAATATAAAAAAAAAATTGTAAAGTTTAAAATTTTTAAAAAGTAACCGATTATTTTTCAAAGTAACCATGAATTCGCATAAACTTTAAGAAAAATTATTCGCTTATTTCCTAAATTAACCATAAAATTATGTTATATAAGAAGTTTTGCTATAAAAAATACAAAAAAAATTATAAAAAACTTAAAAAATTTTAAAAAGTAACCGATTATTTTTCAAAGTAACCGTTTTTTTTTTCAAAAGTAAACATAAACTTTTATAAACTAAAAGCTTTTTTAAGCAACTAATAAACATATTTATACTAAAGCTTTAAAAACAAATAAAAACACAATTATGAATAATCGGTTACTTTGTTAGATTAGCCTTTTTAGTTTGTTTAATAAGTGGTTTTCTACTAAAACAATAATAAAATAACAAAACTAAATTAAAGCATTAAAACTAAACAAAAAGCAAATCTCTTAATACAAATTTTTAAAAAAGTAAGAGGGTTTTTTTTACTAAAGTAACCATAAATCGTTTCTTATAGAAAATAGCATATTATTAAAAAAATTATTAATAAATAAAATAAATTTAATTGCTTTCCTATAAGAAATATGAAAAAATCATAAAAAACTTCAAATTTTTTAAAAAGTAACCGATTATATTTCAAAGTAACCATCTTTTTTTCAAAAGTAAATATAAACTTTTATAAAGAAAATGTTTTTTAAGCAACTACTAAACATATTTTACTAAAGCTTTAAAAACAAATAAAAACTACAATAACGAATAATCGGTTACTTTGTTAGAGTAGCCTTTTTAGTTTGTTAAATAAATGATTTTCTACAATAACAATAATAAAATAACAAAACTAAATTAACAAATTTTTAAAAAAGTAACCGGTTTTTTTTTTTACTAAAGTAACCATAAATCGTTTCTTATAGAAAATAGCATATTATTAAAAAAAAAAAAAAATAGTAAATAAAATAAATTTAATTCCTTTCCTATAAGAAATATAAAAAAATCGTAAAAAGTTTAAATTTTTCAGAAGTAACCGATTCTATTTCAAAGTAACCGTTTTTTTAGTATTAAACATAAACTTTTATAAAGTAAATTCTTCTTTAAGCAATAGACATATTTATATATAAATTTTACAAACAAATAAAAATACAATAACGAATAATCGGTTATTTTGTTAGAGTATTCACTATATTTTGTTAAATAAATAGTTTTACTAAAGTAACCACAACATTTTGTTAAAAAAAAACCCGTTTCTTATAGAAAATAGGCTTATATTATTTAAAAATATGAATTAATAAAAATTTTGATTAAATTCAAAGCATTCAAAAGCTTAAAACCAATAAAAGTAATCGGTTACTTTTTAATCCACTGAAGTAAATGTAAATAATATTTTCATAAAATAAAATAAATAAAATTTATGATTTTTTATAGCTCTCAGACAGCAAAATTATCATGTTATCTAACAAAAATCGATGACTACTTTTTAAAAGTAATAAGTTTTATGGCTAATAATACTGATTTATTATTAGTAATATATTAATTACATGAGCAATTGCTTATCGTTTACAAGTTCTGATTTTTTAAAGTGTTAATAAATCACTTAAAAAATATAATTTAAATAAAAAATTTGTTTTTATCACAAAGAGTTATCTAATAATCGATAATCTAGCAATCATTTGATGTGCCGCTATGGAATTATTTATTGTAATCACTTTAGAAAACAGTTTAGAATCATGTACATTCTTCCAATTATTATTAATTACTTTTTATGTATTGTTAATAAGTAAGCGATTACTTTTTAAAGTAACCGATAACTTACTTACCGATTACTTTACACAATTAATTTTTTGTTTTATTTTAACAACACCAAATAAACAGTTTTATATGAAAAATTCTATTATCGATGACTTTCTAAAGTTATTTATTAAAAGTAACCGGTTACTTCGTTATCATTATTTTTTTACTTATTTGTTTAATAAGTACTCGGTATTTAATTTTTTTTTAATTCTGAATTAATATTTTTTTCAGGAAGTTTAAATAAAATAATTTTAATCCTTTTTTGTTTAATTTTCTTAAAACTCACTTTTAAACACTTTTTAATTTAACACTAGAACACAAAATTCCAATTTTACGATCCTTTCCACTCGGTTTACTAACTTCAACTAAATTTTATTCTAAACAAACCGTAATATTTCAATGGTTACACTACCACCTGCATGCAATAATAACAGCCTCCCTTTTTAACAGTGTGTTTGTTTAACAGCAACGATCAGCAAGTGTTTCATAATGTTAAGAACATAAACAATGTTATTGCACAAGCAAGCATACGCATGCACACATATAAATATAAAAAAAAAAAACGACACATGCTAATATGAAAACAAAACTATACAGACAACAACTTCATTCAAGATTCTAATTAAAAGCTTTACACTACCCCACTAACACTATGTAGATAAATATGTAAGTACATGTTCTATTAAGAAACAATCACATTAATACAGAGGGCATGATGAAAAAAAAACATGTTACGATTAACATTTAACACAATAGCAACATAAATAGAATGTTTCTCTTTCTACTCTAGTTACTAAAACTAGACAAGCCTCCCTCCCTCTCCTTGGAGAAATTCAAATAAGCATATTATACCTTTGTATGTGTGTTATTTTGTGTTTACTGCTCATATAATATTTGTTTGATCTTCTAAATAAGTGTGTGTTGGTGGGTTGGTTAACTCCTGCACGAACAGAATTTTTTTTTTCTCATTTCATGCTCCTTTCGTATGATCTGTAAACGTTTGTATTAGTTTTCGTTAAAATAATTTGTTGTATTGTTTTTACTTACCCCCTCCCTGTTGTTGTTGATTTTTTTTTCAGAGTAAGTATGTTTGTTGTTTTTGCTTCTGTTTCTTTGCAAACGAAGTTGTTTGGTTTTCTTTGTCGTAACTTTGCTATTGTGTTCGGCTTTTGTTTATTGTGGTAGTGAAGTTTTAATAACTTCATTATTGCCTTTATGTTGTACGTGATGTGTTTTTTTATTTGTTATTCGTGTAAAAATTTACTGTATTTCATGTAAGTGTGTGTGTTTTTGCTTATTGTTCGGCTTGTAAGTGGCATGTTTTTAATTCTTATTGTATAATGTTTGTATGTATGTATGTATGCGGGTGTTTTTTAAACGTTCGTGTACTTGGTTAGTAAAAAAAAAACGTATTGAGTTGTAGTGGACTTGATTTAAAAACTTCATTATTGAGTTTACATAACATTTTTTTTATTTGTTTTTCCTTGTAAAAACTTAAAATTTTTTGTTGTTTGAGTAACTGTTTTTGTTGTTGTTGCTTGTCCAGAGATTTGTTCTGCGTGTATGTGTTAATATTTGTCTTTTGTTCTTAAATTTTGTTGGTTGATGTTTGTTTGTATGTGATGATTATGTTGTAATGTTATCAAGATGCATATAATTTTCATGGTAGATATTTCAAGGTTATCTAATAACTGTTAAAAAAGAGCAATTACTTTTATTATTGTTGTTGTATGTGTGCGTTTGTTTTTATGTTACAGTGTGGGTGAGCTATGGCTACTTTTAATAGTTGCTTTTATGTGTGATTGATTGTATAGGCATATAAAGAGGGGTAATTAGAGGTCATTTGCAATTGCTTCTATATTTTTAAAGTTTAATTAAATTCCGATTATATCTACGTAAGCTGTGTAAGAATTATAAACAAACAGCTTAACAAGGCATAATTAAAAAAAAATCGATTTATATCTTGATTTATAAATAATTTCAAACACATTTTTTAATTGCCCACCACACACAGTGAAAATTATATGATATTAGTCAGGGGGGGAAGGAGAAATGCGTAAAAGTGAAAGGAGGTGTAGTTGTTGCTACTTTACCCGCGCTCCTCTTTGGAGTTAGACCTTTCGTCCAAATACGAGGGACGGAGAGGGAAGGAATCTTAAAACAGCTTTTTAATTTATTTTTGTTGAAGTGTGGTGAATTTTATTGTTGTGGTGATGTTTCCACAGTGGTGAGTTTTTCCAAAGTGTGTTGAATAAAATCAAAACTAACCAAAGAACCGTTATTAAAAATTATACTGCTTTAACATAAATCAATGTACTGTATAATGTAGCTTTTGATGGTGTATGTCTAGGATAATTAATTTTATCCGCTGTTAGCGTTAGCATTCACAGACATGTCTGTTTACCATTATGCACTGCATCACCAATAGTGAGTTTGTGTTTGAATTAAGGATAATTAAGTTCGATTGAACGAGTAAGATAGTGTTGCCATTGTGCCTTCTTATTTAAAATTGTAAAAAATGCAAATTTGAAAACTAATCTATACAAATAATTAAATTTAAAATTATTTTGTAAAAGAATTTTTAAATAATTTTTCTGTCTATCATATTTTATACAAAATGCTTACAAAAAAAGCTACAAATTGGAAATTCTTTGTCGCAATATTTATAATTTTTTGTGCTTTTTCGAAAGGCATAGTGAATGAATCTAAATTTAACGTCAGGAAAAATTATTAACGAAAACTAAAACTAAATTTATTTGCATTAATAAATACCGTTAAGTAACGCCCTTTTGAAGAGAGATGCTCTCATAATGCAGTTGTATGTAACTACTAGGTGTTGTTGTTGCTGTAGTTACATTAATACATTATCGGTTGCACTTGAAAAATAATGGGATTATTTGCACGATTTGTTTACTTTTCATTTGAGTTTTTTTTTTGTTATTGTTGTTAACTTTTGTAAATAATTTAAGAAATTAATGTGAAGCAGAAAAAAAAAATAAAAAACTGTTACAATAAATGGGTGAGTGAATTTTTGTTAAAAAATAAATAATAAAAAAAAATATTTTTAAAATAAAAGCAATTGAAAATGAATTTTTGTTTCAATAACATATTTTTTAGTTTTAAAACCCAGTAACAAGTTTAATAAGTCCTCAATTTTCACTAATTAACAATCTTTAAAAAAAACAAATCAATGAAAAGTACTTAATAACATTATTTAGTAGTATATATACGATGGCAACACCGTTGGTTTTACTTAATCATGCATTGTATTACCTCTTATGGGTATTATCAATAGAAAGCTTTTCTTTGTACAAAAAAAAACCTTTTAATGTCTTCATGCATGTGTGTGAGAGAGAGAGATAGACCGATAAATTCATACAAATATTTAATTGTGTGGGAAGTTTACTTGGTTTGGAGTTGTTCTCCCATTTATATTCTCCATGAGATCAACAGCTGCTATATTTTTGTGAGAGTAAGAGAAAGAAATTGAGAGCAATTATAAATGCAACTCTTTATTTACATACACACATGTTTAGTACAAAAGCCATAAAACGATTATCAACCTCTGGACAAACGAACATTCATTAACGAACGCTAAAGCATACAACACAAAACTGTCTGGCGTGCGGTAGAAGCGTAATAAACAAAAACAGAACAGCAGCGCTAAATATAAACAATAAACCTTAATTGCATGTGGTTAATGAAGCGCATTAGTAGTGGGTGATAGACGAACACATACATACATACATGCAAAGAGCGTAAAAGTGAGTTATAAAACAGTGATTTTAATGGTAAAATAGATAGAGAGATAGTGTGTAGGACATAAACAAAACTGTTATAAAATAAAAGCCATTCCAGAGAGAACAAAGAACAAGCACAGCCATTATTTGTTTGCAATTTATCACCACAAAACGATCGATAATTGAATACAATAGGCGATGATTGGATTAGGGTGGCTAATGATTACGTTTAATTTTAAATGCAAATTCTTCAAACACCGATTAATTTAAAACAAAAAAATTAAATAAAACAAGTGTAAAATAAATTAAATATTGTATAATAAATATAAATAAATTTAAATTTGCATATTTAAAAATAATAATAAAAAGTAAAAAACACAGACAATCTGTGGGAATTGAACCGTTAATTTGATAATTTCTCTCACTCTGTCTCTTTAAATGGTGAAATTGGTGAAAAGATATTTTTGAAAAAAAAAAAAAAAAATGGTTTTTCAATAAGATTTTATCTTCAACAATTATCATTAACTAATTGCATTAACAACAATAGCAATAATAATAAAAACAATAATATAATAATAAAAATAGAAAAAAACCGCCGATTATAATTATCATAACGTGAGATTTTCGTGTTTTATAATGCAACTGATAAAATAAAAATTAAAATCTTGAAACAAAATATTCAATAAAATTTAACCTTTAAAAAAACGTTTTCAATGGAAAATATTTTACAAAACTTTTTAAATTAAATATTTTTTTTTCTTCATAATTAAAACATTATTAAGCAAAACATGAAATAAAAAATAATGATTTTAACGTGCAAAAAAGCAAAGAATAAACATTTTTAAATTAAAAAAATATATTAACACTAAGGCACGATACTACAAAATATAAGAAATACATTTTTAAAATTTCCAAAAGTGAATGAAATATTTAGTTGTAGTGATCAATGTACATCACCATCACCACAATATAATAAGGAACACAGGGACTCTACAGACAAAAAGGAAACTATAAGTACTTAGTGATATGAACGCCACCGAGTAGTCCATTGAATATCTGCGTAGATTCTTTACAGCTTAGTTGGAAGTAGAAGAGATAAACAAAGTTTCTGTTACAACTCCCGAGTAGAAACAGTATACATTGAAGATTTGATTTGTTGGGAGAAACCATCTAGTATCTGGAACAAGTAGATAAAAGCTGTCGAACTTCTATTACTTGAATTTCCTATAAGTTGAAGCATAGCAACAGCATCTTGGAAAGAAATTTATTTATTAATTACAATACAATTACAAATTATATTCTAATTATATACGAGCTGAGTAACTTAGACCATGTGTTCTGGATTAGTGCCACAGAATCGAACCCACGATCCTCACGCTAATAGTCTAGCACACTACCCACTAGACTACAAGGGCACTCTGGAAAGAAATTCTTTCAGGTTTTGCTTCTTTAACTTGAATTTTCTATAAGTTGAACTTCGCCGTGGTCTAGTGGGTAGTGTGTTGGCTTATTAGACGAAAGGCCCGGGTTCGTATCCCAGGTCAGACATCAAAACGAGAAATATTTCTTCGGCGACTTTCTCTCAGCAGATTTCTGGCAAAGACTCTGAGAGTAAAAATTGCCATGAAAAGCTTCTCAAAAATCTGTCGTTCGGAGTCGACTTTAAACTGTAGGTCCCGCCACTTATGTATAAAACTAACACACACAACATAAATGGTGTGAGAAGCTAGGTCGTAATCCTGACTGAAGGGTTGTAATGGCCAATTATGTATGTATGATCAATGTATGCCTGCCATTTAATTTTTTTAAGAGTATTTCATTTTAATACTGTCCTTATTGGATACACGACCAACACTATGTCAGAGGAAAAACAGGCACCTTGTTGCCTACACTGAGACATGGACGGTCTAAATCGCTTTATTAAAAGCTCCTAGTTATTACGGGACCATGAATAACAGAAAACTGTGCTATCGCAATGTGACCTATGTGGCCTAAGTATGCCCTACCTACAAGACCTCGTCTGTTCCCTAAGTCGATGCCTCCGTTCTATAACATTCTAAGTCGAAAACGTGTGTTTTGAGCTATGACCTCTCAAAGTTTTCACGCGTCATACGACTATCTGTGTATTCTAAGTAGATTTTTCCCTATAACTTCGAAACGGTTCGGGGTATCTTAAGCAAATTTTGACAGTATTTGAGTTAGAGAACATTAAACACGTTCTAAGTACACTTAAAACGTTATAGATTGGAGGCGTCGAAGTGATCTCTCCGAGAGCTCACAATTTTGATACAATTTTTCATTCATTTTTGGCCAAAAGTTTATCAATAACAGCTTAATTGGTGGATTTTAAAGCTGAAATTGTTGCTGCTTTGCTTCTCTATATGGTAGCATTTCCACTTATTTCCACAAAAACCGGCTTACTATAGTCAAAACACATAATAATAGTGGCCCCAATGTAGAGTAATCCCTCTCCATAGGTTCATGGCATCGCAAGTCGTATGGTATACGGCATCGTCTATTCAACTAAGGCTAGTTTTCCCAATTTGTAAAGAAAAAGTACCTGGTACCTGGCACCATACACTGCAAAGCGATCATTATTCTCTTCAAGTTGCGTTTACAAGCATTGATTAATCTTCATACAATATTTAGCAAATCTGGCAACTTCTAAAACTGTTGCTGTTGATTTGTTATTGTTAGTTTTTTCTTTTATATGCTCTGAATGAAACCCGGAGGACAATTTAAGACCCTAGCCTTACGTATTCTAGATTCATAAACTCCAGTCAGAGAATATTTGCCGTTAGGAAATCGTTTCCATAGAGTGGCATGTCAGAATTATCGAACCCTTAATCTTCATTTGGTAATTCCCCTTTAATGATCTCATGGAAATATTTGGGGAGCGTCATTACTTTGACCTTTTGATTGTAAATAAAGAAACTTTTTCCCGGTAATAAATTATGTAGCTAATCAGCCGAAACCGAATTTAAATATTTCCACAACTGTTGTAAGAATAATACCAACAACAATAACAATAACGATAATAAAAACTAATAGGCATCGATAATTTTCTTTCTATGTGTCATTGAAACAAGTGACGGCTGCTTGGTTGGTTGATTGGCTGGATCATCATTAATTGTTGCCACTGCATCGAAACCATTTTGAAAGTAATTATTCAATGCTCAACGTTCAATTTGGAATATGCAAGTCGTAAAACAATTAAGTGAGAAGTTACTATTTGGACGACAACCACGACTGTAGGTTACCCTACATTAGAAATAATACAATACTTAGCTGAAGTAGAACAACACAGGGCTAGAGCCCAATAACAACAGTAAACAATTTTAAGCCCTATTAAAAAAGGTTATCGATTTTCTATTTTTTTAGGTGCCAATAGACTACAATTACACCATTTCCGATTGAAGTCAACACTTGGAATGTTTTAAAATATAAAAACCATGAGGCTTAACTATATAATTGTGCTATTAACGGCCCTCCTAGCTTTTGTTCAGGGAGCTTGGGATGGCGATGTGAAACCAAATATTGTGATAATCTTAGCTGATGATATGGTAAGTAGCGGTGTTCTCAAATGAATTATGCTATTCGTACACTTCTAAAAGCGTCTTCCATATCCATTTTCTTAAGTAAATTTATCGATAACTTCCTTTTGTTGTAATAAATTTATCGATAACTTGCATTTTCTATAGTAAATTTATCGATAACTTGCATTTGCTGTAGTTAATTTATCGATAACTTCCTTTTGTTGTAATAAATTTATCGATAACTTGCATTTGCTGTAGTAAATTTATCGATAACTTGCATTTTCTATAGTAAATTTATCGATAACTTGTATTTGCTGTAGTAAATTTATCGATAACTTGCATTTGCTGTAGTAAATTTACGAATAACTTGCATTTGCTGTAGTAAATTTATCGATAACTTGTTGTAAAATGTTTCTTCTCCTTTCCAGGGTTTTGATGATGTCAGCTTTCGTGGTTCGAATGAATTCCTAACGCCCAACATAGATGCCTTAGCCTATAGCGGCGTAATACTTAATAATCTCTATACACCTTCCCTATGTACACCTTCGCGAGCAGCTTTATTAACGGGTAAATATCCCATAAATACCGGTATGCAGCACTATGTTATTGTCAATGATCAACCCTGGGGTTTGCCACTAAATGAGACAACAATGGCGGAAATATTTCGTGAAAATGGCTATTTTACTGCACTTATTGGTAAATGGCATTTGGGCATGTCACGTAAAGCCTATACGCCGACTTTAAGGGGTTTCGATCAACACTATGGCTATTTGGGTTCATATGTGGACTACTATGATCATACATTGGAACAATTTGTGAGTAATGTGGTCTAAAGTTTAAAAGAATTTCAATTTTAAAACTGACAAAATATCTTTGCAGGGTAAAAATTATTCACGGGGTCATGATTTTCGCGATAATTTGAAACCGGATAGAGCATCTAATGGCTCTTATGTCACCGATTTATTAACTGCGGCTGCCGTGAAGCGTATCCAGGTGCATGATTATTATGAGAAACCTTTATTTATGATTCTGAGCCATTTGGCGCCACATAGTGCCAATGATGATAGGCCCTTACAGGCTCCCGAAGAAGAGATTGAAAAGTTTGCTTATATTGAAAATACCGAGAGAAGAATATATGCAGCCATGATGTCTAAACTAGATGAAAGTGTTGGTCAAGTGGTTAAAAGTTTAGCAGACAAGGGGGTATTAAATAATACCGTTATATTGTTTTTATCGGATAATGGCGGACCTACACAAGGCATGCATGCTACTACGGCCTCTAATTATCCTTTAAGAGGGGTAAGTACCTAAGAATTGATAGGAAACCCTGTTTCAGTTTCATGTTTTTTGAACTATTTGCAGCAAAAAAATTCCCCTTGGGAGGGCGGGGTAAGGGCCTCTGCGGCTATATGGTCTAGGAAATTGGAAAAACTAGGCACCATATGGAAACAACCTATTTATATAGCCGACTTACTACCTACCTTAGCCGCGGCGGCCAATATAGCAATGGATGCCAATGCTTTAAAACTGGACGGCTTAAATCTATGGTCGGCCCTTAAGTATGGCTATGAGGCAGTGGAACGGGAAATTCTACATAATATAGATGACATTTTCGCCTATGAAGTCTATAGCAAGGGGAAATGGAAATTTATTAATGGCACTACTTCGGAAGGCAGATACGATGGATGGTTATCTCAACGTCCTGAAAATGATAGCCCTGAAGTGGATCCGCGTTATAAACTCTATGAGGAATTGGTGAAAAGTTCAATGGTGTGGCAGGAATTACAAAAATTTTCCTCTTCTCTTAATACGATTAACATAACCGAACTACGTTTGGCCGCATCGGTACAATGTCTATATGAAAATTCTACTGAGGCTTTTGCAGAGGAGTGTCAGCCCTTAGAGTCGCCCTGTCTATTCGATTTGGATGCGGACCCCTGTGAACAACAGAATCTCTATGAAAAATATAAAAATTCAATCATTTTAACCGATATGCTAGAGCGTATTGAATATTTCCGCCAGCAGGCCCATGAAATTAATAACAAACCTACCGATTATCGTTGTGATCCGGCGAATTTTGATGGTGAGTGGACGTGGTGGGAGGATATAATTGAGGGGAATTCAGCTTCCCAAACGAAAAGAACAAGTTTAAATATTGTTTTGGTGTTAAGCAGTATTGTTTTAGTCTTAAGCTATTTATTTATCACTTAAGTTTGGAATAAAATTGCTCGGGGGAGAAATATTTTCCCCCAGGTTCACCCATGACCCTTGAAACAATTTGTAATTGTAATATTGCGGAAATAATTTTTTTTATTTAACAACATAAGCCTCTAGATTAAATTTGTTTAAATTTTTTCAATTAACCTTTTGACGGACACAGACGTCTATAGACGTCATAACAAGGGTTTCTGGGGGGGGGGACATGACGTGTATACACGTCATAAATTGTATGTAGCCAAATAACGGAGATACAGCAAGTGTCCCATGGAAAGATCTACTAAAATTTTGGTGTCCGTCAAAGGGTTAAAGTTTCAAGACCTTCCTGACAGGGTGGTGAGTTGTAATCACAGTCCAAAATTACTGGAAAAAGATAGAAAAAGAAAGGAAAACGGGAAATTTGAGTGATTTTAAGGAAATTAGGAAACAAAACTTAAGGGACAAAAACAAACACAAGGATTCTTATATACATACATACATAATTGGCCATTACAGCCCTTCAGTTAGGATTACGACCTAGCTTCTCACACCATTTATGTGTTCTTCGTTAGTTGTATACATAAGTGGCGGGATCTACAGTTTAAAGTGGACTCCGAACGACAGATTTTTGAGAAGCTTTTCATGGCAATTTTTACTCTCAGAGGAGTCTTTGCCAGAAATCTGCTGAGAGGAAGTCGCCGAAGAAATATTTTTCGTTTTGATTTCTGACCTGGGATTCGAACCCGGGCCTTTTGTCTAATAAGCCAACACACTACCCACTAGACCACGGCGACTTCAAATCTTTTCTTATATAGTAAAACTATAATTTGGAGGAGACCCTCCCCTAACTCTTCCTTTATACAATACAAATCCCCGTAGTGAGCGTGTATTTTAGGGTCTTCCCCTGAATACTTTTTTCTAAACTCTATGAAAATCGTTACGTAAAGTCCTTAAAAATAGTTTTTCTTAATGCTTAACACTACCTACTGTTACATATTTTTGTGTGTTTCCACTTACCATTTGCTATAGGCTCCTCAAAATAATTCGTCCATATGCAGTTATGCCTGGAAGGATCATTGTCAATAAAACTTCCTCCAGTTTTAGGTGTTACCGCAGATGCTTGTAATTCTTCTAGCCTTTGGCGCATGTTGGCTAAGGTACTGGCATATAAAGGATGGCCCGCTAAATTATTTTCTTCACAAGGATCTTGCCAAATATTAAAAAGACACTCTTCCTGTAAGGGATTACAGGGTGACTTTAGAATGCCACATTGTATTTGAGCTTGGGAACGCAAATTTTGGATTTTTGATAAAGTCATAGGCCTAATATCATATTTCCTTAGGGCCTGGGAAACCAAAGAATTCGTTACTAATTCCGTGTAATTTATTTCCCTGGGATCGGTTATATTGGCATTCCTTTCCATTAAAACATAATCGAATTCACCATTTATAGTAGAGCCTTTAATGTACTTCAATTGGCCCTTCATATAGGATTTAACTTCGTAAATATTATCCAGCATATGGACTATTTCACGGTCACTGTTTTTGGCTATTAAAGTTTCCGTTTTGGATGTGATCAACTCCGGCCAGACATTTATGCCATCCAGTTGTAAATTAAAGGGTTCTAAAGAAATATTGGCTGCAGCAGCCAAAGTGGGTAGCCAGTCACCCACATACATAGGCGGTTGGAATATGGAGTTTCGGTTTTTCAACAAAGGAGACCATATAGCGCCCGCTACTCTTATACCACCTTCCCAAGGAGAATTCTTTTGCTAGAGTATAGAAGAAACTTAATTAAAATTTTTATTAACTGCAATTCATGCTTTAAAACTTACCCCTCGTAATGGCCAATTCGAGCCTGTATTATTAAACAAGCCTGCCGAAGGAGCACCATTATCGGAGTAGAATATTATGATGGAGTTATCTAGCCTATTAGCTTTAGCCAAAGCCTTTACAATTCTGCCTACACTTTCATCCAATTTAGAGGCCATAGCTGAGAAAGAAATCATAAGATTGAAGAATGTAAACTCTTGATTATTATAATAGGTCTTAGCTAACCTGCATAAGTCCTTCTGTTTATATCGGGTATATAGGCAAACTTATCAATTTCTTCTTGGGGAGCTTGCAAAGGATCTTCATCATTGGCGGTATGTGTGGCCAAATGATTTACCATTAAAAATAAAGGCTGGTTGGCTTTGCTATTCGAAATTATATTTTCGGCTTCTTGGCTAAAGAGGTCTGTTACATAACTACCGGGAGCCACACATTCCAAGTCCATATTACGACGAAAATCATAACCCAGGCTATAGTTGCTCTTGAGAAGAATTTTTTTTACTATTTTATGGGTTACCGTTCAGATAGCATTACGGACTTACCGGCATTTTTGATCTCATAGAGAAATAGTCAATATAGGCCCCCCAATAGCCATAGTGGCTATCGAAACCTTTAAAGGTGGGGGTAAATTCCTTGCGAGCGAAACCCAAATGCCATTTACCTACTAAATGTGTAGCATAACCATTGGCTTGGAATATCTCAGCCATGCTGGTAATATTCTCCAAAATTTCCCAAGGATCCTCATTCAAAATGACATAATGTTGGGTGCCTAACGAATAATAAAAAAATCCTTTCTTATCCTTATCATTTCTGGACTTAGCTTAGTACGTGCTATGGACGAAAAAGTTAAATTACCTGTGTGT
This sequence comes from Sarcophaga peregrina, assembly GCA_014635995.1. Classification (NCBI taxonomy): domain Eukaryota; kingdom Metazoa; phylum Arthropoda; class Insecta; order Diptera; family Sarcophagidae; genus Sarcophaga; species Sarcophaga peregrina. Next base: position 7,982,208 of record CM025792.1, on the reverse strand, counting down.
ATAGGATATAAGCCTGTTAGTAGAGTGGCCCTAGATGGTGTACACATGGGTGGTGTATACAAACGATTCAATATCTTGCCATGATAGGCCAAAGCATCAATGTTGGGCGTTAGAAATTCATTTGCTCCCCGAAAACTGACATCATCGAGACCCTATTTGTTAAAAGAAAAAAATAGAAAAAGTTAGTTAAAAAGAAAATAAAATTTAATTTGTTTCACATGTTTATAGTCCATTTTATGGATCCTTTATTATATTTGCTCTTACGATTTATTCGTTTATTTTGGCTTAAAAACACAATGAGGAGATAACATTTGTTGAACGAAAACTATTCGACGTTTATTGCCTGTTGATGATCCACAATGTTGTTGAGATATTGACATTTCCGACGATATAAATACGAGGGATGTTTAAGAAATTAATTTCATAAATGATTGCCATTATTCTTATAATACCCTCTGACAGGTTTTGATAATTTCTTTCCTCTGGAAATATCATTTTGGATTCACTTGGTCCCTATATATTATTCCGAACGTAGATTTAGAATATCCAAGACATGTTTTTGGCCAGAAGCTAAGGACCCATACCTAATTCCGTATGTATTTTTAAAGTAGCACTACACTCCACTAGACTTTTTCAACATCGAAGACATCGAAATGAAAATTCTTAAAAATAGTACCAAAAACTTTGGAAACCTTGTTGGCGAATTGTTACATTTCAGGATTGGAAAGTCTTGGAAATTGTTTCACAGAACTTTAAAAATATTTCAAAACTATTCTATAGACCCTAACAATTATTCCCCATTGATATTGAGCAATAACTGTTGCGAATACTTTTAAGCACTTTGTGTTAAAAACCAACACTGGATATTTACCATATCATCTGCCATTATTATCACAATATTGGGTGGACTCGTTGGGGCAGTCCTTGCCAGGATCAAAATGGCCTTAAGAAATATTATTAAAAATATTTTAAACGCCTTCATGTTGTGTTGATTGCAGCCTTTGTAAAAGCGTTCCGTCTAACTGAACACAACCCTTTGCGTGGAATAATCGTTACGAATTAATTTTAAATTTTTATTTTGAATTCATTAAGCGATTGCAATTCCTCTGTTAATTATTCATTAAATAACGACACACTCTAAAAGTTTAATAAAGATAAAAAAATTTTTACAAATTTTTTTATTGGCTGCCACAAACCTGAACAATTTTATGCCCCTCTAAAATTAGAAACGAGGGATCAATTATTAGAGTGTATGCACCCTCTCCCTCCCTTTATTTTTTTTGTTTCCTTTTTTTATTTTGTTTGCCTAATCCCATCTGTAAAGTGTAATAATATCGCCCGCCAGTCGTGAATTACTGTGTGTACGCGCGGCTTATGTATAACTTGTTAAGCTTTTTTTTAGGATGATGTGATGACTGTTTAGTCGCCGTGGTCTAGTAGGTAGTGTGTTGGCTTATTAGACGAAAGTTTAAACCTAATAAGCTTTCGAAGAAAAAAACAAGGGTTCAAATCCATTCAGTAGTTTAAGAGGTGTAGGTATCACTTGACTGGAGAGGGTCGTTGTCACACCCATTTTTGGTGGGATTGTCGATGTCAACTCTACGAACTAACCCACCAAATTGCATTCACCTACGATCACTATGTTCCTAAATATTTAATTTTAAAGGTTTGCCATTTGAAGGGGGAGGGTTGTCATGCCCTTTACTAACTTACCAATCAAATTCTATTCGTCTACGATCAATATGTAATTAAATATTCAATTTTAATGATTTGCCATGCCCTCTTAACATTTAGGGCTATGAAAAATAGATGTTGTCCGGTTCTCAGACCTATCCGATATCCACATAAAATTTCATTAAAATCAGTCGTTCCATTTCGGAGGAGTTTAACCACTAACAGTCGCCGTGATCTAGTGAGTAGTGTGTTGGCTTATTAGACGAAAGGCTCGGGTTCGAATCCCAGGTCAGACATCAAAACAAAAAATATTTCCTCGGCAACTTGCTCTCAGCAGAATTCTGGCAAAGACTCCTCGTAGAGTAAATAAAATTGGCCATGAAAAGTTTCTTATAAAATCTGTCGTTCGGAGTCGACTTTAAACTGTAGGTCCCGCCACTTATGTATACAATTAACGAAGAACACATAAATGGTGTGAGAAGCTAGGTCGTAATCCTAACTGAAGGATTGTAATGGCCAATTATGTATGTAATTACTGGGAACTGTACGGTATAAAGGTTATAGAAGTTGTCAGAATGATCAACAGCAGAAACTGGAACTTAGACAAAGAAAAGTGGAACTCAGATAGACTGAACTTTGAGAATCCTTTAGTCTTTTCTGTTAATAGAAATAACAGAAGCTCTCTTGTCCTTTCGAAGATACTTGATTAGGCTTTTAACGGTCGTAATTACTAGGAACAGTACGGTTAGGTGTTTGCAGAATGAAAGAAAAGCTGAAACTGGGACTCAGACAAAGGAAAGTGAAACTCAGATAGACTGAACTTTGAGAATCCTTTAGTCTTTTCTATTAATAGAAAGAACGGAAGTTCTCTTGTCCTTTCGAAGATACTTGGTTAGGCTTTTAACGGTCATAATTGCTGAGAACTTGAAGTCGCCGTGGTCTAGTAGGTAGTGTGTTGGCTTATTAGACGTAAAAGCCAGGGTTCGAGTCCCAGGCCAGATATCAAAACTAAATACAAAAAGTATTTTTACGGCGACTTCCTCTCAGCAGATTTCGCGCAAAGACTCTCCAGAGTAAAAATTGCCATGAAAAGCTTCTTAAAAATCTGTCGTTCGGAGTCGACTTTAAACTGTAGGCCCCGCCACTTATGTATACAACTAACGCAGACAACATAAATGGTGTGAGAAGCTAGGTCGTAATCCTGACTGAAGGGTTGTAATGGCCAATTATGTATGTATGTATGATGACTGTTTAATAGACTGTGACGTAAATTCTATAAGATTTATCGTTAAATATGAATAATTAAAATTTAATTATAACCGTAATTCGAGTTGCCATATGTTTAAATAATAAAACAAAATTGTTGCCGAACTCGAACGAAAATTCTACAATTTGGCGAATTCCACTCTTCACGTCTAACATTCAAAGAAATTGAAAATGGAATCTAAAAGCTACTTCCATATAAGATACCTTCACACTGGTGGTTTTAAAATGCTTAAAGCTCTACTTCTAAGCAGATTTACCTAAAGTTTGGATTTCTTTCACTTAGGAAGTCTGTAGACCTTGAGCTTTAATTGTAATTCTCAGTATTGAAAACAGGAAAAAACTCTTAAGCATCCAAGTTTGGAGATTGTGGTACCAGAGTTAGCTTCGTGTTGATGTTAATGATCGAAAAGGTATCCCCCCCTCCCGAATAAAATAAATTAAAACAAATTTTATCGTATATGTACTGCGTTTCGGACCATTTTTATTTTTTTTTTCCTATCGCAGAATAGATACAAGTCTTCAAGACTAAAATACTTTACACTTTAAGGCCTCAAATTCCAAGACCGTCCTGACAAGGTGGTGAGTTATAGTCACAGTCCAAAATTGCTACAAAAAAAAAACAAAAAACAAAAAAAAATTGTCTTTAATGAACATAAGCATGCCAAGTAGTTCTCATAAAGCGGAACTATTTTTTAAGGACCCATAGAGTAGCGAGGAAGTAAGAATTCAACTAAAATTTTTCTGGACATCAACGTTTTTAAAATACTTTGGAATTCTTATCCTTACAGTGAACGTAAGAATTTCTCTCAATATATTCCCACTTGATGCTTTCCCCCTCCCCCCTGAATACTTTTCTAAACTCTGGGAAAATCGATTCCTACATACATAATTGGTCATTACAGCCCCTCAGTTAGGATTACGACCTAGCTTCTCACATCATTTATGTGTTCTTCGTTAATTGTATACATAAGTGGTGGGACCTACAGTTTAAAGTCGACTCCGAACGACAGATTTTATGAGAAACTTTTCATGGCCAATTTATTTACTCTTTAAGAGGAGTTTTTGCCAGAAATCTATTGAGAGGAAATCGCCGAGAAAATACTTTTTCTATTTCGTTTTTATATCTGGCCTGGGGCTCGAACCCTGGCTTTTACGTCTAATAAGCCAACACACTTCCTACTAGACCACGGCGACTTCAAAATCGATTCCTAATGTCCTCAAAAATAGCCCACCCTCATAAAAAACCCTATTTAATTTTTTATGTGTAATTCCACTTACCATTTGCTACAGGCTCCTCCAAAAAATTGGTCCACATGCAATTATGTCGGGAAGGATCATTGTCAATAAAACTTCCTCCAGTTTTGGGTCTTACTGCAGATGCTTGTAATTCTTCTAACCTTTGGCGCATCTTGCCTAAGGTACTGGCATATAAAGGATGGCCCGCTAAATTATTTTCTTCACAAGGATCTTGCCAAATATTAAAAAGACACTCTTCCTGTAAAGGATTACAGGGTGACTTTAGAACGCCACATTGTATTTGAGCCTGGGAACGTAAACTTTGTATTTTCGTTGACGTCAAAGGTGAAACATCGTATTTTTGTAAAGCCTTTGAAACAAAAGAGTTCCTTATTAACTGCGGGTAATTTATTTCCCTCGGATCGGTTACATAGGGATTTCTTTCCATTAAAACATAATCGTAGTTGCCATTTCGTGTAGAGCCCTTAATGTACTTCAATTGCCCCATCATATAGGATTTCACCGGAATCATATCATCCAACATGTGAACTATTTCCCGGTCACTGTTTTCGGTAATTAAGGTTTCCGTATTGGAGGATACCAATTGCGGCCAAACATTTATGCCATCCAGTTGTAAATTAAAGGGTTCTAAAGAAATATTGGCAGCATCAGCTAAAGAAGGTAACCAGTCGCCCACATACATAGGCGGTTGGAATATGGAGTTTCGGTTCTTCAACAAAGGAGACCATATGGCGCCTACCACTCGACTACCACCTTCCCAAGGGGAATTCTTTTGCTAGGATGTTGAAATAAAATTATTAAAAATCTTATGAACATCCCTTCATGTTTTAAAACTTACCCCTCTTAAAGGCCAATTGGAACCAGTATTGCTAAACAAGCCTGCTGAAGGAGCACCATTATCGGAGTAGAATATTACGATGGAATTATCTAGCTTTTTGGCTTTAGCCAAAGCCTTTACAATTCTGCCTACACTTTCGTCCAATTTAGAGGCCATAGCTGAGAAAGAAATCATAAGATTGAAGGATGTAAACTCTTGATTATTATAATAGGTCTTAGCTAACCTGCATAAGTCCTTCTTTTTATATCGGGTATATAGGCAAACTTGTCAATTTCTTCTTGGGGAGCTTGCAAGGGATCGTCATCATTGCCGGTATGGGTAGCCAAATGATTTACTATTAAGAATAGAGGCTGATTAGTATTGGTATTCAAAATTATATTTTCGGCTTCTTGGCTGAAGAGGTCTGTTACATAGCTGCCCGGTACTGCACATTCCAATTCCAAATTACGGTGAAAATCATAACCCAGGCTGTAGTTGGTCTGCAGAAAAATTTTAAAGAATTTTTATTTCAATATTTTATTGGATTACCATTGAATTCTCATTACGGACTTACCGGCATTTTCGATCTCATGGCGTAATAATCGATAAGACCGCCCCAAAAGCCATAATGGCTATCGAAACCATTAAAGGTGGGAGTAAGTTCCTTGCGAGCGAAACCCAAATGCCATTTGCCTACTAAATGTGTGGCATAACCACTGGCTTGGAATACCTCAGCCATGCTGGTGGTATCGTCCAATGCTCCCCAGGGTTCTTCATTCGAAAAGACGCTATGTTGGGTGCCTATCAAAAGAAAAAAAACTCATTGTAATTATCATTTCTATTTTTCACTTGGTATTATAAAATACATTACCTGTATGTATAGGATATAAGCCGCTCATTAGAGTTGCCCTAGATGGTGTACAAATGGGTGGTGTGTAATAACGATTCAATATTTTGCCATGATAGGCCAAAGCATCAATATTAGGCGTCAAGAATTCATTTGCTCCCCGAAAACTGACATCATCGAGACCCTATTTGTTAAAAAAAAAAAAATAAAATTTAATTTGTTTCACATGTTTATGGTCCATTTTATGGACCCTTTATTATAATGTTGATTACCAGCATGTGGAATGGTTTATGACGTATTTGCTCTTAAGATTTATTCGTTTATTTTGGCTTAAAGACGACATAACATTTGTTAGCAAAAGTTAACTGTCGTTCAGTTTTTTTTTTTGATAAAACACAAAAAAAAAAAAATATTATTGAACCTTGTGGCATGCAGGATAAATGCGATGGGCGTTCAATAAATTCAAATTGCAAAATTTGTTTTAAACCCTTGTTTGCCAGAAATTATCCTTTACTTTCATATTGACGTAAAAAAACAAAAAAATTCTTATGCTTATGTCATTCACCTTAATATACGAGGGGTGGTTAAGAAATTTAAAATTAAAAATTTATTCAATTTTAGTTTTCTGGCTACGTTTTATTGTTGAGTTTTCTAAAATTTTTTAGAAACTATTTCAAAGAACTTTGCAAATTTTAACGTCCAACTGGCGCAATTATTCCCCATTGATATTGAGCAATAACTGTTGCGAATACTTTTAAGCACTTTGTGTTAAAAACCAACACTGGATATTTACCATATCATCTGCCATTATTATCACAATATTAGGTGGACTTGTGGGGTTAGTCCTTGCCAGGATCAAAATGGCCTTAAGAAATATTATTAAAAATATTGTAAACGCCTTCATGTTGTGTTGATTGCTGCGTTTGTAAGAGCGTTCCGTCTGACTGAATACCAGCATTTGCGTGGAATAATAATTTCAATTTATCCGTTAATTTTTCATTAGATAACGACACTCTTGAAGGTTAATAAAGATAAAAATTCTTAAATTTTTATGCTGGTCCCTCCCTTTATTTTTTTTCTTTCCTTTTTTTTATTTTGTTTGCCTAATCCTATCTGTAAAGTGTAATAATATCGCCCGCCAGTCGTGAATTACTGTGTGTGCGTGCGGCTTATGTATAACTTGTTAAGGTTTTTTTTAGGATGATGATGCCTATTTATTGGACGTGAATTCTGGAATAGGCTGCCAAGCTGTTTATGTTTCTATACCATTTTTGGTACATGATAACTACTTTTATAAATCTTTATAATAAAATTGCTTTGTTTTTTTTTTTTTTAGTTTTGAGAAAATTTATGTTATTTTCATAATTATTAAAATTCAAATGGCAAAATGCTCAAAATAACAATAAAAATTATAATTATTCACATAGAATAAGAGACATAAGAGAATACATATGCATATGCTAATGATAGTCCAGAGGTTCCTCTTTCCAACCATGGTAGTAGGAGAGGTGAACTAATTTTGTGAGGCGAGATTTTGAATTTAAAAAAAAATCGATTATTGGCCAAAAATTATAGGAAAATCCCCTAAAACATCAGTGGCCATCTGGGAACATATAAGAAATAGTACACCATACAGACTATATGCTAATGATAGTCCAGAGTGTCCTCTTTCCAACCGTGGTCGAGATTTTGAATTAAAAAAAAAAAAAGCGATTTTGGCCAAAAGTTATTCCAAAATACCCTAGAAGATCAGTGGCCATTTGGGAACATATAAGAAATAGTACACCATACAGACAATATACAAATGGTAGTCCAGAGGTTCCTTTTTCCAACCGTAGTAGTGGGATAGCTGAACTAATTTTGTGAGGCGAGATTATGAATTTAAAAAAAAATCGATTATTGGCCAAAAATTATACGAAAATCCCCTAGATCAGTGGCCATTTGAGAACATATAAGAAATAGTACATCATACAAACAATATGCAAATGGTAGTCCAGAGGGTGCCCTTTGCAAGCGTAGTCCTTTGATACTGAACTAATTTTGTGAGGCGAGATTGTGAATTTTAAAAAAATCGATTTTTGGCTAAAAATTGTACGAAAAATCTCTTGAAGATCAGTGGATCGATATTTTACAACTGCCGTATTTAATAAAAGTTCAAAAGCTTTCCGATAACTAATTATTGCGCCACATGTATCGTTACAACCCTTCAGTCAGGATTACGACCTAGCTTCTCACACCACTTATGTCGTGAATGCATTACTTTTATACATGAGTGGCAGGACCTACAGTTTAAAGTCGACTCCTAACAACAAATTGTTTGAGAAACTTTTCATGGCAATTTTTATTTACCCCTAGAAGATCAGTGACCAATTGCGAACATTTAAGAAATAAATAAACACTTAAACACCCAAGTTTAGAGATTGTGATGCCTGACGCCTGCCGAGTTGATCTTATTGGTTCGAAAAGGAATCCCTCCGGAATAAAATAAATTAAAACAACTTTTATCGTATACCGCCCTTCGGACCATTTTTATTATTTTTTTCTTATCGCAGAATAAATACAAGTCTTCAAGACTAAAATACTTTACACTTTAAGGCCTAAAATTCCAAGACCGTGCTGACAAGGTGGTGAGTTATAGTCACAGTCCAAAATTGCTACAAAAAAACAAAAAAAGAAAAGAGAAAGAAGAAATGGAAAACATAAAAAAAAATGTCTTTAATGAACATAAGCATGCCAAGTAGTTCTCATAAAGCAGAACTATTTTTTAAGGACCCATAGAGTAGCAAGGAACTAAGAATTCAACTAAAATTTTTCTGGACATCAACGTTTTTACGATGCTTTGGAATTCTTATCCTTACAGTGGGCGTAGGTATTTTTCTCAATATATTCCCACTTTATGCTTTCCCCCCCCTCCGAATAATTTTCTAAACTCTGGGAAAATCGTTTCCTACATACATAATTGGCCATTACAGCCCTTCAGTTAGGATTACCACCTAGCTGCTCACACCATTTATGTTGTCTTCGTTAATTTTATACAAGAGTGGCGGGATCTACAGTTTAAAGTCGACTCCGAACGACAGATTTTATGAGAAACTTTTCATGGCCAATTTATTTACTCTCAGAGTTTTTGCCAGAAATCTATTGAGAGGAAATCACCGAGAAAATACTTTTTGTATTTCGTTTTTATGTCTGAGCTGGGGCTCGAACCCTGGTTTTTACGTCTAATAAGCCAACACACTACCTACTAGACCACGATGACTTCAAAACCGATTCCTAATGTCCTCAAAAATAGCCCACCCTCATAAAAAACCCTGTTTAATTTTTTTTGTGTGTTTCCACTTACCATTTGCTATAGGCTCCTCAAAATAATTCGTCCATATGCAGTTATGCCTGGAAGGATCATTGTCAATAAAACTTCCTCCAGTTTTGGCTGGTACCGCCGACGCTTGTAATTCTTCTACCCTTTGGCGCATCTTGGCTAAGGTACTGGCATACAAAGGATGGCCCGCTAAATTATTTTCTTCACAAGGATCTTGCCAAATATTAAAAAGACACTCTTCCTGTAAAGGATTACAGCGGGACTTTAGAACGCCACATTGTATTTGAGCCTGGGAACGTAAACTTTGTATTTTCGTTGACGTCAAAGGTGAAACATCATATTTTTGTAAAGCCTTTGATACTAAAGAGTTCCTTATTAACTGCGGGTAATTTATTTCCCTCGAATCATAAGATTAAAGGATCTAAAAAAAGGGTTACAATACATCGGGACTAACCTGCATAAGTCCTTCTGTTTATATCGGGTATATAGGCAAACTTGTCAATTTCTTCTTGGGGAGCTTGCAAGGGCTGGTCATCATTGGCGGTATGTGTGGCCAAATGATTGACCATTAAAAATAAAGGCTGGTCGGCTTTGCTATTCGAAATTATATTTTCAGCTTCTTGGCTAAAGAGGTCTGTTACATAACTACCGGGAGCCACACATTCCAAGTCCATATTACGGCGAAAATCATAACCCAGGCTGTAGTTGGTCTGCAGAAAAATGTTAAAGAATTTTTATTTCAATATTTTATTGGATTACCATTCAATTCTCATTACGGACTTACCGGCATTTTCGATCTCATAGCGTAATAGTCGATAAAACCACCCCAATAGCCATAATGGCTATTGAAACCATTAAAGGTGGGGGTAAATTCCTTGCGAGCGAAACCCAAATGCCATTTGCCTACTAAATGTGTGGCATAGCCATTGGCTTGGAATATCTCAGCCATGCCGGTGATATTCTCCAATACTCCCCAGGGTTCTTCATTCAAAATGACACTATGTTGGGTGCCTATCAACAGAAAAGACAAAACAAAATCCATCTTAAGCATCATTTCTACTTTGTCTTGGTATTATAAAATACATTACCAGTGTGTATAGGATATAAGCCCGTTAGTAGAGTGGCCCGGGATGGTGTACAAAGGGGTGGTGTATACAAACGATTCAATATCTTGCCATGATAGGCCAAAGCATCAATATTGGGCGTTAGAAATTCATTTGCTCCCCGAAAACTGACATCATCGAGACCCTATTTGTTAAAAAAGAAAATAAAATTTAATTTGTTTCACATGTTTATGGTCCGTTTAATGGAACCTTTATTATACCGTTGATTACCAGCATGTGTAAGGCTTTATGACGTATTTGCTCTTAAGATTTATTCGCTTATTTTGGCTTAAAAACCAGATGAGGAGATAAAACTATTCGACGTTTATTGCTTGTTGATGATACACAATGTTGTTGCGATATTGGCATTTGCGCCAAGATAAATACGAGGGATGTTTATGAAATTAATTTCATAAATGATTGCCATTATTCTTATAATACCCTCTGACAGGTTTTGATAATTTCTTTCCTTTGGAAATATCATTTTGGATTCACTTGGTGCCAATATATTGCGAACGTAGATTTAGAATATCCAAGACATGTTTTAGCCAGAAGCTAAGGACACATAGCTTAATCCATATGTATTTTTAAAGTAGCACTACACTTCACTAGACTTTTTCAACATCGAAGACATTGAAATGAAAATTCTTAAAAATAGTACCAAAACTTTGGAAACTTTGTTGGCGAATTGTTACATTTCAGGATTGGAAAGTCTTGGAAATTGTTTCACAGAACTTTAAAAATATTTCAAAAGTATGCTACAAACCCTAGCAAACTATAAAGTACAGCTGGAGCAATTACTTCCCATTGATATTGAGCAATAACTGTTGCGAATACTTTTAAGCACTTTGTGTTAAAAGAAATTCTATTTGTTTACCATATCATATGCCATTCACATAATTGGCCATTACAACCCTTCAGTCAGGATTACGACCTAGCTTCTCACACCACTTATGTTGTTTGCTTTAATTTTATACAAGAGTGGCGAGACCTACAGTTTAAAGTCGACTCCGAACGACAGATTTTTGAGAATCTTTTCATGGCACTTTTTACTCTCAGAGGAGTCTTTGCCAGAAATCTGCTGAGAGGAAGTCGCCGAAGAAATATTTTTTCGTTTTGATGTCTGACCTGGGATTCGAACCCGGGCCTTTTGTCTAATAAGCCAACACACTACCCACTAGACCATGGCGACTTCATCTGCCATTATTACCACAATATTAGGTGGATCCTTAGTGGGCGGGGTTCCAAACCTAGCCAGAATCATTGAAGCCTTAAGCTTGACAATTAACCAACGAATGGATCAAATATTCTCTATAGAAGGCTAAGCCATAATCATCAGAATAAATTTTGCTATTGCAGGAGTTTAGTGAAGGATGACAGAAATCGGGAGGGGGCTACTTAGATTTACAGCTTCTGCAGAAGTCATTTGAGGCTAACCCATTATCGGGAGGGACTATTTAAGTTTACAGCTTCTGCAGACGTCATTCGAGGCTAACCTATTATCGGCATAAATTTTCCTATTGCAAGGAGTCTTTATATTAGAAAGTTTAGTCAAGGATGGCAGAAATCGGGAGGGCTACTTAGATTTACAGCTTTTGCAGAAGTCATTCGAGGCTAACCAAGCGACAGTTTAAAATTTGCTATTGCAGGAGGCTTTACATTGGAAAGTTTAGTGAAGGATGGTAGAAAACGGGAAGGCTACTTAGATTTACAGCTTCTAGAGAAGTCATTCGAGGCTAACCCATTATCAGAATAAATTTTTCTATTGCAAGGAGTCTTTATATTAGAAAGTTTAGTCAAGGATGGCAGAAATCGGGAGGGCTACTTAGGTTTACAGCTTCTGCAGACTTTATTCGAGGCTAACCCACCATCAGAATAAATTTTGCTATTGCAGGAAGCTTTATATTGAAAAGTTTAGTGCAGGATGGCAGATAATGGGAGGGCTACTTAGATTTACAGCTTCTGAAGACATTATTCGAGGTTAATCCATTATCGGAATAAATTTTCCTATTGCAGGAGGCTTTATATTGAAAAGTTTAGTGAAGGATGGCAGATATCGGGCTTAAATTTACAGGTTCTGGAGATGTCATTCGAGGTTAACCAAGCAACAGTTTAAATTTTGCTATTACAGGAGGGCTACTTAGATTTACAGCTTCTGCAGAAGTCATTCGATGGCTTACCGAGCTAATAAGACAGTGGCCCATGAGAATATCATTTATGCTATGGATGGCCATGCGGTTTAAAGACAGAAAACCAGTTCACAGACGCACGTATCATCCTGTTGTCAAGTTGAGGGTAGAGTACCTTGTCTGAGACAATCGCACCATCTAACCCTGTAAGATTAGAGCTACATACTGATCTAAAGATCTATTTTCGAAGATATCTTAGTGTCCTGGAATCCATACCTTTGAATGATTCGTAATTTCCCTAAAAACGAGGTGAAATAACTTTGAAAACTTAAACTTGAGATGTAAAAAACTGTGGTCGCTCCATTCAGCCCTTCACTTATGCTATCCCTATATAAGAGTTTCTAAATTAATACAACTACGAGATAAGGCACCCTCTCGGTTAGGGTTAGCTGAACATTAGCTTTGTTGTGCAAGACTTCTATCATAAGCTTTAAAGCCTGGCTTGTGTCTTCATTAGAATATTAAATAACAGCCCTGAAAATTAAAACAAATTTCTTCTGAGATAATAAGCTCCAGGCCATTTATTTTTTTTTTATTATTTTTCCTTAATTTAAGGACTACAAGCCTCCAGTTAGAAGAACTGGGACTGCTTTAATAGAATTTTTGCAGACTAAATTCGTTTAAATCTTCTGGGTTATGGTTTCAAGATCTCCCTGACAGGGTGGTGAGTTATAGTCACAATCCAAAAATACTGTAAAAAAAAACAAAAACACGAAATGGAAGTGTTTTTAAGTACAGTGGCAGAGAAAAGTTAATGAACAAAAACATATGCAAGGGTTATCATAAAGAAGAACTATTTTTTAAAGGTCTATAGAGTAGGGAAGATATTACAACTCTTCCAGAATGTTTCTTTTAGTAATGAAACACAGAATTTTCGACCACCGAGTACTGTACTTGTCAGAATTGACAAGTACTCGTCCTCTAACCGAAACACAGAATCCTACTGTCACATTATTTAGAAAATTGTTGCTCGAAATGATCGTGAATAATTTTCTCAACATTTTCCCACCGTATTGAACTCTGACCTTCTTAATAATAGTTCCCCCTCCTTATAAGAACCTCTGTTACATTAGTTTTTGTGAATGAATTCCTATTTACCATTTGCTACAGGCTCCTCCAAATAATTCGTCCATATACAGTTATGCCTGGAAGGATCATAGTCAATAAAACTTCCTCCAATTTTGGGTGTTGCCGCAGATGCTTGTAATTCTTCTAGCCTTTGGCGCATATTCACTAAAGTACTAGCATATAAAGGATGGCCCGCTAAATTATTTTCTTCACAAGGATCTTGCCAAATATTAAAAAGACACTCTTCCTGTAAAGGATTACAGGGTGATTGCAGGACCCCACATTTTACTTCAGCCTGGGAACGCAAATTTTTTATTTTCGATGACGTTAAAGGTGAAACATCATATTTCCTTAAGGCCTGGGAAACCAACGAGTTTCTTACTATTTCCGCGTAATTTATTTCCCTGGGGTCGGTTATATTGGGATTCCTTTCCATTAAAACATAATCGAATTCACCATTTAATGTAGAGCCGTTAATGTACTTCAATTGACCCTTCATATAGGATTTCACATTATCAATATCATCCAGCATATGGACTATTTCACGGTGACTGTTTTTGGTTATTAAAGTTTCCGTTTTCGAGGAGACCAATTCCGGCCAGACATTTATGCCATCCAGTTGTAAATTAAAGGGTTCTAAAGAAATATTGGCTGCAGCAGCCAAAGTGGGTAGCCAGTCACCCACATACATAGGCGGTTGGAATATGGAGTTTCGGTTTTTCAACAAAGGAGACCAAATACCGCCAGCTACTCTTATGGCACCCTCCCAAGGGGAATTCTTTTGCTAGAGTATTGAAGAAACGTTATTAAAATTCTTATGAACTTGTTTTCATGTTTTCAAACATACCCCTCTTAAAGGCCAATTAGAGCCAGTATTGTTAAACATGCCCGCCGAAGGAGCACCATTATCGGAGTAGAATATTACGATGGAATTATCTAGCTTTTTGGCTTTAGCCAAAGCCTTGACAATTCTGCCTACACTTTCATCCAATTTAGAGGCCATAGCTGAGAAAGAAATCATAAGATTGAAGAATGTAAACTCTTGATGACTATAATAGGTCTTAGCTAACCTGCATAAGTCCTTCTGTTTATATCGGGTATATAGGCAAACTTGTCAATTTCTTCTTGGGGAGCTTGCAAGGGCTGGTCATCATTGGCGGTATGTGTGGCCAAATGATTGACCATTAAAAATAAAGGCTGGTCGGCTTTGCTATTCGAAATTATATTTTCAGCTTCTTGGCTAAAGAGGTCTGTTACATAACTACCGGGAGCCACACATTCCAAGTCCATATTACGGCGAAAATCATAACCCAGGCTATAGTTGCTCTTAAGAAGAATTTTTTTTTTTTTTTACTATTTTATGGGTTACCGTTCAGATAGCATTACGGACTTACCGGCATTTTTGATCTCATGGCGAAATAATCAATATAGGCCCCCCAATAGCCATAGTGGGTATCGAAACCTTTAAAGGTGGGCGTAAATTCTTTGCGTGCCATACCCAAATGCCATTTGCCTATTAAATGTGTGGCATAACCATTGGCTTGGAATATCTCAGCCATAGCGGTAAAATTTTCCAACATACCCCAGTGTTCCTCATTGCCAATGACAAAATGTTGTGAGCCTATCCAATCAACAAAGCTTTCGTAATTAGATTTGCCCTTAATTTACAAAATTAAAATAAGCAAATTACCTGTCCGTATGGGATATAAGCCTGTCATTAGAGCCGTCCTGGATGGTGTACACATGGGTGGTGTATACAAACGATTCAATATCTTGCCATGATAGGCCAAAGCATCAATATTAGGCGTCAAGAACTCTTTCAGTCCACGATAACTTACATCATCAAAGCCCTATCTCACGATGAAAAAAAAAGTTAGGGAAGAATAACAAGAAAATGGTCTAGTTTATGTCCAGTGCATCATAAGACCTTCCCGTATTGAGATTCATGGCCTATTTACCCCAGAGATTTATTTCTTTATTGTGTGGCTTTGGAAAGCAAGTGAGATAATATTTATTAAAGCAAAATTATCTTTTTATGAAGGCGCATTTAATTAAGATCTTATTGCTACTAATTATGTTGAACACACACACGTGGGTTGTTTGAGAAATTCTTGGCTTTGAAATTTCCCTTGTTTTTTTTTATTTATTCTGAAATGATTATTTTTTTTTTATTGCGTACATTATTTCTATTTTATTGTCATTACATACAATAATGAAAATACGAGGGTGGGTCAACAAAGTTTAAAATTCAAATTATTTTCATAAAAAAAAAAAAAATTAAATAATTTTTTTTCATTGCTATTAGAAAACAAAAAGTATTGCTTGACTCCTAGCTAAAAGCATCAATATGCGAGGGGTGTTTGGGAAATATAAGGTTACAATTTTTTTTAAATTATATTGAATATTATCAATTATTATCCTTTGTTTTATTGAAATAAAAAATTTTGTCGAGCTGTTTATTTTGTATTAATATTATTGTACGATTGTAGGTTAGGAAATTTATAAAAAAAACTTTTAATTAATACAAATTAAATTATTTTTTTTATTTTTATAAGCTGTTAGGAATAAATATTTACGAGGGGTGGTTAGGAAAAAAAAGTCCTTTAATATGAAATATTTTTTTTAAAGTATTTACTTGGCCATTTTATTGAAGTAAATATTTTATTGTTATTAACACTTTGTTTAATGTCAATATACGAGGGGTGTTTGAGAACAAAATTCAGCTAAGAAGGCCCCAAGCCGACTGGTATAGTATGAAATACCAATGCGTTAGAGAAAAATAAACTGTTTTATTGTTATAAACAAATATACCTCAATATACGAGGGGTGTTTGAGAACAAAAATTCAGCTAAGAAAGCATCAAGCCGATGGGTATAATATTAAGAAGTTTCATGTTCTCTGGCTTAATTTTCTTGTACTTAGTAAACATTGTCGAAGAAGTGCAAACTCTTACACTCCACTCCACTAGTCGCCGAAGTCTAATAGGTAGTGTGCTGGCTTATTAGACGTAAGCACCGTGTGAAAATATGAAAATATTTCTTGGGCAACTTCCTCTCAGCAGATTTCTGATAAAAACTCCTCTTAAAAAGTAAATAAAGTTGCCATGAAAAGCTTCTCAAACAATCTGTCGCTCGGAGCCGACTTTAAACTGTAGGTTCGGTCCCGCCACTTATGTATAGAATTAACGCAGTCAACATAAATGGTGTGAGAAGCTAGGTCGTATGTACATACATAAATAATTGGCCATTACAACCCTTCAGTTAGGATTACGACCTAGTTTCTCACACCATTTATGTTGTCTGCGTTAATTGTATACATAAGTGGCGGGACTTACAGTTTAAAGTCGACTCCGAATGACAGATTGTTTGAGAAGCTTTTCATGGCAATTTTTACTCTTAGAGTCTTTGCCAGAAATCTGCTGAGAGGAAGTCGCCGAAGAAATATTTTTTCGTTTTGATATCTGATCTGGGATTCGAACCCGGGCCTTTCGTCTAATAAGCCAACACACTGCCCACTAGACCACGGCGACTTCACGACTATCCTGACTATCGCCTATAATTTTCGGCTGGTATGGGCGGGCTTCCCCGATTAGCAAGAACCTCAAAATACATAACACAAGGCACAGAAAATTCGACACTGGTCCATAATACATCAGAAATGATTACAAAAATCTTTAGCAATTGTTGCCATAAATTGGGAAACTGCTCTACAAATTTTAAGCCATAGCTGTTGCGAATACTTTTAAGCACTTGGTGTTAAGAATAAATTTTTGAAATATTTACCATATCATCTGCCATTATAATTACAATATTGGGTGGATTCGAAGGAGCGGTGGTAAACCTGGCTAGGATCAAGGAGATCCTAAGAAAAATTACTAAAACTATTGCCAACGTTTTCATATTGATGCGAGTGTTCTAGATGTGAGCTCCCTGATGTGAATTCTATAACTGAACGTAAATCTTTGCGTCAAATGATGATCTAATGGCGTGAGATTTTTTTTTATTTTTTTTTTATTAAAAAATTCAATAAAAATTCGTGAATTTCATAAAGATAAAAACTCTTTTAGATTTTATTGACCCTACCAGACAACTGGTATTTTTTGGATGTTGCAAAACGAGACTTTCTTTCTTTATTTATTTAATCATTTGAAATGTTAAAAGTGTACTAAATTTTTAGAACATAAAGGGAGGAGATTAGCAGTAACCGAGTAACTGGTATTTTTTCATACAATCTTAGGAGGGGTTTGAGAGGTCCATGATCAGAATTCTGAAAACTTGTTTGTATAAATTAAATAATATCCAGTTGAATAATTACGATTCAATATGAACTAGATGACCGGTGCGAAATATTCGAAATATTGTCATTTTTGTAACATAAAATGGAAATAATTAATAGAAATTTTATAAAAAGTATAAAAATATTAGAAATCATAATATCATACATACATATTTACATACATACACACATACATACATATGATTAAATGCTTTTATAATTATTTCTAAAGCGCTTTTTTCTTTTGTCGGTTGCAAATATCTCTCATACCATCGCACCAAATTTAATGAATGATATCTCATTTAAAAGCTTATATCCGAATACTAATGGCAAAAAATAATTAGAAATTGAAAAATTAATATTTTCATTGATAAACATTATATTTTATATAGAACTGCATAATAATACTGTTGTCATTGTGAATATATGTTTCTGTTCAATTGTGCTAATACAGGGTCGCTTACATACATACAAACATATGTTTAAATGCTTTTATAATTATTTCTAAAGCACTTTTTTTGTCCGTTACAAATATCTCCTCCACCACCGCATCAAATTTAACAAATGATATCTCATTTTAAAGCTTATATCTAATACTAATGGCAAAAAATAATGAGAAATTGAAAAATTAATATTTTCATTGATAAAAAATTATATTTTACAATGTTAGGGTAAAAGACATGATCCTCGTTAAGTTAAGTTTTTGCCCGTACTAATCCTTAATACAAACAAAAATATCTTTAAACGTACGCACTCGAGAAAAAGCCACGTATAACTGTCCATGTGAAAAGACCGCTTCTGGTAAATGCAATCCTACCTTTTGAAGGGTTTGACCTAGTTCTTTGTTTATCGTCATAGCAAAGCCAAATTTCACAGGGATTTGTTTTCGTGTCATTTGGAAAGGTACAGTTGGATCAGAAGATATAAGGTTGATTCGGGGTATGAGTACAGTTTTATCGGTATGAATAATTTTTACTGATATGATGTGCTCTTCCAAGTTTGTTTCGATTAGCCCTGGTACCATTTATTAACCCGTATTATACTACACTTTAATAAAAACAAACAATGCCATGACAATAATGACATTACCAGAATGGATTTTACAACTTTATATATCATTATGTGTGGAATAGCATTACAATTATGCGACCCTGTTTATCGCACTTGATCTAACAACTACTGCAAAGTATTGCTAAAACAGCTTTTTACAACTTAATATGCATATTATATTATAATTGACTTAGTAATAAAGGGCATTATAGTAAATAGCAGTATTGCCAGAATGGATTTAAATATTTTTTTTTTATATTACACAGAACTGCATTACTATTATGCGACCCTCTATTAGCACTCTTGAACAGAAACATATATTCACAATGACAACAGTATTCTTATGCTATTCTATATAAAATATAATTTTTATCAATGAAAATATTAATTTGTTCAATTTCTAATTATTTTTTGCCATTAGTGTTAGATATAAGCTTTTAAATGAGATATCGTTCATTAAATTTGATGCGGTGGTATGAGAGATACTTGCAACCGACAAAAAAAAAAGTGCTTTAGAAATAACATATACGATTATAATAATAACTAGCAGATTGTACCCGACGTTGCGCGGGTTATAAAAATAATAATAAATAAAAATTCGATTTCGAAAACCGCTTCTTAAAAAATGCCTTTTTTCAAATTATTCGGAAACCGGTTTATTAAACAACCCAGTTTTTTGAATACTCTAGTCCTAAATATAAATGCATGTAATTTGCCAATTTTTCGCCCCTTTCTGCCTTTTTGGTCACCTTTTGGTCCAACTTTATAAACGGAACACCTCCACCTAGCTATTTGGGAAACCAAGCTAAAGCGTAAAGAAAATACCTTTAAAATAAATAAAATATAGCATTTATGCATAAAGTACTAATTTTTGCTCTTTTTTTAACCTTATGTCCCATTTTTCTCCCTTTAGTTCAAAATTTTTAAAAGATTTATAGCCCATAGCCTGTACAGACAAAAGCTCGATCAATATCCCAAATTTTAAGAAAATCGGTTCAAGCGTTCACGCGTGAACCGTGGTTATGCTCCTAATTTTCCCGTTTTTGGCCCCTTTCCCTCTTTTTCAACTTTAGATACGGAACACCTCTAATAGCTATTTGGGAAACTTAACCAAGCTGAAGCGTAGAAAAATACCTATTACCATTTTTCTTCCCTTTTGATCAAATTATCATATATATTATTTCTAAAGCACTTTTTTTTTGTCGGTTGCAAATATCTCCCATACTACCGCATCAAATTTAACGAATGATATCTCATTTTAAAGCTTATAACTAACACTAATAGCGAAAAATAATTAGAAATTGAAAAATTAATATTTTCATTGATAAAAATTATATTTTATATAGAACTGCATAATAATACTGTTGTCATCGTGAATATATGTTTCTGTTCAAGTGTGGTAATACAGGGTTGCTTAATAGTAATGCAGTTCTACATAATATAGTATGTATTAAAATCCATTCTGGCAATACTGCTATTTACTATTATGCCGTTTATTACTAAGTCATTTATATATAATATGAATATTAAGTTGTAAAAAGCTGTTTTAGCAATACTTTGCAGTAGTTATTAGATCAAGTGCGATAAACAGGGTCGCTTAATTGTAATGCTATTCCACACAATAATAATATATAAAGTTGTAAAATCCATTCTGATAATGTCATTATTGTCATGGCATTGTTTGTTTTATGAAGTGTAGCAATACGGGTTAATAAATGGTACCAGGCTAATCGTAACAAACTTGGGCGAGCACATCATAGGAGCAAAAATTATTCTTACCGATAAAACTGTACTCATACTCCTAATCAACCTTACACCTTCTGATCCAACTGTGCCATTCCGAATGACACGAAAACAAATCCCTGTGAAATTTGCCTTTGCTATGACGATAAACAAAACACAAGGTCAAACCCTTCCAAAAATTAGGATTGTATTTACCAGAACCGGTCTTTTTACATGGACAGTTATACGTGGTTTTTTCTCGAGTGCGTGCGTACGTTTAAAGATATTTTTGTTTGTATTAAGGATTCGCAAGGGCAAAAAGTTAACGATGATCATGTCATTACCTCTAACATTGTAAAATATAATTTTTTATCAATGAAAATATTAATTTTTTAATTCCTAATTATTTTTTGCCATTAGCGATAGACATAAGCTTTTAAATGAGATATCGTTCATTAAATTTGATGCGGTAGTATAGGAGATATTTGCAACCGACAAAAAAAGTGCTTTAGAAATAATTATAAAGGTATTTAAACATATGTTTGTATGTATGTAAGCGACCCTGTATTAGCACAATTGAACGAAAACATATAATCACAATGACAACAGTATTATTATGCAGTTCTATATAAAATATAATTTTTATCAATGAAAATATTAATTTTTCAATTTCTAATTATTTTTCGCCATTAGTGTTAGATATAAGCTTTTAAATAAGATATCGTTCATTAAATTTGGTGCGGTGGTATGAGAGATATTTGCAACCGAAAAAAAAGTGAAAAATATGAAATATGATGATTTCAATGAAAATATTAATTTTTCAATTTCTAATTATTTTTTGCCATTAGCGATAGATGTAAGCTTTTAAATGAGATATCATTCATTAAATTTGATGCGGTGGTATGGGAGATATTTGCAACCGACAAAAAAAAGTGCTTTAGAAATAATTATAAAAGCATTTAAACATATGTATGCATGTAAATATGTATGATGTTATTATGATTTCTAATATTTTTATACTTTTAATAAAATTTCTATTAATTATTTTCATTTTATGCTACAAAAATGACAACGAATAGTGCGAAATATTTGCACGGGTCTTCTAGTAGCCTATAACCTCCACGGACAAAAGCCCGATTTATACTCCAAATTTCAAGAAAAATTGGTCCAAGCATTCAGGCGTGATTGGCTAACAAACAAAAAAACAAGACTTACAGATTTATAATATATATATAAGGATTATAGATTAACAGAGTTGCCATGTAGTAAAATGCTAAATAAAAAAGTGTTCGAATTTTTGCCCTTAAAGTCCTGCCTACCGGATATCTAACAAAATTGTTGAGTCATGTGAAAGCCCTTCTTGCAGTGTAATAACCCAAAACACGTCCATTTTGTTTTTATTTTTTTTTTGGAAAACTTTCCATGGAATTTATTGAGTTACAACTTATGGACTTAATAACTTCAATTCCAACTACCATTCCACAGGCCTCTCATAACCGGGCAAATCACAGATGGCATTATGGACGGGCATAGACATCAGAGCAGCAGCTGTTATGCCAAAACAATCTGATTGTATAACAATGGCCAAAGCAAATTTCCTTTTAATAACGGGCACCTCTTGAGACATTCTATAGAAGGTATTGACATAGGCGCCACCACCCAATAGGCCCTCCCAAAAGACAATACCCAACATAAACCATATGCTGGGTGTTATACAAAATATGGCTTCGAACAGAATGTAAAGAACATTAATGAACTGCAACAAAGCCATTATCCAGGTCCGTTTAAAATGTACAATATTCACCGAGGAGCGTGATATGAAAACGCCCAATTGATAGTCGACAAAAAACCATCTATACTGGGAGTTACGATCTAGAAAGGCTTTTTCAAAATAAATCAATTCGAACTGTAAATAAAAAGGGCAATGGAATTAGGGAGAGAGAGAGACTGAGAGATTAGAAGAAGGCTTACCAAACCCTGATTAATGAAATATTCACAAAAATAAACTGTTACAAGGGGCACCATGTATTGCATTAACGTTTTAATGTACAAAACCTTGAGTTTGAAAGTCGCTAAATGATCCTGTAACTCTTCGGGTTCATATGTATCGGTTAGACGGCGTTGCGGTGAACGCAACAGTACAAAAAATGAAAATGCTTCCAAGACCGGACTAAATAACATAAGCAGCAAAGTGTTCCGGTCACTGATATTAAGAGATCTTAAACAGGCATACGATATAGAGCCTACAACGCCTGCCGCACCCGTGCCCGAAGACCAAGTGGATACGACATTCCTGCAAGAAAATCGAAGAACAATATCGCAATTTTTCCTTTTTAAATCCTAGGTAGATGACTTACTTATTAAAATAGGAAGAGTAAGACATGAATTTCGCCTCCCCTATGCCACCACTAGGCCGAGGTAAAGACAATCCCCAATATAGCCATCCATTCTGCCTGGGCAAAGGCCACCATTAGAAAGCCACATGCTGAAGCAGTTACAGCCACTATAATATAGAAACTAAGACCATTTTATAAATAACCACTTTTACACCCTCCCCCCTTCCGCCACGCCCCTTTTTTTTTTTGCTAATCCTTTTACACTTACTTCATCCAAAAGGGCAGGAAAGGTAAAATAATTTTGAAAAATAATGTCGGCAATATATCGGCCAACAGTATAGCACCCGTCGATAAATATGAGCATTCGCGAATTTTGATTTTACCATCAATCGAATAGCTGGCGCTTCTCTAAAATAATCGAAAATCAGAAATCAGAAAAATTATGCCTTCCCCGTGCCTTTGTGGGCGTAAAATATTTACCGTTTCATGAAATTTTCCAATGATATCGTGAGCTGCACTAAGCATTACATTGTAACCGTAATTGTTGCATAGGCCCAATATAAAGTAAGCCACCAAGTCACGCCATAAGCCCCGGTCCGCGATAACAATTTCGTTGTCCTCATTTTTTGTTGCCATAAAAATTATTTCAAAAGTTTTTTTTTGCGTTTCGAAAATATTTCCAAATAAATTTCGGTTTTGAATGAATTTGACTTTTTCAAAAAAAAGAAAAAAAAAATTGTAAAAGATTTCCCCTAGTCGTAGTACACTACAAACGGTGATAGACGTCTACCCTAACGGGGCCCCAACTTTCTATCTCATAGATTATTGCGATCCTAATGCAGCAGCATTTAATCTGCCTTTCTCATTAGCCTGCTCAATGAAGAGAATTTCATTTGTTTGGGGGGGTCCAGCTGATAGTGACCCTAATTCCACTGATCAACTGGTTCACCTTATTCAAACATTCCCATATCATTTTTGAGACTTACTCGTGCCTAATATTCAGATAGTGCTGCCTCTCCTTTTGTACTTCCTGTCCAACTTGAATTAAGCACATCTTTCTATGGGGAAGACTTTCACATGAAACATACCCGGTGAACAAGTCCTTCAAGAGGACCATGTATCCTAAAAAACTACGTGACTCCCAAGGGAGGGATTGATAGGATAAAATGCCTCCGGATACATGAAAAATACCCGAGAGTTCTGCTCTGGGTGTACCTGTCCTTTAGGATGAGTACTTGTCCTAAAAGACTACGTGGCTTCCAAGGGAGGGTTTGATAGGATACAATGCCCCGGATATATGAAAGATACCCGAGAGTTCTGCTCTGGGTATACCTGTCCTTCAAGAGGAATACGTATCCTAAAAGACTACCTGGTTTGTAAGCGAAGGATTGTCTGGATACAATGCCTCCGGATACATGAAAGATACCCGAGAGTTTTGCTTTGGGTGTATCTGTCCTCCAAGAGGAGTACGTGCCCTAAGAGACTAAGTCGTTTGCAAGCGAGGGATTGTCAGGATACAATGCCTCCGGATACATGAAAGATACCCGAGAGTTCTGCTCTGGGTGTATCTGTCCTGCAAGGGTAAGTGTCCTGAAAGATTACGTGGTTTGCAAGGGAGGGTTTGACAGGATCCAAGCCTCCGGATGCATGAAAGACACCCGCACGTTTTGCTGGTAGGTGTAGCTGTCCTTTTGGGAGCGTTGTGGTGACTGTGGTTTGGACTCAAATCGCAGAAAGAGTCTAGTTAGACTCTGTGTAGAGCTGCATTCTCAACTGGGTGCTGTGACCCAAAGTTCGGAAGAAGTTTTAATTAGGCTCCGCTCCTAACCAAGAGGGTCATGTCTAAATACCTGATTTCGAATTGGTACTCAGGCGTAGCAGTCTGTTACATCTGGAGGGGGGAGTTGGTAGATGCATTGTATTTTACCCCGTACGAAGAGCACCGTGGGATTAGGTAAACGCGGTCAGGCACCCACGTAAAACCCATCGTCGTTCTTCGGGTAATATCAGTGAATGCTAA
The DNA here is from genome assembly GCA_014635995.1 of Sarcophaga peregrina. NCBI lineage: Eukaryota > Metazoa > Arthropoda > Insecta > Diptera > Sarcophagidae > Sarcophaga > Sarcophaga peregrina. Next base: position 7,957,265 of record CM025792.1, on the reverse strand, counting down.
CCTCTGCATCTCGTCCAGTTCCATCTGAACTGTGTTTGAATGAGTTCTTAGCTCTGAAAACGTCAAATTTTTTCGCCCCCTTATTTTTTTAGAATGCCTGTGATGTGATCCACATAAGCGCCGCACCGTAACACAGGCTAAGGGTATTGAATTTATTTTTACCTTCTGTTACTAAACGTAAGACGAAATCAATGGAGAAAAATAGTTGACAGGCCATCACTTTGATCAGAGATGGTAGTTCTTCAAGGGCAAGATTAGGGTTTGAAAAACACGCTAAAATTTTAGGAAGAGGGTTGCAGTAGGCTAGTGGATAGTGTCTTGACTTATTGACCGAAGCCTCTGGAACAAAACGAAAAAATATTTCTCTCGGTGATTTATGTTAGGTTAGGTAAGAGGACGTTTACTTGTTAATAAAAGTAAGTACAGTAACTGTAGGTCGATTTGACCTATTGTACAACGTCCTAAAAAAGAGGAAAGAATAATAGAGGGGTTGGAATGAAAGGGGGAATGGGAAGCGGAGGAATCACACAGACTAGACACAACAAAGAGGGGGGGGGGGGGGCAAGCGCGCCTACACTAATGAATTCCTAGCACCTCTCAAACAGACCAAGCTAATAATGAATCTACAACATACATTTACAACTGACAACGTAATACTTGCATCTCCAATTCATTTCATCCCCACTGTATTATACAGGCATACAACCATATTTACAAAACCAAAACTTTTTATCTTTATACAGACAGAGAAAAGCTTCCGGAGACAATAGCCGAACTGTTAAAACAACAAGAACAACAACTAATGAATCTATAAAGAGCCTTAATGTCGGCTCTCGACATTGAATTTAAAGAAGGCCCTGCCAACAGTTTTTAACCTCAACCTACCAAGGGCTGGGCAGTTACAGCGGAGGAGTTCGATAGTCTCCAACTCCTTTTCATCGGAACATGCCCAGCACCAGTCCGACTGGGAATCCCGCCAGCGGCCTAATCTAAAAGTGCCTCGTGATAAACCCGAAAAACAACCTTAAGTTGCCCTTATCCAAGCCCAGCAGCCAATCTTACTGTCCACAGAAGGGCATTTCCTCAACGCCTCTGCTCTTCCTTCTTAGTCCATCCATTGATGAGGCCGTAGAGGTGGCAGACTGGGGGGTCAGGAAACTTTCCGAGACTTTCTCTCAACAGTTTTGTGGACATGAAAAGTTTCTGTCATGGATTACATGGGTGGTGTAAGAAGATAGATTGCAGTGCTGACTAAGTAGTCCGACGGTCTTTATCATGGTGGGTTTGCGAGAATCTCAACTAGTTGTGAGAAGTTACAACAAAAAAGAGCGATTTAAAAATGGGTAACCTTCGAAAATTGTTCTTTTTATTATTGCGTTTTTTTTTTTTTTTGGTTTGTGTCTCTGCCTAAAATCTATTTAATTCACGATCCGTTCCCCCAACGCCGCTGCTGTTCCTCGCTTACCCATCCATTGATGGGGCCGTAGAGGTGGCAGATTGGGGGGTCAGGAAACTTTCCGAGACTATCTCTCAACAGTTTCTGTCATAGATTATATGGGTGCTGTAAGAAATGCTGACTAAATACTCCGACGGTCTACCATGGTGGGTTTGCGAGAATCTCAACTAGTGAAGAAGAAAGAGAAATTTGAATTTGGCAACCTTCGAAAATTGTTCTTTTTATTATTGCGTGTTTTTGGTTTGTGTCCCTGCTTAAAATCTATTTAATTCACGATCTGTTCCCCCAAACGCCTCTGCTCTTCCTCCCTGAGCCATCCATTGATGAGGACGTAGAGGTGGCAGACTGGGCGGTCAGTAAATTTTCCGAGACTTTCTCCCAACAGTTTTGTGGGCATAAAAAGTTTGTCATTTATTACATGGGTGCAGTAAGAAGATAGATTGCAGTGCTGACTAAATAGTCTGACCGTCATTACCTTACGAGGGTACATGGTGGGTTTGCGAGAATCTCAACTAGTGTTGAGAAGTTACAACAAAAAAGAGAAATTTGAAAATGGTTAACCGTCGAAAATTGTTCTTTTTATTATTGCGTTTTTTCTTTGGTTTGTGTCCCTGCTAAAAATCTATTTAATTCACGATCCGTTCCCCCGACGCCTATGCTCTTCCTCCCTAGCCCATCCATTGATGAGGCCGTAGAGGTGGCAGACTGGGGAGTCAGGAAACTTTCCGAGACTATATCTCAACAGTTTCTATCACAGATGACATGGGTGCTGTAAGAAGATAGATTGCAGTGCTGACTAAATAGTCTGACCGTCATTACCTTACGAGGGTACGTTGTGAAGTTACAACAAAAAAGAGCGATTTAAAAAGGGGTAACCTTCGAAAATTGTTTTTTTATTATTGCGTTCTTTTTTTTGGTTTGTGTCCCTGCTTAAAATTTATTTAATTCACACTAAGTTAGACTATAAATCTAGATAACTTTAATACAAGATGTAACATATCATTTGCAATAGATTTGTTTTTGTTTGTTTTTGTTTTGCTGGAGCGCAGTCTTAAAATTATTTCATAAACATTCATCACATACATATTCAATTCATATGAATAATAAAATTAATTAAAAAAAAAAATTAAAAATACAAATTATTTCTACAAGACAATTAAAATTACATTTCTAAACTACAAAACTAATTACGACAAGAAGAAGAAGAAGTAAAAAACTACCTTTTTTTTCACCATGTAACCGAGCGTACAGCTGCAGGCAATGCACAGATGGCATTGTGTACGGGTATGGCTAGGAAACCGGCCAAAGCAATGCCATACGAATCCGATTGTACTACCATGGCCATGGCAAATTGACGTTTGCCGGGAGGTATTTCTTTGGACATGCGATAGAAGGTATTGACATAGGCACCGCCGCCCAGTAAACCTTCCCACAATACAATAACGAACTGTAATCCATATACTGGGCGTATAGAAGAATATCACTTCAGTTAGGAAGTAGGCCACATTGATGAATTGAAAGACGGACATTAGCCAGATTTTATTCAATTGGAAGACATTCACCGATGAGCGTGATATAAAGACACCAATTTGATAGTCGACATTAAGCCATCTATACTGGGAGGCCTTATCCAGGAATGTGTTCTCAAAGTAAACCAATTCAAACTATAAGAAAAGGAAATTTTGTAGTCAATTTTATGCTCTTCAAGGCCAGCCAACTTACCAATCCCTGATTAATGAAATACTCGAAAAAGTATACCAAAGCCAAGGGCACCATATATTTAACCAAATGCTTGATGTAGATAAACTTCTCTTTGAAGCCTTGCAATGGCTTGTCGTCTACAATTAATTCCTCTGTAGACTCCACTGATGTTACTGGTAGGACTGAAGGTTTTCTCAAGAGAATCCAAAATGCTAAAGCCTCTATAAATGGGAATATAAGCATGATTAACATGGTATCTCTAGGGCTAACATTAAGGGATCTTAAGGTTGCATACGATAGAGAACCAATAACACCAGCACCGCCTGTACCCGAAGACCAAGTGGACACTACATTCCTACAAAAACGAAATTATTTTTAGTTTCTTACTCTCTCTTTTTTTTATTAAGAAAACTTACTTATTATAGTAGGATGAATAAGCCAAAAATGTAGTCTCGCCTATGCCCGAACTAGCCGAGGTTATTATCACACCCAATAAAGCCATCCATTCGGCATTGGCAAAACCTACCAATAAGAAACCGGCTGCAGAAAACAGCACTGCCAAGGCAATACGAAAACTGTAAACAGAGAAGAAGAAAAAGAAATTAAAAATAAACCCCTAAACAGAATAGGACTTCATTGGACCATGAACGGCAAATTCTTTGTCTTCCCTAGACGGTAACCAGTAAACTCAGTGACTGAGAGAGCAATTTTTTTTTTTTTTATTAAACCTGCACTCAGGGGATGACCCCCTACTCATGCAGTTGCATTGTGCAGGTTTAGGAAAGGTGGAAAGAGGGAAAGAGGAAAGATGCAAACGGTATGGAAACGAGTTGCTGCTGGTGACTATAAAATGGCCAGTGCTATACTTTTACCATTTAAAAAAATTCATAATATCTTAGGTTAGGTTGAAAACGTTCCATAATAAGTTAAGATGTGTTTAAAAAGTTTCAAAATAAGTTAGGTTAGGTTGAAACAGTTCCATAATAAGTTAGGTTAGGTTGAAAAAGTTCCATAATAGGTTAGGTTATGTTCAAAAAGTTTCAAAATAAGTTAGGTTATGTTGAAAAAATTTCATAATAAGTCAGGTTATGTTCAAAAAGTTTCAAAATAAGTTAGGTTAGGTTGAAAAAATTTCATAATAAGTTAAGTTATGTTCAAAAAGTTTCAAAATAAGTTAGGTTATGTTCAAAAAGTTTCAAAATAAGTTAGGTTATGTTGAAAAAAATTTCATAATAAGTCAGGTTATGTTCAAAAAGTTTCAAAATAAGTTAGGTTAGGTTGAAAAAATTTCATAATAAGTTAAGTTATGTTCAAAAAGTTTCAAAATAAGTTAGGTTAGGTTGAAAAAGTTCCATAATAAGTTAAGTTATGTTTAAAAAGTTTAAAAATAAGTTAGGTTAGGTTGAAAAAGTTTCATAATAAGTTAGGTTAGGTTGAAAAAGTTTCATAATAAGTTAGGTTAGGTTGAAAAAGTTCCATGTTGATATGTATGTAAGTTGATATCTATGCAACCAACTTCAGGTTGTTATCATTTGTAAACCACTCGTCTGACAGCTAACAGATTTCTTCCAGTGACAGTTGATTTTATTATTTACAAGCTTACAAAAGCATTTTGATCTATTGCCTTCAGAGAAAAAGGTTATTCGTGATATTTGGCTGGAACACCACAGGTAGCTATCGTTAGGATAGGACCTCCAGCATTTAAAGGTGAATAAATCTTTTGTTTCTCGTATCATTGCTCGTTACCGTGCTACAGGCAGTGTTGCATAGCGTCCAAAAAGTGGACGAAAAAAAAAGTGAAGGCCAGATTTGTGCGAAATCCACGCCGCAGTGGTAGAAAAACTGCTCGTGAGCTGAACATATTGCGAGAGAACGGATGCAACACATATTATTGAAAAAAGGGCTTGGACAAAGCCATTGAAGTTCCAAAAAGTGCAAGAGAGCTCACTGATGGACAACAAAAAAGTTAGACTGGAAAGAGCCGAACGAGTTACTTCGCTTGCACGAAAGTGGCCAGTTACCGAAATTGGTTTTCTCCGATGAGAAGTCATTCCAAATTGTGCAGTTTGTGAACAAACAAAATGATCGGATTTCCTTGTCAGTTGAAAATTTACATCTGCTATTGGCCACCAGAACTCAAGCGTCGCCGATGGTATTGGTGTGGGCCGCCGTAACGGCCGATAGCCGCTCCCCGCTCGTATTCATCGACCTTGGGGTCAAAATAAATGCCGATTGTTATCGGGAAAATGTGTTAAAGACAGTATTGAAGCCCTAGGCAGACAAACATTTCGGGCGAGTTCCAACAGGACTCAGTACCACCGCACTCAGCACGCGTCAATCAAGAATGACTTAAAAAAAGAGGTTCCTCGCTTCATTTCTACCGCACAATGGCCACCAAAATCTCTGGATCTCAATCCGTTGGACTTTTGCGCCTGGGGCATTTTGGAGAGTAAGGTTCTCACTAAAAAATATCAAAGTGCCAATCATCTCAAGACGGAGCTTCGCCAGGAATAGGCCAAAATACCGCGGAGCCACTTTCGTGCAGCCTTTGATGGCTTTGTCGGCCGTTTGAAGGCTATAATTCGTACCAAAGGTGCCCAATTCGAACAAATCTAAACTGATTCTAAAATTTGATGTTATTTTGAATTCAGGTTGAATACCCCAAAACGACCAGGTGAACAATATCTGCCTAGAGACTAAAGCCCTATATTATAGGTTAAAAAAAATTCCTTCAAAATCGTTTCTACATTTGGAATTTCTTTCAAGTCCTTTATCTGACACGACCCCAATTAGCATCTAGTCCAATATTTTTTTTTTTTTAAATTAATTTCAAAAGTTTTCATTTTACTTACTGCACCCAAAATGGAAAGAACGGCATAATGATCTTCACAAACAGAGACGGTAAAATATCGGCCAATAATATGGCCCCCGTTGAAACAATGTGACATTCTCGACCATTACCACCACCACCTTCATTACTGCCGGACGGAGAGTCCTGCAAAGAAAAGTAGAAGAAGAGTTAGTTAAATATTCTAACTTCCTTTGCAGAGAGAGAAAGAGAGAGAGAAAAAGAGAAAGAGAGAGAGCGATACTTACATCATGATGAAATTGCCCAATAATATCATGGGCAGCACTTAACATTACAACATAACCGTAGTTATTGCACAAACCCAAAATCCAATACGAGGTTAGATCACGCCACAAGCTTTTATCTCTGCGTAAATTGTGTGCATCGACAGGTGGTGCCACCACTACTTCTTGATTAGCGGATGTCATTTTGAAAGGATATAAACTGGAAGAAAAAAAAAGAAAGGAATTAAATAAGATTAGGGGCTCTTAAGAAAAAGTTCCGTAATAGCCTAATGGATTAATGCATTACTCTTCTTTAAGATTGTCAGGCTTAAATTTAAGTCTGATATCCGTACAATTAAGAAAGGCTTTTTGAAAGTTTCCGTTGCAGTTAATTCGCTTTGGCGAGACATACATACATAATTGGCCATTACAACTCTTCAGTCAGGATTACGATCTAGCTTCTCACACTATTTATGTTGTCTGCGTTAATTTTATACATGAGTGGCGGGACCTACAGTTTAAAGTCGACTCCGAACAACAGATTTTTGAGAAGCTTTTTATGCCAATTTTTACTCTCTGAGTCTTTGCCAGAAATCTGCTGAGAGGAAGTCGCTGAAGAAATATTTTTCGTTTTGATGTCTGACCTGGGATTCGAATCCGGGCCTTTCGTCTAATAAGCACTACCACTAGACCACGGCGACTTCACAACGAGACACGTCCTGTTAATAAATTCTAAGCTTTAGGTTAGGTTCGCTTTCTAACGGCGATTTATATATATATTTAGTTGGTCCTAACCCCCCAGTCTGCTACCTCTACGGCCTCATTGATGGATGGGTGAGGTCGGAAAAGCAGAGGCATTGAGGTAACGAATCGGGTTGTTTTGTTTCTAGCTGTCTATGGCTTGCCGTGGACAGTAAGAAAACAAGTTGGCTGCTTGGCTTGGCTAAGGCCAACTTAAGGTTGGTTGTCGATTTTATAACGGGGCACTACTGCGTGCTTAGGTTGCTGACAAGGAGCTGGAACAGATCCCAGCCGGACTATTGCTAAGCAAGTTGCGATGAGGAGTTAAAGACTATCGAACACCTCCTCTGTAACTGCCCAGGCCTTTATAGGTTGAGGACCCTTGGTAGGGCTTTCATTGAGAGCTAGTGGGTAGTATGTTGGCTTATTAGACAAAAGGCCCGGGTTCGTATCCCAGGTCAGACATCAAAACGAAAAAATATTTCTTCGGTGACTTCCTCTCAGAAGGTTTTCCTAAACCAAATATGTTAAGAAACCCATTAATTTGTTCGGTAGAACATGGCCTATTTAATAATATTTTTTAAAATATAATTAAAAATTCTAAACGCACACAGTAAAATTTAAAAAAATATCGAATATCGAACCGACTAAAAACAAAATAAAAAACTAACGACCTTTGATTACCTATTTATTGTGTGTAGATTATCGATAAATTGACTTCCGTTTAATCACATGAAAAAAAAAACAGAACAAAATAAAATGTGTGACTATTTTTTGGCACGAAAATTTCATGTAAATTGTTTAAAAACTAATTCAACTAGAAAATTACAAATTACAGTCAAACTTCGATAATTTGAACTTCTAATTAATTGAAGTTTCTAAAAGTTGAAACACATCTCATGGCAAATAGCAGCATCTATATCGTTTGTAAATTTGCTACCCAAAGTTGAAGTTTTTCTCTGGATAATGGTGATTAAAGACGCCGTGGTTTAGTAGGTAGTGTGTTGGCTTATTAGACGTAAAAGCCGGGGTTCTAGTCCTAAGCCAGACATCAAAATAAAAAACAAAAAGCAGCAGATTTCTGGCAAAGACTCTGAGAGTAAAGCCGGAGGTCCACACCACGCGTTCTCGCATTCTACGCGGCTGTCAAAAAAGTAAAATTAATGTATTTATATGGTGCAAGTTACACGCACAAAAGCGTAGGATGCCATGACGCATAGAACGCGTAAAGTAAATCTACTTTCTACTTTTGTAAGCATCACAAGCGGCGTGCGTACAAAAACAGCTGATTTTGACAAGTTGTTTGGTTTTAATTTATTTAAATTTTTCAAAGAACAATGGGGGAAAAATTAAACGAAGCTGTGAAAAAACGTACAAGTCCTATATATAAAAAAGATCATTTGTTTATAGGAATAAATTTAAAAGAGCAGCTGCTTGGAAGTCCATTGCCGAGGAGGTATTGAGGACGGTATTTCGCATTGCTTTTTTTTAAGAGAACGTTTGCCAATCTCATTGGAAAACTTTAAGGGACCGATACGTAAAAAATGCTCGAAGAGCAAATATGCCTATGGTAGTGCTGCAGAATTCCATGAAGACTAGTGGGTATATCAACAAAATCGTCGTTTGTTCTTTTGGAGCTTGTTGTACACACTTGTGGCACGAAATATTATATTCACAAACTCAATTAATTTTATAAATTCTTTAAAAATTTCAATTTCATTTGCCATTTTTGTACGAAATGTTTTATTCAAGTATTTTCAATCAAATGTTTTTATTTTGTTAACAGCTGATCAAAACAAACATTGGCGCGTTAAAAGCGTGGCATATAACTTGAAGCGTAGAACGCGAAGAACGTAGGAAACGCACGCAACGCTTTGACGCGAAAACGCGTGGTGTGGACTTCCAGCTTAAATAAAATTTCAATGAAAAGTTTCTCATAAAATCTGTCGTTCGGAGTCGACTTTAAACTGTATGTAGTAGCACGTATAAAATTAACACACTCAACACAAGTGGTGTGAGAAACTAGGTCTATAATCCTGACTGAAGTTCGACATGTACAATTTTTTATGATATGTAATCGATATCGATATTTTAGTTCCACTTTAAAACGTGTGAATAGTTAAAATGTATATAATTTTTTTTATACAGTGGGCAGCAAAAGCAAAAGATCTCTGAATATTTTTTCTTAAATTAATTATTAAAAGTCACGTTTGACTATTAAATTATAGCGAGAGAGAGAGAGAGAGTAATATTTTAAACGAAATGCAATCAATAAAAAAAAAAAAAACAATTTGTTTTAAAACCAAATGAATTACGAGCTATAAAAATTTTATTCCAAATTATATAAAAAAAAAAAACGTGACAATAAAAAAAAAATGATCTTTTGAATAGAAAAACCCCCGTCAACAAAAAACAAACACAAAAAAACAAAAAACAGAATTTTTAAAATATTTCGTATTTTATTATTCAGCACTTGTTTAAATATATTTCGTAGAAAACTGAATTTATAATAACAAAAAATATCATCTATTCAGAATAATAATAAGCCTTATTTGTCATATTCGCTGCCAAGGACGAATATACTCGTCTTGGCAGTACGGTATACCCAGTCAAAGAAGAGTGTAGTCGTCCTTGGCAGCGAATGTGATAAATAAAGTTTACTATTATTATCAAAATAAATAAGCTTTATTATTATCAGTGCGGCATACATTGTCAAAGACGAGTATATTCGTTCTATTTTAAATATATTATAACATGCAGACTTTTGAATTCGCAAATTTATTTTGTATGAATTTCTAGGTTAGGTTAGTCACAGTTGATAAGTACAGTACCCGGAGGTCGAATTGACCCATTGTACAACGCCCTAGCTTCTCACACCACTCGTGTTGAGTGCGTTAATTTTTATATTAATTTTAATGAGTGGCGGAACCTACAGTTTTTCATGGCAATTTTTACTTTCAGAGTTTTTGCCAGGAATCTGCTGAGAGGAAGCCGGCGAAGAAATATTTTCGTTTTATGTCTGACCCGGGATTCGAACTCGGACCTTTCGCCTAATAAGCCAATACACTACCTACTAAACCAAGGCGACATTTATAGTGAATTCCTCAATTTTGACAATTTTCGCAAAGTGCCGCGTTTTATTCCATTTTCCTTATTGTATCCATCTAAGGCGTGATTTATTACTAAAACGTACGCAAATACGAAAATGGATATGAGAGTCCTTCTGCCTTTCTATTGCCAACGACGAGTATACTCGTCTTTACTTTTCTGCTTGTAAATGATTATGTATGACACCAAGAAATAACAGGGTTTTGGTAAACACAATAACAATCAAAACGTAAATGGCAACGGGAATAGTTTCAAATAAAATTAGGCTTGGCAGCGAATGTGTTAATGGCCAATAAGTTTTTATGTGCCCGTCCCATTCAATCTTGGCCAGATTTCATAGAATCCATTATTACATTGTGAATTAAAAAATCACAGATCTCCTAAAGGAGGCGATGGTTATACTTCATATGACCAGTTCATTCGCTTGTCATTTCCCTGAAATCCAACTACTTCCCGGTTCCCATATGATACTAATATTGTGTGGATTGCCATCTCAATTATAGTTTTACGTTAGCAATAAACTATTTTCACGTTAGAATCCTGTGTTGGGACAGTTTTTTTTTTCGAAAGTTCCCGGCCTCACACTAACCCACCCTCACCCGACCGCGGAGGGCTCGTCCTTATTACGTAGGGACACGTACAACTACAGTTGGCTGGCTGCCTGATAAAAATATCGTTCCCAGAGATATCCCAACCGCAGCCTTTATTGCCAATACTGCTAGACGTCTCAGTGGTCTGTTAAAGTCGTCTTCTCCATAAGGATTCTTCATGTCTAAGTTCCATTCACTGTTTCTTATTAGTAGACAAACTTGCTTTGAATAAAATCTTGTATAAAATTAACTGAATGGCTTTGTGGTGTTATCTAGGAATTAAAGCCAATCGATGGTTTTTTTATGATGAATTATTTCGTTTTTAATTTTTCTTTGTCCCATTGTTTTATATTTTTATGGGAAACAAGTGTTTTCTCGAGATTCCAAAATTTTCTTAATTTTTTTTTCTAATTCCTTTTTAAATTGCATTTTTTTTGGGCATTTTTTATTCTAAAAACACATATATTTTTTAACATTTATTGTTAAAAAGTGTCTCATTGTTTTATTATTAGTTTTTTTTATTATTAATAATTGTTTTTATTATTATTTATCACTCACTTTTAATTGCTTTTGATGTTTACAAAATTATCTTAAGATTTAAAACAATTTTTAAGTGGCTTTTATTTACGGTGTTTACACGAAATAGGCCACTTGTTGAAGTAAATTTTGAAAAAAAAAAAAAAAAAAATCCAAAAAATATTCTAAAACCCGCCAACACTTATAACCGTCAGAAACGAGTCACCAACAGTAACTGAAATTAAATTTTTTATGTCACTACATGGTATCTATCACACACGGCCAATATTATGTACACATACAAAGGTAAGTGAGTGATCTTTAAATATAAATATCAACAGTGAGAGAGAGCAAAGTAACAATACCACACTCTTCTCTTTCTCTTTATTTGGATAAACCCCCAACTGTATTAGTAAAGTGTTGCTTAGAAAGATTAATTTGTTGTATTAATCATATTGTTTTATGGTTAATAAGTTTAATTTCTATTTTTGCTCCCCCACTTACACATCACACTCTCACTTACTCTCTCTCGCTGTCGCTTTCTTTTGCTTTGTTCATATTTGTGTATTAGATTTGTAGGTTATCACAATTGGTACTTTTTCAAACATTACTTGGGGGGTGGTCACAGTCAATCTTTGTTTGGTTAGGTTTGAGTTCTAATAAGAAGTCATTGTTGTCGCTTTTACTGCTGCTCTGTTTAATGTGTTTTATTTTGGTTTTTCACCACAACTTTCTTTGCTCTTTCTAGGGAGAGTTTTTGTTGTGGGAGCTGCTAAAAAGATTTTTGTTTACATTTTTAAACAGAGATTTCAGTTACATGCTCTCTCTCTCTTGGCTTTCATTCAAACTGTTTTCTCTATGTACTTAACTGTCAGATTCTTTTTTGCATTATAATTAAACACTAAATGTATGTGTGCGAGAGTGTGTAGTGTTTATTGATTTATAATGGGGCTCTTGACTAGCTTTTGTTTTTGTTTTTTTTTTGTTGTATTTTCTTCATACACTAAAAGAAATGAGGCGTTATTTTAAATTTAAATTCAAATCTTATCTGTTTTAAAACCCACTTGAATTGTTATTAAATTTTATAATTTTTTTTTTTGCTAAACTATTATGTTTTATTATTTATGCCCGTTATTATTTATAACATTGAAAGATTATTATTTTCAAAAGATTCTATAAAACAAAACGACAAAAAAAATTATGATAAAAGTACTTTTATTTTATTACAATAACACGCACAATTATGATTGAATTTAATTGTACACTTCCACTTTTGAGACTAGATTAAGGCGTCAATGGCCTATTATAAAATTATAAAATAGACATTATGTCTAAAATTTAATCTAATCAACTACGTTTGTTAAATAAAATTAAAGAAATTGTTTAAACATTCATTTAAAATGTTAAAAATATGACAACCTAACTGTTAGCAGTTTCAATTCAAAACCTATTTATCGTAAGAACCTTCTGACTCCTTAATATAACGATCTATCCCAGATTATTAAACTCCATTGTGGGTAAATCCTGTACGAACAGGTGTTTTGTCAACTTCTAGAATAGCAAATAATCAAACATAACTTAAATTTCATAAATAAGATGATTTATGAAGGAATTCAAACGTTATTTGATTGATTTTTGGAACTGGTGCTGGCCTTAAGGAAAGTTTTCAACTTCTAGAATAGAAAATAGTCTTAAGGAAACTAAATCTCAAAAATAAGGTGATTGATGAAGCTATTTAAACATTATTAGATCGATTCTTATAACTTGTGCTTGCCTTGATGAAGGTTGTCAACTTCTAGAACAGAAAATAGTCCTAAGGAAACTAAATCTCAAAAATAAGCCGATTGATGAAGCTATTCAAACGTTATTTGATTGATTTTTGAACCTGGCGCTTATCTTCATTGATTGATGAAGCAATTCAAACGTTATTTGATTGATTTTTGGACTTGGCGCTTATCTTCATTGATTGATGAAACAATTCAAACATTATTCGACTGATTTTTGGAACTGGTGTTGGCCTTGAGGAAAGTTGTCAACTTCTAGAACAAAAAATAATCCTAAGAAACCTAAATCTCAAAAATATGGTGACCGATGAAACTATTTAAACATTATTTAATTGATTTTTCGAACTGACGTTTGTCTTGATAAAGGTTGGCAACTCACTTTAGTGGAACAATGTAAACTTCCCACATAAACCACTTCATTAGTCCCATTGTGCCTCATGCTTCCAGAGAGAAAAGTACTAATACACGCCATTATTAAGGATAGCCTTGACCAAGTCACTTGGACTCCACAATATATATAGGGACATGTTGTCTAATATGATATGCCACTTTTCTATGTTAATATAGAGCCTCTTAATACCATTTGGTAATTTAAAGCGAGTGCTAGGCAATGAAAGACGGTCTCTTCCTCCTCCTTCGACAGACAACTTCAGCAGAGGCTTTAAAGGATTTGACTTCGTCGGAGATTCGGTTTTGGGCGGATATGTGCCTCAAAGGAAGGGTGTCGACTAAAGTCTATAAGACTTGAACATTTTAGGCATATTTCCTGGTTATAATTTGTACCAAGCGTATGGATACGCATATGTAAGTCAGTAAGTACGTTTCCATTCAAATCAATAAAAAAAATAAATTCAAAATCATTTAGCCTTCGATCTCATTGATGTAACAAAATTTTTTTAAGAATTTTATTTTATTTAACAACAACAACCATGACCAGCCATGAAGAATAAATAAACGTGCTGCGTTAAAATTCACGCGATTTGTTAAAATTGATTAAAAAAATGTAAAGCGAAAGCATTTAAATTTAAAAAAAAAAAAAAAAAAAATAAAATCACTTGAGAACAAAGTCGAACAAAACACAAACTGAACACACCCCTTAAAGAAATCGAATACAAAAAAACAAGACTAATGAATTGAAATTGATTTGAAATTGATTATTTCTATAGACACTCAATGGTTGGACAGACGGCAATAATAAACGAATAAAATGCAGCATCATTCACATACCCATTCTAAGTATCATCGTCACCATCATCGCAATTATCGATGATGATGATAATCATTATCACGTTCAAAGAAGTTTAATAAGGCGAATTGGAATACAGATAGTCCCGGACTTACGATAGTTCGCACTTATGACCCTCTTTTTTTTTCATAGAAACTACTTAAGCTCCATCCATCATTTCGGAACAAAATGTTTGCCCTTCCTGTGTGTCTGGTAGGAGTTATGGGCTACTTTTTATGTTGAAATTTCAAATGAGCGAGGTGCCACGCCCACATATACTACATTACCTGCTATTGTAAGCTAATACATGACAAAATGGGTATACATATTGGAGAAACTCTAACAGCAAGATACCCTAAATTTTGTACAAGTAACTACAGTTTCAATATAAATATTTTGGATAAAAATAGGCGATCTAGCAAAAGTGGGTGTGACGCCTCCCATATAAAGTAAATACGAAAATCTGTATAAATCTGAAAACCTGTAACAGCTAGTCTCTCCCAATTTTTGTAGAAGTAATTTTAGTTTAAATCTAAATATTTTGGGCAAAAATAGGCGATCTAGCAAAAGTGGGCGTGACTCCTCCCATATAAAGTAAATACGAAAATCTGTATATCTGAAAACCTGTAACAGCTAGAGTCCCTCCCAATTTTTGTACAAGTAACTTTAGTTTAAATCTAAATATTTTGGACAAAAATCTAGGCAAATCTAGCAAAAGTGGTCGTGACTCCTCCCATATAAAGTAAATTATTAAATCTACATATCTAGTATACCAGAACAGTTAAACTACTTAAATTTTGTACGAATATCTTTAGGGTCAATATGATTTTTTTTTGACAAAAATGGGCGACCTATCATTAGGGGGCATGGCATCTTCCATACAAAGTAAATACGAAAATCTGCATAACTGGAATTTTTTACAAGTTCAGATGCACTGAACTTAAAGAGAATCCTTTAGTAGCTTTCTTGTCCTTTGGAAGACACTTGATTAGGTTTTTTTTTCGGGCGTAATTACTGGGAACCCAGGTCAGACATCAAAACGAAAAATATTTCTTCGGCGACTTCCTCTTAGCAGATTTCTGGCAAAGACTCTCGAGAGTAAAAATTGCCATGAAAAGCTTCTCAAAAATCTGTCGTTCGGAGTCGACTTTAAACTGTAGGTCCTGCCACTCATGTATAGAAATTAACGCACACAACATAAGTGGTGTGAGAAGCTAGGTCGTAATCCTAACTGAAGGATTGTAATGGCCAATTATGTATGTAATTACTGGGAACTGTACGGTATGGCGGTTATAGAAGTTGTCAGAATGATTAACAGCAGAAACTGGAACTTAGACAAAGAAAAGTGGAACTCAGATAGATTGAACTTTTTGAATCCTTTGGTATTTCCTATTAATAGAAAGAACAGTAGCTCTCTTCTCCTTTTTAAGGTACTTGATTAGGCTTTTAACGGGCATAATCGCTGGGAACTGTATGGTTGGATGTTTGTAGAAAGATAAAAAGCTGGAACTGAAACTTAGACAAAGGAAAGTGGAACCCAGATAGATTGAACTTTGAGAACCCTTTAGCCTTTTCTATTAATAGAAAGAACAGTAGCTCTCTTGTCCTTTTGGAAGGTACTTGATTAGGCTTTTAACGGTCGTAATTACTGGAAAATGCGCGGTATGGTGGTTATAGAAGTTGTCAGAATGATAAAGAGCAGGAATTGGGACTTAAGACAGCTTGATACACTGGTACTGGTTCTTACAGGGAATGCATGGATAAAGGTTCAATTAGTCGTGACATAATCGTAACATAATCCATAACCGTAAATTTACTATTAAAACAGCAATCAGTGCTACCATGGCCATAAACAGCTGTTTACGTTAATTGCACATACAAATGTATTTTTCAAAAGTACAAGAGTAAACAAAAAAAAAAAAAATGTGTATACATGTAAGTAAATTCAGCAAACAGCTGTTTATGGTTATGGCAAAAAACCAAAATTCAATTGGTACATATGATTATCGTTATGACTATGGCATTATGGTAAAAGTCACCTATAATCGAAAACAGTGATGTCCATAAAGTTGGTTAAAACAGCTGATTTATATGGTTATGGTTAAGTCACGACTAATTGAACCTTTATACTGCAGTTGTACCATAACCAGCTATGGCTTGAGAAGGACCCTTAGAAGCTCTCTTGTCTTTTGAAAGTCTTCTTACGGATATAATTAGAAGACACTGTACTGGACGTACGTATGTCTTAACGCATGGGTTTTCAAAATAATGGGCTATTGATGAAGCCATTGTACTACACTTTCAGTGAATGTCCTGCTGCTTAAGAAACTAGTTTTCCGAAAAGGAAAGAAAGTATTGTACCGCATGGCATCACCTTCTCTTGGTTTTAGTAAATTTCTAAGATTTTTTTTCTCGTTAAAAAATATTTTTAATTTTAATTTTAGAATGTTTTTTTGTTTTTGTTTTTCTCAATATTTTATTGTTTATTAATTAATATCAACGCCATCAATTGATTTCAATAGATGTACGTGCCAACAGCACTCTTTATCAATTTATGGAAAATTTTCCAATTAAAGAAATTGTTCAATTAAGAAGAAGAAAAAAAAGGGGGCCTGTAAGGCTTGACACTCACTACGACACTATTTGCGTAAATTCTACGAAACTAAACTGCGATGTTTTGATTTCCAAGTGACGCGTTCAATTGAAATGCACAGGCTTCGGACCACTTGTTGTCGTACGTAATAAATAAAACGAAATTCTTTCAAAATAAATTAAAAACAAAAACAAATGTTTTGTAAATCACAAATTATTTTCAATTATTTGTTATTGAGAAAGGTTTTTGTTTTATTTTTTTTAATTTTTATAAAAAAAAAGTAGAAAAATCGTGTGGCAACAAAACTTGTGTTCATTTTTGGGGGGGAATTTCTTTAAGGAAATCATTTAAAAGAAGAGAAGAAAGAAAGAAAAAATACCCGAAAATAGGTCACAGAGTTCAATAAAACAAAACCCGCTGCTGTACAAAAAGTAGTCACTGCTGATAAGGAAGATCTCTTTTGTTTGCTGTCAAATAGTGAAATAGGCCTCTATTTAAAGGGAAAGCGATTTTGAAATTTTTAAAATTAGGAGGAATTACTACAAAGACAGGATTACGACCTAGCTTTTCACACCACTTATGTTGTGTGCGTTAATTTTATACATGAGTGGCGAGACCTACAGTTTAAAGTCGACTCCGAACGACAGATTTTATGAGAACCTTTTCATGGCAATTTTTACTCTCGAGAGTCTTTGCCAGAAATCTGCTGAGAGGAAGTCGCCGAAGAAATATTTTTCGTTTTGATGTCTGACCTGGGATTCGAACCCGAGTCTTTGGTCTAATTAGCCAACACACTACCCACTAGACCACGGCGACTTCCTGACTACAAATACAGAGATTTCTAAAAGAAAATGGCTGCCATCAGGGAAAATCTAACATTTTTTGGTACATATTATCCTAGAACATCAGAAAATTACTTGAGCGGTGCAAACCCCCACATTGCCTTTGAATTACCAAATCCCTACTTTAAAAGTCCTCCGGTCTGAACCACAGACGACGCAGAATAATGCCTTACATATAGCCACGGAATTTGTAAAGATTTCATGAAGAGTTCCAAATATAGTCAGTGAAAAAGCACAACGAGCTCCCGACGAAACAATATACCATAGCTTGCTGTTTACCCTCCCACTGCAACCATCATATAGTCATAAACGGCTCTACTAATTGCCGTATTAGACACGACTTCAGAACCTTCAATAGGGTCATCATTCTCTTTATACCTACAACAGTGGACCTTTAGGTAGTAAGGAAAGCACAACGCTCCCTATAGCAAACGGCAGTATCTCGACAACAATAGACGAACTTAGCCACCACAAGAGGGTTTTAAATCAGCATCTACCACTAATCTGGGATAATAAAATGCAGCTACCCAGGGTTATTGGAACCATCTTGGCCCACCTAAGATCAGGAGAGGCAATAGGGCAAGGATTATTTCGGCGACCTTGGATCGCCGGCCCTCATGCAATCAAAGGACATATGATACGATACACCTTGCTTTCCTCGCAAATCGCAAATCAAGCTCACAAATCTAATTTTCTTATATCCACAGAGAGATATTTCCGGAGACAGCAGCAGAACTGCTACAACAGTAATATGAGTGAAGTGTTAGAAACCAGATTTAAATCTTTACTAAAGGACTGAAACAATTAAGCAAAGAAAGTAAGCAGTGCCGCAGGAGTGAGATTGTTTCGAGTGAAAAGTAATCACAGAGAACAGGACATAGAAATACTATCTGATAGTTAGATCCTACGGGGAAATATATTCATCCTGTAGGAATTTAAGGCAACGTTTCAATCAAAACTACAGATTATGCCACTACTGATGATGAGTATCAGCACGAATTAGATCTCTAAGGGATCCAGTTGTCTTCCTTTTTTTTTTTCTACAAAACCCAGATGGCTTGGTAAGGGGCCCATATAATCGTTATCTGAGAAAAATTAGGTTATATAGGTTGAAGGGGGACAGTACAATAAATGGTTTGATCGCTGTACCATAGTAGCTCTATAAAGCAAGAACAAAGGCCTTGAGCTCAATATTGCTTAGAAGGGTTTTGGGTTTAAAGATCAACTTATTTAGTAGATGAACCTGATGCAATGCTAAGCTTTCGTAATCGTTTTATTTTATTTATTATGCGAGTGTTTAAATCACTTTAATTACTTGCATTATCACTACTCACTAAATTAAATTATCATTTTGTCTAGTAGAAAAAAGGTATAAAAAATACGACGGTCGTAAAGAGTGTGTGTATCTAAGCTTTCTGCATTAGAAAGATAAGCCCCCACTAACTAGTGAATATTTTGGGGAAATTAAGACATTCCTAAAGAGCGATAATTTTTATAATTTTTTTTTTTATTGAAATACACTTCAAGAAATTTTATTTTTGACAATCTATTTATCTTAAAGATTTATTTTTTTTATTTAATTTGATTTTTAATTTTTATTTTTGGTCATTGGAGGAATAAATTATTTTCTCCATTTTTTCCCCCCTATTTTCTTGCTACCTTTAATTTTGTTTTCCCATCCTCAAATCTCTGCATTAATTTCAACACCTCTTTACCATAATCTTTGCATCTTCATTTCTACATTCAAACACCTTTCGAAAGTCATTTGCATTTCAACGCTTAAAATGCTTGCCGAAAAAAAATTCAAATTATGAGAGAGACACGTAAAGAAGACGGAGGGGGGGGAAGGGATGAGTTGTATTTAAAATGCCGCATGAAAAATGTGAAAATAAAACCTCTTTACCATTGCAATCAGCCGTAAGCCAAGCCAGGAAATCTCGATAATGGAAAACACACTCTAAAACATGCTGTTGTTGTTGGTAGTTCAAATACAATAAAATATGAAAGTAACGGTAGTTTTCTAACAGGCTGCAATGACATTAAGAAGGCACTAACAGAGAGGAAAACATTAACAGTTAGGAAGACGAATAAATGAAGAAGAATGAACTCTGGAGCAGCTGTCAGAGTCTCTGTTCGGCCAAAAATGCTGTCTGAACCTATAAATTGCCTTTTGAATCTCTAAAACCCGATGGTTTAAGAGGTTAGAGGTCGCATACATAAAGCGCCCCTTAAATTCTTCCAATGTTGACCTTAATGTCATTCACCTTAACCTCCAAAGATCTAAATACACGTTAACCGCCACAGATGCGTTGGATTTCTGGAGGCAATCGCTTAGTAGTCAGCCATTTCTAATGGTATGGGCTACAGATTAAGCTGCCTTTTTGGGCACGATCCTCTAAGAAAGAAGAAAGTGAAGGATTTTTATTTGCCCTCTTGTCAAGCATACATCTTCAATTGCTAGGTAAACCTAGAATATTCCTTAAAATTTGTAGCGCAGTTTTACACACCAACTTGTATAATAAAAATCCATTAAAATGTAAAAAAAAGTATTCGCGGCAGATTTAAAGGTTATGGATGGACAATGGCCAAAAGGTGAACAATTAATATGGAATCCCTTCATACACTTTTTCCCTTCCTTTTTTTTTTGTACACGATAATGCGGCTTTGATTTACCGCAAGGAAGTGAATCACTTTTTTTTTTGGAATTTATTTGGAGACAAAAATAAATTTGAATTTAGATTTTGTGCAACATTTGACCCTCTCCTAATAATTGAAGAGGTAAACGAATCTCATAATTTTAAATATTTTTCTTGTTTTTATTTTTGTTTTATTTTACCAACAGTAAATGTAAGTTATCGATTAATTTACTATAGAAATGAAAGTTATCAATAAATTAACTATAGGAAATGCAAGTTATCGATAAATTTACTACAGCAAACACAATAATTGATATATTTGCTATAGGAAATGAAAGTCAACGCTGCATTTACAATAAAAATGCGAATTATCGATAAATTATTCACTGCAGACAATCTATCGATAATTTGCATTTTATCATATTATCAATAAATTTACTAGTAGTAAATACAAATCATTGATAAATTTGCCATAGGAAATGCAAGTCATCAATAGATTTACTATAGTAAATGAAAATTATCGATAAATTTATCAATTCAAGTCATTGATAAATTGACTATAGCGAATGCGATTTATCGATAAACTTACTATAGTAAATTCAAATCATTGATAAATTTGCTATAGGAAATGCAAGTTATCGCTACATTTACAATAAAAATGCGAGTCATCGATACATTTACTGTAGTAAATGCAAATTATCGATAAATTTATAAATTCAAGTCATCGATAGATTTACTATAGTAAATGTAAATTATCGATAAATTTATAAATCCTCGTCATCGATAAATTGACTATAACGAATGCAAGTTATCGATAAATTTACTATAGTAAATCCGAATCAAAGATAAATTTGCTGTAGGAAATGCAAGTCATCGTTACATTTACAATAAAAGTACAAGTCATTGATAGTTTTACGGTAGTAAATGCAAATTATCGATAAATTTATAAATTCAAGTCATTGAATAAATTGTGTGTAGCGAATGCAAGTTATCGATAAATTTACTATAGTAAATGCAAATCATTGATAAATTTGCTATAGGAAATGGAATGGAATGGAAGCTACATTTACAACAAAAATCCAAGTCATCGATAGATTTACTATAGTAAATGTAAATTATCGATAAATTCAAATCATCGATAAATTTTGTGTATTGAATGTAAGTTATCGATAAATTTCCTAGAATAAATGCAAGCCTTAAATTATATTTTCGATTATTGCATCAGAAAGGGTAGAGTGATTCATTGATTTCTTTAGGATCTCACGACTTATTTGTCCTAAATATAGTATTAGTAACTGGACTTGTGATTGTAATTACGTCACACTGGTCTATTAAGGCACTATTCTCAACAGATTAAACTGCAGTTTAAGATCGCCAAATTAGCTAAGATCCGTAGAGGAAATAAAATTAATTTTTTTTTTTTTTACTTTTAAGTGCTTTATTGTGCTTGAAAATGTTGCGCTTTTTCTAATCAATAAACGTGTGTATGTGTTTTTACCCCATCTAAGTGCTGTAGAAATTGCTGCTAAAATGTTTCCCCAATAGTCCACACTTAATCCTGCCGTTTAGCATTCCAAAACCAGAATTGAAATTTCTTTTCAAATTTCCACCACAAGATCTCCAACAGCATTATGACTACTACGAAAATATAAGACGTTGCCAACATTATAAACAAGGAGCAGTGTATTCCAAGCCCACTTGTACTAAGAAAGCTGCTGGATAAATAGCAATTCAAACGGGTCTTGACCCAACGTCGATAATAGCGCCGATAGACACCCGATTCCCAAATACGTATTTGCCTGTAGGAAGAACGTTAAAGTAATTCAAACTGTTTCATCTATGGAAAAAGGGCACTCACTTCAATTTAATAATTTCGGTATATGAAGAATTCCTTGGCAAATGGGTATATAGGGCCTGTTCGGGTCTAAACAATATCTCATTAAGATCACAAATTTCCTCAGCCGTATAGGATTTCTCTACCAAACCATAGCCAGAAAAGGCTTCAAACACATAAACAAATCCGGGATTTTCTCTTACACGACGTAATCCCTCATCTACGGGTAGCCAAACACTTTTCGGATCATGTTTGGATTCGATTTTATTACGCTTGAAACGCTTAATTTCCGGTAAATTGGTAACCTTTAAAAAGGAAGCAATTGAGGTTCAATTTCGGCGGCCTTTAAAAGTAGAAAAAAAACAACACTCACATTTAAATAGGTTGTTGTATAGGGTAAAGCTTCCAATCCTACATCTAAATTGCTGTCCGCTAATTGGCCGACAGTTTTAATATTCGATTTAACCGGGGAGCCAAGTAATATCGCCACCACTATTGAGGTATAATAATTGTAAATAATAAATGTCATCAAGGATAGGGTTATAAACACAATACGCCCTCCAATGGAGGAGGGTATAATAAAACTGCCCTGATAACAGGCAGAGCCAAAGGAAATCAAGCATGTAGTTAAGAGCGAGGGCACAAAATCTACACACTTTTTCAATTTGTAAAACTCTACCGTAAAGGTAAACCACAGTAAAACGGCAGCCAATAACAATAGAGCACCGAAAAATATCCACACTTTTGTTGAGAACGGTTCCAAGAAGACGGCTCCCTGTATGCCTGAATTCTGTGGTGTACGAAACATGCAAACCTGGCGAAAATTGCCCAATTCCATCATGGGGCGTACATATGTCATACGTGGTAGATTGGATAGAAATGGAGAAGAAGATAGGTCAGCGGTTTGTTCCAAACCTATGGCACCAATACAACCGCCCCTAACCTGGGTGCGACTCCAGAGATCGGTGAAATTATAACGGAAACTGAAAATGATGAAAAGGAAGGTCAAAGTGGAAAAATACAAATAAGGAGGTAGGAGGGGGGGGGTGATGGACCTCCGTAGGACTTACTCGCATTCCAAGTTTTCCTGCAAAATCATAAGATACTGATAACCAAACTTGCAAATGGAGTCTATGTGGATGTCAACAGTGTCACGCAAATGGTTCAATAATTTCTCCTCTGAATTGTTTAAGGACATTTTCGTTACCTTAAGCAAAAAACAAGGTATGATCACGACTAACTGCCTTATAAAGAAAACACTTACCACCGTGGACACCCTCATTGTTAAGTCCCTTAAATACCAACGATGTTCATATTTTTCCTTCCTATGCAGGGAGGATAAATATTGCTTAAGACTACACTTTTCCCTTGAACATAAAACCTCCCGATCTATGGTGATATTCAATTTGCCGCCCAACTTAAAACCATTATTATACGCATCATACAATAGGAAAGAGGAATTATGAATGGAATTTATAATGCCACGACTAGGCATAACCAATGTAACATCGGCATCCACAGGCCATATTGAAATTTCCAAAGATTTCCTTAAAATTTTCCAAATCTCCTAAAGCATCATAGACAAGCCAATGGTAATGATTTTTGAAAAGCTTATCCTTCACTGGCCTAAAGAATAAAACCAAAAAAAAAATGCATTTTATTCCTCTTTAAAAAAAAGGCACCCCAGAAAAGGGCAACTTACCCTTTGTAAAAGTTGTAAAGAATTATTACAATTCATATCAATAAACACGCCTGTATGGGGCCTAGGATGTTGTAGTATCCGGGACTCTAAATCTTCACTGAAATTTACTTGATTTACTGGCCATAATTGGACATAAAAATTCTGCTGCATAGCCCTTTCCGTGAACATTAATTGTGCTTTGAAAGAAAATTTTTGATATTTTTGGTACTTTTTTTAATGGAATTTTATCCCTTTGGCTAAAACTTACATTTCATGCTCCAGCAATGCAAAATGGTCAACCATTTTATATGATTTTCCATGAAATTGTAAAATATGAATTGAATTAAAGCCAAATTAGCCATTTTCATTAGTACTAAAAAGTACTAAAAAAAGTACTTTTTTTAAAAAAATAAAAATTTAAAAAAAAAAAATTTTTTTTTTCACTTTTTCCACTCTTTTTTGAAAATTTCTCTTCAGAATTAAAATATTAACTGCTTAGCATTGTAAGCAAATAAAGCCTTTTTATACTTGTTTGTTTAACAATAAATTATTAAAATTTAATTTATTTAAATTGCCCTAATCTGGCCTGGCCTGGCCTGCCAGAACAAATATTTGCTTAATTTTGTTGGTTCACATTGTTGACAAGTTAAATGGCTGAAGACAGCTTAATTAGGCCTCGAATAGCACAGACCAGATTTTAAATTTAGGTTTTGAAGAAATTTTTTATGTTACAAACAAGAAAATTTCTAAGAAAAGTACTTTTTTAATTAAAAAAAAAAAATTTCTAAAAGGTACCATAAAGGAACTCCAAGAAAATATTTTTTTTCGACCTTTTTCCTTGAAAGGTACTTTTTTTCGAAAGGGAATTTTTTATCCCGGAATGGTACTTTTTTTTCAAAAAAGGTACCTCTTCCAAAAAATTTAAATAAAAAAATATTTCTAAAAGATATCTTATATATAAACTTCCCGTGGTTAATGGTTAACATACATACATAATTGGCCATTACAACCCTTCAGTCAGTATTACGACCTAGCTTCTCACACCACTTATGTCGTTTGTGCGTTAATTTTATACATGAGTGGCGGGACCTATAGTTTAAAGTCGACTCTGAACGACAGATTTTTGAGAACCTTTTCATGGCAATTTTATTTACTCGCAGTGTCTGCCAGAAATCTGCTGAGAGGAAGTCGCCGAAGAAATATTTTTTCGTTTTGATATCTGACCTGGGTTCCCAGTAATTACGCCCGCAAAAAAAACCTAATCAAGTGTCTTCCAAAGGACAAGAAAGCTACTAAAGAATTCACTTTAAGTTCAATGCATTTGAACTTGTAAAAAATTCCAATTATGCAGATTTTAGTATTTACTTTGTATGGAAGGTGCCATGCCCCCTAATGATAGGTCGCCCATTTTTGTAAAAAAAAAAAGATCATATTGACCCCAAAGATATTCGTACAAAATTTAAGTAGTTTAACTGTTCTGGTATACTAGATATGTAGATTTTATAATTTACTTTATATGGGGAGGAGTCACGCCCACTTTTGCTAGATCGCCTATTTTTGTCCAAAATATTTAGATTTAAACTAAAGTTACTTGTACAAAAATTGAGAGGGACTCTAGTTGTTACAGGTTTTCAGATATACAGATTTTTGTATTTACTTTATATGGGAGGAGTCACGCCCACTTTTGGTAGTTCGTCCCATTTTTGTCCAACATATTTATATTGAAACTGTAGTTACTTGTACAAAATTTAAGGTATCTTGCTGTTAGAGTTTTTCCAATATGTATGCCCATTTTGTCATGTATTAGCTTACAATAGTAGGTTATGTTGTATATGTGGGCGTGGCACCTGGGTGATTTGAAATTTCAACATAAAAAGTAGCCTATAACTCCTTCCAGACATACAGGAAGGACAAAAATTTTGTCTAATAAGCCAACACACTACCCACTAGACCACGGCGACTGTTAGTGGTTAAACTACTCCGAAATTGAACGATTGAAATTAATGAAAGTTTTTGTGCATATCGGATAGGTCTGAGAACCGGACAACATCTATTTTTCATATCCCTAAATGTTAAGAAGGCATGGCAAATCATTAAAATTGAATATTTAACTACATATTGATCGTAGATGAATAAAACTTTGGTAGGTAAGTTCGTAGAGGACATGACAACCCTCCCCCTTCTAGTGATACCCATAACACTTCAATCTACTGAACGGATTTTAACCCTCTCTTTTTTGTTCGAAAGCTTATTAGAAAAAAAAAATAAAAATTCGTTATAGCAAAAAGTAGGCGTGGCAAACCTTTAAAATTAAATATTTAGGAACATAGTGATTGTAGGTGAATGCAATTTGGTGGTTAGGTTCGTAGAGTCGATATCGACAATCCCACCAAAAATGGGTGTGACAACGACCCTCTCCCGTCAAGTGATACCTACACTAATTAAATTTTTATCCCTGAATTGTACTTTTTTCTAAAACAGGTAGCTATTTCAAGAACATAACAAACACTTAAGTTGAAGGCGGCCTATTGCGATACCACATTCTTTCATTTCTGCTGACATTGGAACTTTTCGGAGATTCTGATGAAGGCTACCAGAAAAGTACTTTTTCAAGAGGGAATTTTAACCCGGAATTGTATTTTTTTTTCTAAAACTGGTAGCATTGAAACTTTTTAAAGCTTCAAGGAAGTCATTTGGACGGAGATATATTAGTGAGATGATCTGCATAGAGAAGAAGTCCAATTACTTTAATCTGCTACGGCATAATACTAGGACGCAACCAAGATATGGAAGACATTTGCTTTCTCTTTCTCGTCTCTGCAGTTCCTGCACGAAGTATTAAGCGTAACACCAATACCAAGTACCCAAAATGTAGAGTGCTGCTTAGTACTTCCAAAAGTCTGAACTTTCTCCAATTCTGGCAGGGTTCTTACTTACTTAATTGACCACCAACAACCCGATTAACGGATTTCATGCTGCCGTAATGCATCTTTCCAGGAGCTTTTGCTTCTTGCGCGCAGATTTGGAGATCTCGATGGAGTTTCCGCGATTTGGTCCTTCCAACTCCAACAAAGTTGTCCTCTTTGCCGACTTCCGCAGGTTCCCGCATCAAATACCTGTCCCGCCGAAGCATCCTCCTCTATCCGAACGACATGGAAGAGCTTGCGCAGCCGCTGGATATTAATACGCCGCACAACGTCTATATCGTTGAGGAGCTCATATAGCTCACTCATCGGATATGGAAATCATCGCTCTGGCCCGAAGATCTTATGTAAGACTTTTCTCTCGAATACTCTGAAGGCGGCTGCATCAGTGCCTCTGCACCAAAAGCACGGGGAGAATGAGCATCTTGTAGAGCTACCAGATAGTTCTCTGCTACTCAATTACCTATTGAGACCATAATAGCACCTGTAGGCAACTGTGATCTTGAGTTTGCTCTCCAAATTGTAATAATTTTTGGTAAGAACGGAGAAGTCAAGATTGATAAATTCCAAAGATGCTAACTAGGACTACTTTGCTGAGTTTTTTTTAGAGGCCCGAATTTTTATTTTTTCTCAAAACTACGCAATAGTTCTACTATGTTGTTATTCTTGGTGTCATTATTATAGGATTTAACCTTTTGACGGACAGTGACGTCTATAGACGTCATAACAAGGGTTTCTGGGGGGACATGACGTATATACACGTCATAAATTGTATCTTGCCAAATAACGGAGATACAGCAAGGCCTTCTAAAAATTTTGGTGTCCGTCAAAGGGTTAACAAACTGGTATAAATAAACATGTGAGGCAACATGTTTGATGCAACAAATTAGGCATGAGTACATTATGCAACAGGTCTTCAAAGCACGTGGCCAATATGTTTACCTTCAAAATGGACCGGCGCACTGAGTACTTTTTGTCTCTCCACAAAGAAATATTAAAATGCAGCGCTTTTATTAGCAAAATCCCAGAGATGTGATTCAAATTGTTGCCTTATAGAAATCATAATTTAAAGAAATATTTTCAGGATACTTTCTCCATCCCCCAAAGTACTATTTTCTTACTCACTTGTAGACCAATAATCAACACCAGTTTAATGCTTTTTGAAATTGTGTTTTACTACTTTTCGTTCTAATCTCTAATAAATGTGCTTAAAAGTGCCTTTAAGTTTTCATTTAAAATTTCATTCCTTAAACTCAGTTCTCGTGTTCCATCATATCCTCCCGATCCATAGCCAATTTGAGGGCCCTGTTATCCTTACAACGATGCCATAAGATCTCCACTGTAAATATTGCCAAAACCATAAAATAACCACAGACCAGCATCATAAATAAAGGAGCCGCATATTCCATGCCCACATTGATGAGAAAATTATTCGAAAAACAATTCAAATGGGTGCGTACCCATTGGCGTCTATGTTTCGAATGGACACCAGTCTCCAAAATGCGCATGAGCCTGAGAAAAAAAGAGACAAAGGGGGAAGAAAAAAGTACTTTACACTCCGCTTTAATATGCTGCTTCTGTGGTACCCTACTTTAGTCTAACGATTTCTTTGTAACTGGAATTCCTATGTAAATGGGTGGCCAATTGAGTGTCCGATC
This sequence comes from Sarcophaga peregrina, assembly GCA_014635995.1. NCBI lineage: Eukaryota > Metazoa > Arthropoda > Insecta > Diptera > Sarcophagidae > Sarcophaga > Sarcophaga peregrina. The sequence continues at coordinate 7,928,904 of CM025792.1, read as the reverse complement.
TGAAGAGTATCTCATTTAAATCGCATATTTCATGGGCTGAATATTGATTGTCGATCAGGAAATATCCTGTGGACGTTTCAAAAATGAATACAAAACCGGGTTTATCACGCATTTTGGTAATGCCATCCTGGGCCGAATACCAGAAATTCTTTTTCTTCTCGATTTTACGCTTTACAAAACGACGTACATCGGGCAATGTTGAGAACTACAAAAAATGGAAAGTAGTACTTCATTAAGTAGTTTTTGAAGTTAACTTTGAAAGTATTTTTTAGGTACTTCCACTTCTATGTTCTAAGGGAAATTTTCATTTTTAGCTACTATCTTACGGTATTTCACTAGCACTTTTTAAAGTTCACCTTTAAAGTACTTTTCAGGTACTTCTTGAACTATATTCTAAAAGTATTTTTCCCTTGAAAAACGTTTTGAAGGAAGTTATTAATTTTTAGGTACTTTCTTACGGTATTTCACAAGTAAATACTTTTTGAAATAAACTTTTAAAGTACTTTTTAGGTACTTCTTAAACTATTTTCCAAAAGTATTTTCTCCATTGACGAACGTTTTGAAGGAAATTTTTAATTTTAAGATACTTTCTTACGGTATTTCACAAGCACTTTTTTACCTTCTAAGTACTTTTTAAGTACTTTTTAAACTATTTTTTAAAAGTATTTTTCCCTTAAAGAACTACCTGAAGCTTGACTTATATGTCAAGCGGTGTGCAGCGCGTAGTGCCCTACGCCTGAGGGAATCGGGTTGTTGGAAACAGCGCTCGATAGGTCACACCAGAGTTCTGAGTACCGTCTTTCCTGACGGAAGGTACGGACTTTCGGGAAAAGCCACTGATTATATTGTGCCTGAGGCTATGTTCCTACCTGGTTTGAGAATACTCATACCGGATAGGGCACAATGGAGTGGTGGGGTACTCCAGGGGCAGAGTGGTATACCCATCTTCATAGATGGGTCTAAGTTAGGTGGATGTACAGGTGCTGGCGTTTTCTGTAAGGAACTCGGTTTTGAACTCCACTTCAGGTTGAATGATGACTGCAGCGTTTTTCAGGCGGAGATTTTCGCAATACTGAAGGCTATTGAGGCCATAGCTGGTGACCCATCTTTGGATTCGGAATCTTACACGATCTTCGTTGACAGTCAGGCTGCCCTTAGGGCCATTGCGTCGGTCTGGTGCAAATCACGGCTCGTTCGCGAGTGCAAAGAGTCGTTGCGGAGTTTTGGACAGGACCGTATCCGTCTATGCTGGGTTCCGGGTCACAGCGGAATACTGGGCAATGAGACGGCGGATGCCTTCGCTAGGTTAGGTTCGTTAGGTTGGTTAAGGCCAGCTTAAGGTTGGTTGTCGGTTTTATCACGGGGCACTGCGAGATTAGGTCGCTGACGGGGATCTGAAACAGATCCCAGCCGGACTATTGCAGGGTATGTTGCGATGAGGAGGAGTTGGAGACTGTCGAACATCTCCTCTGCAACTGCCCAGCCCTTGGTAGGTTGAGGCTGATGACCCTTGGCAGGGCCTTCTTTGAGAACTTGAGTTCTGTGTCGAGAGCCGACATCAAGGCTCTCCACAGATTCATTAGCAGCTTGGGCTGGTTGAGAGGTGCTAGGGCTTCATAAGTGTAGTCGCTGTTTGTGTCTGTTGTTTTTCGTTCCTCTGTTTCCTATTCTCCCTCCCATAACTATAAAGTATTTTTCCCTTTGCGAACGACAAGCTAAATTTTAAATTTGAAAGTACTTTCTTATGCATGTTTTAAAGTACTTTTCAATGTTTGTTTAGGTAATCTTTTGAAGAATAATTTGCTGTACCTTCAAGGGCTTTTAAAAGTACCTTCTTAAGGACCTTTTTGGATTTAATCTTTTTTAGAACATTTCAAAGAACTTTTTCACATTTTTAAGTAATTTTTCAAGTACTTTTATAGGCTTTTTTAAAGTAATTATTACAAGTACATTTAAAAGTACTTCTTTTTACTTTCTAAGTACTTTTTAGGTCTTAAAACGTACTCTTCAAAGTACTTTTAATTTTTTTTTTCCAGTTTTTTTTTGTTTAAAAAAGTGGTTTAAGCTCAAAAAGTGCCTATACTCTTTAAAAAAGTACTCTTTTTTTTTCCTAACCTCTTTTTTAAATCCCTCCATTCTACTTACATTCAAATACGTGAACGTATAGGGCATTGGCTCTAAACCCACTTCCAAATTCGAATCAGCCAAGCCTCCCAATGTTTTTATTTTCGATTTAACGGGTGAACCCAGCAAAGAGGAGACCACAACCGAGGTATAGTAATTATACATAATGAAACTAATCAAAGACAATGAAATAAAAGCCAAACGTCCGCCCATCGAGGAGGGTATCAAAAAACTACTCTGGGCACAGGCAGAGCCAAAGGAAATCAAACACGTGGTAAGCAAAGATGGTACGAAATTTATAAAACGTTCGCCCATTTGATGATATTCCACCGTAAACGTTAGCCATAGAAAAAAGGCAGCCAAAGCCAATATAATGCCGAAAATAATCCAAACTTTTAGTGCTAAATGGTTCCACAAAAACACGGCCTTGTATGCCCGAATTGCGAGGCGTTCTAAACATGCACACCGAACGAAAATCGCCCGTTATGGCTATAGAAGTAAGAAAACGAAAGCGTCCGGGACTCATAAAGCAAGGAGCAGAAGCCAAATCCGCAGAATCGCTAACTAAGGCGCCTACAATGCCGCCCGTGTAATCCACATCGGTCCAGCGATCGTGATAGGTACAGTTGATGCTTGAATTGTAAAAAAGTAAAGAACGAAAAAATTGTTTTAAACTAGAATTTCTCGAAGTGTACCACCAAGTCAAACACACACACTCACTTGGTATATAAAGATTCCTTTAACAGGGTAAAAACTTGTATACCCAAGCGAGATAAGGGATCGATATGAAAATCCTTAGGGGTCATTAAGAAATTATGAATATCCTCCTCCGGGGCATGTAAATCATATCGAGTGGCCTTTTTAAACAAGAAAACAAAATTTTTTTTACCATTTTATCGCTAAGAAAGCTTTCAAAATTCTTACTATTACGGCCACTCTCATTGTTACATCCCGTAAACTCTCCCGATTACCGTATAACGATCGTTTATATAAATCCGATAAATACTTGGAGAGTTGGCAACCCGTAACATTACATTGCATTTCATAATTCACGGTGATATTTAAAGAGCCTCCAATAAACCAGCCATTATTGTACACATCGAAGGCTTTATAGACGGTGGTACCATTAGCTACATCGGATTGTATTTGTAAAGGTGGGGGTATGGGTACCATGAATGTCATTTCCGTATCCACAGAGAGGTTAACCTGTTTGAATTTGTCAAAGAAACGTGAAAAGTTGGCCTTGTCATCGTAGACAAACCAATTAAAACGATAGTTGTAGAGACGTAAGTGACTGTTCTGGAATATAAAAATAAAAAGTACCAAATAAAAGTACCAGAAATCGAAATAAAACAAAAAAGTACGCAATTATGGTGCAAATTCTAACACGATTAGTACCAGCAAAAATGAGTACTAATTATCAATTAAGGAAAAGACATATTGTCCCTTTTCCCAGAAGGCATACTGTGGTAATGCTGTTGATAGGGCCATTTTGTGAAGAGTATGCGGAATAATGACCAATACCTGCGGCCGTTGCTAAGCTAAAGACACAATAATCCTTGCAGTTGTCCTGTCTGATTGGCTTTAGAAACGAAACGGAAAAGGCGTAAATTTTTATGGAAATTGATGCAACGCAAACGCATAGGAAAATTCTCAAGGGAGTTTAGACTAAGAATATCAAAGGCACTATCAAAGCAGTGCAGAATTTACCACGCAAAAGTCCCTACGATCAAGAAGGCTATAGAGTAACCTGAGCGAATATCTGTTGTTAAAGGCTTAAAATCCTCATTACCTAAGGGCCTTCATTCTCGTTCATGTCATTACCATTAGACGGCTGAACAGTTTGAATAACAGAGCCCATTGACGTTTAGGGGAGATGGATTTATCAAGTCGGGTACTGCTCTGGAAGCGTGGTATTAAACTATAGGAGAGTCGCAATGCTCACACTACACCTAAGAACTATGAAATCATTTGTTGATGTTAGTCCCTTTTCCAAAGAGCAACAGAAAGTAAGGTATTTTGAGGCCACCCTGCATACCATGACCATGAGGTCACCCTGCATACCATTGCATACAACGTATGAAGTAATTGGCAACGGAGTCAGTAAAAGTTCAGTCTCTTTTGTGTGAAGACGCGATGTGTTTGAAGATAATAATTATGGTTTGAAGATCTCCGTTACAAAGATCTGTCGAACAATTATCTAGTGAGGTCACCCTGCATACCATGTCAGTATACCGTATGGAGTAATTGGCAACGGAGTTAGTAAAAGTTCAGTCACTTTTGTGTGAAAACGCGAAGTGTTTGAAGATAATAATTATGGCTTGAAGATCTGCGTTACAAAGATCTGTTGAACAATTATCTAGTGAGGTCACCCTGCATACCATGTCGTATATCGTATGAAGTAATTGGCAACGGAGTTAGTAAAAGTCACTTTTGTGTGAAGAGGCGATGTGTTTGAAGATAATAATTAAAGGTCTGTCTACCTAGTGATTTGTTATTGTTTACCCCAAAAAAAAAAAAAAAAAAATGTAAACAGGAATAACAACTGAAGCAATTGTTGTTGTTGACATCAAGTTGAGAACAATACAGAATTTGATTAAAATTAAAACCAAATTGATTTTTATTTGCAATCTATATATGAGGTTATATTTTAAACGTTTTTAAAAAGTAAAAAAAAAACGTAATAATTGGTGTCAGAAGTGGGAAAAAGTATAACTTGGGGTAATTTCTAGACATAAGGAGACCTTTAAATAAAATGAAATTTGGCGTAATTAAAACTATATGAACGAAATTGGATATACAAGACGTTTTCTCATGAAAATTTTATTAAATTTGTCGTAGGCCCCACAGCATTAATGTATTAACACACACAACATGAGTGTAAAGTTTAAGAAGCTAAATTGGTACCTTTGCTAAAGGGTTACCGTGGCGAATTAAGTAAATAAGTAGTCAGACCTAGGAAAGATTGTCATGGTAGGAGTTCTGAGACGTAACAACTAACCTTAACCAGCTGTAGTAGTATAATAAAGACATAAGCACCACAACTACGGATGTACTGGCAATAATTTTTATATTTTTTTTTGTTTTAATATTACCTCATCGATAAAATTATCCGTTTGATTACAATTCATATCCATAAAGGTACCCAATTGCGGTCGATTGTATTGTAAATAGCGGTCATTGTAATTATGCAAGGCCACTGTATCATTTAAATTAACATACTGCACGTAGAGTGAGTGGTGGGTAGAAGCAATTAAAGAAAATCGATAAACAGCTAAACAATAAATGAAAAATTTAAAAAATTTTATAAAAAAAAAATTAGAAATTCAATTTAATTTTCTTACTTTCCTTGGACCAACAATGAAATAAAACAATGCAGGACAATTTATTTTTAAGAAAATAATGCAAAATTAAATGAAATAAATTCAAAGGCAAAGACAAAGACATTTTATGTCCAAAAACTTAAGCTGAAGGCTGAGCTAAATAAACTGCAAAAGTTTCTAGTGGAATTTAAGGCTTTTTATACTCCTGAAAATAGTTTGGGATTTTTTTCTTTTAATTTTTGAAATATTTTTTTGACAAAATAATGGCGATTTTTCTTAACAATTTTGCTTGTAATAAACCTTTCAAAGCCTTCTTTTTGTTTTAAATAAATTATCAAGCGAGTGAAAGAAAAATTGCTCAATTAGCGAACACACTTAATCAAAATTAAATGGGCGGTTTTACAACAATAACAACAATAGCAACAGAGGCAGTCATGAATCAACAAGTTTTCAATATTACATTCACTATCAATATTATGAGTGAGTATGCGCCTAACGTAATGGCGCCAAAATGTAGGCAATGAATATTTTTATGAATGAATTTTTTACACTGTGACGTTGAGCCGCAATGTCTGAGTATGTGTGTGCTAGACGAACAAGCATGCTGTTATTTTTTCTTTATTTTCTTTTTTTTATGCGTGTGTGTCTCGTTTTTTATATTTTTAAAACAAAATTGTCTTGTCTACTTTTAGGGATTTAAACATATTAATACGACTTTAGTCTTCTTAGCGATTTTGGCGCGTTCGTTTGGTTTTTAAAGCGTTTGAATTTGAAATCTCAGAATTAAATTGCAGAAAAAAAAAGAATTATAAACCGACGGAAAAAGTGTTTTGGTATTTAAAAACAACCGAAAATAAAAAAATTAAACACAAAATATAGAAAAAAGAAAAATAAAATTCAATTGAATAAAATTGAATTAAAGTGACGAATAGGTTAAAAAAAATTATAATTAGGCAATTTTTGTTATTCAAAATTAATTTTTATTTTTTTTTTTTCATAAAAAATTACTGGAAAAAATTACGAAAAACAAATTTAATGTGGTGGATGAATTTAAGGCGTAATTTATAAAGTTGTAATGTTAAAAAGTAATGCATACTTTTAGGATTTAAAGAATTCATTAAATAAATAAATTGAAAAATATAAGAAATATTGAAGCATACTTTTTGGAGTTGATATTAATATTATTATAAAAACGAGTTTTTATAATCATTTATCGGTTCCAATAGTACAATCAAATAGAACATATAACGAGCTATGGTTTGGGTGATTTGATTCTAATGCATAGACCATGCTTTGGAGTTGAGGTTGTAGACATTTTAGACATGGTCTTTGACATTCTAACCTCATGATAAAGAAAAACTTTCAGTCTAACATCACTATGTTACCATAAAAATTGCTACAAAAAAGTGCTAAAAGTGTTATAAAAAATTTTCTGCAATCCTTTCTACTAAAAAAAAAAAATATATGTCACTTAAACAGACTTCTATTTATTGAAGCAATAAATTATTTATTAATATTTTTTTGTCTGTGGATTTTCTACTTATTAAATATTGACACAATATTGAAAAAAACTGCACTAAAAGTCACTTCAAAACAAAAACAACAACGTCAAAAATTGGCAAATTTACTTAAAGCGACCAAAAAAATTATATGCAAACACCTAAATGTAGGCAATCAATTCAAGTTGACAAACAAATAATAAGAAAAAAAAAAAATAAATAAAAATGGTGATGCAGGTATATTGTGTTTAATTAATAATAACTTACAAAATTATTCCCGTTTAGTTATTCAATTCAATAAATTCATTTTTTTTTTTCAATAGCAATATTTGTCGTACAGAATTGTCGATAGAAAAAATTTTCTATCAAGAATTTCTTGAGAGCAGTAATTTTCTATGGAAAATGAAATGAAAGAAAAATTTCTATAAAATAAACTTCTACTGAATATTTTCCATACCCACAATTTGCTACAGAAAATTTTTTCCAACAAGAATTTTTCATGGAAAATATTTCGATAAAAATATTTTCCCTTAGAAAACGATTCGATAGTTAGAATTTTCTACAGAAAAAGATTTGATAGCAAGAATTTTCTACAGAAAAAGATTTGATAACATAATATTCTATGAAAAATGTTTCGGTAACAACAACTTTCTATAGAAAATATTTCGATAACAACAATTTTCTATAGAAAATGTTTCGATAACAACAATTTTCTATAGAAAATGTTTCGATAACAACAATTTTCTATAGAAAATGTTTCGATAACAATTTTTTATAGAAAATGTTTCGATAACAATAATTTTCTACAGAAAAAGTTTCGATGACAACAATTTTCTACAGAAAAAGTTTCGATGACAACAATTTTCTACAAAAAATGTTTCGATATTTTATGTCGATAACAACAATTTTCTATAGAAAATTTGTCGATAACAACAATTTTCTATAGAAAATATGTCGATAACAACAATTTTCTATAGAAAATATGTCGATAACAACAATTTTCTATAGAAAATATGTCGATAACAACAATTTTCTATAGAAAATATGTCGATAACAACAATTTTCTATAGAAAATATGTCGATAACAACAATTTTCTATAGAAAATGTTTCGATGACAACAATTTTCTATAGAAAATGTTTCGATAACAACAATTTTCTATAGAAAATGTTTCGATAACAACAATTTTCTATAGAAAATGTTTCGATAACATCAATTCTCTAAAAAAAGTTTTTGTTTTTAGGTTTTTAAATTATCTTTTATTATTTTTATATTATTTGTATTTAAAAAGCTTAAATAAACTAAAAAGGCTATAGTTCTTTAGTCAAGTATTATTTTTACACTTTTGCTACAGAAAATTTGCTCTAACAAGAATTTTTCATGGAAAATTTTTCGATAACAATATTTTTTCGTAGAAAAGGATTCGATAGCTAGAATTTTTTACAGAAAAAGATTTGATAGCAAGAATTTTCTACAGAAAAAGATTTGATAGCAGAAATATTCCATAGAAAATGTTTCGATGACAACAATTTTCGATAACATCAATTTTGTACAGAAAATTTCGATAACATCAATTTTCTATAGAAAATGTTTCGATAACATCAATTTTCTATAGAAAATGTTTCGATAACATCAATTTTCTATAAAAAATGTTTCGATAACATCAATTTTCTATAGAAAATGTTTCGTTGACAATAGAAAATGTTTCGTTGACAACAATTTTCTATAGAAAATGTTTCGTTGACAACAATTTTCTATAGAAAATGTTTCGTTGACAACAATTTTCTATAGAAAATGTTTCGATAACTACAATTTTCTATAGAAAATGTTTCGATAACAACAATTTTCTATAGAAAATGTTTCGATAACAACAATTTTCTATAGAAAATGTTTCGATACCATCAATTCTCTAAAAAATGATTTTGTTTTTAGGTTTTTAAATTATCTTTTATTATTTTTATATTATTTGCATTTAAAAAGCTTAAATAAACTAAAAAGGCTATAGTCCTTTAGTCAAGTATTCTTTTTACACTTCTTTAATAACCATTGCCTATTTTAAGGCTGCAAGTATTTCTGTTTATTTATTTTTATGCATTTCTATTTATTTATATAATTTTTAATGTTTGTTTGTAAGCGTCAAATGTCAACTCACTAACGAGTGCCAATATTCGTAATTAGTCTTTCCGTTTGTCCTAGTGTCACAATTAAAATCATTGCGTTTAAAATAGTTTTCTTAGCTTTTTATGTAAACAAAACTTGAGTTTTCTATTAAAATACACGAATTCATCATTATTATGTTTTGGCTTTAACACTTTTTCTACTAATTAAAGGTGTCGTTACACTTGAGAAATAATTTCTGGCATTATTTTTATTATGCGCCTACAAATAGGCAGTTACAAAAATAAATATTTTTTATTTAACTTTTTTTTATGAAATTTTTGTTCTTACTTTAAAAGAAAGGCTTTATGGCATTTCTTTTCATTTTAAACTTTGTATTGTAGAATCAACAATAGTCAGCAGTTAACAATTGTACTAAAAGGCCTAAAAGTATGCAAAACAATTATTACTGCCTGTTATTTAACCTTAAAGTAGTTTTTTATGGAAAGGTTTTTGGCTGCTTATTTTTCATTGTTTTACTACTGGAAAGTTGAATAGTCTTTAGTTTTTTAATAAAGAAGTGAATACAGCAAAAGTTTTCTTGTTAACGTAAAAAAAGAGCAGTTTCAACTTGTTTAGCGGTTAAATGTTATTAAAATAAGTTGAGAAATTTTTAAACAATTTTTCTAAATAATTTTTAATATTTTTTATGTTCAAAATTAGTTTTAAAGAATTTTTATTTGGAGCTTATACCCTAAAATTGAATAATTTGTTAGCGATATAAAGGGTTTAACCTTAAAGTATACTTTAAATAGATTTACTAGCACCTTAATGTAGGCAATTTAACTTATTTAACATATGACTATACTATGAATTTAGTTTTTTGAAATATAAATTCTTTAAATTGATTTGAATAATGTTTTTAAAATTTATTTTATGATTTCTATTCAACCACATATCGACCGCAAATATTAATAACAACCTATTAAAGCAATTAAAAAGGAAAAATAAATTTCAAATGTTAATTGTTTAAATTGCTTCTTATATTTTTTGCTTTAATTATTTCATAATAATTTAATTTAATTTTGAAAAGCTTATACAAAACCCCACTCATTTAAGTGTTTAAATATTAATAGAGAGTAGCAGTAATTCATTGCATTAAACTGAAACCAAATAAATTTATAACAACTGCTCCCTGAAGTGTATTTTCAAAATAAAAAACTGAACAAAAACTCAATAAAATTAAAACCATATTTAGTAAGTAATTGGCGTTTAAAACACAAAATATGACACACTGTTAATGAAAATAAAACTACGGCAACAATAAATTCATGTTGAACCACAAAAAAGCGTGTAATTTTTGATTTTATAAATTTTTAATATTAAAAAATATTGTTTGAAGTTAACCTACAGGGGTTTAAGTTATAAGAAGTTAGAACTTTAAACTAAAAAAGTCGTTAAGACGTTACTTTCCCTTATGTATCCCTGATATTAATTGATTTCAACCTAAAAGTATGCTATAGATTTTTTAAACCTTAACATTACATTTTACGCCTAAAATCTTACTTGCTTCATTGGCCGTTAAAACTCTTCAGTCAGGATTACAATCTAGCTTTTCACATCAACCATGTTGTGGTCACACCGACCATGAGTGGCGGTCGTACAGTGTCAAGTGCCATAAAGTAAATTTCTAAAGAATGGACCACATGAGCTGAGCAAATGTAGGGATTAATTTTCCCATAACTATAATCACTAAGTCTACAGCTTAGCAAACAACGGAGCTTTAACATTTAGCTGTTATTAAAATATCAGCTCACCTAAAAGTATGCTTTACCTTTTTCTGATTTCTTTCAGTAACAATTTTTAATATAAAAATTATAAAAAAAAACTATATTGAAAGTTTTGCAAAAGTTTCTAATTTCTACTAAAATATCAACATTAAAAAGTATGCTTTATTTTTTTTTGCTTTTCAGTTAATTGTTTCAACTCCTAAAATTATATTTTATTTTATCTAACATCTTAACTAGATAAATTACGCCTAACACACTTCCTCTACTTTAAAACGCCATTCTAATCAAGCCTTTAATTATTATTACAAAATATTGTCTCCCCAAAGTATGCTTTAATTTTCTGCACCCAACAAAGTATGCAATATTGGAAATCAGCTTCTCTGGTTTTCCCTGTTTTTAATTTTTCTCGTCATTTCATGCAATTTCTAAATGTATTTCGCAAAACATTTTCTAGCATTACGTTTATGTGAATATGAATGAAACTGGAGGCAACCACCTCCTCTCTAGGGATGTAACTGGGCAGGCAGCTGCTTTGCGACATAAAAATGTAAATTTTTACGAATTTTTTTGCATCCCAAAGCAAACAAAATCGAGTAGAGTGCGGTAGGTAAGGTGGAAAATCTGTTATTTGGTCAAGTAAAACAGGCTGGAGCAAGACAAGATTTGTGGCGGCTGAATTGCATTTAATTAAATTGCATTTCAATGATGAAACAGTGAAGCACAAAAGTGGAGACTAAAATATAAGCTGAAAATATAATGTCACGAAAATTTTTTAATGATTTTTCTATTTGGAGGTCTATTTACTTACTTAGCTTAGCATTACTGGAAAGCTAAAACAAACCTGTATTTGACTGACTGTAGCCGCTTTACAAAATTATATGGAAGTAAAGAAAAAACTTGAATGCTCAAGTGAAAGTTTCAAAGGGAATGAAGCTTCCGTATCGAACTTATATCGCCCCTAATTTCGCTTATTAGGCTTATAATTTCAAAACCTCTTTAAATGATTTTCCAACGAGTCTCTTCAAAATTTCCTTTTTCCCATGAGAACTACATTTCGACGCCTCCGTTCCATAACATTCCAAGACGAAAAAGTGTGTTTAAAGTTATGAGCTCTCAAAGTTTTTACGCGATATCTCGTAAACTATATAAAATGCCTCATTATTTATTTCATTGTTTGTAGTAAAATATTAGTAGAATTTTTATTGTAGTTTCTGAATTTACAAATTTTAATCGGATCCTAACTAAAAATGACATAGAATTTTTTAGCACGGGGAAAATATTGACGATTGATCGTCTAAGTGTACTTAGGATGTTTTTGATAGATTTATTTGTGTTTTTTTCCAAACAGAAAAATACTATGTACACTTACACGCACAAAATTATTTTTTTAATTCGGGGAAGAACCTTTTAACTACACTTACAGACAGTGAAAAAAGCACACGGAACTTACCAAGTATACATAGAAAACACAACGTTAAGAAATATCCCTTCCACAACATTCTAAGTCAACTTAGATTTCAAGACAATTTAAGAATTTCCAAGCAAAAGTGTTCTAAGTGTACTGACTACACTTTAGAATGTGAAACTTTCACGACTATATGTGTATACTAAGCAGATTTTTCCATATAACTTCGGAACGGATCTGCGCATCTTAATCAAATTTTGACAGTATTTAAGTTAGAGAATGTAGAATTTAATTTAATTAGCAAGAACATTAAAAATATTCTAAGAACATTTAGAAAGTTATAGAATGGAGGCGTCGATATGTCATCTGCATAGCTTTAGCAGTAAATGCTCACTTCAGGAGAATTTTATCAAAAATTCATCTACTACAAAGCTTCACATTAGTGGTGAATAAGATAAAAAAAATACTACAAAATATTTCCAAAGGAATTATATTACTTCTGTTTCTCAAAAAGAAAAAATACAAAAAAATAATGTTTTTTAAGCATTTCCAACAGCATTCATGTATTCGAAGGAATCTCTCAAGGTTTAAATATTTAATGGAAATTTTTAAAATCTATTCTTCATTTTCAATAGATGGCCAATTGTTAAAAAATGCGATATAAAATGAGAAACATTTAAAATCCTCTCAGCAGAATCCAGAAGAGTTTTATCTGACAGTAGAGAAAATTGAAAAAAAAAAAAAAAATTTCCCATTCGAACTTTAAACTGTAGATCACCCCCCCGCCGCATTTTTTGGATAAAAATTTGCGTTCTCACCATGGGTGTATAAAATAGAAATAATATTTCTAATAATAATGCAAATAAAATGGTGACAATAATTAAAAAAAAAAAATTAAAAATCAAATTTTAGATAAATATTACGAGAATTTTTTTAAATAAAATAAAAGAAATAAACACTTACCGTTAAATAACTCCTTAACGCCTTTACTTGGTTTTTTGCTGTGCTCTCTAAAATTTCTCCAATAAGCGGCAACATTGTTTGGTACTCAGCAGAACTTTGTGAAGAGTGAGATGAAAATATTTTATGCAATCCTCCTTAATATCGATTGTATTGTTTACAATTTTTTTTCTCTAAGCAAGAACAACAACAACGACAATTTTAATAGTAACGCACAACAATAAAAACACATACAACGAGAACATTTTAATTTAACGAACGACAACTTGCATGGAAACACACTCGATTACAGAAATATTTTTTATTCGAGGTTTTCATAATAAAAAAAAGGACGAAGAGGTTAATTTGTTAACACGATCTAGCTTTGTTTGTTTATGTCACAAAATAATTTAACGAAAGCGCCTTTACCACAACAAATCATTGAACATCACTTACACACGCATTTTTTCTCAAACAAAAACAATTAAACCGTTTACATTCATTGCAACAACAACAACTCCCCATCATTTTACTCAAAATAATCACGCCACTTATTTACCGGTTTTAATAGAATTCTTTCACTTAATCTCCCCCATCCTCTCTATCACTTTCTCAACACTCTAGCAATTACTTCGTTTGATTTCTTTTGATATTTATTAAAAGGGTTTGCTGTTGTTCTTATTCTTGATGTTGTTGTTTACTGTGTTGAATTAATATTTGTTGTTGTTTACTGTGTTGAATTAATATTTGTTGTTTGTTTTTTGTGGTTTTACATGGAATTTTTTCATTTTTTCACTTGGTTTTATTGAGAAAATTAATGTAAAATGTTTTCTAAATAATGAAATTCATTATTTATACATTAAAAAACACTTTCAACACTCATTGTACATTAAATATTTATTAATTTTTATAATTTTAAGTAATTAATCAAACTAAAAACACTTTAACAAACACTTTCATACCGATCCGATACCGAAAATTCTTAAGAAAAACTGCCATCTTGACTGTGTGGTCAACATAAAAGAATGAAAAAAAAAAAAAACAGAAAGCCGTGGTGCGATTTTTAAAATCGCTAAAAGCTATATTAAGGAGTATATTTTTATTAAAAAAAATAAAAAATAGAAAAAGTGTAGGAAATATGTAGTGCTGGATTTGATGGAATTTTTACAAAATTAAAGCATTTTACAATATGAGGAACTGAATAAACTAGTGTAGTTAGGAACCTTAGAAAGAGTGTTATCTGCAGCTTCTCTTCTTCATTAAAAAGAAATTGGTCCTCCTTGTAATATCCTTGAAAGTGAAACCTTTCGTCCATAATGGAAATTAAAAGCCTATGTAACTACAAACCTTGAATATTTCCAAACCAAGCACGAGTTCACCGAAATCAATCTCGTAAACTCGAGATTCCAATATTTTGGTGATGATACTTTACCAGACATAACTCTTCTCAGAAGCGTGGATTGGAAGAAGTAAAGGATGTTTATGTAAAATATAGACACAGAGCGCTCAAAGAACTACCTACCAAAGGCAGTAGCACAAATCCCAGAGTAAAGTGAAATTATTCGCGAAATATATTATCCTGTTGGATCTATAAAGTTTTCAGTTTTGTTCTGCGCACTAGTAAAAAAAAAAGTGGCCTGGAGGTTGTCATTTTATTTTCGATAATAACATTAGAAGAGCTACAGTTACCGTCAAAATAATAGCACCACTTATATGTTTAATTTTCATTTATTTATTCTGTTTTTATGTGTGCATATATTTCTCCATAACTTTACAGTCCCGTTACTAAAAGTGTACTCTCTTAGAAATTTATTACTTTTTTTGTAAATAAACAAGTGTATTTAAGAAAATGCGATTAAAAGCGTAACAAGTCGATTTTGGATCTGTCAAAATAATAGCACCAATATTCTAATTCGTTAAAAAAAAATAAACGGTGCAATCAAATTTTAATAAGATTAATTTAAAACGGTAAGTATTTGTTTGTATTATTAATAATTAAACGAGTTATTTTACAATATGAGGAACTGAATAAACTAGTGTAGTTAGGAACCTTAGAAAGAGTGTTATCTGCAGCTTCTCTTCTTCATTAAAAAGAAATTGGTCCTCCTTGTAATATCCTTGAAAGTGAAACCTTTCGTCCATAATGGAAATTAAAAGCCTATGTAACTACAAACCTTGAATATTTCCAAACCAAGCACGAGTTCACCGAAATCAATCTCGTAAACTCGAGATTCCAATATTTTGGTGATGATACTTTACCAGACATAACTCTTCTCAGAAGCGTGGATTGGAAGAAGTAAAGGATGTTTATGTAAAATATAGACACAGAGCGCTCAAAGAACTACCTACCAAAGGCAGTAGCACAAATCCCAGAGTAAAGTGAAATTATTCGCGAAATATATTATCCTGTTGGATCTATAAAGTTTTCAGTTTTGTTCTGCGCACTAGTAAAGAAAAAACTTGAATGCTCAAGTGAAAGTTTCAAAGGGAATGAAGCTTCCGTACCGAACTAATATCGCCCTTAATTCCATTTATTAGGCTTACAATTTCAAAACCTCTTTGAAGGAGTCTCTTCAAAATTTTCTTCTCGTCATGAGAACTACATTTCAACGCATCCGTTCTATAACATTCCAAGTCGAAAAAGTGTGTTTTGATTTATGAGCTTTCAAAGTTTTCACGCGATAGCATACATAATTGGTCATTACAACCCTTCAGTCTGGACTATTGACCTAGTTTCTCACACTACTTATGTTGTGTGTGTGTTAATTTTATACATAAGCAGCAGATAGAAAAAGATTTTAAAGATGTGCTATAATAATAGGTTACATCAGTTATCCTACTATAAGAATATATTGGGCAAGGAAAACCATAATTCCTATTATTTATAACTCCATGTCACGCAATAAGTTTTAGAAAGTTCAACCAGTTATAGATATTGAGAAGAAGGCGATGCAATGATTTGGCCACATATATCACGAAGTAATCAATTGATGAACAAATGTTACCTTTTACGAATAGATGCCCCGCTCGTCAGGTAATTCGATCAAAACCACGACCAGTAGGCTTGAAAAATCTTGTTTGTGCTACTTCAAATGCCGTGGTTGTGGACTTTGAAAATTTTCAATGTGCTGGTACACTTAAAGATTGTGGTCTTGGCCACGGGCGATCTATAATCATTAGACTAATAAAAAATATTCCAACAATACCATTGTTAGAAGCATTAAACGAAATGAACTACTTAGCAACTGGCATAATTATGGCAAACAGAATTCTCAAAACTGTGTAAATTGGAAAGTCACGCAGCTAGTGATAGTTGAGTCAACTAATTGTGGTAAAGATCCTGTAGGTGAAGTTGACAGATGGAAAAAAAAATTTGAAAAGCTATTATCCTGTGAAAGTCCCTGCAGTTATGAACAATTCCAATGCTTTTATGTGAAAAGTAGACATGTGCGACCAAATGGTGCAGTACTATAGGATCAGAATGAAGACTTAGAAATGAACCGTTAAAGTAAATATTCACTTAGTTGACTTGGTAATATTTTATTCTTGGATGGAATATAGTCTCACTGTAAAATTTCTGGAATATCAATATCAGAAATAAGTCATTTCTAACTTTGAAAATTAAATTAGGACTGTGCTATTTGAGCTTTCTGATGATTTCCAAAGAACAAATAATCTCAAAATTATTACATTTTTAAGAAGTGAGGGTTTTTGTTTTTAAGTTTTTGTTCCTTATAAGTACCTGCATTTTTTTACTTTAAAAAAATGTAAACAGTGTTAATTCAAGGTTATTATGCAATTCATAATAAAAAAAATTGAGTGAATTCTTCGTGGGTTATTTTGACCTGAATAGCACAATTGTGCGTTGTCCTGATTCAGAAAAAGGACATGGCACTTTTATTCTTCCATATAAATTATAGACTAATTATATAGTTTTTTTTAATAACTTTGGTTTTCAGCATTTAATGAGCTTAATAAGCTCTAGGTCTGAAAGGGTTAAACTATAGATCCCCCGCCGCCTTTTTTGGATAAAAATTTAAGTTCTCACCATGGGTGTATAAAATAGTAATAATATTTCTAATAATAATACAAATAAAATGGTGATAATAATATATTAAAATGATATAAAGTAATTAAAAAAAATTATAAATCAAATTTTAGATAAATATTACGAGAAATTTTTTAAATAAAATAAAAGAAATAATTACTCACTCTTTAAAATTTCTCCAATAAGCGGCAACATTGTTTGGTACTCAGCAAAACTTTGTGAAGAGTGAGGTGAAAATATTTTATGCAATCCTCCTTAATATCGATTGTATTGTTTACAATTTTTTTTTTCTCTAAGCAAGAACAACAACAACGACAATGTTAATAGTAATGCACAACAATAAAAACACATACAACAAGAACATTTTAATTTAACGAACGTCAACTTGCATGGAAACACACTCGATTACTGAAATATTTTTTATTTGGGGTTTTCATAATAAAAAAAAGGACGAAGAGGTTAATTTTTTAACACGATCTAGCTTTGTTTGTTTATGTCATAAAATAATTTAACGAAAGCGCCTTTACCATAACAAATCATTGAACATCACTTACACACGCATTTTTTTTCTCAAACAAAAACAATTAAACCGTTTACATTGATTACAAGAACAACAACAACTCCCCATCATTTTACTGAAAATAATCACGCCACTTATTTACCGGTTTTAATAGAATTCTTGCTCTCTCTCTCACTTTCTCAACACTCTAGCAATTACTTCGTTTGATTTCTTTTGATATTTATTAAAAGGGTTTGGCTGTTGCTCTTATTATTGTTGTTGTTGTTTACTGTGTTGAATTAATATTTGTTGTTCGTTTTTTGTGGTTTTTACATGGAATTTTTTCATTTTTTCACTTGGTTTTATTGAGAAAATTAATGTAAAATGTTTTCTAAATAATGAAATTCATTATTTATTCATTAAAAAATACATTCAACACTCATTTTACATTAAATATTTATTAATTTTTATACTTTAAAGTAATTAATCAAACTAAAAACACTTTAACAAACACTTTCACTACCGATCCGTGCAAACTTTTAAGAAAAACTGCCATCTTGACTGTGTGGTCAACATAAAAGAATGAAAAAAAAAACAGTAAGCCATGGTGCGATTTTTAAAATCGCTAAAAGCTCTATTAAGGAGTATTTTTCATATAAAAAAAGAAACATAGGAAAAGTGCAGGAAATACTATATAGAGATGGATTTGATGGAATTTTTACAAAATTAAAGCATTTTACAATAGTCAAGCTGAGGAACTGATTAAAATAGTGTAGTTAAGAGCCTTAGAAAGAGAGTTATCTCTAGCTTCTCTCCTTCATTTAAAAAAAAATTGGTCTTCCTTGTAATATCCTTGAAAGTGAAACCTTTCGCCCATAATGGAAATTAAAAGTCTATGTAACAACAAAGCTTGATTATTTCCAAACCAAGCACGAGATCACCGAAATCAAACTCGAGATTCCAATATTTTGGTGATGATACTTTACCAAACATAACTCTTCTCAG
Source organism: Sarcophaga peregrina (assembly GCA_014635995.1). Lineage (NCBI taxonomy): Eukaryota > Metazoa > Arthropoda > Insecta > Diptera > Sarcophagidae > Sarcophaga > Sarcophaga peregrina. The sequence goes on along the minus strand of CM025792.1, from coordinate 7,910,176 downwards.
AGGCATGGATTGGAAGAAGTAAAGGATGTTTATGTCAAATACAGACACAGAGCGCTCAAAGAGCTAACTACCAAAGGCAGTAGCACAAATCCCAGAGTAAAGTGACATTATTTGCGAAATATATTATCCTGTTGGATCCACAAAGTTGTCAGCTTTGTTCTGCGGACTAGTTAAAAAAAAAGTGACCTATAGGTTGTAATTTTTATTTTCAAAAATAACATTAGAAGAGCCATGTCCGTATAACAGATTTTTTTCTAAAGCTTAAAGGCTGGACGATATGTACGTTGCTTGAGATACACGACACAACCGATTAGGACTTTTCAGTATGAGAAGTTTCCAAAAAGAATTATTTTACGTTTTCCGGTGACTTCAGTTGACCATAAAGATCTTGAGGTTTACAGCTGTTAGACTTTTTAGGATACCACTATCTTAATATCGTGTCTACATGCATAATCCCTTAAAGGTGCTGTATTTGGAAACCAACATTCATCACGTTATTACCACCTTAAAATGTGTAGGACTGTACATCTTAACTAAATTTCTCGGGAAATTTTCAATGGAATTATAAAAATTATTTTAATTTAAAAAAAAAAAAAGGAAATTTCCCTTGCATTACATTTTTATTTGCAATGAAAAAGGCACAATTTTTTTTTTTAATAAAATCATGAGCAAGTAAAGAGCAAAAAAGAAATCCTTTAGAAAACGAGTACAATTGCTATGACATTCGCCTTCAAAAATAGAAAAAGATGAAAATATTTTTTAGGGTTTCTGGAAACTAGCAACAGCAAGAAAAAGTTTTTTAAAGGAAAATTTTGGCTCCTTTGGCTACTGGTTGTTGTTGAGAAAAAGGGAAATAGGTTGCGAAGCTAGGTTGCGAAGCTAGGTAGTAATCCTGACTTCGTTTTTTTGTTTTTATTTATTTTTTTTTTCTCTTGCAAAGTCTCAATGTAAAGATTCTTTCACTGGCTTTTTTTGCGTTTTCTACAGCGAACAGAATGGGTTCCCTGATATTTTTTTATTCGTCACTATAGGTATAAACGTATTTACTTAAAACCCGTTGAACCCTTTTCTTACTTTTTTTTTGTATTCAGAAACCCTATCATACACTTAACGTTGCACCTGAACAATAAATATCCTCTCAACAGTATTTCTATACGAAAATGAAGAAGAAGAAGAATAATAACCACTTAAACCATTATCACTTTTATCACTTGGCAAATGCTCAAACACACACTGTGTGTGTGTGTGTGTAGACCACAACAATTTACCTCTTAAACATGTATTACCTATGAGAAGCAACAGAAAAAAAATCAAACACTTGCTCTCTCTCTCTCTCTGTCTCTGTCTTTTTGTTATTTGTCCCTCTGCCTTTATTGTTATTTATTATTAGTTTTTCCTATTAATTTTCTCTTTTTCATCACAAAAAAAAAAGAATAAGAAAAACTACCACAATTTGTAAAATTTTTCCGGCGGTTATTTTTTCGAAAACTTTTTCTTTTCAAAACAAAAATAGCTGTGGGGAGTATTTATCAACCAAAAAAATAGAAAAAAAGAGAGGGACACCAACCAAAAGAGAAAAAAGACCATTCGATGTTATTGAAATATACACAAGCACACACACACAGACACAAAATAAAAAAAAAACTATAAAAAACGTGCTTAAGAAGGAATTTGAAACTTTGTATACAATTTACTAACAACAACCACATCATTATTGTTATTTTTTATTATTATTACTGTTGTTGTCCTATTATCTTTACTTCTCATCAATGTCATCAACACCATCATTATAATTTGGTTTCTTTTTTACACTTTCTCTTCTATGTATGTATGTGTGTGTGTTTACCTTTTCTGTTGATTTTGAAATATCTATTTAAACTCTAAGAGAATTTCACATTCTAACGGAAATATGCTGCTGCAAGAGAGTGTATATATTAAACACGTTTTCAATACTAAAATTTATTATTATTCGCATGTGACTTTAGAAAGCAAAGAAAAGGAATTTTAGAGGGCGAAAGAAAGAGAGAGAGAGAGAGAGTGTATGAGTATTTTTGTATGCTTTGTGGGCATAACAGTTCTTTCAATAATTCAATGTGAGAGAATATGTTCTGCCATTAAAATCGAAATGAAAATATTCTATGTATTTTTATGACAGATTTTTCTTAATGTTTTGTTTTTATTTTTGTTATAAAAACTTAATTATTTCATTACAAGGAAATAATTTTTATAAAAGAAAAAACTTTAATCCTAAAGGCTAAACTTTGCTAGAAAATAAAAAGAAAAGTCTTTTGGAAAAAAGGCTATGTGGTCAGTTAAAATTAAATCCCTTGAAATTGAATACACAATTTAAGGCAGGGGTTCCCAATTTAAAAAAAGAACAATTACGAAAGATCACCAATTATAATCTAAAGAAATAAATATTAAAAATATGTTTAAAAAAATGTTTTTTCAAAGAATAAAAACAAAAACAAATTAAATAAAAAGAAGTTATAAAAAACACAAAAAAATATTAAAAAAGCACAAAAAAATATTAAAAAACACAAAAAATATAAAAAAAACACAAAAAATATAAAAAAATATAAAAAAAAAATATAAAAAAAAAAATATTTCAATAATTATAAATATAAATAAAATAAATTATAAAAAATAATAATAATATTTAATATAATATATATTAATTGTAATTAAAAAAATTAAAAAATAATAACTTCTATAATTTAAACATTAATTAAGAATTCTATTTTGATGTGAATAAGTTTGCAAGCCACTGCTCAAAGAGATCACAAATCACAGCAAAACAAAATAACACTAAGCTCAACAACAGCTTAGCCTCGTGGCTAAACATTAAGCATAAGGCGAAATAATACACACACATAAGCAATAAAAAAACAAAAAAAAACCCCCACGATGTCAACAACAGACAGTCTAGTTTAATAAACAAATCCTTTCTCTCGTTGTTAAGTTTATAAGCACAACAACAACAATCATTTTAGCTGATGACCACTGCCATCCATTGCATCATAAACAAACGAAACCTAAAATAAGAACAACAATAGACAGGCTACTATTCAACTCAGCTGCTATTCAACAGAAAAGAATTGCTACTGCAAATAAATTTTTTCACTTCCCGAAACAAAATAATAATAACAACAACAACCAAAAGAGTTGTAACGGCATGTCAGTGATAATGTTTACAACAACAACATTTATTTGTAAACAATTATCAATTTTTGTAAAACAACATGTGTGTTATTGTTGGTGCACCGCCGTTATTTATTTAATAATACGAAGAAAACTTATTTTCAATTTTAAATTAACAACCTTGTGTGTATATTGTATGATGTGGTTAAACCTTTGCTCTCTTAAAGTCAATACAGCACCACATATGCGTCTCACACAACGTAATAATCATGCCAATATCTCTGAGTTATTGGATAATCTCTTGCGTGGTTATGATAACAGTATACGGCCAGGATTTGGAGGTGAGTATTTATGTCAGAAAGAGAGAGAAGTAAATGTAAATAAATACAATGAAGAGCTAAAAAGCATATAATTTTAAATGTTAAGTGGTTTACAATTAGCAAGTAAGGAATAGGGCGAATATAATCAACTATATATGGTGAGTATAAAGCAATTTGGAAAGAGGGACTATCACAAAGAGCGAGAGAGAGAGAGCGTGTGGAAAGAAAAATAAATAAATATTATGAAGAGTAAGTTTAAGGAAACATACTTAGGAATTAACAGCTCAAAAGCAACTAATTTTGAAAGTGTTTGGAATTACAGTTAAAAATAACAAACAGTTGGTTAGGTTTGTTAATGAGTAGAGCAAAGCAAGTTTTGTTTTTAATCAAATTGTTTGCGTATTAAAATCAATATTTATTTTAATTATTTTACAACTAAATTAAAAAGTGAAAACGAGTCTAAGGAATTGAATTGGAAATGGTTGTCTGGCAAGGCTGTTACCTACTAAATGATCTCTCATCTAATAAATAACCTTTCGGTAAGGATAATTATGGTCGTGTGCATCTGTTTCAATGTCCTCAAGCAATCTAAAGTATCCCAATAATGTCACAAAACCTGTTGGCTCTTTGGATTCGGTGTCAGTAAGGATAATTTTAATACCGCTTGGTTTTCTAGTAGGTGTATTGCTGAAGTCGCCGTGGTGTAGTGGGTAGTGTGTTGGCTTATTAGAGAAAAGATCCGGATTCGAATCCCAGGTCAGACATCAAAACGAAAAATATTTCTTCGGCGACTTCCTCTCAGCAGATTTCTGGCAAAGACTCTGAGAGTAAAAATTGCTATGAAAAGCTTCTCAAAAATCTGTCGATTCGGAGTCGACTTTAAACTGTAGGTCCCGCCACTCATGTATAAAATTAACGCACAAAACGTAAGTGGTGTGAGAAGCTAGGTCGTAATCCTGACTGAAGGGTTGTAATAACCAATTATATTATGTGTGTATTGCTGATTCTCATCAAGGAATTTAGAATTCAGGCTTCAAGCGACGCCCTAGTCTAAACATATGTTCTCTGAGGCCTACAGCATCCGGTCTAGAAAAACGGTTACTATCTTCAGTTTATCCTAGATAAAGACTCGATTCTCCTTAATGTTTAGTCAATAATATTTGATGGAACAAACCCATTTAAATTCAGAAAGATCTTCGCCTATTTCCATCTTTCCTATTTTCATAGATTTTCAAACTGCTCTTTGCTACTCTACACAAAAATTATAGCCTCGATTATAGAGGAGGAAGTTCCCCTCTTCACTTGCATATATGCCTCCTTCAGTGCTACAAATTTCCACAGGGCTTGGAACATAGCAGAGAAAGAGGCATTGGGCATTGGACTTTTTTGAAAGGCACGCTAATGAAAAATTGTAAATTTCAATTCAAGTCCTTTGTGCTTGCAACTGAAGATTATGAACTGGATGGCATGTAATTACAATGAAACAATACCACGGGCAGCATATTTGTATTTTTGTTTTTTAAACGAGCACTCTGGGAATGACCCCTACTCATGCAGTGCATTGTGCAGGTTTAGGAAAGGTGGAGAGAGGGAAGATGCGAACGGTAAAGAAACGAGTTGCTGCTGGTGACTGTAAAATGGTCAGTGCTATACCTTCACCATTAGACAGTCTACAGCAATCGCCCCCAAGAAGCCCGCAGTTTCTCACACCACTTTTGTTGTGTGTGTTAATTTTATACAGAAGTGGCGGGACCTACAGTTTAAAGTCGACTCCAAACGGCAGATTTTTTTTTGAGAAACAAGAAGAGAAAGAGAAGAAACCGCCGTAAAAATACTTTTTTTTTATTTTTTTTTATGTCTGGCCTGGGACTCGAACCCTGGCTTTACGTCTAATAAGCCAGCACACTACGTACTAGACCAAGGCGATTATGACCAAGTATGGATTTTTTTTCTTGAGAAGTTTCGAGACAGAGAGGCAGACCAATTTTACATGAATTGTTCACCAAGGCCATGGGTTTTAAATCCATTAGACTTTTCTTTAAGAGGCTATATCTTTTATCATGTCAATTATGGGTAATCGCCTAATATTGGAGCATTTAGAAACTAACATCTCTCAAGTTTATACAAAGATACCTAAATGTAAGAAAAAGTCATAGGAAACAACCTCAGTACGATCTCGACTGCTAGACGCAATACAAAATCGATCATTTAATTAACATTTCGTATGTATTGCGTACTTAAAGCTATGATCGAATCATTAGAATGAAATAAAACTTTTAACAAAGTCCTTGTTTAACTTTACCTTTGAAAACGAAAAAGTGACAAGTTTTTGTTATACACTTAACCTACATGGGTGGCGTATGAGGGATATTTGAAAAGCAAAACCATTAAGTATAACACATAGGGTTCAAGAAATTTGTATTTTAAAGAAATTATTAGAAAAAATTAATTTTACTTAAAGAAAGCTCTCAAACATGATTACTAAGTCAATCATTGCTTATGTTAAGGTTCAATTAGTCGTGACTTTACCATAACGCTGTAGTCGTAACATAATCCATAACCGTAAATTTACTATTAGCATCAATCAGTGCTGCCATGGCCATAAACAACTCTTTACGTTAATTGCACATATGCATTTTCCAAAAGTAAAAGAGTTAACAAAAAAAAAAAAAAAATGTGTATACATGTAAGTAAATTCAGCAAACAGCTGTTCATGGTTATGGCAAAAAACCAAAATTCAATTGGTACATATATGACTATGGCATTATGGTAAGTCACCTATAATCGAAAACAGTGATGTCCTATAAAGTTGGTTAAAACAGCTTGATTTATATGGCATTATGGTGTTAAGTCACGACTAATTGAACCTTTAAACAGTGTATTCAATAATTTAATTAATATAATTTTATGATTTTACAGAGAAGACTACTTCAGTATTTCTCTCTCTCTCTCTCTCTCTCTCTCTCTCCCTTAAAAGGTTTATTTGAGTTGTGAAATTTGCCGTTTTAAGAGTCTTTTTTCTTGTTTTTTTTTTTGCTGAATTGAGCACTTTTTTAATGACTTTGTAACTTTAAAGTGTATGGCAAGAAATGCAAAAACAAGTTTTTTTTACATTCTCCTCACTCTCTCCTTTCTTTTACACTCTTTGGCATGCAACTAAACACACACACATACACAGATTTATGCAAATCTGATTATTGAGTAGTGAATGCAAGAAATTTTTTGTTTACATGAATTGCTTGCCTGCCTGCATGCATGTAGAAATGTTGTTGTGTATGTATGTGAGTGAGTCAAGAGAGAATGGGATTTTTGAATATATTAAAAGATAGTTTTTTTTCTATCAATAAACGGTGGCTTTAACGGTAATTGCGAAAACTGCCAGCATTTTTTATATTTTTGGGTGAGTGAATGATAAACTACAAAAAAAAAGAAAATTATAGCAAAGGCGCACATTACATACATATATGTGTGTGTATGTGTGAGTGTGTAAATGTGTAAGTAATTCCATTGAGTAAATGTAGGTCTATGTTAGTGTATAATCAAGTGTTTAACAACATTGAATACAGAGGTTCCCTATGCTCATTCATTTTATTTGTTTCCCTTCTCTCTCTCACTCTTTCTCTCTCTTTCTCATAGTTCATTCATTTGGTTTGATGTAGAGTAGGCAACATTAAATCAGCGTTAAAAATGCATAAATTACTGCTTTACAGTGTGGGGAGTATAAGTAAGTCGGCTTGAATGGTGAATGTTGAATGGCATGAATGAATAAAAAATAAAATATTGAAATGGGGAGATAGATAAGGGAGGCAATGAAATGATGTTGACGTTGTTGTTGTTTCTATTCAATTTATGAAATTGGTCTATTTTAATATGGCTCATCACCATCATCCAATACAATTACCATAAGTACTCTACAATTGATTAAATAGTAAAAAAAAAATTTTTTTTTGGAAATAAAGAGATTTTATGTAAAAACTATGGCAGAAAAAAAAAAAGTATTAAATGAGGCTTAAAAAATTATTTTAAAATTTAATAAAAAAAAAATTACAACATTTAAACAAATTTAAAAGCAAATTGTTAAATTAAACCAAAAAAAAAATGTTAGTAAAGACCTTTAAACAATTTTTTTTTATAGAAAACGTCTCGCAAATTATTGTCAATTGCAAAGAAGTTTAAAAAAGCAGAATAAAATATTTAAAATTGATAGAATTTAGTTTTTTTTTTTGTCTAAAAAAATTAAATATAAAGCAGCTGAATTAAGATAAAAGCCAACTGATTTAAAATTGGCCTTAAAAACCCTGTAGGCATAAATTTGTACCTTAGCTGAATTAAATTTTTTGTTTATATAACAGTATTTTATCATTTTGTATTTGAAATTAAACAGAAAAAACAATGTTGAATTATTAAGAAGCATAAATACAAGCTTTAAGCAAAATTTTTTATTTAATTTTCTGAAATTTTCAAAGAAAATCTTAGCTGAATAGCATAAAAACCCAGCTGAATTAAATTTTTTGGTTATATTACAGCATTTTATAATTTTATATTTCAAATTAAACAGAAAAAAACCTAGCTGAATTATTAAAAAGCGTAAATACAAGATTTCCGCAAATTTTTTTCTTAATCTTTTGAAATTTTCAAAGAAAATCTTAGCTGAATAGCATAAAATGCCAGCTGAATTAAATTTTTTATTTACATTACAACATTTTTTAATTTTATATTTCAAATTAAACAGAAAAAATTCTTGCTGAATTATTAAAAAGCGAAAATACAAATTTACCGCAATATTTTTTATATAATCTCTTGAAATTTTCAAAGAAAATCTTAGCTGAATAGCATAAAATGCTAGCTGAATTAAATTTTTTTATTTACATTACAGCATTTTATAATTTTTTATTTTAAATTAAACAGAAAATATTCTAGCTGAATTATTAAAAAGCGTAAATCTTGTATTTACGCAATATTTTTTATTTAATCATTTGAAATTTTCAAAGAAAATCCTGGCTGAATATCAGTACATGCCAGCTGAACTAACTTTTTCTGTTTATATTAAAGCATTTTATAAGTTTGTATTTCAAATTAAACAGAAAAAAACCTAGCCGAATTATTAAAAAGCATAAAAACACGTTTTAAGCAAAATTTTTTATTTTATTTTCTGAAATTTTTAAAGAAAATCTTAGCTGAATAGCATAAAATGCCAGCTGAATTCATTTTTTGTTTATATTACTACACTTTGTAATTTTATATTTAAAATACAATGGAAAAATACGCAGCTGAATTAATTAAATGGTTAAAAGAGACAGCTGAATTGCATTGTTTGTTTAATTTATTACATTTTTAATAAGTTTCCTTGAAAAGAAAGGAAATATATCTAGTTGGATTTAGCTGAATACAGTTTTTCTTATTTAAATTCTGGTATTATCTTCAAGAAAAGTTTACAAAGTTTCTTTACCTTTACAGAAGTTTGTAGAAATGTTTTAATTGAAAATATTTCATATTTTTAAGTAAATGATTTAAAAAAAATTGTTTTACTATTATTTTAGGTCCTCCAGCTACAGTGGAAGTGGATATAATGGTGCGCAGCATGGGTACCCATATCTGAGGTGGATATGGTAATAGTTTTCCTTATTATAAAACTGCTATTTGAATTAAAAGATTTGTTTTTAGACATATTCCATGGACTTGTTACTTTCGTCAATCCTGGGTTGACAAGCGTTTAGCCTTTAAAGGAGCCCAGGATACATTGGCATTAAGTGTTTCTATGTTGGCACGCATATGGAAACCGGATACTTACTTTTACAATGGCAAACAAAGTTATTTGCATACGATAACAACACCAAATAAATTCGTTAGAATCTATCAGAATGGCAGGGTGCTATATTCGAGTAGGTAAGTTGTACAAATTTAAAGGAAAGGGGGTGCATAAATGTTTATTTTATAGGAATAATGATTTTTAACCATTAAAAAAAATCTTTTTTTTTTCTTTTTTCTTTTTGCCAGACTAACCATTAAAGCGGGCTGTCCTATGAATCTCGAGGATTTTCCAATGGATATACAGAAATGTCCTTTAAAATTTGGTTCTTGTAAGTTTTCATTAATTATTCGTTTACCTTTAATTGAATTTAAATAGCAAAAAAAGAAAAAATGTTTTTAATTTAATAGGAAAGCTATAAAAACCTTGCTTTTTCATACCCATTTACTGTATCTTTTGAAACTCAGTGTTAATATTACCAAATGTAAACACATTTCCTGTGCTATTAATGTGTCTGTGTATGCATTTGATGTTTAATAATCAAGACATCAAGTGAAATATAAAATGCCACACTTTTCTCTTGTACCCACACACACTCACAATCACTCTCTTTCACAAATCATTGTTAACGGAAATTGCCAATAATACACGCAATAAAACAACAATAAATGATTTTGTAAACAACATACAAACATGCCTACCCATACAATAAAATACCCTTTTTATTCACACGATAAACTTGGCATTACTTTTTTTTTATTCTTTCACAATGTTGTGTTGTTGTTTATCATGGTTTTTTATACGATGTTTCTTTCACGAGGAAGCAAGAGTACGAGAGCAAATAAAATCGCTATAAATATGGAAACACACACAAATATTTGAATGCCCGTGTGGGTGTGTATGTGTAAAATATGATTTCTTTAGTGCAAAATAAAGCAGAAAACCGAAGAAAAAAATAAATGAATGAGAAAGAAAACAAAAAAAAAAAAGAGAGAGAGAAAGAGAGCAAATCATTCATGTCAATGTGAGTCAATAACATTTATGATGTACAAATCGGTTTTGTTTTTTTTTCATTCCGACATATGTACGCTTAAATGACAATTCATAAGGGCATAAAAAAACGAAAAAGTACAGGTTGTGGCCAACAAAAAAAAAGTACAATTCGCGAAAAATTTGTTTAATAACCTTAAATTACAAAGTGTGTCCATAAAACAATATAAACAAGATTTCAAAAAATATTTTTTAAAACAGAAAACTAAAACAAAAATACAAATTGATACCACCTAACTAAATTAAAAGGCAAAAAGTATGAATTTAAATCCACAGGGAGTGCCCACTAAATATAGGACCAGTTGAAAATGCTGTCAAACTAAGTTTTTTTTTTAAAGAGAATCTAATAAACACTCTCCTACATTAGGTTAGGTTCCATACAAAAAGCTCCCTTGAGCATAGCGGCTCGTTGTGGCGTCAGAGGTGAACGTAGTCCCTGTACTGACCAAGTTCCTTCAAGCGCAAGGTATACACATTTAAAGCACGACAACCCCGGGCTGGAAAATCAACCAGAAAGTTTGATAAACGAGGCTATATACTTGACATTAATGGATGATAGCTCCGTCAGGCAGACAAGGGCTCTAAAACCAAATAACATATATCTGCACCTCGCAAGAGATGGACATTGACAGAGAAAGTGAATAACAGTCTCCTCTCCCTTAGCAGATCGGCATCCAAGGCAGAAATTATTAATTGGGGGTCACATTCTTTCTGACCTGTAAGCATGGACACTGTAATCGAGATGATGTTACGACCAAGACCAAGTAACTGGTTGGTGCGAGTTCTATCCATGGAGGGCCAAGTGAGCCTAGCGGTGGAGCAGAACTCCTTTTTGGTCCAATATAGGTTGACGTCCCGGGAAAATTTTCGCGCGATGGCCAGTTTGAACTCCCAAGTTGATTGAAGAGGATTCCGGAAGAAGTGCACCAGCACTGGCTAGCTCGTCTGTCACAGTGTCCGGGAACCCAGATAAGTGTGACACTGAATCGTCCTGAAAGAAGATTGAGCCAGAGTCGGCATTCCTTGACGATCCTAGAATTATTCGTAACGTTCGGCAGAGACTTTATTGCAGTCTGGCTATCAGAAACGATTGAGATGCGGGTAAAAGGAACTACATATGTGAGGATCCATTGTGCGACCTGATAGATGGCCATTACTTCCGTCTGTAACACGCTGCAATAGTCCGCCAACGAGAATGAAATGTTCAAGTCCAATCTCCCAGAGTAGACTCCGCTGCCCACCCTGCATTCGAGTTTGAAGCCTTCGGTATATACATCAAGGAGTTCCGGGGGGACGGCCATATCATGGGTCTAATTACTCCTGCTCGGGATCAGGAAGTTGAAACCCCTATCGAAACAGCATTCTACAGGAAGATAATCGATATCCAGTGCGACCACCGGGACAACGTGTCAACGAGATATAGCATTGAGTCATGTTGCAATGAACTTAGCCACCTGCTTAGCGAGAAGCTTAGTTGGAAGCCAGTTAAGCATTGCGAACAAGGCTTTTGAGGAGATGATGCGTAGAGCACCAGTGATGCGAATAGTTGCAGACTTTTTGACTCCGTCCAGGAGTTTAACATTGTGGCGCTTGTCCAGAGCAGTCCAGCAGAAGGCAACACCGTATAGAAGGTTGTGTTCGATGACTGCTGAGTATATCCCTTGGCTCGGATTGCCCTACAGCTGAGTTTGGGATCGAGGATCAAGCCCAGATATTTAACCTCGTGACATTACATTGCTATACAGCAAATTTATAACTCTAGACATATACAATGTGCAGGCAAAAAATCCTGGACAACAGTTTTTTGAAGTGTTTAAGTAAAGCGTATTCAGTAGAAGCGTTTTGCATTAATCAAGAGAAGTGATAGACAAACGAAGTAGGATCTAAAATAAAGCAGGCCAATTAAACATGTCTGAAATGTTTCGTAGTAGGCGAAAAAACGCCACAATCAATATTTAAAAAGAGGAGAGGAGACAGAATGACAAAGCCTAAGGTATCTTTGAACAGAAAGAAGAATTCTATATATGAAATCGATAAGAGAGTCAAAGCTAAAACCAAAAACTCATCTATTGTAGTATTCTCTTTAAATTGGCCTCAGTCTGTATATTATTCCTTCAATAAATGAAACTCATTAAGGTAAACGATTGCCTTCAAAAAAAAAACCAGAAAGTAGGAAATAAAATTGACTTTGACAGGAAAATTTAAAGAAAAAACATTTTTTTATTGGAGAAACTTAAAAAATTCTTTTCTTTTCGTATCTAGAACAATATTTAAAACAATAATTTAATGAATGCTATTAAATTCCGAGCTCTATTAATGTAAAAAGATTTCCAATTTTTCTTTAAATTTATTTAAAAATGTTTCGATTTAAGTTTATAAACGAATACGTCGTTATCGTTTTTCTTCTTCAATTCTAAAGAATATTTTTTATTTCGTCATCATTTAATAATGTTTTGTTAATAATCCGCTTAAATAACGTTTACATGGGTTTTAATAAAACATTCATGTTTCTGCGGTTAATGAAATCAGCTATTTAGAATTTGTTAGGATTATCTATTGAAATGAGACTGACTGCACTATGGGCTAGATAGCTATGTAGATAGGGGGTTAGTATTTTGTACGAATGCGATTATTATCCGAAACGGATTGTCTCTTATCGACGTACATCGAAATCATCGCGTTGACCAACAACGTGGGCTTAGGTTAGTTGGAAAAAACTTTTTAAATGGCAAGGTTCCATTGTGCAACCACCAAAAAGGATCAAATGAAATCAGTATTTAATAATTCATTCTCATCTGTATCTGTATGTACATTAAGGCGTATTTATTTTCTAAAAATCATTGCCTAGTTTAAGGCTTATTTATTTGTATTTAGAGTTTGCGATAAAGTGGATGTTACCGTGATCTAGTAGGTAGTTTATTGGCTTATTAGACGACATAAAGCCCGGGTTCGTACGAAATCTTTGACGATTTCCTCCCAGCAAATTTCTGCTAACAATTCTGATAGTAAATAAGAAGTCGCCGTGGTCTAGTAGGTAGTGTGTTGGCTTATTAGACGAAAGACCCGGGTTCGAATCCCAGGTCAGACATCAAAATGAAAATCTTTCTTCGGTGACTTCCTCTCAGCAGATTTCTGGCAAAGACTCTCGAGAGTAAAAATTGCCATGAAAAGCTTCTCAAAAATCTGTCGTTCGGAGTCGAGATTAAACTGTAGGTCCTGCCACTCATGTATAAAATTAATGCACACAACATAAGTGGTGTGAGAAGCTAGGCCGCAAGTTCCATTATGCGACCATAAAGTATCAAATGATATCAGTATTCAATAATTCATTTTCATTACTATTTCAAAAATCTGTATCTATATGTACATTAAGGCGTATTTATTTTCTAAAAATTATTGCCTAGTTTAAGGCTTCTTTATTTATATTTAGAATTTTAAATAAAATAGGAATAACTTTATTGTAATTGAAATGAATCGTTTTATGTGTTTCGCTGATTTGAGAATATTTTTATTGTCTATTTTCAGGCTTCTGTACTATTTCTAGAGTTTAGAAAACCGAATTTCAAAGCAGATTCTTTTTATATTTAGATTTTTTAAATTTATTGCCTATTTTCGATGTACATTAACTAATTCTCAAAACTGGTTAACTGTATTAAGAGTTATTTAATTTCTTAAAATTGTTGCCTAATTTAAGGCTGATGGAATTAAATCATAACAAGGAAAAGTTATGTTTAAGATTAGGCCAATGTAGATTTAAAAAATCGAAACTAACAGAATATTAGTTTGGATACGTAAATTTCCATCACTGGCTATGAAAATCAATGCCTATATTTAGGCTTTTTATTTCCCTAAAATGTATTGCCTAAATTTAGGCTCATCTAGTATTTATTTAACATTTAAATAAATGAAATAAGGCTTGCTGAAATCATTTTCGTCTCATTATCGTTTTTATTTTATTTTCATTTTAACATTCATAAACTCATTATCTATTGTGTGTTCTTTTCATTGGATGGCAAGGAGAAATGATTCTACACAAGCACAATGGAAGGTCCTTTTAACATTGAGGACTATTTTTTTTTTGTGTTTGTTTTGTTGTAATAGTAACTCTGGTTGTGTGTGTGTGTATCTGTGTGACAAACTAAGTATATAAACTATGAAATCAAATAGCAGCCATGCATGCTAAAAAAAAAAACAAAATTTTATTCTTAAGCATGTAGAACTACTACAGCAATACAGTCATAAAAAAAAATGATAAAGACCCCCACACCAGCAGCCCTGAATACATAAGCTTGAGAAAGTAAAAACTACTCATATATCCTAGAAGGATAACAACGATGATTTAGTTTAAGGTTCATAGGCCAAGCAAATAACCCAGTACATACAGTACATACAGCAAAACTACTTCTTAAGATTATGGCAGCAAAAGTATGCAAGCCTTTGCTATTTAATAATCACTGAATTAGTTAGTAATGCTTTGCCTTCCTGCATTGCCTTGTTTGGAATGGCCTTTGATTATTGTGGCCACGACTGGAAAAAAAAAGAATCTAAAGAATTGGATTGGATTGCATTTAGAAAACTGTTGAATAACAAATAATTGTTGTTTGGTTTTGTAAATCGGTTTCATATCTTTTTGAAACTGTTTTGAAACTTTTTTTGTTGCCTATTTTTAGGTCCTTTAGCTTTTATTATGCTTAAGGCTTAAAGTCTCAACTATTAAGAGTGTTAAATAAAGTGTTTTGGTTTATTTTTAAATTATTATTTAAATGCAGCACGAAAATATGCCATAAAATATGGAATATAGTTCAATTTATATAAAAAACCAAACTCTACTTTAGGGAGGCTTATTTAAATGAATTTATAACAGAGGTCCTTTACATGAAAAAAAAATTCAATTAAAATTTATTTGAATTGTTCTTTAGCAATTTCGAAAATATAAAAACTATTGCATATCTTTAGGCAGCTTAGACATATTTTAAACAAGAATGAATTTTTTTTAAATAAAGTTTCTAAAAAACTGAGAAATTTTTTGACTTGTGGTATCACAAGAGGCCTTAACATACGATCCAAGTGAATTGATCTTTAGCATTTTCGAAAATGTAAAAACTATTGCAGTACCTTTAGGCAGCAAAGGCATATTTTAAACAAAGAAAGAATTTTTTTTAAATACATTTCCTAAAGAGCTGAGAAATTTTTTGACTTGTGTTATCACAATGGACTTTGAATACGATCTAAGTGAAACCTTACCCTTCAAAAAGGATCCGTAATACAACCTAACCTAACTTTTAAGAGTAAAGCATAACAAAACATAATTTCAAACAGCTTTTCTATTATCGGAGCATTAAAGTCTGGCCTTAAAAACAATTTAGGGTTTTAAATTAAAAAGGAGTAAATTATGTTCAAAATTTATTGCCTACTTTAAGGCGCTTAAGCAACTAAAAATCAACTTTCATCATATTCTACTGCAAAATTGATTCAGTTACAAACGGAATGCTGCTGGTCCATCCATTTTTTGTTGTTTTTTTTTTATTTATTAATTTACTCGATTTACTGCCTATTTTAGGGAGTCATTTAACAGTTTAAATATTTGCTTAACTGTTTAAACCACACAATTCTTATGAAAACAATTTTTTTTCTTGCAATAAATTTCCTTCTAACAGCCAATTTCAGCGTGGCCACTACACTTGATGGTCTCTAGTCTTTGAATTTTTAATTCCAAATTTTCTTTTATTATTTTAACAATATTTTTCCAATTTTTTGTTATTCTTCTTCTTCTTCATTCTTCTATTGTTAATGGACTGGCAATACTACCCCCCTCTATTGATGGTTGGTGATGGTCATGGGCATGATAATGTTATTGGCCGACTGCTTATGTATAGTTGGTTATACCACAACCGATGTTATCTATCGTTGGAATAAAGAACGTCCAGCTGTGGCCATTGCTGAGGATATGAAATTGTCACAATTTGATTTGGTCGATTGTCCGGCTGGCAATATAACGGATGTTGTTTACAAAGCGGCATCGCCCAATAATCAAATTGCCATCGATGAATACAACTATAAAAATGCACAACAACAACAACTTTTACTACAACAACAACAATATTTTTTACAACAGCAAACACTACCACGCCATCAAGATCCCTCTAAAAATACAAAAATTGTAACAACATATACGGGGCCAGCAGCAAAAAATCAACATGTACGCGGTGCCGGCATTCAACTGGATAAGGGGGCCTTTAGTGGCGGCAAACAGGGGCAAAGTGTTCACTTGGAAGTGGCACAAACATGTAAGTTTGTTTGGTTTGTGAAAGGCAACGAAAAAAAAATTGTAAAATCTAGAATTTTTTTATGACAATAATTATCGAAAAATTAATTTTTAAATTCCCAAATATTATTAAAAAATCCCCAGAATTCCTAATTAATATTAAAGCCAAGGAGAAGGACTAAAGGCCACGAAAAAAAAACCATTGAAAAATCTTGAATTTTTTATGAGAATAATTATAGAAAAATTAGTTCTTAAATTCCCAAATATTATTAAAAAATCCTCAGAATTCCTAATTGATATTACAGCCAAGGAAAAGGGCTAAAGCCAAAGGAAAAATTTGAAATTTTTTAAAGATTTCAAAGGTGCATGATTCAAAAAATCTTCTTTTCCCAATTAAGCATTATAATTTGCGGAGAAAATGCAAAATCTGAAAATTTTTTAAACATTTAAAGAGAATAAAAACAAAAATTTTTGTTTTTAAGGAAAAAAAATTAAAAAATTTAAATTCCCAAATAATTTTTGAAAATCCCCCATTTTCAAAATATTATATTTCATTAAAAGAAACAAGAAACATTTGAATTTCTTTAATATTTTACAAGAATAAAGTTTTACAAATAATTTTTGAAAGAAATAGTGGCCGATTTTGAATTCCCAAAAAAATTCAAAAATTCATAATTTTGCTAAATTTAATTAAAAAAAATTTAATTTTTTGGAATAAAAAATAAAATTTCTTTAGTTTCCCAAACCAATCGAAGAAAATTTCAAACACTTTATAAGTTTAAAACGAAACTTTCTCATACCCCCCAATTTTTTCCCCCCTAATTTAAGATAATTGAAAAAACTCTATTCACGACATTGTTAACAACAAATTGGCTGTCATGTAACCTGTTGTTGTTGTTTTGGCCACTTTTCATTACAAGAAATTATGATTTTCAGCACAATTAAGGTCATTTAAATTTAAATTTCTACGCCTTGCAAGTCATATTTGTATGACATCAGCAGAAGTTGTAGGGAAAAGCAGGGTAACAATTCGTTATGGACACACTATTTAATAACTAGAATGATAAATTGGATTTACTCATTTAGTTTGCTGCCTGCCAGCCAGCCTGGCTATGCAGCCCAAAAGTCAATTTTCTTAATGAGACAAATTAAACGATGAGTGCAAGACACAGGCACTTGCAAGCGGCAGGCACAGGTAAAAGGGGGCTGGAGGATAAAGGCCTTAATTTGTAGTTAAACAACAGAGAGAAACATTTTAAAATTCTTACAACAAAAAAATTAATGCGAAAAATTTCTTTTCTTTTATCCTTTTACAGCCGGAGTACTCTATGCTTATGGTGAACTTCCATTTACAACGGCACATGGGCAATTTCCTAATACAAGTCTATGGTCCCTGTTGCCTGCTGGTGGTCTTATCCTGGGTCTCTTTTGGCTAAATCGTGAAGCCACTGCCGATCGTGTTTCGTTGGGCATAACCACCGTACTTACTATGACTTTTTTGGGTTTGGAGGCCCGTACCGATTTGCCAAAGGTACCCTATCCCACTGCCTTGGATTTTTTTGTTTTTCTCTCATTTGCCTTTATATTCGCAACGATTTTACAATTCGCTGTCGTCCACTATTTTACGAAATATGGCTCCGGAGAGTGTTATTTTATTATAGAAGAAATGGAATCGGATACAGAATCGGAAATGATCGATAATAGCCAGGCGGGTGGCAATCGTAGTGATATGGAATCAGAATTTGCCACCAGCACGGAATCAAAAATCTATGAAGTTATCCCCTTGGCCATGTGTTCCATAAATATACCCTCAAAGAGAGAGGAAACGAAAAAGAGGAATCGTCGCCGTTCGTCTACGGAACATAAATATCATAGGCGTTTGGGTATCTGGCATACGTTGACGGAGTGTTTGAGGTGTAATGGTAGCAGTAATAGGAAACAGAGAAATCAATTTCAAAATTCTGAAGATGATGACGATGATGAGGAACAACATTTGAGATCCCAAGAAGGTAATAATGAAATAAGAAAATTCTTTAAAAAGTGCCTAAGAAGCTTAAAACACTAAGAAAACTTTACTTAAGTACTTTAATTAAATTTAAAAGCTTTCAAAGAAATCTTTGGCAAATTTAATCAAGAAATTATTTCTTTTACAGATTCCACGCCACGCAAACAAGCCTCGAACCGACGCCGTATGTCCTATTATCGCCGCGAGGAATTAGAGGCCCGACGCAAAGGCAAACGTACGCCACAATATAACTCCGTGTCAAAAATTGATAGGGCTTCACGCATTGTCTTTCCCATATTGTTTCTGCTCATCAATGTCTTCTACTGGTACGGTTATTTGTCACGCAGCTCTCGCATACTGGCCCATAGTAATACGACCACTTGATGTTACCTTTTAGCAATTTAGATGACTTTAAAGAAATCTCACAAAAGCGTTAAGCGTTGTAAAGGGCCTCACATGAAACAACAGGGAACAATAAGGACAAGAAAAGGAAGAGTTTAGAAACTACTACTGCTGCTGCTGCTATTGCTTAAATTATGATTTCTTTAAACTAAATTGCTAAAGCTTACAGAAAATTACAAACAAAAGCTATGAAAACATTAAAATGTATATAAAAAGAAAGCTTTTTAAAACAAAAATTTCAATTATTTACAGGAGATTAGTTGAAGTTTAAAATAAAACTGCTATAAAAGCTATTTATATTAAGTTGGAATAAAAAATATTGAATTTTTAAAGCTTTATAGCAAACAAAAAAAGCTCTAGATAAAGGTTTTAGGCTCTTATATTCTATTAATCATAGTTTAGCAAAATTAATTGATTCTTATCATAATTATAAGCAGTTTATAAATAAAGTTTTAATTTAATTAATCTTAATAATTAAGTTTAGCTTAAAAAGCTTTTCTTATAAAAACTCTTTGAAATTGAATTGTATATAAATAAAGCTTTTGAAGCAAGTAGTGTGCCAAATAATACAAAGATTTGTTGTAAATATCTTATGGTTTCAACAGTCAAAGTCAAATAAATAAAAAGCTTTGTTTAGAGGCATCTATAAAGCTTTTTCAAATATTATTTTTTCAATTCAGGTCCTATTTACAAATTAATTAACAGTTGATAATAATGTTGTGCTAATAAGAACAACTTCTATCCTAGACGGAGGTACTCTAGAGCCCGACCCGACGGACCAGCTGCTGGCGCAATGGGGGCATATAAGGAGGCAAAGAAGTCTCTGAAGAACGCTATAAAGTGCCAGAAAAATTAGCCATTCCAGAAACTACGCGATGACGTAAACGTAAACCCTTAGAGGCTTGGTTACAAAACTGTAATGGAAAAACTGATCAGGTGGAAACCAATCGAAATTTTGAAGGAGCATGTAATGACTACTATTCCCTACTCATGAACCAGCGAACGAACGACGACAGAACGGAATTTTCACCAGTACAGAGGAACCAGTACAGTCGGATTATAAACCGGTAAGACACCAGGGCCCGATGGCATCCCGCCTGAGGTAATGCGGGAAATTTGCCAGTCAAAGACCGGAACTTCTACTGGGAATGTGCAATGCGTGCCTAAGAGAGTGTATTTTCCCGGAAATATATAAGAAACAATGGCTGGCCTTAGTAGACAAGAGAGGGGGCGATCAGGAGGACCTATCCGCGTACAGCTATCAAGCTGCTTGAGAGGTTTTTAAAGCTAGGGCTTACTGCTGCTATTGAGAATAGTGGCGGTTTGACAATATAGTTTCAACTCGATCGGATAACAATTGACGCCTTGAGAGAGATGACTGAAGCGGCCATAGCCACACAGCGTGGGAATCATTCTACGAGGCCTGTGCTGCTGCTTGGGACTTTGGACATTAAAAATGCGTTTAACAGTCTTAGATGAAGCGATGTATTAAATGCTCTAGAGTACAATTTCTCGGTACCACACCGAGTAGTTGTGATACCATGATTAATGGTTATCTGAGCAACAGACAGCTGGTGTTTGAGCCTCAATGGCGAATTACATGGTGCGCATTCTAAGAATGAAGAAGAGAGATCTTCAAGCAGCAGTACATGTAGGCACGTCTGTATAGATAACACTGTCACACGTGTCAAACGAAATTCCGAACGGGGACCTAAACGAAAGGAATAATGGAGACATTTAGAAGTCTCAACTTTCGATACGCCATCCGGACGCGGATATGGGCACGCAGGGACCAAAGAGTCCAAAAGGTTTCCAGTCCGAAGTAATACAAGCGTAGTTCCGGAGTGGGCACAACAGTCAACGAGATAAGGAGGATTTAGTGGGTGAGGGCCCCATACAAGGAGGATGTGACAACTTCCTCTATGGTGCGGTTAGGTACATTTACATCCATAGCACATGAACATCAGTTTTCTCTGTTCTGTTATGTTGCCCTCAGAGCCATCTAACAGTCAACAAAAACTCGTGTAAGTTTTTGAGCTAGAAACGACGTAATCTCTCTCAAAGTGAGTGTGAGAATTCAAACATCCCCAAAAGAATTCAACATCCAAAATGGATGTACCAACTCAGGTTAGAAGGATTAAGAAGAAGATTGGAAAGATGGTAGGTTTCTATAGGCCCCTTAAAACTTGAAATATCATCTCAGAGAGAGAGAGAGAGAGAAAGAGGCGGGACCAGCTTCAACACATCCTTCCAGGATGTGTTCTTGCACGCCCTCACCAGTTGGTCACACTAATCGATGAGAGGCCTTTCATCGGCAAGATCGTCCTCTATGGCGACTTCCGCTAATCCCCACATTAAAAACTCATCTCACAGGAGATCCTAAATAAAATTAGTGAATCCCAAAACTCGGCAAAAACGAACTCAATTTGGTCTTTATCGTTACAAACAATAACTTGGCGGTCAACAAAAACTTGCGTAAGTTTCTGAGCCAAGAAGGACGAGATCTAATGAAGTTTTATGGACTTTATATAGAGCAAAGGCCTATTGCTGATAAACGTTACAGTTGTTAGCCAGTCTTTAATGAAACTCTCGCACGAGAATCTCCGAAAAGAATCCAACATCTAAAATAAATATACCAGATCAGGTTGAAAGGATTAAGAAAGTTTAATAGGTCCTTTTTGCACGAGGAAGGGTTTTTAAAATTACAGAAGCTGAATATTGGCAAGATACTAGGTTTCTATAGGGTCCTTACAACCTGAGATATCATCTCAATGGGAAACGTCTGTCTCCAGAGAGAAATATTAAGCCCCAGAGCTTATTCTGTAATCTTTCTGACGGAGATTTACTAGACTTTATTCAGAGGGCGTAAAAATTAAGTTCAAAATGCTACTTTCCTTGGAGAGAACATTTGAGTAGGATGATACTGGTAGACAATTGCAATTTATTCGTTTTATTGTCTTCTGCAGGGATTGCACTGAGCAGTGATCATGGAAACCATTGTTCGTACGCAAGATGGGACTCAAGTGTCTTGGCTACTGCAAGTAAAAATGCTTAAACCAGTGATAAACCTAATCTTGGAAACCATTTAGGTTCTTCTGCCAAAGAAAAAATTTTCTTTAAAACACTGAATTGACTAGCCGAGCGCATAGCTTTAATTATTGCACAATACTTGTTATTTTTTTAATAGGACTTAGGCTGAGAATAGTGCCAGTTCCCTATTTATAGAAAACAAAAAAATCTATGAACACTACAATGGCTTGAAATTTAATTATTGTTCTCGCTTGGAGGCCTATTCATTTTACTTTTTCCAATTACCTGTTTTCCCAAAGTATCTCCTGACTTGCTGTTGTGATTTTCTTGATTCCTTATGTAGTTATGGTTCTTGAGGTACTAACGTATAATTTTCTGATGTGATATGGCCTAGCTATTTCCATATTCTAGGTTTAATTTGCTTTAGAAGAGGTTACAGTTTATGATTGATTGATGGATGTTATGGTTGATTGATGCCCATATATTGTGTTTGATTCAAAGAAGGATTTCAAATCTTTATGATTGATTGATGTTATGATTGATGCTAAGATTGGTATGATTGATTGACGCCCATTTATTATATTTGATTCAAAGGATTTAATATCTTTATAATTGATTGATGTTATGATTGATTGATGCTAAGATTGTTATGATTGATAGACGCCCATATATTATATCTGATTCAAAGAAGGATTTCAAATCTTTATAATTGATTGATGCCCATATATTGTGTTTGATTCAAAGAAGGATTACAAATCTTTATGATTGTTATGATTGATACTAAGATTGTTATGATTGATTGACGCCCATATATTATATTTGATTCAAAGAAGGATTTCAAATCTTTATGATTGATTGATTGATGCCGATATATTTTATTTGATTCAAAGAAGGATTTCAAACCTTTATGATTGATTGATGCTAAGATTGATTGATGTCCATTTATTGTATTTTATTCAAAAGATTTCAAATCTTTATGATTGATTGATGTTAAAATTGTTATAATTGATTGATGCCCATATATTGTGTTTGATTCAAAGAAGGATTTCAAATCTTTATGATTGATTGATGCTAAGATTGTTATGATTGATTGATGCCCATATATTGTATTTGATTCAAAGAAGGATTTCAAATCTTTATGATTGATTAATGCCCTTATATTGTATTTGAAGCAAAGAAGGTTTTCAAACCAAATTGCCAGGCTAACACTGGCCGGAACTCATTGTAAATTGAAAATCATCGGCTAGTTTCATGTACGTTGCAAAATTACACATTTCTAGGACTTATAGTGTATTCAACTGACGTTAAAAATAATCGAAATCCAATAGTTTTTTACGTATTTTGTAAGTCACAACCATAATTTGATTTTGAATTTGGATTAAGTAAGAACTTTGGTTACTGCAGTCTGGTGCAGTCGACCATTTATTTCAGTCACTCAAAAATTTTATACAAATCACCCAAAGAGTCGGCATAATAATTGGGTATGTAATCGGTAGCATTACTCTCGATCCATCGTCTCTACCTGGGGCCATTGACAACAGCCCGTGCCTACTAATAATGTAGGGAAACCACAATTTTTACCAAACAATACATCAACTTGAGGGCTAGAAAAGAAAGAGATTTTTTTGATATGAAAAAATATTTCAACTAAGATCATCCATTACGTTGCTTTTCCTTACCTATCGCCTATCATTAGCGTTTTAGCTGGCTTAATAATACCACTTCTGATCAAATGTTTGCATATCAATGGGTTAGGCTTGCCCATTACCTGGGCCTTACGCTCAACGCAAGTTTCCAAAGCTTTTAAAATTGCTCCTGTGCCTGGTATACTATACTTGGGATATCGATGTACTGCATCCGAGTTTGTACATAAAAAATGGCATGAACGGGACATTAAAAATCGGGAGGCTTTTAACATTTTAACGAAACTGAAATGATCATCGAAGCCTACTACCACAGCGCCCTACTGTTAGGCAACGGCATTCGGGTTTCAATATTTTGCAACATATTAAGCCATTTACCCTCAACCAAATCTTCTCCTATGCCGAAATTTTTTATTTTTAAATTATCCAGCTCTTGAGCTATGGCTTCACTGCCTATAACATACACCTGCTCGTCTGGCTTTAAATGCTGCTTGAGATAGGCTGCTACGGAATAGGCGGGCGCTATAATTTGTTCTTCGGCAATGCGAAAATCCATTTGGGCAGCCTTTTGCCATAATTCTTGACGGGTTTTGGTGCCGTTATTGGTAACGAAATAGATTTCCTTACCCAAAGACTGGAGAGCATTAATGGTTTCTGGTACTTGAGGTATGGGCTGATTGTCATGCCATAGAACAGCTAAAACAAAAAAAGGAAAGAGAAAAAATTTTTTAAAGACTTGCCAAGAATACTTTTTAAACCTAACCTCAAACTAAAATTAGGTGTGTACCAAGAAATGCAAAAAAAAAAAAAACAAAATGGAGTACCAAAAAGACCGCAGAGTGATTTTCTTTTTACAACCAAAACTATTTGGCGGCTGTCGGCTATTATCAATGAATATAGGAAGATCCTGATAAACTTTAGCCAAGATTTTGTTATGACCATAGTTTCCAAACTTCCAGTTTTTTTCTTTTTTGTTAACTTACCATCACAATCTGCTAAAATAACATCAAACGTATCAAGCCATTGCCGCAACGCCATTTTGTCTAATTTATTAAGATTAATTGGCGTCATTATTATATGTCCACACACAGAGAGAATCTTTATTAGAAAACAGAATTATTAGTTTTTGTTTAATAATATTAAATTAATTTGCTTACATTTTAATGGAAAGTTTCGTTTTTTTTCTAATAATTTCACAACTTATTACCGGCCTTTACTCATAAAAAAAAAATGGTCGACCTTTTGAAAGAACTTTTACACCACAAAACCTTACACACCGAGTAACTAACGCAGACTAAAAGCTATGCTCTTAAGAATTAAAGAGATTGAACGAATTTTTTGAATGTACTCTCTCTCTTTAAGTTCAATTATGATCTCTTGCTCTTCTGTATATACAAACTCTCTGTTTACCTCCGTATTTTAATACACAATCTGTTGTGTTGGCGACATCAGCTGTTTTAAGTATGCCTTGTTGTTGTTTTTATAACGAACTTCAAGCATTTGTTTATCATGATTGTTTTGGTATTTGCCACAGCTTTTCTAATGTAGTTTTAAGCTTTGCTCTCTCTCTCTGTCTCTCTTTAACTAATTGATAAACAGATTTTTACTGTTTCCTTTTGTTTACAAATAAATTTACCAATTCACATCAGTGTTGGAAAATTGAAATTTTTAAATGGTACTGAACTATACCTGATAACGTACTTTCTTCTATCAAAAGGTACTTTTATAAAAAAAAAATTCAATTATAATTAATACGCATACGGAATGGAATAAAAAAACCAACAAGTTATACATGGGCCGCGCGGACAGGGTCGATTTCAATGCGCGCAAGACCCAATGTTGTTTTTTGACAAACCGGCGCTTGATGGTGGCGCTGGTGTTCTGTCATCTGTATCTATGGGTAATGTAAATATTGAGGAGGCGGATTCTCTTGATGTTCTAGGCATGAGAATTATTTGTGATGCTCGTTGGATCACGATCACATTTTTCGAGTATAGAAGAAAGCATTCAAGTGCCTTGGTTTTTTTGAAACGGTGCAGAAAATACTTACTACAAGTCGCCGTGGTCTAGTGGATAGTGTGTTGGCTTATTAGACAAAAGGCCCGGGTTCGTATTCCAGGTCAGACATCAAAACGAAAAAATATTTCTTCGGCGACTTCCTCTCAACAGATTTCTGCCAAAGACTCTCGAGAGTAAAAATTGCCATGAAAAGCTTCTCAAAAATCTGTCGTTCGGAGTCGGCTTTAAATTGTAGGTCCCGCCACTCATGTATAAAAATTAACCCACACAACATAAGTGGTGTGAGAAGTTAGGTCGTAATCCTGACTGAAGGGTTGTATTGGCCAATCATGTATGTATGTATGCAGAAAACACTTCACTCCATCCGACCTTCTTACTATTTACAGGACCTTTATCCAATCCCGGATGGAGTATAACTCTTCATGTATGGGGGTCCGGTGTTTCAAAGTATATTTTGAAGCTTCTCGACCGCGCGTACAAGAGAGGGCAAAGGTGCTTTTATTAATGACAGTAGGGTATCCAACTCTATTCGATTCGTTGGAGCATCGTTGCAATGTGGCGTGTGTGTTTCATTGTTCTATCGGTACTATAATGGCAGGTGTTCTCGAGAGATAAGGGGCTTGCTCCCGATAACCACATATTTTTGTACGTGGTACTCGAGCTTTTCGCAGAGCACATCCTTTTGTGGTTGATTGTCCAGTGAACGAACCGCACAATGCATTACAGGGAGAATTCATTTCTTGCCCGCACTGCTCGCTTGTGGAATGATCTTCCTGCGAGGGTTTTTCCCGTCAATTAATTTACGGCTTCACGAAATAGGGGCCATCCCCTGAGTGTTGGTTTTTATTTAAAAAAAAAAAGTCCCGTTTAGCCAAATGTCGACGGAACGGAACGGAAATTAGCGCATATTTGTCAACACTGATTCACATAGTACTAGGTTAACGAGATAGGTAAACTGTTTTATTTTTCTCTCTCTCTCTCTCTCTTTTATTTTCATATAAAAGAGAAAACTTCATATGATCTCTTCTCTAATAAGAATTTCACTCATAAAGAATTTCTCTTAATTTATCTAAATCGTCTATAAAGAAATCTGGGATTTGCTTTCTTAGCTCTTTATCTTGAGATTGTTGCAATTCATGCATCTCTTTTAATGTAGTGCTGCCCGTTAAAACAAAGAGAGTAAAAAAGCCGGAATTATAACCCATAAGCATATCCGTGGAAAATCTAAAAAAGGAAATGAAAAAAATGGATCTTAATTCTAAATTTCCCTATTGGCCTTACCTGTCCCCTATTAATAACGTATAGCCAGCTTTAATGGAGCACTTTTCAAGTACTGGTTTTGCAAATTCCGGATTGGGTTTGCCAATCACATACGGTTTCCGTTTGTCGGTACAAGTCTGTATGGCAGTAACCATACAGCCAGTGGTTGGTATTAGTATGCTAGAGGTGGGAACCAATTCATCTAAGCTTGCTGCTATAAATAAACATTGCGGTTGTCGTAAATAAAGACAAGCCTTGGTTAGCTTTGGAAAACTGAAATGATCATCGAAACCCACTGCCACAGCGCCAACATCTTTATCCAATTCTATATTTGCTATGAAATCCGGAAAGGAAAGTACCATTGGATCCATAGGCTTAAAAACACATTCGATGCCTCTTTCTTTTAAAGACAAGGCCAAGCCTTCTTTGCCTACAATGTACACACGTTTTTTAAATTTGATTTTCTCCAAATAGTCCGCCAAGCTATAGCTGGTGTTTAAAATTTGTTGCTCCTCCACCTCTAAGTCTAAAGTACAGGCCTTGTTATGTAAATTTTGTCGTGTTCTTGTAGAATTATTGGTAATTATAAAACATTTTTTGCCTTTTGTTTGCCAACAATTGAAGAGTTTGATGGCTCCCGTTATTGGTACATCGTTAAGCCATAGAACTCCTACAAACAAACAAACGAACATAACCTCAAATTATCTTTTGAAAAACAAAGTATCCAACAACGTACCATCTGCATCACAAAACACACATTCAATGTTGTGAAAAAAGTTTTTCAATTCCTTTCGCTCCATACACCCAAGATCCGTACAACTGTGTTTGTATTTACGGTAACCACTTAATTTGCCAGCTGAATAAGTGCGCTTTGATATTAGCCTGGAGATCTTAAATAATTTCTTAAGGAATAGCATTTCCTTACTGGCTTTTAACGAAAAAAATTTCCTTCTTTGAATCACTACAAGGCTTGTCAAACTTTAAATTTCATAAAAAAGTTAGGGTTACCCACTTTTTGGAAAATGTAAAGCTTTAGTAAAACGGATAGAAAGATCATGAAGCTGTTACTATTCGAAAGATATGAAACTATTGGTTAAGTAGTCAAAGGTGCCATTTAGTCGAGAATCTTTTATCATTATAATACTTAAAAATCGAGTTTTAATAACTTTGGCCGATTTGTAACACGATACGCTTTTTCTGCTTAACTTGGCAACCCTTGAAAACATAAGCGTTCTCTTTCTTCTCTTATCTACACCGTGCTCTTTATATTTTTGACATTCGCATTGAAAACTTAAGAAAGCTTTTTAACAACAGCTGACTCATGGAGTTACAGTTAATAATTATCACCCTACTGTCCAGCCTTACCCTAGACACGAATAATTTGTCAAAGTATTTATGTTTGCGAAACTTATTTATTATTTTTGTATAATTTTTTTTCTTTTTTACTTTCATTATGGCTTTTAACATTAAAAATTAAGGAATTTATTATTAAAACAACAGAGAAAAAAGCATCTTTCTTGGCTAAATAAATTCTACAGGGTGTCAGTGTGTGTGTGTGTGTGTGTGTGCGTATACAACTTCCATTATTGTATACAAAATGGCAATGAAGCTCATGGTAAAATGTCATTATAAATCTCAGCTTACAACATTAATAAGGATTTAGGATTGTTTTTGTATAAAAAAACAGAAATTTTAAACAAAACAAAGAAATTCTTTCACATAAGAGGTAGTAAATCCCCGAGTTTAGGTAAATACACGTCTGGTATAAGTTTATGCAATTCTGCATTATCCGACTTCCGCCACGACTCCACATCACTTAGCTGATGGATGCCAGAGCCAACCAAAAGGGTCTGAAAGCCACAATTATAACCCAATAAAATGTCCGTATTACATCTAAACAATTGTAAAAAGGAAAATTGTTAAGATATTTGATAGACTATTACACCAATACACTATAAATGTACTTACCTATCGCCAATCATAAGTGTACGGGCGGGATTTATGGTGCCATCATCGATTAAATGTTGGCATATTTCTTTATTAGGTTTACCAATCACTAAAGCTTTACGCTCTGCACATGTTTCTATAGCCTTAACAAAACTACCCGTGCCTGGTATAACCATATTCGGCATGGGAAAACGTTCATCTGTGTTTGTCGCTATAAACAAACAATCGGGATTGTTTAGATACGATGCGGCCTGTGTCATTTTAGGAAAACTAAAATGTTCATCAAATCCCACCATTACAGCTCCCACATTATCATCCAAATTCAAATACTTTGTAACATAATCCGCTAAAGAACCGGGCATAGTGTCTGGGCCCACTTTATTGTGCTTTATGCCTACCGCATCCAATTCTTTGGTTATACCTTCCGAACCAATCACATACACTGTCTTATTGAAATTTAAACTCTTCAAATAGGCAGCACCCGAGTTGGACGTTGAGATTATTTCATCTTCTTTAATATTAAAGCCCATATCTACGGCTTTCACCAGTAATTCTTTGCGGGTTTTTGTGGAATTATTCGTGCAGAAGAAAATCTTTTTGCCCAATTCCCTAAAACGATTCATAACATCGGCAGAGCCCTCAATGACACTGCCATAGACCCAAAGGACACCTGAAAAAATATTTAAAAAAAAGGAGAAATTAAAAATTCGGTTGCTTTAGACTCTAAGTAAAGTTAAATAAGAAGTAGATAAGGAAAGTGGGAGTCCATACTAGTACTAGACAGGGACTTATGGATGCTGAATAATATCCTAAAGTTTGTCAAGACAGTAATAAGGACATAATTGAGGGTTTGGTTGAGGAACCGTAAACCGACTGCATTGCGCTCCAACTCACGTTTCCGAAAAGTCCAGAAATTCTTTCACTGTCTTTCACAAATCTTTTTTAATATTTTTCAAGCTTACAATTTATCTCTAATAATTGAAAATTTTACCTTTAAACTATTAAAACTAACAGATAACTCTCTATTCGATTATAATTATGGAGAAGCAACTATTAGTTTCATCACTAGTGTACACATGTGGGTAGATGCGTTACTATGCCTACTCTACCATCTATAGCGCTCTCTTTAAAAACATCGTCATTAATGACGTTCATTAAAGGTCATTAACAAAGAGAGCAATGGAAAAAACACCAAAAAGCCCACATAAAAAAAACAACAACCACAACGGACTACTCGTTCTCACTCTTTCTCTCTCTCTCTCTCTTTGACCAGGAAAAGAATTCTTATTAATATTTATAAATGAAATTATGCAATTTAAACACTATTTCACAATTATTATTAATATTTACAAGCGTATTAGAAATAATTATTAAAAAAAACTTATCTAATTACCATCACAATCGGTGAGAACGGCATCGAAAGAATCCAACCATTGGGTCACCTTGTCGGCTTTCTGTTCTAATAAATTTGTTGCTGTCTGCTTGAACATGTTGTGGCAAACTTTTCTGAACATTCGTTTTCTATTTTTGTATACTATTTTGCCAATCCGTCAATACCAACCGCACTCACAACAATGTAAGCAATTAATTTGTTTAATTATTTATTAAAAAACAAAAACAATTTTATCGGTTTAAACAACAATTTTTTGGTTTTTTTTTTGTATGTGGGGCTGTTAATGAATTTCTCTTATTTTTTTTTTCGTCTTCTTTTGTTTCTATTACAACAACTAACGGCTGGTTAGCCACCGACATACAGCCATACACACGTACACTATACAACACCAGCAGAACTTGTCAAAAGCACTTGAGAAAATTTACTGAATGAATAATAAAAAAAAATTGTCAAATAAGTAAAAAGTATACATCAATAGAGAGAGAGAGGGAGAGAGTGAGAGAGCGTATTAGAATAAAAGAAAGCGAAAGAGCGAATAAGCAAGAGAGTTAAACACATTTATGGTTGAAGTAACACGTAAGAGAGTATAAAATGAAAATGTAAACAATAAATAAAAGCTTTAACGGGTTTTCTAAGTAAGCAATGGCTTTTAAACTGTTGGCGAAATTTAAAAAATGTGGGAAATAAAATGTGAAAAAATTTGCAAAATCGTAAAATAAACATACTTTTTTTGAACTATTTAAAGAAAATTCACTTTTATAAGTTATTTTTACATAATTATTGTGCATTTTTCTAAAAACAAAAGCCTGCACAATTGATCTGCAACGGATTAGTGTTTGAAAACAGCATTTCAACTATAGGCAATCAAGAATTGGAACTTGTCGACCTCCAGTGTCTCAAGCTGTAAGTTAAAGGGGTAGCAGAGATGCAGGCATAATCAGATCCAAATTGTTAATTTTTGCCCCGTTATTCATATTCCTACTGCTCAACATAACCTCACTTGGAGAAGAGCACAACCTTTTGTGGTTGCATTACAGGGAGAATTCATTTTTTGCCCGCACTGCTCGCTTGTGGAATGATCTTGCTGCGAAGGTTTCTTCCGTCAATTACGATATTGGTAAGTTTAAATGGAATGTCCACAAACACTACTCCCTCTTTCCACCTTCCTATAACGCTATTTTCCTAAACCTGCACAATGCACTACAAGAATAGGGGCCATCCCCTGAGTGTTGGTTTTTATTTAAAAAAAAAAAGAAACCCTGAAAACGTGCAGCCATGTATATAGGACGGAGCTGTCTTGTAGATTATTTAAAATCAAGTAATGCGTCAAAGATTGTACTAGAAGGTTAAGTTATTGTTCGTATCGCGCTTCTTTTCATATTAATTGTGTGAGTACATGAGTATGAACGTACTCTCCACAATCTGGTCAATACCATTATAAACCTCCAATTTGTCTGAATGTCGATTGGCAATAGAAAATTCAAGCCAACCAAATAATTCCGTACCCAGGAGGCTTATCCGTCTGCTAACAAGTGTTAGTTAGGTACAGAATGAAGTGCTCTACAATGTCTCTCCTGTTCTTCTTCATCTCTTATATACCCTGTAATATATCGACTGGAATCTAAGCCATTTTTTTTCAGCAATTTAATATCACAGTGCCCTATATGGAATCCTATGCCTAGGACTCACACTGAACTCTTCATTAAGTCTCAGCTACAATCATTTGCTTCAAATATTATATCGCTTTTGTTGGTGAGAGTCTTCTTTAATGAATATATTAGCTTTTGTTAACATGTTCCCCTTACTGTTCAGATATTTAATGGACTCTCAGGAGTTTATATTACTTCCATCAGCCTGAATCTTTAAGCCTTTTTCTTTTGTTCAGTTTGTGTCTTATGAGAAGAGATTCTTTCCATATCCCTGCTTTATACTATAGTGATGTTTTAATAAGATCCAATAGTCGTTCAAAATAATGCTCTTTGGAACGTGAATCTTGATGAACTGTATTCCCTATTCCGCCTGTGACTCGGGAGAATAAATTCTCTAACAATGTAATTACAGTTGAATTTCTATAAATTGAATCATTATTATCCAGAAAAAAGTTCAACTTCTAGAAAATTCAAGTTAAAGAAACAAAACCTGATAGAATTTCTTTCCAGAGTGCCCTGGTAGTCTAGAGGGTAGTGGGCTAGACTATTAGCATGAGGATCGTGGATTCGATTCCCACTAGAGACTCTGGTCTGTGACACATACTCAGCTCGTATATAATTAGAATATAATTTGTAATTGTATTGTAATTAATAAATAAATTTCTTTCCAAGATGCTATTGCTATGCTTCAACTTTTAGGAAATTCAAGTAATAGAAGTTCGACAGCTTTTATCTACTTGTTCCAGATACTAGGTGGTTTCTCCCAACAAAGGCGAATCTTCAATGTATTCTGCTTCTACTTGGGAGTTGTAACTTCCAACTAAGCTGTAAAGAATCTACTCAGATATTCAATAGACTACTGGGTGGCGTTCATATCGCTAAGTCCTTAGAGTTTCCTTCTTCTGTTTTCAACTGAATAAAATAGATTTTGTCTGTAGATTCCCTGAAGTGAAGGTAAAAGGGCATGGTCCCCTGTGTTCTTTATTATATTGTGGTGATGTTTTAATATGATTTACTAGAGCTTACAGGGTGATCTCTCCATTAAAATCCTTTTTTCCTAAAGCAAACGTTGTATATTTTTAATGGAAATTATTAATTTTATGATAAGATTTTGTCTGTAAATTCCCTGAAGTAATGGTAAGGGGCTTCTGTGTTCCCTATTATATTGTGGTGATGTTTTAATATGATTTACTAGAGTTTGCAAAGTGATCTCTCCATTAAAATCCTTTTTTTCCTGAGGCAAACGTTGTATATTTTGAATGGAAATTATTAATTTTATGATAAGATTTTGTCTGTAAATTCCCTGACGTAATGGTAAGAGACTTCTGTGTTCCCTATTACTCTATAGTGATGTTTTAATATGATTTACTAGAGTTTACAGAGTGATCTCTCCACTAAAATCCTTTTTAAATTCCCTGAAGTGAAGATAAGGGGCTTCTGTGTTCCCTATTATTCTATGGTGATGTTTTAATATGATTTACTAGAGTTTATGGAGTGATCTCTCCATTAAAATCCTTTTTTCCTAAGACAAACGTTGTATATTTTTAATGGAAATTATTATTTTTATGATAAAATTTTGTCTGTAAATTCCCTGAAGTAAAGGTAAGGGGCTTCTCGGTTCCCTATTATTCTATGGTGATGTTTTAATATGATTTAGTAGAGTTTACAGAGTGATGTCTCCATTGAAATCCTTTTTTTCCTGAGGCAAACGTTGTATATTTTTAATGGAAATTATTATTTTTATGATAAGTTCTGTTTATAAATTTATTTTATTTCGTTGTTATTATTTTAAGCAAATGATTGTAGCTGAGACTTAATGAGGAATTTAGTGTGAGTCCTAGGCATAGCGTTCCATATAGGGCACTGTGATAATAAATTGCTGAAAAGAAAATGGGTTAGATTCCAGCCGATATATTACAGGTTATATAAAAGATGAAGAAGAACTGGAGAGATATTGTAGAGCACTCCATTCTGAACATAACTAACACTTGTTAGCAGACGGATAAGCATCCTGAGTAGGGAATTCTTTGGTTGGCTTGAATTTTCTATTGGCAATCGACATTCAGACAAATTGGAGGTTTATAATAGTATTAACCAGACTGTGGAGAGTATGTTCATACTCATGTACTCACACAATTAAAATGAAAAGAAGCCCCATATGAACAACTACTTAACCTTCTAGTACAATCTTTGACGCACTATTTCATATTTCATTTTAAATCATGTACAAGACAGCTCCGTCCTATATACATGGCTGCATGTTATCAGGGTTTCTTTTTTTTTATTATAAAAACCAATACTCAGGGAATGGCCCCTACTCATGCAGTGCATTGTGCAGGTTTAGGAAAATAGCGTTATAGGAAGGTGGAAAGAGGGAGTAGGGAGCCAAACGTTGTATATTTTTAATGGAAATTATTATTTTTATGATAATTTCTGTTTATAAATTTATTTTATTTAGTTTTTATTATTGTTTGTATTGTTTTTTCTTTATTTTTATTTTATTTTAATTTTTTTTTTGTTAATTTTCTTATATTACGTTGTTGATGTTTGTTTTGTTTGTTTTGCGTACAACTTCTTAAATAACTAAATAATATTTCATTAATTTTATTTTAATTTTATATTTATAATAATATATAGAATTTGTTTGTTTTTTTTTAATCCTTTTTGTTTTATATATATATGCATATAAAAAGAAGTTATGATTTGAATAATTCCTATAAAAATAAAAAAGAAAATAATCACTAAACATTGAAAATTATTACAAGAAAAGGAAAAATTTTTCTTTTTTTTTATATAAATTTCTATAAAATCTAGGCAGGAAGTGTGGTTAAAGTTAATCACTAAACAAATGGAAAATAGAGGTAGTTTTTCGAAGATTGAAAGAAGGGAGATGGGAAAAAAGGATTTGAAAGAAAAAAGGTTTTTTAAACTTATAAAATGGAAGCTCATTTCATATCAAACAGCTAGATAAGGTTAAGATTCTTAAATAAGGAAGGAGAAGGAAAAAAAATAGAAAGCCAGTTAGAAAATTAAAAACTTATAAAAAAATGTACTATTTTCGACTGGAAAGAAAAACTTTCGAAATTCAATGCTTTATGAAGCATAAGATTCGATTGAATTCAATTTCTAGAAATAATTGTTTCGTGTTCTACTGTAAGCTAAATATTTCAAATTTATTTTCAAACAATTTTTTATTTGTCTGGTAGGAGCGTTTCGGTTAAATTTATTTTGATTAGGAATAGAACTTTGAAGAAACGTTTAGAATATTGCCTTACAGAAAAAGGAAATTTATTTTGAAACAATAATTAATCCCTGTTTCATATTAAACCATTGACTTAATTTCCCTACAAGGTTTTCGAATTCCTTTCATAAAAAAAAAATTCGAACTTCTAAGTTAATTACAATATTGGCTTACAGAAAAAGGAAATTTATTTCTAAACCATGCCTAATCGCTGTTTCATATTAAACAATTGACTCAAGTTCCTTTCATAAAAAAATTCGAACTTCTAAGTATCCTTTTTTTTATAAAAACTTTAAATCCTTAACAACTTTTGCCGCTTGTTTTTGTACGGCAATCAATATTTAACCATTTAAAGTTTGTAGGACAAAAAAAACTAATTTCCAAATGTCTAAAGATCATTTATATTATAGAAACAATACCTAACCTTAATCTCTGTAAAACAATATATTTCCGAACATCGAAAATCACTTGCTTTGTAGGAACAGTCAACTTCGAATTCTTTTTTTTCTTTTGTAAAAAAAAAATTAATTTTTTCCTTCAATTTAAAAATAAAAATTTTTTTCGAGTCTATTTACAGTATTCCCTAACAGTTTTTAACTGGCATTTACTATTTTTAAACAATAGAATAGAGATTAGAAATGTTAAGAGAAACTTTGTATTTAAATACAGTCGAACTTCTATAATTTGAGGAATTCTATCAGGTTTTGCTTTTTTTAACATGAATTTCCTACAAGTTGAAGTTTTTTTTCTGGATAATGGTGATTCTATCTATAGAAGTTCGACTGTAATAATAATTATAAAAAAATAAAAATAGAAGAAGGATAACAGGGACGTAAAGAGTACAAAAGAATGACTTAATTTTTGTTTAGTAAGTGTATGTATGTATATTGGTGTAGGTGTTTGTGTTAAATTTTAACTAAAATAAAGAAGCTTGTTGTGGCATCATCATGCCGCCAGGGCCTGACATTGTTGTAACACCCGGACCAGACCCCAGCGGATTATTGGCACCCCCCACAGACAAACCTTGCAGGCTGCCTGTACCACCAACACTACCAACGCCTAAGCCTACGCCGCTGCCACCACCTCCGCCTCCTCCCTCCTCCTCCAACGTTAGCAATGCCGGCCATTTGTTGTACCCCCGACATGCCGCCAGGGCCAACTAACATTGTATTGGGACCCGCTGAACCCAACATGGGTGAAACACCACCCGATGAGGGTGGCTCAGGACTGTGAGATTTCTTTTTGCGTTTCTTTTCCTTTTTACGCTTTTTTCGCTCTTTTTCATCTTCATGACGTTTTTGTTTTTTATGTTTCTTTTCGTAGGTCTCCAAGCCGGAAGAATCTACAAGAGAATATGATTTTAAAATCGTTTTTTTTTTTTAAATTTATTTTTTCAAATATCATACGTACCCATTAAATTTGTTTCTGGTGGCTGTTGTCCATCTTTGTGTTTATGTTTTTTATGTTTGTTTTTATGTTTGCGTGCGGGTGTTGTATTTAAGGCTCTATATTGATCCGGCAACTAGAAGAAAATCGATTGAAAAACATTAAAAATATGCCACTTGAACTCTTAAAACAATTTGAAAACCTACCGGTCCGGGATGTAATCTGAAACCAGCTAATTGTACTGCAGATAAAGGCAACAATTCTTTGCCAACTATGGGTGGTTTATCAATAACACTACGTAACGTACTGTTCTCCTAAAGAAAACAAACAAAAACAAAAAAAGAAAAGAAAAGACGAAATATTTTAAATAAATAAACGGCAGATTATTTAAAAATTGTTTACAAAATAAAACAATAAAATAAAAAGAAACAATACATTGACTCTGTGTGGTCTTTAAAAATAATTTCGAAGAAAACAGCTGCTGGATAACAGGAAAACCAGAAGCAGTACATTTATCGAAATGCGCAAGAAGTTTATAAGCACCGTCAGTTAGTAATTCAATCGCGATTATTACAAAGCACATCGCACAAGATGCACACCCATATTCCGCTCAAGAATTGCCAATTCGGCAACAGCTGTACGAATGGAAAGTTGTTTGTCCAGAAAAAAAAAAACTTTCAGCAACAGTAGAACTGGTATAACAGCAGACAAATAAATTAATTAAACTAGAACACTAAAAGGGATGTTATTAAAGGTCCTTAAAGGCCCCCTTTGGACCTTTCAAAGCAGACAAGATTGTCCTGCCGACGTCAGATAATTTTCGCATTAAATACCTGTCTAGTCTAGGCATACTCTTCCATCCGAAAGTCATACTGTTGAGGTGCCCCTACAGCTCATTATTGATTCGAATGTGGATATCATATCGAACATGCACTAGACCGAAAATCTTGCGCAGAATTCTTCGTCCAAATCAGCTGTATTGGTGCGTAACATAGCCATATCCATGCTTCCATGCAGACTTCAAATAATTTAATTAAACTAGGACACTATGAAGAATGTTATTAAAGATCATTAAAGGCCCCCTTTGGCCCTTTCAAAGCAGACAAGATTGTCCTGCCGACGTCAGATAATTCTAGCATTAAATACCTGTCTAGTCTAAGCATACTCTTCCATCCGAAAGTCATACTGATGAGGTGCACATACAGCTCATTGTTGATTCGGATGTGGATATTATATCGATCATGTTCTAGACCGAGGATCTTGCTCACAATTCTACGCCCAAATCAGCTGTATTGGTGCGTAACATAGCCATATCCATGCTTCCATGCAGACTTCAAATAATTTAATTAAACTAGGACACTATAAGGGATGTTATTAAAGATCATTGAAGATCCTTTGGTGCTTTCAAAGCAGACAAGGTTGTCCTGCCAACGTCAGTTAATTCCCACATTAAATACCTGACTAGTATAGGCACCCTCTTCCATTCGAAAGTCATAGTGAAGCCAGAAATAAACAGAACAATGTCCTATACTATTGAGGAGCCCCTACAACTCATTGCTGATTCGGATGTGGATATCATATCGAACATGGTCTAGACCGAAAATCCTGCGCTATATTCTTCGTCCAAATCAGCTGTATTGGTGCGTAACATAGCCATATCCATGCTTCCACGGCATAGACAAACTCAGGGAAGTTTGATGAGCCCCTTGTATATTATCAGTTTCATTACAAGCTGAAGGTCTCTGCTATTCAATTGCTCATTGAAACCATTACAACTCCTGTTAGCTTGATCTCCAGACTGTCATTAGTTTTGCTTCTTAAGGTTGTAGTTGACGAGCTGCTAAGGTGTATGCAGCAGCAGTTTATTTCTGTCTTTAGTCCTGGCCTGAAAAAAAGGAGACCACCAAGACTATCCCATATGAAGTTCTTATGAGTGAACGAGTGCAGCCACATGCAAAGGCAATTTTTTGATACAATAATTGAGGTTCCCTATTGCTGTAAGGCTAATAAGGTTGTACAGGATGAAAAAGGAGGCTCCCAAGTCTATTCCATATAAAGTTCTTAGGAGTACATTGAGTGAACGAGTGAAGCCACTTGCAAAGACAATTTTTTTTATGCAATAAGTGAAGTTACCCATTCCTGCAAGACTATTAAAGTTGTACAGGACGACGTTGAACAATTTCTGTAGCTGTATTAGGTTAGGAAAGAACATCTCATCGAACATCTTATTACAATGCAAGGTTTCATGTGACTAGGCCGTGTTTCTGTGTTAGGTTAGGAAAGGACATCTCATAAAACCTTTTATTATCATGCGAGGTTTCTGACTTGGCCATGTTTAGGTCAGGGAAAGACCTCTCATAGACCCTTTTATTATCGTGCGAGGTTTCTGACAAGGCGATCTATTCATATCTCTTGCGCATATCAATCATGATATTGTATTTATAGATTAGAGCCTCCAATGGCTGATGTCTAGATGAGGAGATTATAGATTTGTCTAAGCTACTAGAGCCTTAATTAGATCCTGCTATGACGGAATGATTCCTAAGTTTAAATAGAAAGCCTGAAAGACTGCTTTGGTTGGACATTGTGCTTTGAGGACGAGTATGTAACGTTAATCTAGCCTTGGGTTTTTAATAGCGCCCGTCTAGTCTATCAAGATTTATGGCTGGCTGGAGATGACTTTTTATATTTCATTTTTTGCTCTCCATCTCCATTGTTCCACTCTTAATTTCAGCTTTCTTCCGGGTTTTCTTTTATTTTTGATTAACTAGACAACGGAAGGTATGGACAATTGAATGTTTTCTGATCTCTGGGGGATTTGGTATATTTTCATCTACGTTTGTTGGCAAAGTGGATATCCATCAGCCCTATCATTCTGATTGGGTAATGCGATGAGAAGGAGTATAACAATCAAACATTGAATAGCCTTTCTTACTGCGAAACTTTTTATAGATTAACGATCGTCTGAGTTTATTTCTTAATTGTTTTGAATACAAAACTTTAATGGAAGGCAAGTAAATACGAACACTTAACTCACCATGTTGTGGAAATTTTTAAATATTTATTCACTTGCTTTTTTCTTTTTTCTTTTTATTTGATAACACAGTAAAGGTTTGTCTGTTAACCATACGATTTTTTGATAAAGATAAATTATGAGCCTTAGCTCGGTGCCATTATCATTACTTCGATGACAACACAAATGTTTTCTTTTCAGCTGCATTCATATGATGAAAACCGCAGTAGAAAAATTCTTGTTTCTTTATTATAGTTTTCGTTAAATGGACTTTAAAGGAAAATAATAGAAATTCTTTCAAAGGTTATTTATAAACAAAAATATTTCTATCAAGATTCTCTCTGTTATATGAGT
Organism: Sarcophaga peregrina; assembly: GCA_014635995.1. Taxonomy (NCBI): domain Eukaryota; kingdom Metazoa; phylum Arthropoda; class Insecta; order Diptera; family Sarcophagidae; genus Sarcophaga; species Sarcophaga peregrina. The sequence continues at coordinate 7,870,309 of CM025792.1, read as the reverse complement.
AGCGAGCGCACTTTCGTTCATGTAAACAATATGCAAGCCAGTATAGAGAATCAATAGAGAATTGTTGGCTGTTTAATGAAATTATAAAGTGAGTGCATCACTCTTTTTGGGCCGTCAGGTTTACACGTATGGCTGTATTGTATAGTGGAAGGCCTTAGACACGGCAAGTCAGAGGAAGTTACTTAAAAAAGTGCAAAGAATTGTCTCTTTGAGTAATTTGGGTGGGTTTAGAACTAATCCTTAGACGTTGCTGAAGATGATTATGGAGCCAATACCATTGTAGATGCTCGGAACGACCAGCAATAAAGGTAAAGTCTCACAGGCTCCCTAATGGGAGTAGAGGTCAAGCCCAGAAAGTGATAAAGCTGGCAGATACGGTGTCTATCTATGCAGAAAGTCAATCTGTTATAACGGCACAAGCTGAAAATTGATTTCAGTCTACAGGAAGGCTCCTAGACTAAGTGGTTACTGGATTGAGTTGGCTTTCAGGGCATTGCTATATGACATGAGACTACAAATAAGCTGGCAAGAGAAGACGAGGTGTGAAGGGCGCGACCAGTTAAAGTGGCAGTTGGTTTAACCGATTCTAGGACATTTCTTTGTGTTAATTGATTAGCGTAGAGTAAACCATTCATGGCGAACTGGGAAGATTACAGGATCTTTAGGCTACAGGTTCTAAACCAGAATAGATCTTGTAACTGTAGACGGAGTCTATTAGAATGTTAATAGATTTTGACCTTAAGCGCCTAAGGTTAACTTAAGGGTTATGGTCTTTATGGCTCACAGAGACCCGATAAAGATCCTTCCTGTGTAAATTCCATACCACAGAAGCCATACAATTAGCATCTGTTCTTGTCCTTACCGAAAAATTGGCTTGAAAAACGTTTCAAAATTTATTCCGCAGTTCATATAACTAACTTGAGCTAACTTGAGGATCAAGGTCGCCTTTTCTTTCAGGGTTTATGGTCTTTATGGCCAACAGAGACCCGATAAAGATCCTTCCTATGTAACTTCCATATCACAGAAGCCATACAATTAGCATCTGTTCTTGCTCTTGATGAAAAATTGGTTTGCAAAACGTTTCAAAATTTATTCCGCAGTTCATATACCAAAAGTGACATTCCTACAGCTCTGGCAACTTGAATGATATTGCGCCAAAAGTTCCACAACTCTGTATATAATGTTCCTTAGCAACCACCATACACTATGGAGAATTGTAGCAGCTTTTCCTATAGAAAAAGTCCAAATTCAACATCCTGATATGACAAACATCAATACAGAGATTCTGTAGAAAGCCTCTATTACACTCGAAACCTCTTAGATCGTCAGAACAAATGCATAGCTCATGTGGTCTACGTAAAACGATGTCTTATTTCCGCGTACTTTCTGTATCTTTATCAATCTGCCTTCTTTACTTTTGTAATTTTGGTTCAAGGCCTTCGAGGGAATGTAAAGGTTAGGTTACTGTACTGACTGCTGCCTCATAGCATTCGATAACGTTTCTATCTATTGCGTATAATGTTGTCAACAAAAACAAAAAAAAAAATATCGTTCTAGAAGAAGTCGACTTTATGCAGCTTTAAAACTAAGCTTTTAAAATGGAATACCAAAGCTAATAAACAAAACCTTTCAATTTTAAATAGGAAAAATTGCATTCTTTTATAAAAATTCCTTTAAAAATTGTAATTTATTCGTGGACTTACCAAATTATTCATGCCATCATAGATTCCTGGTAAATTTGGCAGAAACGAAGCTAATGATTCTTTGACTTTTTTATCCTTAAACTTGGTCAGCGTATGATGTAGACCATATTCAGTCATGAGATCCTTATCACCCGTCAATTCACCTTTCCCTGGTGGTTCTTTCATTGAATAGAATGGTCCCGTCTGTATTATGGTGGGTGTTTTACCCAATGATATTGTAGCCTTTAATGTGCCCGATGAGTCTTGCCGCGACACAACCGGTGAACGGCCACCGTGAGGTGAAGATTTTGGTGAATAATTTGATTCCATTTTGCGAAATTGTTCGCCCATCATCATATTGCCATAATTATTCATCATGGCTGGTATAGTTTAAGCTTCTTTTTTTTTTTTGTTAAACAGCAAAAAGAGTGTTTCAAGAAGGGAGGGAAGGGGAGAAGATTGTTTTCTTTTTTTTATTTTATTTTTTTTTCTTTTAAAGATTTTTTTTTATTCCTTTTTCTTTCTATTAAAAAATAAAAAGATTTGTTGTTGTTTTCTGGGAGTTTTGTTGTTTTTACTTCTTCTTTTTTTTAATGACAAGAACAACAACAATAACACTTAGAGCAACAGCACCAACATTTAGCAGCTTGAGCACTCACACCGTGTGTGTGGCTAGCTGGTGCTGTTGATGATGATAATAATAATGATGGTGGTGTGGTGGTGCTGCTGCTTCTCTACTGATGTTTATAATGATTTGCTACCTCTACTACTCCTCTAACCACTGCCTTAACTGGTGTTTAGCCTTCACTTGTAACGTTTCAATATTATTTTGTTTTTTTTTTTACAATTTTTTTTATTTGGTTCTCTGGTGTTTTTTTTTTTTAATTTTTTTTTTTACGTCTCTGCTAGACAGAGGCTATGAAATCCCTTATTTTAAGCATTTATTTTAACAAGACACTGTTTTTTCCATATAAAATTTAAATAAAATAATTGTTGTTACTTTTAGAATATAATTCAAATAATTTCTATTTATTTTGTTTTAATATTATTGTTTAAAGTTTGCTTTTTTTTAGAATAAAAATTTGCCGTGAAATCTCTGTGCTCTTTTTCACTTTTTGGCATTATCTGAAATTCAGCAATATTTTCTTTTGTTTATATATTGGCAGCACTGCATAAAACTGTCAATTTCTATGGCACCCATGTAAATTTGTGTATTTTTGCTTAAATTTACTACCTATTTAAACAACCCTGTTATCTTTTTTTTGGGCTCTCTTTCGTTGTCATTTGTGACAGCATACTTTCTAATTGCCTGCCAGTGCATTTCATCACACAACGGGTTTTTCTATACGAAAATCAAGAATTTCTCGATCTCGACCGGGCGGTGTGTGTGTGTAATTTTATTATTAAAAAAAAGCAAAATTAATTAATTAAGCTTTAAGTAGCATTATAAATTAAATAAAAAAATGCAGTGCACACTACGTAATGCCATAGGCAATGCCATTAAGGTGAGATTTAATAGCTCAAAAACTGGGGAAAAAAAACTCTATAACAACAACAAAAAGAATTTTTTCCTTTTTGATTATGCAATGAGTGATTATGAAGTTGTGCAAATAAATCGTATTTAATATATAGAAAAACAGTGAAATCCTAACCCTTTTAGTTTTATTAAAGGGGATATTTTGTATTTTCCGTTTAAAAATTTCCAAGAATTTTATAAATTCTAAAGAATATAAATTATTTTAGTGCTTAGTGTTGTAGAAAGGAAAAAAAAAATTACAGTTTTATCTAGAGATAAATATGTAAAGCGAGAGAGAGCACCATTACGGTACAAGTGTAGAGAGAGTAGCCAGATTTTTTTTTGTCGAAAACACAACCCAAAGGATAACATGTTGCATTTCTTCAAAGGATAAACTTTTCAAACAAAATATTTTCCAATAAAGTTTAATTTTTATTATTTCTTATCAGTTTCTATGCCTATTTTTTTTGTTTGTTTTTAAGTGTCCTCTTATCACGCATTTTATATGTGTCGTATACCGATAAGAAGCTTAGTTAGAGCATTAGAAAAACCTTGTAGTCTTTTCTCTGAGGGGGGTCAACTAAAATCTGATTAGCTGCCGGGGTTTATGTGCTTACAAAACTGTTTTTATAATAAATCATGGAATTGTATTACAAAAGTGTGTTTTCCTATAAGATCAGAGCCTCATGCCACGCATGCATAATGCTTAGCACTCAGCCGTGCAGGATAGATGGTCAAGACTAGCTACAAATCCATGCAAGATATGACAGGATCTTATGGCACTGCTACTTAATGTATATAGTCACTGTTAGCTTTCAGTTTCAACGAGGGTTGACATAAATCATGATCACGTGGGTGTGCCAGGAGATTTTGCTGGTATTTAATGCTTCCACACTGCAGTAGCAGGTCACAAAAGTGGCCACTATCTTCCTAAGTGTCCCCAACTGCTATACTGGGAGCAAGATTCATTGTTTTTAATGACTCACAGGTCACGTTAAATGCTATTGTAAGACGAGGCCATAGGTCAGGACCCAGAGAACTAACTCTTTTTCAAAGAAGCCACGACAATTCTGGCAATTAGATGTTGTTTTGTGATAAGATCTTATGTGAGCAATTGTAGTGAAGAGGAGAAACAAGGACTAGGGACAGACTTCTATTATCATTCTTGTTTGCCTCTGTGTTATAAGAACTAAATTTTTATTTCTTGCGTTTCTACTCAGACCCCTTTGCGCTCGAACAGTGCCATTTTGGGCGCCTTGAATGTTCGTTTCTATTCTAGCACACACGAAGCCGATTTGGTTGTTATCGGCTCTGGCCCTGGTGGTTATGTGGCTGCCATTAAAGCTGCCCAAATGGGCATGAAGGTAATTTTTTCTTTATTCTTATTATTTATTTTCTATTTTCTAAATCCTTATATCTTTACTTTTTTTCAGACTGTCAGCGTTGAAAAGAATCCCACTTTGGGTGGTACCTGCTTAAATGTTGGCTGCATTCCCTCAAAAGCTTTACTCAACAACTCCCACTACTATCATATGGCCCATTCAGGTGATTTGGAAAAACGTGGTATTGTAGTAGGCAATGTTTCCTTAAATTTGCCACAACTTATGCTGCAAAAAGACACGGCCGTCAAGGCTTTAACCGGCGGCATTGCCCAGTTATTTAAAAAGAACAAGGTTACACAATTGACTGGTTTGGGTACCATTGTGAGTGCCAATCAAGTTAAAGTAACCAAAGATGATGGCAGTGAAGAGACAATCAATGCCAAGAACATCATGATTGCTACAGGCTCTGAGGTAACACCATTCCCCGGTATTACAATCGATGAGGAAGTAATTGTTTCGTCTACGGGTGCTTTGAAATTGGCTCAAGTGCCACAGAAAATGATTGTGATTGGTGCTGGTGTTATTGGTTTGGAATTGGGTTCAGTTTGGGGCCGTTTGGGTGCTGAGGTAACAGCTGTTGAATTCATGAACACTATTGGTGGTGTGGGCATTGATGGTGAAGTATCGAAGACCTTCCAAAAGATCTTAACTAAACAGGGTTTCAAATTTAAATTGGGCACTAAAGTGTTGGGAGCCCAACGTAGTGGTAATACCGTAACCGTACAAGTTGAAAATGCCAAGTCAGGCGAAAAGGAAGAACTTACTTGTGATGCTTTATTAGTATCGGTCGGACGTCGTCCCTATACCGAAGGTTTGGGTTTGGACAATGTAGGCATTGTTAAGGATGATAGAGGCCGTGTACCCGTCAACGATAAATTCCAAACAGTAGTACCCAATATCTATGCCATCGGCGATTGTATACAGGGTCCCATGTTGGCCCACAAGGCTGAAGATGAGGGCATTATTTGTGTTGAAGGCATTAATGGCGGCCATGTGCACATTGACTACAATTGTGTGCCCTCTGTGGTATACACTCACCCCGAAGTAGCGTGGGTAGGCAAATCTGAAGAGACTTTGAAGAGTGAAGGTGTAGAATACAAAGTTGGCAAATTCCCCTTCTTGGCTAATTCACGTGCCAAGACCAATAACGAAACTGATGGTTTCGTTAAAGTGTTGGCCGATAAGGCTACAGATCGTGTGCTGGGCACACACATTATTGGTCCCGTAAGTTTGAGAATTTTAATAAATTGAAGGGGGTTTTAATTTTTGTTTTTATTTGTTTTTTAGGCTGCCGGTGAACTTATCAATGAAGCTGTCTTGGCCATGGAATATGGTGCAGCTGCTGAAGATGTTGCTCGTGTCTGCCATGCCCATCCTGTAAGTTTTTTGTTTTTTAATTATTTTCCAAGAATTTCTGTTGAATTATTTTCATTTCTATTGCAGACCTGTGCTGAAGCCTTGCGTGAAGCTAATGTAGCAGCTGCCTTTGGCAAACCCATTAACTTTTAATTTGCCTTCTCCTTTATCTCTACAATCCTTTAGTGAATACTTTAATACTTTTACATCATCTTTATTAAATATCCTTAAAAACGAAAAACATCAACAACAACAACAACAAAAATGCCTTAAGTTATTAAAACCGAGTCTTTAATCGATACTTATTTCTCCCATGGCCTGTAAATCATTCTCCACATTTGTGTAATTTATTTCAATTTTAAATTTAAAACTGAAACTGCAACTCATTACAAATAAGGATCACCACTGCTAATGCTATGATCATAATAAAACATAGAATGTATCACCAAAAAAGAACGCATAGCGTTTTAAAAAAAAGTAATCAAGATTTGGCTGAAATTTTAACGTTCCTTTTGGAGTCTTATTAAGTAACAGGTAATCTTTACGTTGTAAATTAAAAAACAAAACAAAAGTTAAAAACTTAAGTAAATAAATCGACATTAACATTGTAAAACAATTGGAAATATTTTTAAAATTTAAATTTAAACCACCGATAAAGATAAATAAGCTCAAGGCAAAGAAATCATCGCACAGGTTGTAATTGTGGACTTAAACTTGCATTTATAAGGATATACAAATACGCAATATAGGAAGGTTTCATATCACCCATTACCCCAGTGTAATCTGCAAGCTATCCGTGACTATTTACCCCATGTAGCTGCTTTCTGCTTGGAAAAGTCACCTAGGGCATCCTCTCCTGGGCTTAAGATGCCCAAGTCAACAATCTTCAGAATCCCGACACGTTCAAGCTCCCACAACTTAGCTAAGTACAACCACTTCGAAGGATAAAAAAAGAAATTTGCCTCTTCCGAAGCCTCCTCTAGAAGACCGATAGGACTACAAATACATAAACTCACCGCATCATCACATGGTCCCTCGTTGCTTATGGCACTTCTGAGTTCATAGTAGGCATTAAGCACGTTCTCCGTATGTGTCCTTTTCCCGGACAGCTTCCTAATCAGAAAAATCCCACCGCAATGTTTCGAGGAATCATAACTGATTTTCGAAACTGGTATTTCTAGAGCAGTATATAGTTTCTTGGATCGGTCCATATTTCAGTAATGTTTTTTTTATTTGGTATTGGCCCCCCAGTCTGTCATCTCTATGACCACCTTATCAATTTATGGGTCATGGAGAAAGAGCAGAGGCGCTAGAGGAACGGAACGGGTTTTTTTGGATCGGAGTAGGAGAACAGGTTGGCTGCTGGGCTTGGATAGGGTCAGCTTAAAGTTGTTTGTCGGTTTTATCACGGGGCACTGTGAGATTAGGTCGCTGACGGAGATCTGGAATAGATCCCAACTGGACTATTGCAGGACATGTTGCGATGAGGAGAAGTTGGAGACTATCGAACACCTCCTCAGTCCTTGGTAGATTCAGATTGAGGACCCTTGGCAGAGTCTTCTTTGGGAACTTGAATAAACTGTCGAGAGCCGACATCAAGGCTCTCCACAGATTCATTCATTAGTGGCTTGGATGATTGAGAGGTACTAGGACTTCATCGGTGTAGTTGCGCCCTCCCCTCTCACCCTTTTTATTGTGTCTAGTCAGTGTGATTCCTGCACTTTTCACTCCCCTCCCCATTCCTACATACCCCCCTTTCATGATTTCCCCTCTATTATCCTTCCCTGCTTTAAGACGTTGTACGACGGGTCAATTCGACCTCCGGGTACTGTACTTGTCTTGGTTAACAGGTAAACGTCCTCTAACCTAACCTATCCTTTCTAAAAAACGTTGACTTTCAAATTCAACGTTGTTTTAATCCACCTTTATCACTTCATTTAGAAAAATATAAGTCTGGCATCTCTTTACTTTCGTATACACACCACTGAACATATGTTTTTTGTTTTGATTTGTTGTTTTAATACCCCACACAATAGTTGTCGTTTCGTTTTTTTTTTTTTGTAAATTCCCTCCAAATAATCAAGTGACGCAAGAATTTTTATTGAAAGAGACATTTTGTTGAAGGAAAATAATTTTATTTGAAGTTATTTTTCATAAGGAAAATATATTTTTTAATAAAAAAATTTTAATATAAAGCACCGTTATAACACATATTAAGTTAGTAATGCAGGCTGTGAAAATCCTACAACGTGCAGCAATTTTGCAGAGATGTTCGGCTGCAGCAGCCAAACAATTTTGGCAACAAACGGCCTCCATAACGACGAATAAGGTTGAAGCACCGAAAAGGAAGGAGGAAGAGGTAGTAGAATTGAGGAGTTTTTGTGTAAATTGGAAAATAAATTCAAAATTTTTTTCAATTTTTCGTTTCAGAATCAAAAGTTTCCACGTAAAGTATTCTCGGGCATACAGCCAACTGGTCAATTGCATTTGGGCAACTATTTGGGTGCCGTACAGAAATGGGTTGAATTGCAAAATAGCCAGGATGATGTCACATACTGTATAGTGGATATGCATTCAATAACTTTAGATCAAGTAAGTAATGGTTTATCACTTACAGTGGGTTAAGGTTTAAGGATGATAGCCAATGGCGGCCTTTCCCTTTATTTGTCTTGTTCGTTTAGAATCCCGCAATTTTACGTGAAAATATATTCGAAATGGCTGCCACTATGTATGCTTGTGGCATAAATCCTGAAGATTCAAATCTCTTTGTGCAATCTGCAGTCAAGGAGCACAGTGAGTTGTGCTGGATTTTAAATTGTCTATGCACCATGGCCCGTTTGGGCCATTTGCCACAGTTCAAAGAGAAATCGCGTACCATTAAAGATGTACCCTTAGGCCTATATGTGTATCCAGTGCTCCAAGCAGCCGACATAATGTTATACAAGTAAGCAGCAAACATGAAAACATTTTAAGAAAGAAGATTTTTTTTTTTATTTTTAATTATGCTTTCCTTTCCTTGTAGAGCCACTCATGTACCGGTGGGTGAAGATCAAGTCCAGCATATACAGTTGGCTCAACATTTAGCGCGTGTTTTTAATTTCCGCTATGGCACAACATTTCCCATTTGTCATGCCGTTATAGATAATCAAGATGCAGCACGTATACGTTCTTTGCGTAATCCCTCGAAGAAGATGTCCAAATCGGATGTGGATACCAAAGCCACCATTAGTATACGCGATGAACCAGATGTTATAGTGGAGAAAATTAAAAAAGCGGTTACCGATTTTACATCAGATGTTACATATGAACCGGAAAAACGTCCCGGTGTCTCTAATCTTGTGGCTATACATGCCTTGGTAACTGGCACAACCACTGAAAAAATAGTTGATGAAGCGAAAAGCCTTGATACCGGACTCTATAAAATGCGTGTGGCCGAGGCTGTTGTTGAACATTTAAAGCCGATTAAAGCGAAAATTGAGAATCGTTTGGCTAGGAAAAGTGAATTGATTTATATGCTGGAACAGGGTGCCGAAAAGGCTCGCATTCAGGCCGAAGAAACTTTGCATGATGTTAAGCAAAAAATGGGTCTGGGCACCTATTCGAATACACCGCAATTTATCGATATGGCTGCCTTGTATGAAAAGAAACCAGAAGAGAAAGTAAAGCAAGTTGCCAAGCCAGAACCGACAGTGGATGCCAGCGGCAAACCCATAGTACCGAAACAGAAACTGCGTGTTGAAAGCAGACGTGGTAGTCATACACAGACTGCAAAACCAGCATTTCAATTGGATATGACAAGTAGTGTAACGAAACCAAAAGCCCAGGATAATATCCATTTGTACGATAAACAAGGGGCTCTAACAAGTCCTGCAACGGAAGAGATGTGGAAGAAATCTCACAATTAGTTTTTAAACAAATTTTAGTCAATTATTTAGTTACTATACTTAAATGTTATTGCTGTTGAACGGACAGGGAAATTCCACAAAAATTTTCGTTTAACCGTCACTAAGCTTTTATATATTTTAATAAACCCTGAACTGTCCTGGAATACGCAAAAAGGTTTTTTTTTTTTGATTTTCATCCAAAAACAAATCAACTTCATCTATTGTAAACTCCATCACAATACACCACAACATCATTCCATCCTACTTAGCTTTGCAGATCAATTGTAATACAACATAAAACAAATTAAACAACATCTCCACCACAATGGAACCGATCTGAAACATCAGAATTTTCGCCAGGCGTCTATCAGCGGAGGTAAGGTAAGTGACATAGAAGGTATTTTACAATTTCCTCTTTATTATTCATTTCTGCAGCTGCAATCTTATTTGTGATATTCTAGACCTAAACACTAACCAGTACAGACACAAATAAAGCTCGCAGTTTGCATAATACCACGCCGAAGTTTGAGTTTGTAGAAGAACTTTGGCACATTAAACGCCTCCCACGTTCACTGTTCTTAATTCTCTTTGCTTGAACCAATATAATCTAAATATTAAGCTCTGCAAGCATTTTATTAAGGCAAGAGTAACAATTTAGGACCACAATTGTTCTTAGTAACGAGGATGTTGCCTATAAAAAAATTTAGAGAATCTGGAAATCCATCTCAATGTAATCTCATTAACTCGGAAATGTTCCATGTGTCCAATGATCTGCTAGTGACCCAAACTTTTAGTTCATTTGAAAGAATTATTTCTTCAGAAATTTGCAGCATTCAATAAGAGTTTCATAGGAATTTTTATTAAAAATGTTTACACACTATAACTACGATATTTCAAATTCAAATCCTTAACACAACGGGCCTTAATACGCCACATGCAGCGACCACTGTCCACATCGAAATGCTGATAAAACGGGCAACTTTGCAAAACAGCCTGGCCATTAACACAATAAATAAAGGAATCACAGCGTTCGGTATTGGGGAATATATGCTCCTTATATAAAGGACACTTGACTCCAGACTCTACGATAGAGGAATCAACTTGATAGACATCAGCAGCAACAGTGTCAATATCATCAGCATGTGATTCTTTATTGCATTCACTTTGAGAGCCTACAACACATTTACCCAATTTCGAATTCCAATAAAGATCTGAACTACAGGACTGCAATAAAGCTTGGCCATGATAGCACATAAAATACAAATGACAGTTGATGGGATGTGGCAAGAATACCAAGGCATAAGAGTTACGTTGTACGGCATGCAGTTTATGACAATATTGATCAGCTTTAGAGGAAGTATCAGGAATTGTTAAAGCTTCGGCGTTGGTTGATGGAAGGTTACAGTTTACATTTTCCGCTTTATCACAGAGTTTGGTTACCGGATTGAATAGCATTTGTGGAGGACACGAAGCTAAGGCTGCTTCTCCTTGATTGCCACATAAATAGAACAGTTTACAGTCCTGGGGATGCTCGGCAAATTCACCTCTCTTATGACCCAAACAAACATTTGTTTGACGCGATTTAGCCAAGTGTTTAAAGGCCTTCAAAGTGGAGCAACAGCAGATGAGGATTAAAAGTGTTGCAACTGAAAGGAAGGGCTTAAAGGTATTAAAACTTCTTTAACTTCAGAAGAACTTACTTTTTAACATTTTAAACAAGGTTTTGATTTCTTCTTTCTTTTCTTATCAGTTTTTTGCTTGTTAACTGAATGTGGGAGATCTCTCAATTTGCATAGACAAGCGTCTACAGGTACTCACATCACACGTTATCTTTAAACTAAGTGAGCATTTCCTAAAGTTCACTTTTTTATGGAAGTTATTTTTAATAGGTTTTGTTTTCTTTTTGTTGATTTTCGCATTTCTTTTTTTGTTCTGTTACAGTTTTATCAATATTTATGGATCCATTAACTACACAAACATTGATTAGAAAGTTTGTCAACAGAAATCAATTCAATTGGTTCAGTTTGGCTAAATAGTTTACGATTTAAAATTGCAATTACAGGCCTATTCACCATTGTATTGTCGTTAACGAAATTTGTGGTCCATATGGGTATGAATACCCATCTTCACAAATGGGTCTATGTTAGGTGGATGTACAGGTGCTGGGGTTTTCTGTAAGGAACTCGGTCTTAAACGCCACTTCAGATAGCATGATGACTGCAGCGTTTTTCAGGCGGAGATTCTCGCAATACTAAAGGCTATTGAGGCCATAGCTTATGGCCCATCTTCAGATTCGGATTCTTACATGATCTTCGTTGACAGTCAGGCTGCCCTTAGGGCCATTGCGTCGGTCTGGTGCAAATCACGGCTCGTTCGCGAGTGCAAAGAGTCGTTGAGGAGTTTTGGACCGGACCCTATCCGTCTATGCTGGGTTTCGGGTCACAGCGGAATACTGGGCAATGAGACTGCGGATGCCCCCGCTAGGTTAGGTTCGCTTTTAGGTGGCGATTTGACAGTTGGTCCTGACCCCCGAGTCTGCCACCTCTATGGCCTCATCGATGAATGGATCAGGAGGAAAGAGCAGAGGCGTTGGGGGAACGGATCGGGATGTTCTGTTTCTAGGTGTCTATGGCCTACTGTGGACAGCGAGAGGACAGCGTGGCTGTTGGGCTTGGTTAAGGCCAGCTTAAGGTTGGTTGTCGGTTTTATCACGGGGCACTGGGAGATTAGGTCGCTGACGGGGATCTGGAACAGATCCCAGCCGGACTATTGCAGGGTATGTCGCGATGAGGAAAAGTTGGAGACTGTCGAACAACTCCTCTGCAACTGCCCAGCCCTTGGTAGGTTGAGGACCCTTGGCAGGACCTTTTTTGAGAACTTGAGTTCTGTGTCGAGAGCCGACATCAAGGCTCAAGGTGGGAAGAGGGTGTGGTCCACAGTGCACTACCAGGGAAATCATTGTATTTGTCGTATTAAATTAAGAACACTTCGTAACACATGTTCTTCCTAATACTTGCTTACAATCATAAAGACCAACGAGGTCTGTTTCCATCCTGGTTCAAATATTTGATATCCATTTCAATTTCTTATTCAGATTAAGTGGTTGAAAAAGTGTCTCCTACTATAATCCAAGATTTCGCCCCATTTTCTTAAATAGGTGAAAAATACCAACACCATCTTCCCAAGATTCACTGTCCAGCGGGGACCAGATGGCCATTCGTTAACCCTCCTTGAAGCAAGTGGCATTCTGTCCCTTTTATACATCCTATAAATCTAAGCGAAATTTTAAATTTTCATTTATTTGCTTTACTTTTATTAATTTTTTTTTAATATTTTTTAATTTTCTTCAATTTAAATTCTTTTAACCGTTACAGTTGCTGTGTAATTGCTATGCAAACAGTCTGGCATCATGCTTTTTAAACAAACGGCAATCATAACAACTACCTGCCATTATTGCTTATGCACTCACTACAACTGTTTTGTTTTGTTGTGTTGTGTTTGAAAAGAGCAACAACTTTAAAGAGCACAAAAAACAACACAAGAAAGCATTTGGAAAAAGTCTCTTAACAGTCTCTCACCAACTAGAAAAACAGGCTAAAAACAAAAACAATATGGTTTACTACTACACAAAATTACATATGCTCTTACATGTTTGTACGTATGTTGTTGCTGTTTTGTGTTAAAAAATTTATCGAAGAGAGAGAGAGATTGGACGCTTAAATTGGTTTTTGTTGAGTGTCGGCATTTAGTTTGCATTGTGAATTCTCCGCGTTTGGACTTTTTGGTTTAATTGGTGGTCGTCGGTCATTTGTTAAAACGCGCGTTTATAATAATTACAGAAAAGTTAATAAGTTTGATTTAGTTTTTTGTCTTTTTGATTTGTTTACGAGTGTGTACGTGTATGCGAAGTAATTTTTAAAGAACTTTCGTTAACGTTTATGTTAGTGTTTAAAGAAAACGGGTTCAAAAAATTAAATTTAAATAAAACGCAGAAAAAAAGCAAACCAAAGTAAAAGATAAGCCAATAAGTGTGTTGTTACCAACGTTACCTGAAATTTTGTTGAGAAAAAAAAAGACAATTTTCAATAGAAAATAAGCTTTTTAAAGCAAAGAATTGTTTGGCTTTTTATATTTCTTTGAGAACATTACATATTCTATTAACGTGTCACCATTTTGTTTTTTTTGTTTTTTATCGTTTACCACAAATTCCTCAAGAAAATTGAAAAAAAAGTGTAATAATCCGCCATTATTAAAATTCCGTTAAAAAAAAATCTCTCATTAAAAGCCGTAACAAAAAAAAATCTCTCCAAAATAAAACCAACATTCTCTCTTCTTCACAACCACACACACACAACATCAAAAAAATAAATAAAATAAGCAAAAGCACGGTATTTATGTGGGACTATTGGACTAGTGCAGTGTGTTCGTAATAACTATGCATGTTCATGTTTGACTACTACCTGTTCCCTATATTTGATCCAACAACATAAAATATATACAAACATACCTACACATATTATATCTCCACATATTATTTATATCTGTCATACATTGTGCAAGTCAAATAAAACAACAATACCAACAACCACAACAACCGAAATTAAAAATCAAATAAAAACAAATACAAAACACTGCCATAAAAATCATCATAAAAAGCAAAATTCAAACAGAAAAACGAAAACAACCAACAAGTTCTCCCAATTCTTTTAACAAGCAAATACAACAAAAGAAAAACAAATAGATTCAGAGAGTTAGAGTATTAATATTGAATCTCATTTATTGTGCGTGCGTGTGTGGGTGTTTTTTTTTTTATTTTTTTTTCGTATCCAGTTAGTGAGTGTAAATGATGTTCCATATGATTTCATTATTATGTTTACTATGAGCTCTTGTTGTTAGTGTTTTGAGATTGATTTCTTATAAATACAAGAAAGATAAATTTAAACGAAAATCAAGCAAAAAAAAAAAGAAAAGCAAAAATAGAAAAAAAAAAATAAAGTGCATTTGCACCTGTTGTCTAAAAAATTAAATAAAATTAAAAAAGTATAGAATAACAACAAAATAAATAAATACGAAGAGCAAAATCTAATAAGAAGTGGTAATAGCAGACATCATTGTATTCTCTTGCTGTCTCTCATCACAAGCACCCGCAGTTCTGTTTGTTTACAAAGCAAATATCTCATCATATTGTTTGATTAATAATTGATTGGTGTTGCCAACTACAACAAAATTAATAAAACAACTGCCTGCTGCCTATTGGATAAATTGTAAAAGGTAAGTGTGGGAATTTCTATTAAATTTTCTATAAAATCTCTTTGTTTTTTTCGATTTTAAATATTATTTCAATATTTTGATTTGTAAAGCGAGTAAATATATAATGCAGGTGGTTTTAAAATCCCAAGAATATCTGCAAATACCCCTCTAAATAAAAACTAAAAAAAAGTTTCTCATTTTAACATGTTGACTGCCGACTAATAGCTCGTAGATTGCGTTCCCTTCTAGGGAGCCAAGCTACGAGTTATCTCGTATCCAAAAATATGAAAAAATCAAATTGTCGTTTTTTTTGGCCAGTGTTCTAAAAATTGCTGAGGCAGTCAACGCGTTGAATAAAATTTTCGTATTTGAAAGTTAAACAATTTCTTAATTTTATGATATTTTTAAAGCATCGCTCGCTGATGTAAAACCCAGAGAAAAAGAATATCAGAAATTATTTTGGTTAGGTTATCATACCCATTACATGTATGTGAGGCTTCCACTTAGACCAATTATGTTAGTTCGATTCAAGAGAAAATGCCCTTAAGGAGGGGATTTTTGATCCCAGCCATTCTGAATTCTTTGAGTAGCGCGCTATGCCCTTTTATTTAATTTTTGACAGTTCCGATAGGGATATCTATAATAGAGTTGCCAGTATTTTTAATATTCTTTCGTGCAAGACACGTAACTTTTGCAAATATAATGTAAGAGGGTGTCTTGTCTACTTCATCTGATCTTAGGTTATAAGTTCGGATCATCTTCCTGGAATGATAAACTCTACAACTCTTATTATTGTACTTCATTGCAGTGGCCTTATTTTTTACAATAGCGTGCAGGAGCGTATAGGCATATCAAGCGAGAACTTACTGTTGCCTTTAGTGCTAAAGCGCAGCATTCTGCCACCAAGATGGCAATTAATGACAAATATGCTGCCATCAAATAGACCCATTCGAAGTATCTGGTCAACCTTATTAAGGAATTTATTTATTTTGCTTTTCCGGCTCAAGGGGTGGGGTGAAACCAATGCTTATCAAGTCACTTATTCTGTTCATGCTTCTCTGTGACGTGGAAGCAAGGACGCTTCATGCAGCTATTCAGCTTTCATGGGAGTATAAGCGCATCTTTGTTCAGTGCAATAACATCCAGCAGCTATGCTGTCTCGGCCTTGTTGTTCGGATAGAAAAGGATGTTCCGGTGAAACGATCTTCATTGGAAGAACTCAATTAGAGGATCAGTCATCGATTGCTGTCATCAACTGATGAAGACGTGCTTGAACTGGCGGTGCTTGGAAGTAATACAGATGGTTAATGCCAATTTCGTGAGGAGAAAGACTCTGTTGTGGCTCGATGAGGAAGTATTACTATAGCCAGCGCGAATTTATTGGATCTTTAAATTGATTGAAAAGCAACGAAGGACCTATCTACCAAAGCTGCCACTAACTTAACTTCAACAACAACCGAAAATGCTGCTTAATTTTTAGTGTTGTGAAGATATGTATTCCTATATCATCTTAAAGTTTCTTTACTAAACTGATAATTGGGTCAGATTCTCGCACCACTCATCGTTTAATCTCTGCTGATTAGAAAACACGTAATATGTACTGTGAATTGTTTCAATTTAATAAAAAAAAAAAAAAAAAATATTAACAACGAAACAAATAAAATATATGGCTGAGCTGTAGATAGAAAATTTTAGTTCTTAATAAACTTTTGGTCTGAACACATTAACGGAATCATGCTACGCCATATACTATCTGCCTCTGTCTTAATTATTGGGTTATTTAGTATTACCATTAAATGCCAAGAGTTTCTTGAATGTTTGCATGAAGAAATTGGAGAATTTATACCCGTGGCCGATAACTGTTCAAAGGCGATTTATTGTAATGGCATGCAATCGGCTATTGTAGATTGTGGTGAAAAAAATCCTTATTTTTCGGCTAAAGACAAAATGTGCTCTGATGATATAACGGTTTGTAATGAAAGATTCTCCACTGGAGTACCGACAACAATTGCAGAGGAGGTGACAACTACTACCACCGGTAGACCTACACCAACTACTACCACCAGCAAACCTACGCCACCTAGATTTTCAACCACTACCGTGGCTACTTCAACTGTTACTTCAACACCCAAAGTGGAATCAACAACTAGCTTTATAACTACAACTTCAGCGTACTCCAGCAGTTCGAAACCTACTCCAGCTGTATTACCTACAATTCCAGTAGCCAGCAGCAGCACCACCACCACCACTAGAAATCCCTCAACAATATTGGTGGCCGCCTCTACCACTCCAGTGATTGCAACTGCTGCACCCACTACTGATGGTCGTCTTTCCTGCCCTCTGCAAGATGATCCCAGTCGGCCCTTGTATTTACCCCATCCTCAATCGTGTGCCCAATATTATTTATGTTATCATGGCACTCCCATGGTAATGCATTGTCCCAATATGTTGTTATTCGATGTCATACAGCAGAGTTGTAATTCTGCCGTAATGGTTAATTGTCAGGTAATTCAGGAAATATTTTTACAGCCTCCATTTTGTAATTTTTCTTGTCTTATTTCTAAAGCTAAGCTCTATAAGTACACCTCCCCGACAGTGTTTGCCTCATACGATAACAGTGTATCCCCATCCGAAGAACTGTAACTATTATTATCGCTGTGAATATGGCTATTTGAAGGTAATGCAATGCCCCTTTGGCATGGGCTGGGATTATGAAATGGCCATTTGCACTCAGTTATCTCAGACTAAATGTTATAAGCCCGCTCAACGCTATTTTATGTAAAAGGTTCTGAAATTGTTATTTCATTTCTAATATTTTAAATAGAATTTGATTAATGCATTTATAACTCTTAAACTTGGTTGTTGTCTTTGATATGCTTAAAATGGTCCTTTGAACCTTGTTACTGTTGGCAAGAGTTGCCAACCATTTCATTCATTCCCATGTTGCCTTTCTACATCGTTTCTCAGTATCCAGCAGCTACAAATCGTTATGACTAGGCAAACTTTACAAGGTCCAGAGGGGATCTCATCCTCCCATGAGAGGGGGATGGTCTTTAGAATGAGAGGTAATGGATGAATGGGGTTATTAATCGTATCTGCAATTTATAGGTCTGGCAAGATGTTATTGCGCTAGGTAAAGTTGAGTAGACCTCAAATAGTTGAAGGGATACTGTCTTCAGCCGGAAATAACCTTTGGATTTTCGAACGAAGAACTCATTGCCTTGCATTGTCTTTGTTTTTATCTTCAAAATGTTAAACAATTGCGATTTCCACATACCATATCAAGGCCAAAAACATGAGTCACTGCACCGCGTTACTAAAAATTAATAACTGTTGGTAATTATTGCTTGCCAAAATGAAAAATGTCTTCAGGCAACGTTTAAGATAAGAAGCTGGTAATTTACCCTGACGCTAAATTAATTCTTGTCTTCTTTCCTGGCTACAGATAAGAGCCATGAACATGTTCATCTGTTCATTTCATAAGCGTTTGTTATCAGTTTTCTAAGTTTAGTTGACTGAAAACCTTTCAAGTTATCACAACAATCGTGACTGCATAATGTTAAATATCGTATACGTGTTCCTAGTTTTAATAGCCTGGTATGGAGCCTTAACTTATGCAGATTATTTTGAGGAGTGCGAAGGAAATGATGGCAGTTTTATTGCTGTGCAAGAGGATTGTTCTTTTTTCATTTACTGTGACATTGATGACTCATACCGAGATTCATGCCCCGAGGATAATCCTTATTTCTCAGCCGTAGAAATGACTTGTGATACGGATAGAAAAGTATGTGGGGATCGTCCGTTTCCTGATGGTGATTTTAGTGAAAATGAAGAAACGACAACTATAAGTGGCCTTATTACGGATTTGGTAATCGTAAACTCTACCGTGATTAAGTTCAGCACTAAAATTCCAACTGAAAGTTCTACCAGTACATTGGGTAGCACCAGTCTTAAGCCTTCTTCCACCACCAGCCCAAATACTATACCTACTGCATCACCTTCCGTTTTATTGGCGTGTCCCCAAGTGGATGATCCCAATAGAGCTGTTTTCGTAGCACATCCCAAGTCCTGTTCGGAATATTTTCTATGTTATCACGGCCAACGTTTGCCGATGCGTTGTTCTCATATGCTGCATTTCGATTTCCGCCAACAGAAATGCGATTATGCCGAGAATGTCAAGTGTCATGTAAGTCATGCACCACTTCACATATGTACTTCACATCACTTCACTTAAATTTCCCTATTCTTAGGTCAAGAATGCCATATCTCCTCGTGATCAATGTTTGCCCAATACCCAAGACGTCTATCCACATCCCAGTAATTGCAATTATTATTACAAGTGTTCCTCCGGTTTCTTGCAGGTAATGCAGTGCCCCTTATATATGGGTTGGCATTATGAGAAAAGGGCCTGCATATTGCGCTCTCAAGCCAAATGTTATTCTCGTAATTCACGTGAAGTGTTATCTAAATAAAGTTTTCGTATGTTTTAAGCTCAGGTCCTAAGGTTTAATTTTTCTTTGGTAAGGGGTTTGTATATGTTTAAGGCTGAATCTTTCGTGGGAACCACACCCAGTAGATTGTTATCTCCTGCATATCGCAGGAGTCTTCTTTTGTAGAATTTGTAATTCAGATAAGGAGGTAGAAACTACCAGTTTCTTAATAGGTTATTGCGCACTGAATACTGGGCATCATCTAATATTCTTGCGAGCTATTGGCATTTAGTTCCCTTGTGAGTAATAAATGGAGATGATAGTTTGTATATCAGCCATTACTAAATGATTTGAAATAAACAGTGAACTGAAGAAGCCTATTTATATTCCAAAGGTTGCCAACTATCTCTTACTTTCGTTTCTTTTTAACCTTCATATAAAAATAGATTTGAAAATTTATAATTCATTTTACAAGTAGAGTTTTTACTTTAACACTCCCTAGTTTTGGCTTAGGAATGGCGTCTGATAGCGCAAGGGTTTGCTAAAGATTATTGCCAACCATTTCTTGTCTTAATTTTAAAGTCTTGGTTATAATTCGCTTAGAAATATATCGGTCGTATTTAATATTCCCTGTTGAAGACTTAAAAGCAGCACTTTCTAGCTCGTGTTTATTAAGAAGAGTTGCCAACTATTTATCATTTTTATTATACGGATTTGGTACCTTTTAGAAGGCTTTCATTTTAACATTCTCAGGATTTAGCTTAACAACGGTGCCTTGTTTCGTAAATCAATCACTTTCAATTTTTATTCTACCCGCTTGGATTTGTAATTCAATTTAATTTTTTGATCTTAACACTTAAATCTTAATGGTTTTAGTCTCAAAATAGTCCTTCGCTGTAAGCGTTAATGAAAATTGGAGTTGCCAACTATTTATAATTTTTATTCCACGGGTTTGTTTTTATAAATCCTACTGAAAGTCTACATTTTATTTTAACATTCCCTGGTTTTATCTTAACAATGGAGCTTTATTAGTAAAAAGAGTTGCCAACTAATTCCAATTTTCACTCTACCCACTCAATTTAATTTCATTTTTTGATCTCAATATTTTAATTTTAATGGGTTTAGCCTCAAAACAATAGATCTTCGCTGTAAGTGTTAATGAAAATTTGGAGTTGCCAATTATTATCTTAAATTTGTTTTTTAATCTATCTAAGAAATCAGGTTTTTACCGTAATATACACTGTATTTCTGGCTCAAGGCTGAACCTTATTAACTGGTATTTATTTAATAAAAAGTGTTGCCAACTATTTTATAAATTCTTACAGTTTTCAAAATGTATTTTTACGAAATTCCAATTTCAAATCCTTAATACAAAGGGCTCTTTTCAAGTATTTACAACGACTGCTCTCCACATCGAAATACTGATAAAATGGACAACGTTGCAATATAACATAGCCTTTGACACAGTAAATGAAGAAATCACAGCGTAGCATATGGGGAAAGATGTGCTGGCCATAGGAGGGGCAAACAATACCATCATCCCCATTATTGGTAGTAGAGTCCATAGCTGTTGGCACTATGGGCAAGGCTAGGGAACCATCGTCTGGCTTACATTTGGCATTCAAAGGTAAATCACATTTGCCTACACGGGAATTCCAGTGTAAATAGGAACTGCACTGTTGCAATAAAGCTTTGCCATAATAGCACATGTAATACTGTTGACAGTTACTGGGATGGGCCAAGAAAATTAAAGAATCCGAGTTGGGCTGCTGGTTATAAGCATTGGCACAGTATTCACTGACAGTGACATCGGATGTTGGGCCCGATGTGGACGGCGGATGATTGGAAGCTGTGGCTGGCTTGAGAGTTGTTTGTTTGCATTGAACACTGGCAGCCATATCACACAGTCGACTGATTGGATTGAAAAGCATATTTGGCGGGCAGGAAGCTGAGACGGCCTCATTGTTTTCACCACACCAATAGAAAAGTTTACAATCCAAGGGATTTGCCACAAAATCTCCCATATTATAACCCACACAAGGACTATTTTGCCGCAAAGCCGCCCTCAAGGAGTCCGCATTGTTATAAGTGAATAAGCAAAGTGAAATGAGAAGTAAAGCTGGAATGGTAAAAAAAACAGAAATTAATTTTTTTATTAAATTTCCTTGAAAGAGACGCTTCTTGCCTTTCGCGCACATTTTATACGTCTACTGAATGGAATTCTTTAATTCTTTTAACGTCAAGAACCAAACGCCTAATCGTTACGACTTGTTTTTGAATAATAATTGCCATGTCTTTTAAGCATTTTATCTTTAAACTTTGCAAATATTTCCATCGCACATTTCCAATTGCTTACACACAATTAGTCTCTCTAATTAAAATTCTTTAACTGTGATAAGCTACTGCCACAGATGTTGAAGAGCGTTATTTAATTAGATTTTTAGGGTTTGAGTGAGGGAAGAGGTGACAGTGCAATATGCTGGCATAACTTTTTAGGCAATTATCATGACCTAATTTTTAAATGATTTGAATAAGATTAGAATAGTTTGGCAATATCTTTTAAGGCGTGGAAATTAAATTTCTTTAATTTAAATGGGATGATGAGAGTTGCCAATCAATGTGTGTATGTGTGTGTATGTGTTATATAGTCAACCCTCCTATAACGCGGTGAGTGTGTACGGCGCTA
This sequence comes from Sarcophaga peregrina, assembly GCA_014635995.1. NCBI lineage: Eukaryota > Metazoa > Arthropoda > Insecta > Diptera > Sarcophagidae > Sarcophaga > Sarcophaga peregrina. The sequence goes on along the minus strand of CM025792.1, from coordinate 7,848,123 downwards.
TAAGAAACTCGGTTTTAACCGTATAAACCAGATTAATTTGTAGAGTGTTCAATGGAAACCGTCTACCGTTTTGTATGGAAACTGCTATAAGAAACTTAGATTTAACCGTACAAACCAGGCTAATTCGGATAATTAAAACGCTTCAGTCACGATTACGGCCTAACTTTTCACATCGCTTATGTTGTGTGCGTTAATTTTGTACGTGAGTGGCGGGCCCTACAGTTTAAAGTCGACTTCGAACGATAGATTTGTGAGAAACTTTTTCATGGCAGGTTTACTCTCAGAGTTTTTGCCAGAAATCTGGTGAGAGGAAGTCGCCGTCGAAATATTCTTTTTCATATTTCGTTTTGATGCCTGACCGGGGATACGAATTCGGGATTTACGTCTAATAAGCTAACACACTACCTGCTAGACTACGGCGTCTTCACTACTGCAAATTCTTCATCGCAATGTTTACTAGTTCAGTAACTGGGAGTAAAATTGTAGAGTCATCTTGTATTGCTTGAACTATTTAAGGTTAAAGAACTTTCCAATTAAGCGTTGACTAGATGACCCGTGCGAATATTTCGCACCATTAGTTGTCATTTTTGTAACATAAAATGAAAATATGTTAAATGTTATATGTTTAAAAGTATAAAAATATTAGAAATCTTAACATAGCATACATATTTACATACAACACTTACATACATATGTTTAAATGCTTTTATAATTATTTCTAAAGCACTTTTTTTTGTCCGTTGTAAATATCTCTCGTACCATCGCACCAAATTTAATGAACGATATCTCATTTAAAAGCTTATATCTAACACTAATGGCAAAAAATAATTAGAAATTGAAAAATTAATATTTTCATTGATAAAAATTATATTTTACAATGTTAGAGGTAATGACATGATCATCGTTAACTTTTTGCCCGTACGAATCCTTAATACAAACAAAAATATCTTTAAACGTACGCACGCACTCGAGAAAAAACCACGTATAACTGTCCATGTGTAAAGACCGGTTCTGGTAAATACAATCCTAATTTTTGGAAGGGTTTGACCTTATGCTTTGTTTATCGGCATAGCAAAAGCAGCTTTCACAGGGAATTGTTTTCGTGTCATTCGGAAAGACACAGTTGGATCAGAAGGTGTAAAGTTTATTCGGGATATGAGTACAGTTTTATCGGTATGAATAATTTTTGCTCATATGATATGCTCTCCCAAGTTTGTTACGATTAATCTGTTACCATTTATTAACCCGTATTACTACACTTTATAAAACAAACAATGCCATGACAATAACGACATTACCAGAATGGATTTTACAACTTTATATATTATTATGTGGAATAGCATTATAATTAAACGATCCTGTTTATCGGACTTGATCTAACATCTACTGCAAAGTATTGCCAAAACAGCTTTTTACAACTTAATATGCATATAATATATAACTGACTTAGTAATAAACGGCATTATAGTAAATAGCTGTATTGCCACAATGGATTTAAATATTTTTTTTTTATATTACGTAGAACTGCATTACTATTATGCGACCCTGTATTAACACACTTGAGCAAAAACATATAATCACAATGACAACAGTATTATTATGCTGTTCTATATAAAATATAATTTTTATCATTGAAAATATTAATTTGTTCAATTTCTAATTATTTTTTGCTATTAGTGTTAGATATAAGCTTTAAAATGAGATATCATTCGTTAAATTTGGTGCGGTGGTATGGGAGATATTTGCAACCGACAAAAAAAAGTGCTTTCGAAATAATATATATGATGATGGTTTAATATCCGCTCAAGCTGATGATGGAGTCCGAAAACAATCTTAACTAGAAAATTTTATCCACACTTCACTATTCACTATTTTCTAAACTGTTGAAAATAAAACTTATTTTAAACCCCCTTCCAATGTGTAGTTACTAGAGTCATTCATAGGCTGTAGGAGTACCACGTTATAGGAGGGCTTCTCGTTATATGGAATCCGCGTTATAGGAGAGTCTCCATTTCTTTTTTAATTTTTTCAATCACAACTCCCCTTTTTGACAACATTTTAAATCTTTTGGGAATTGTTTTTCATGCTATTTATGGCGTTTAAATAAAATAAACAAATAAACACCCCCTTAAAAAATCCCAGCAAAGTTGTCAACACTTCTTTAACAAGAGAAATCTAATCCCGGGAGAATGTTTTTATTTTTTCACAATAACAAGCAATAATAATAAAAATAACAACAACAATAATAATAAAAAATAATAATAAATGTTTAAGCATGTGTAATTAACAATTTTAATGATTGTTTTGGGAATTTTTATTAAAAAAAATTTGAATTTGTAAAGGGAGTCCGTCCGTTCCCCTTTTTCACAGAAAACAAAAACAAATTATTGTTGACAGATAGGGATGTAGGGGGAGTTAAGGTACAGCAGAGAATTTAAACAAATAGGGAGAGTTTAAATAAAACGTAAAGTTGTTAAGGAAGTGAAGCTTAAGGGGGGGGGCAGTATGTAATAATTTTTTTAATAAAAGATTTACTTGGTAATTGTAAAGGAAATTAATAACTTTAATTTCCTTATTATAAACTCAACAACATGTTTTTAAGATTTTGTGTCTTTGGGTTTCTATTTTAATCTCCTAATAAAATATCGTATAACACCATACCTATGTGAGTGAGTTTTTAATAAAAACGTACGTACATTTTCCTGTCTTTGGACAGACAATATTATGCAATTATTTACTTCATCACCACTACCATCATTGTTTTTATAAGGGAATCATATTTCAAAAAAAACATTACTTAGGTTTTTAATATTCATTCATAAAAACATAGCCACTTAGAGTCTAAAATTGCGGAAGACACAGGAAAGAAGGCCTTTTTCTTAAAAACAAAAAAAAAAAAAAAACGAGACAGAACCTGTGTAAACATGTTTAAGACACATGGAAACACTCGAGTCTTATCCAAGTGTATTTTCATGTTCTTATTTTTTATTTTTTTGTAGCGCAAGCAGTTCTTTTTCTTGTTCTTAAAGAGCATCTGCATTATAAAAGTACATACTTGAAAGAAAAAATGAAGAATTTTTCCTTTCTTAATATTTCCGTTTGTATAATCATGCAGGTAATTGCAAAATATTTTAAGTTTTTAAGTGACTTGCTTCATTAACAAATCAATATCCGGCATAAAAATGGTTTGAAAGGCAATATTTTCCATTAAAGAGAATTTTTGTTATCGATAAATTTCTTTTTTGAAATAAGTTTTCTTTTATCGATAAATTTTCCCTAAAAAATTTTTGTTATCGATAAATTTTCCATACAAATTTTTGATAAATTTTATGAAAGAATATTTTACATTTTCCCAGACAATTTTTGTTATCGATAATTTTTTTTAATGACTGATTTTGAAATATTTTAGTTTCAAATAAGTTTTCTGTTATCGATAATTTTTATATAGACAATTTTTGTTATCGTTAAATTTTTTATAAAACATTATTGATTTTGTAAAATATTCTAGTTTTAAATAAGTTTCCTGTTATCGATCATTTTTATATAGACAATTTTTGTTATCGATAAATTTTCCATACAAATTTTTGATAAATTTTATGAAAGAGAATATTTTACATTAAAGATTACCCTATCGTTACATTTTCACAGACAATTTTTGTTATCGAAAAAGTTTTTTTTTAATGATTGATTTTGAAATATTTTAGTTTCAAATAAGTTTTCTGTTATCGATAATTTTTATATAGACATGATTGATTTTGTAAAATATTCTAGTTTTAAATAAGTTTCCTGTTATCGATTATTTTTATAATTTTAATTTTAATTTTTGTTATCGATAAATTTTCCATACAAATTTTAGATAAATTTTCTAAACAAAAAAAATTTAAGATTTACGAATACAACGCTTTAGTCAAGATTATAACCTAGCTTCTTACACCCACCATGTGTGTATTAATTCTCGTATCACAGCATTGAGTTTTAAACCTAGGTTTCTTATTTATTTTCTATAGTTTTGCTTTATAATTTGTAATAATTTTAGTTTTTTCTATTTTTGATTTGTTTTCATTTTAATTTAAAATCCAATTTAAAAACAAATTAACCTTGACATAATAAAACCCGATTACCTACATACAATCTGTGCCATATACAGTTATTTCGACATTAGCTAACATGGCATAGAACATGATAAACAATAAACAGAGAGACTGTTGTAGACAACTTAACAAAACACAAAAGATTGTGTGAGTGCTTGAGCATATGAACGTAATGCGCTTACCAGCAGAATAGAGCACAGAGTTAACCATTTAAAGTTGAACTAATGAAGCGTAAAATTAGAAACAATCAACACTTGCTGTTAAGCCAAGGAATTGAAATTTATGACATTAATGGTGGCATTAAAGGAAAAGCAGGAAAACAGGGGAAATATTATCAAAAGGAAAGGACAAAAAAACAAATATTCTTACTAATCCTTGTCCTCATCTTCTCTGGCACGTAAAGGTTGACAATTTCAAGAACAATATATTGCTGTTGGCTTTAAAAAAAAAGAGAAGGGAAAAAATATGACAAATGCCTACCAAAGATAGCAGTAGGCGTATGTGTTTCTTCTATAAACAGAAAACTAACCACAATTCTGCTTTTATAAATTCTATATCGATAACTCATTATAGTGTGTGGTAAATTGTTTACAAAGTTAATTTTAATATAAAAAAACTAAGTTAATAATTCATCTAGAGTTATGAAATAGATTATTTATCGATAACTTTATTGAATATTTGATTGATAACATTGATTTAAATAGAAAAATCTTATCGATAACATTATTTTATATTAAAAATCTAATCGATAACGTTATTTTGAAAAGAAATTATTATCGATAACATTATTTTGAAAAAAAAAAAATTATCGATAACATTATTTGCAAAGCTAATTTTAATATAAAAAATGAGTTAATAATTCAACCAGAGTTACGAAATAGAATAATTATCGATAACTTTATTGCCTATTGATTTGAATCTAATCGATAACATTATTTTGAAAGAAATTTATTTATCGATAACAAAATTTAATTAAATACGAGTTTATGTCCTCTTCTCTGGGTTAAGTTTCGGCTAGTTCAACCAGACGTCACGCAGGTCCAGTCTTTTGCCAAGGAAGAGTTATCCCAAAGGGAACGTGTGCTGGCCAATTTTTTCGAAACACATACATACATACATAATTGGTCATTACAACCCTTCAGTCAGGATTATAGACCTAGTTTCTCACACTATTTATGTTGTGTGTGTTAATTTTATACATAAGTGGCGGGACAGTTTAAAGTCGACTCCGAACGACAGATTTTTGAGAAACTTTTCATGGGAATTTTATTTACTCACAGAGTTTTTGTCAGAAATCTGCTGAGAAGAAACACAGCTTCCGTATATATTTTCCTTTTGCCAGGGAGCCAAATGAGTAGGAACCAAGAACTCTTAGAATTCTTTTCCATTTCCTGGAGAAATTGCCGCCATTCATAGATAAACTTGGATGTCGATAACTCGTTCGAAGGGGACTTTAAGTCTGTCTGTTTATCCGAGCATATCAGTATGTGCTCAAGGATACTTGGCTACTAAGCAGCTCTTTAATTTCCATGAGATTAGATAAACGCCGTGACTTTCTTTTGAAAGGCAATGCGGGAAGCTTTTTTTTTAAACTTTTTCCAAAGCCCAATAAAAAAAAAAACATAGAAATTCAATTATTTTTAAATGCCTTTGTTAACCTTTATTTGTTATTAAAATAATTGCAAATTTTGTGGTAGTAAATAAATAAACTCATTGAACTTCTCTGGTAAATAAATCTGATTGACTGACTTCCTCAATTGAAAGTTTCATATTCGTTTACTACTACTGCTTCTTCTTCTTCTCCAATAACAATTTTATCTATTTTTATTTTTAAATCTTTTGCTTTTCAATTGAAACCAAAACAATAATAATAATAACAACAACAACAAAAAAGGCAGTCAGCCATTATCATCATCATCGTCATCAAGCAGCACATAAACATTAATTTGTATTACCAACTTAAAAATATTTTATTTCTCTCTCTCTGTCTGTATTGCTCTTCATTTGATTTTACGAATGTATTGCCAACAATTGCAATTTCTAACGGTGGAGATATCGCCAAATGGTACCGAAAAGCCACCATAATACGATTAAAACAACCGACAAACTTACAGTCAGTCAACTAAAGAGTCAGACAATAAAATGGTTAAGACGCCAGTCAGTCAGTCTCTCTGTCTGTTTGTCCGTCTCGTATGGCCTGTAAAGTAGTAATAAATGAAAGAAAATTATTTCATTATTATTGCCAACTTAAATCCGTAGATATGGCTTGTGTAGCGAGAGACCCACAAATGTAAAATTTGTAAGTAAGCGCAACAGTATTTTGTTGCTTTTAATAGATTTTTTATTTTATTTTTTTTATCTTGTAATTATTATTAGATGTGGTTTAATTAAAGAAAACAGAAAACAAAAAATAAAAAATAAAATAAAACTCGTTGAATATGAAGCATAAAAATGAAATTAATTTCAAGCGTCTTACATTTCAGCTTGTATTTCAATTTTATTGTAAAAAAAAAAATATTAAAAGAAACTGTTTCAAGTTAGCTTTTAACACCAAAGTTAGCGCAATATTTTATCACAAAATAAAGACACACTTATTAGTTGGCAACACTGCATAGTAATTTAATTGCACTAGTGTTGCCAATTTGCAAATGAAATTATTATTTTATTGTTTATACTTTTAATATTTCATTAGAATTTATGCTTCCATTATGAACATCGTACGAATTGCAATTGCATTGCCAATTGGCAACAAAAAATGTGTGTAATTTTCGGAAAACATTTTTTTAAAAATTGGCTTTTCACTTGCCTCTTCTGTAATATAGTTTTTAGCAATTGGCTGGCATCGTTCTCGAACCATTAACAGCAATTATAAACTGGTAACACTTATTCAGGCTTCACTTGTACTACTTGCGAAGTAGCTTTTTGCACCACCCATGTTTTGTGGGTTAAATTTACCCATGAAAATGTCAAGTCATCTTGATAAAGCCGGCAAATCATCGCTCAAAACAATGCAAGTTATCAACCAAAAAAGTACAAGTCATCCTTCGAAAATATACAAGTTATCGATCAAAAAATGCAAGTCATTTACCAAATGCAATTGCTACTTGGAAAAAATACGACATTTTGCTTATTAACTCAATGAGAATTATTAAACTTTTCAAGTTTATTCATAAAGTACTTTTTTTATGTCGCCTATATCTTTGGTTCAAAGAAAAGCTCTATTCTAAGGAAAACTGTTTTGGAATCCTTGATACCATGGCTATCCAGCCCACTGGGTCCACCTGTCATACAAGTCCTTTGTTTATCCGATTTTTGACCGATTTACATATATTGAGCACTTTTTTGTAGCTAATTTTTTACCTTCGTTGCCTATATTTCGCTGTGGTCTAGTGGGTAGTGTGTTGGCTTATTAGACAAAAGACCCGGGTTCGAATCCCAGGTCAGACATCAAAACGAAAAATATTTCTTCGGTGACTTCCTCTCAGCAGAATTCTGGCAAAGACTCTGAGAGTAAAAATTGCCATGAAAAGCTTTTCAAAAATCTGTCGTTCGGAGTCGACTTTAAACTGTAGGTCCCGCCACTCACGTATAAAATTAACGCACACAGCTTAAGTGGTGTGAGAAGCTAGGTCGTAATCCTGACTGAAGGGTTGTAATGGTCAATTATGTATGAATGTATGCCTATATTTCGGGTCCTAATTAACGCCCGACAATAAGAAAACGTGTATCGGAATACTTGATACCATAGCTATCCCATGGTCCACTAGGTCTATTTCTCACACAAGCCCCTTTTTTTAACCGATTTACCCCTATTTATACAGAGAACTTTTGTTTGCCAATTTAAAGAAAAGAATCAGCTTCGTTGCCTATATCTCCGGTACTAAGTAACGCCGGACAGTACGAAAACATGTTTTGGAATCCTTAATACCTTGGCTATCCAGCTTACTAGGTCTATTTCTCCCACAAGTCAATTTTTTAACCGATTTATCCCCATTTATACAGAGTAGTTTTGATTGCTCATTTAAAGAAAACAATTAGGTTCTTGGCCTATATCTCCGGTCCTAAGTAAAGCCCCATCGTAGATAAATTTATTTATTATTGCTATCCAGTCCACTAGGTCCATTTCTCCCACAAGTCCATATTTTTTTAATCGCTCTAGCCCTATTTATACAGGATCAACTACCTTCGTCGTCTATTTCTTTGGTTCCAAGTAAGAAGATCTGTTTTGGAAGGATATATAGTGTGATGCTTGCACCAAGTCATATTACAGTTGCTTCACTTTTGACCACCACTGTATTTGTAATTACTTGACATTTTCGCAACACTTTAAGAAGTCAAAATATTTCTTTGTTTTTTTTTTTAATTGACATTTGACCCAATTGTTTTTGTAATTATGTACATATGTGTGTTGCCATACTATGTTTTTTTGTAGCAGAGACACACGCACACCTTTACATTTTCTTACTGCTTTGAAAGAGGGTGAGTCCGTCTGTCTAATTATAGCACAAGTCAATCAAAATCAAAAAACGAAAACTTTCAAGTTTTCTCAGAGACGTAGAATGAGTGAGTGAGTGAGTGACTGATGGACATTTAAAAAGAAAAACTTTAAAAATGTACACCCAAAAATTGTTTACACTGTGATACAAAGAAAAATATTGTTCAAGATTTGTGTATACAGTTACGGAAAAGTGAATAGGGACAGTGAATAAGGAAAATGCAGTGCCGGGCAGAGGTGTGGATGTAGTGGTTTAGTTAATAACTAAAGTAAGTAAGGGATTTAACACTCGGCAGTCAAAACTAAAGTAAAGTACAAGTGAACTCAGTGTTGCACCTTCGGATTATCGGCAGTCAAGGTTCAAACCCTCAATGTTCCTTAGGTCTAGGCTTTAAACGGCAAATGGCTCGTTGGCTACTCCAAAGGCACTAGGCATTCTAGGAAAATATTAGGTATGATGTACAATGTCTCTAGGTTTTAATTAACGCTTTGCTGAAATCAGGCTTACTCACTTTTGCTCTCCACTGTATATATGAAATAAATTTTGCCTATAAAGTCTAGCATTGGTGATTGTATTAGGTATGATGTACAACCTCTCTAGGGTTTTAATTAACGCTTTGCTGATATCAAGCGTACTCACTTTTGCTCCCCACTGTATATATGAAATAAATTTTGCCTATAAAGTCTAACATTGGAGATTGTTTTGGTCAATGACTTGGTTTAAATTTTTCTCCTTGTTTTTGGCAAATATGGTAGATTTTTCTTTCCTTTTTTTTGGTTTTACTTTTGTAGCGCAGTGTGTTATTAAAGAAAATTTATTTTTATGGTGGAAAGAAATTGTATTAAAAACTCCTCCTTGGTTATAAATTTTGAAAAGTTGTTGTTGTTGTTATTGTTGGTGTGGTTAATGGCATGTGCCTGTGACTGACTGTGCCAAAAGAGCCTTTTAAAGCAGTTTTTTTTTCTTTGTTGCGACGAGTCTTTAAAATTATGTTGGCCGCCCCACACAAAAAACTATTTTTATGGGATTTAAACAGGCAACACTTTTTTCTCCATTTTTTTTTTATTTTATTTTTGTTTTTTGGTGTTGGATTTTAAAAATAAAAATTAAATTTTGTGTGCCACATATGGTTGCTTTTTTTGCTCTTCTCTCTTTTTTTGGATTTATCTTTGGTTTTCCTCTTAAATTTTCCATACCAAAGACGTCAACATATGAGAAAAAAAAAATGATTGTGATAATTTCTTTAAAGCTCTTTACATTACTGGCTGGCTGCTGGTGCCGATGCTGCTGCTGTTGTTGCCTGCACTCCAATTGTGTGACAGTTTCAGTCGGTTTTCATTACATTTAAATTGATAAGAAAAAAAGTTAAAGAAAAAAAATGATTTCTTTGCTTTAAAATAACACTCACGAGTGAGTCGCTTACAAATTTCGTTTATAAAACATGACAAAATAATTTATGGACCCATAAACAACAACAAAAAAAAAAATGGAAGAAAATTAAAGGCTAATTTGTGTAATTTATTGCCATTTTTTATTGAAAGTGTTGGGGAATAATTAAAAAAAAAAATAATTAACAAAAAAAAACTGTTCTTAATAACAGAGTTGTTGTCCGCTTGCTAGGTTTGCTTAAAGGCCACACGTACTCCAATAATCCACCTGAAATATCTAAATAAGTGGTCGACAACTATCGTAGAAGGTCGATTTGCATAAAAATAATCCTTAAGGACCCAAGTCATTCACCTTTGCTCGATAATAACGAGGTACTGCTGAAGTCGTCTGTTAAAAATCAAATTGGTTGACACATAAGAGAATATAAACACTTTGTTAGGTTAGAATTTCTACACTATCACGCTCTTATCGAAAGGCATGTACAGTGGGCGTCAAAAGAAAATGTACATTAAAAAATATATATACATACATAATTGATCATTAGAACGCATCAGTTAGGATTATCGACCTCGTTTCTCACACCACTTATGTTTTGTGTGTTAATTTTATACATGAGTAGCGGGATCTACAGTTTAAAGTCGACTCCGAACGACAGATTTTATGAGAAACTTTTCATGGCAATTTTATTTGCTCTCAGAATTTTTGCCAGAAATCTGCTGAGAGGAAATCGCCGACAAAATACTTTTTGTATTTTGTTTTTATGTCTGGCCTGGGACTCGAACGATGGCTTTTACGTCTAATAAGCCAATACACTACCTACTAGACCACGGCGACTTCAAAAAAAATATATACATTAATAAATTATCGTTATTTTTATTTTAAAATTGCCAATTTTTAAAATTGAAACAAAAAAAAATTACAAAAAATTTCGAAATATTGCCAAATTTTTTCGGGCACTCTCCTTAAGTGTTAAAATTTTAGTTTTAATGATTGTTAAAATTCTATCCATGGTGTACAGTTTCTTTTGGCGCTCACTGTACATATGTAGCGTAAATCTAAACTATTATCGCAGTATTGATTTTGAGTTTGGAAGTGCCAAAAGTTTAATGATTGATCATATCAGGGCAATTCAAATCTTTGTATTCCATGTGATGTGAAAATTATAACGTTCTGGCATCTCGTTGAGCCCTTTGTGAAAAATTTGTAAAGTTTTGTATGAAGTTTTGTTCTCGAGAAAGTCAAATTATTTTTAAATTCCTCTCTTTTTAAATAGAAAAACAAGTTCATTTTAATTTAAATTGTTTGAGTAGTAAAGCTCTCTTAAAATTTGTACTTTTTTTTAATATCTAAAACATTTTACGCTTTCTAAATATTTTTTTTAACAGTTTTTTTCTAAATTGTTAACAAGTTTTCAATGAAATAAGTACTTTCAGTTTTTTCTCGTTTTTTTTATTATTTTTTTATTTACTTTTTTATTTATTTTTTTATTTTTTTATTTTTTATTTTTTTTATTTTTTTTATTTTTTATTTTTTTACAACAAAAGAAATCGGTTACAATAAAGAAAAAAAGAGAAAAAACATAAAAATAAAGCATTACAAAATTTAAAGTAAACCTATCAAGCATAAAAATTTTTATTTAAAATTTTTTCTCCCCTATTTTTCTTTTTGAAAATATTGTCCAGGTGAAATTAAAATACAACAATAAATCTAATTTCTTATAAAAAATTATTTTAAATAAAAAAGGTTAATGAACCTGTTAACAAATAACATTTCAAATGAAATTAATTGTTGCTTTTGTTGTCATTTGTTAGAAAAAAGTATTGACAACTTTACACTGCATTTAATTTTTTAATCAAAACAATTAATTACAGTGATGCCATATGTATATACACAATGGAGTAAAAGAAAGCAGCAACTTAAATATGTAACTGCACATATGTATGTATGTGTGTATAATAGGAAAAACGGTTAATTAAATGCAAAACTCGTTAGCAATGTTAAATAATAATTAAAAAAAAAATAATAAATTAATAATTTAATAAATTATTGTTTTTTTTTATTTTTTTTTTATGAAATTATGCAATTACAAGCTTAAATCTATAACACTTAAACAATAATGCCAAACAACTACAGCTCCAGTAATAATAAACTTTAAAACAATTGCTATTTAAAAATGCATTTTGAACGTGAGAATTTATAAAAATTATTGCAATTATTATGCACTACACAAGCATTATTACTCTATTGTTTGTTGTTTTCATATTTACTTATGTGTTGTTGGTTTTTATTGTTTTTATTATTGTTTTTATTTACTTGGAAAAAGTTGTCTTTGTCATCAGTTTTCTTTTTGTACTTGTTGTTATTATTGTATGACAGCACCAACGCCATTAGATTTCAGTTTCTCAGTTATTGTGCATAAGTATTCACAAGCAAAAGCTATTCACTTTACTTAGTCAGTCACTCATCATCTCTTGTTTATATGTAACAGTTAAACATATGCATGCACATGCATGCATGCTGCTTACTCTCAAATGAGCTCACTTACTTGCAAGTGAATATACATTAACGTAAACAAAACAAAACATACACACACACGCAAACATTGTATATTTGATGAGGTGACTATGCCATTTTTTTTTACCCTCATGTACTTAAAAAAAAAACAAATAATTGCAGTATAACAGCAATAACAAACAATAACAACATTGATACGTTAACTTAAGTTTCTTCTTCGTTTTTGAATTACAGTAATACACCTCGATTAATGTTGTTCTCTTGTAACCTCATTTGGTTGTCATTCGATTTACGTTGTCCTTTTTTTTAGAAACAACTGCAACGAAAATCGAGTGATTACTGTAACTTCCTTACTGTAAGTTCCTTGTTAAAAACATACTACATTGTAGTATAAGCAATATGTAATTCGATTTACGTCGCCTTTTTTTAAAACTAACTGCGTTGAAAATCGAGGTTTTACTGTACACGAATGACTTATAATATAAAGTTGTTTCTGTTAAACAAGGTTTATAATTGGATGTCAAAAAAAGAGAGAGAGAGAGAGAGATGTGGTGTATTAGGCTGACGAAATGTTGCCTAAGGATTTTACCAAGCCTTGGACCATTAGTCTCAAAATAAGAATAGAATAAGATTCAATAAGTAGATTCAACGGTTACGAGCAAATCCTTTGAATTTTTCGTGGCCTTAAGACATCTCAAAAGGAACCCCTTGTGTATTTATTCAAGCAGTAAGAAGGGATTTATCCTTACTGATGACGAACAGTATCCTGAAGTTTGCCTGGTCAACAGAATTACGGGAAACGTTACCGGCATGCCACGTATAAGTTGAGAGTGGTAAAATAAAGCATCTGGTGACTATCTTTCCAAAACGACAGTGGCATTCTGTCAAGGAAATTTGTTCTCAATTTTGTTTCCAATAAGTACCGGGGCCATGCTAATTGGATTGATTTCCTTTCCTTTATTCAAGAGATTTTATCGCTCATAATTTGACATATTATTTTGATTAGATGAAATGAGTGTTAACCGGCGAATCATTATTGTAAAAGTATTCAAACGGTACTATTAATTTCTCTCTCTCTCTCTCTCTTAATCTCTTTAAATGATAAGTCCTTTTAATAACAAAGCTGCTGTTCAATGGGTACAATTTCTCTATGAAGTGAGGTACATACTGTTAGAAACTTATTTTAATCTCTTACAAGGATGATTACACCACACAAGCATACACACACACGCACTCGTTTAAAGGCAAGAGTATAACGGTTAGTCAATCAATAACAAAGGCACTGTGCAATTGGAAATTTTAAATATATTGAGAGAGAGAGAAAGAAAGAGAGTGAGAATTTATTTTCATCTCCTGGTATTGCTTATACAACACATACACACACACATATAAATACGTAAACAAATTTAAAATGCAGAAGGGATGCTTAAATCTAAAACTATGAATGTGTTTGTGCGAAAAGTTTAAAGGATTTACAGCACTGTGTGAGAAGCTTATTTCAATGTGTGGCGTTTGTATTTCTCACTATTTCAACGAGGTCTAAATGAAAGAGCGTAAGAGTATAAGTGTGGGTGTGGATACTCTATGTAATAGGATAGCCTTTTAATAGTTCAGATACAGAGTAAGAGTGATAGATGCAACAGAACAACAGGGTGGTTCACACAATTCGAATAAAAACAAACTTTTCAAGAAAAATGTTATAAAATCTGAAAGATTTTTAAATTTTTTTTTGAATTTTACAATTTAAATACAAATATAGAAACAAACAATCAAACAAAAAAAAAACATTTCAATTTCAAACAGACATTGTTTTTTTTTAAGCACATGTTGCTTAAAACCATACCCGTACATACATAATCTGCAGACACCATCAGTTTAAAGAAATTTTTATGGAGGAAAACATTAAGCATTACTTGCATAATTATTATTATTTTACTTTTAATGTCTGCTTTACATGTTGCGCATAATAATCAATTGTTTTTCTTTATTTCCATTTTAAAATATTTGTTAACCCTGACTAACTACATACGCCTTGGCTGTCTATCTGTGCCCCGTGTGCTGCTGCTGCCGGTCTGTTGTTTTGGTCTTTAATTGTTTTCTTATGAAACTCACGTTTTTTTCTTGTTTTCTTTTCATTCATTCTTCTTTTCCTTCTTTTTCTTCTTCGACTTTTATGCTTGATTTATGGTAAAACTATTCATATTTACTTCTTTATTTTTTTTTAATTTTTTATTATTTGTTTCCAATAATAATTTTTTAATATTTTTTCCCCCTCGATTGCCATAAATAAAATTTATTTTTTTTTCTTTTTATGGATTTTATTTATTTTTAATTTTTTCAATTTTGTTTTAATTTTTATTTTTAAGAAAGAGGTCATTGGTATTTACATTTAGAAAAAAAAGAGAAAAATATGTACGATTGCACTGAAAGAAATTGGGATTTTTAACACGTTGACAGGCAACGCGTTCTGAGATTAACGTGTTATAGAAGGGTTGACTGTACATTAACATGGGGTGTTAAATGCTGCGAAATTTTCTGCTTAAACTGGCATTTTTTTATAATTTTTTTTTTCTAAAAGAACTTTCATTTTTTTTTATGGAATTTTATTTTAATTTTTTGTAATTTTTTGTTTTTCAATTTTGTTTAAATTTTTATTTTTAAGAAAGAGGTCATTGGTATTTACATTAAAAAAAAAGAGAAAAATATGTACGATTTCACTGAAAGAAATTGGGATTTTTAACACGTTGATTGGCAACGCGTTCTGAGGTTAACGTGTTATAAGAGGGTTGACTTTACATTAACATGGGGTGTTAAATGCTGTAAATTTTCTGTTTAAACTAGCAATTTTTTTTTTTTTTTTTAAAAGAACTTTCATTTTTTTGTTTTTGTTTGAAAAACCATTTCATGTCTAGCTAATGAAATTCATTTCCATGTTCCGTTTCTTTATTATTATTTTTTTTCTCTTTTCTGGTGTACTAAACACGCCATTTATTTTTGTTTTTATTTTTTTTTTTCTGTTAGTCCGTCTGTCTGTCTATGGAGAGTAATTTGTTTTACTTAAAATTTGCAACAGGTTGTCGGTGTATTTTATTTGTTTATTTATTTATTTTCCTTTTTTTTTATTAACTTTGTTGTTTTTTATTTGTGTTTCTATTTAAATACGGAAACTCTTCTTTTTAAAAAAAAAACCTTAACATGCCGGTAGTGGGCAAAGCATTTATTTTGTATTGGATTCAAATCAGAATTATTGTTTGCCTGCCTGCCCGGCCATATGGTTTGTTTTTCTGTTTATTGTGTGACAATTAAATAACAACCAGTGTGGCAAACTAAAAATAGCCAATAATTACTAGGCTTTCGTTACATTTTCTCTCTAATTTCAGTTGTTTTTTTTTTTCTGTATTGAATTATATTTTTTGCTTTTTTTGATTTTTTTGATTTTTTTTTTATGTCAAGGAAGTATTGATTAAGTTTCTTTGTTTGTCATTAAATATTTAATTTCAAACAAATAACGTCACTGTTTACGTTGTCAATTATTAACACACGTTCTTATTGACCAGAAATGACCTGAATTTTAACCGATAAACCGATAACATTTAACTATGACCCATAAATAACTAAATAAACGTAAATACGAACGTATTTTAAGGGTGTTGTTAATTACACTGCCTTACAAAAGTTAATGAAACGTTAAATTATGTTAGGATTAATTACACAGTAAAATTATTTGGCAAAAGACAATACAATAAACTACCAGATAGCATTGTCTGGGAGTATACATCTCCATCCAAAAGCAAATCCAAAGGGGCATATTTAACGGCTGTTAACGGCTGTTACATAATTGGCCATTACAACCCTTCAGTTAGGATTACGACCTAGCTTCTCACACCACTTATGTCGACTCCGAACGACAGATTTTTGAGAAGCCTTTTGTCTAATAAGCCAACACACTACCCACTAGATCATGGCGACTTCTAACGGGAGATCGGTTGCATCAAAATCAATATATTTCGGTAACGAGCATGTGGGTAATTGACCAGTAACATACGCAAACGGTCTCCATATGACCCTACAAATGGAGATCTTAACTAGTATTTGTCTTTGATAGGAAAAATCATCTTTTAGAGATTAAAATCGATGGCTCTATATTCAGAATAAGCTTTGTTGGCTTTTAATTTGATATTTCCAAAGCAAAATATTTCAAAATATTATTTAAATTGTTGATAAAAACACAATTTATTTATAAGATATACGTCAACTATTGAAAATTGCATATTTTTAGTATTTCACCATGTTTTTTAAACACTTTTAATTAAATTTTTTTTATCTTTTCTTGTGTATCTTTTCAGCATTCCGATTTATTTTTTTTTATTATTATTTACCGTTAATTGCCAAATATTTTTTTAAACAATAAAGAAAATGGCACCCATGCCCAGCATGAAATCATCGACGTCTAAACCCAATACAAATTATTTATTTGCCACAAATGATGCAGGCGATAGCAGTTCAACGCCTTCAAGTCCTCCATCAAGTACAGGTAAGAGTGAAAGAAACTTAAAAAAGAAAATTTTCTTAAAGAAAAAAAAAATAATTTTCAGATCCTGGCAAGTCACAATGCTCTTCCTTGTCCGATGGTGAGTCATTTGAAGGCTATGGCGAGAACGAATTAATCAGCATACATTCCACACACGATCATGTCGATCATTCTATAAGCATTAACGACGGCAACAATAATTTAAATGGCAGCTCAGGTATTGAATTGGATTTGGCACCACATGGTGGTGGTGGTGTCGGCGACGGTTGTAGTAATGGCAATGGCAGCGGCGGCGGCAGTACTTCAACACCACAGCAGTAAGTTTTTTAATTTTTTTTATTTTTTTTACTTATTTTTTCTTTGTATTTTCTTTCATAGTGATGATGATGATTTAAATTTCATACCACGCGACAATTGGAGCCGCATGAGTCTTCGTCGTACACCCACCAAGTAAGTACAACCTGCTGCCTTCCTTAACTTACTTTATTTGTTTCTATTTTCCCATAAAATTGTTACATTATTTAATAGAAATCCATGAAATAACAATTAAATTCGTTATTTAACGTTTAAATAATTAATTTTCATTCAAATTTTGTACAAATTTCACACATTAATTGTTTATTTTCGTATTTCGCTTTAAAATTGACGTCATTTTTGTTTTGTTTGTCTAAATTGTATTTAACGGCTGTCATTTGTTCTCATAATCACTCAACTTTTTACTTTACCTCTCTCTCTCTCTCTCTGCCTCTATGATTATCTTTCTCACTAACCATACTAATCATACATGCTCTTACTTTTTGTTTCATTTCAATAATCCTTTTCATATGTATGCATGTATGTATGCATGTATGTGCACAAGTGCCATTCATTTATTTTCGTTTTTTGCTTTTGTGCAAATACTCTACCAAAAACAAAAAAAAAAAAAAATAATTGCATTTCCATTTCGTGTTTTATTTTTATTTTTGTGCTGTTTGTGGTTTTTTTATTTACTTTTTTTCTGTTTACAAACCGGTTTTGTTGTTTAACATTTCAATTTAATAAATTTCATTTGGTATTGCTGTGTTTGTGTTGTGCTGTTTTCTAAAAAGCCAAAATACATCCACAATATAATACACAACGTCAGCACAACAACACAACAAAGAAGAAAAGCAAAAAAAATGGTAGCTTGACCCGACTACCCTGACTTTTTAATGGTTTTACCTTTTCGTTTTACATTTCGTAGATTGTCGTCGTCGTCTGTTGTTCCCCTCGCTTCACACATGTATGTAAGTGTGTGTATGCGTGCTGCCTAAAAGGGGATATTGTATTTGGCTGTGATTTTGTTTTCTTGTAACACAACTTCTCTCTTCTTTAATTCCATGGTAAATACACACTCAATACTCTCTTAAGAGCATTATTTTCATTCTGCTATTATAACAGTGTGTGTGTATTGTATTGCGTTTGACTGTGATTTAACTGATTTCTTATAAGATAACTTGTCTGATGGTAGGAAAACAAACCCAATGCCCAACGTAAAATGTAAACAAAAGTACTGTTCTCCACCACAGTTTCTGCTCTGTTCCCAGGAAGGCATTGTTTTTGATTCAAGGTTTTGCTCTCTCTCTCTTTGAGCATTTGGTAATGTTACAACAAAAAAAAAAAAAACAAATTTAAATGTAAACAAAAATTTTTGACTGTGATATTATTTTCTTACAAAACTACTCTTAATTTATTCTCGGTCTGAAATGGTAGTGTCTATTACGCTCTTATTAGCAGCTTTATAAGAGTGTTTTAATGTAAACAAATAAGCAAAAAAAAAAAAATAGTACTTTTCATATTTCACTCGTTTGTGTTTTGAATTTCACTATATCTTCACGGTATAATCTCGAAGATAAGAGCTTTAAAATGATATAAGCTTACTCTTACGGTATAATTTATCAGTTCTAGTTGAAAAGAGCTATTATTTCGTTTTATGGTGCTTTTCCGGTATAATTTCTATGAAGAGGTAAATTGTTTTCGTTGTACATTATACTTTACAGTATAATTTCTTTAATTTCATTCTTTTTCTCGGGAGCACCCCTCATGAACTTATGAACTTTTTTCTTTTTTGATTTTCATGGCTTTCATTTTATTTTATTTTTTTTCCTATAAAACATTCTAATACGAAACTTTGATGAAAACAACCGAATTTAATAATTAAATTTTCGGAAGTAACATCCAATCTGTTTCACTTTTATCAAACAAACAAAAAATGTCATCTTTTTATTTCACAATTTCCCACTTTACAACATAAAAAATATCCCTTTAATTTCATTCGTGCATGAACTAAACATGGCAACAAAAAAATATTTCATAATCTTAATATACAATAGCAACAACAATATAAAAAAATTTCCCCATAAAAAAATAGCACAAAACATTCGCCTACACACTACGTACGCATGAGCAGCACCATTCGCCGGTAACAAAATCCCAAAGAGAAATGCTTTAGAAAAAAACCCTCAAAACACACGCATATGCACTACGTACGCATGAGGAACAGCATTCGCCAGTAACAACAGCAAAAAAAAAATCCCAAATAGAAATGCTTTAGAAAAAAAAGCCTCATAATACAAGCATACACACTACGTACGCATGAGCAACCGCATTCGCCGATATCAACAACAAAAGCCAAAAAAAAATATCCCAAAGAGAAATGCTTTAGAAAAAAATACCCCTCAAAATTTACGCATGCACCTACATACGCACGAGCAACAGCCGATATCAGCATCACGTGATCACACACAAAAGGGGAAGAGAGTAAACAAAGGCTATCAACAACGACTGAAAACATTAAAATAAAAACAACAACAACATTGAACACGTGAAAAACATACAATACCACCCTCTCCTATTCGTGTGTGTATAAGTATTTATTTCGTTGCGTAAAGGGATATTTTTTTTGTTCTAAAGTGGGAAATTGTGAAATAAAAAGGAGACATTTTTAGTTTTATTCACAGCTAATGTTTTATTAATAAAAGTGCAACAGGTCGGATGTTATTTCAGTGCGTTAAAAAGAAAATTAAAATTTAATTGTTGAATTCGGTTGTTTTCATCAAAGATTTGTGTTAAAAAGTAATTTAAGTTAATAAAGCATACGAAATCATAAGTTTTATATGAAAAAAAAATAAAAGAAAGCCATAAAAATCTAAAAAGAAAAAAGTTAATTTCAAAGCTTATGAGGGTGCTCCCGAGAAAAAAGAAAAGAAAAAATGGTGTCTCAAAAAAGGTATGTGTGTGTGTGCGTGCATGTGTACGCGTATTAAAAGTGTTGTGTACATGTAAGAAATTGTTTTTGTATGGCAAGTGATTTTGGTGAATTGAAATTTGTATGAAAATGACTCAAGCAAGCATTCATAAGCAATTGAGTGTTTTTTCATATAAATTTTCGATCGAGTAGAATGGCTTGCCGTACTAAGAAGAACACAGATAAAAGGAGTTCAGTGTGTAGTGTAAATTGGGTGAGTAAAAAATAATGTTTCTTTACTTACATAAGGCGAGGTGAGGTGAGGTGAGGTGGCAGTGTGTTATAGCAAATATTGAATACAGGGAACATATAAATTTCCCTAATTTTATTTGACAGAGGTTAGTGATAGGGCAAATGGTTTAGGGTGTTGTAATTGGAAATTGAGAGAAAGGTACATAGCCGTGTTTTGATTTGATTTTGCTTTTGATATATTTTGCTTGATTTTTTTTTTTTGTGTTGTTGCGGTATTTTTATTTTAAGAGAGTAAGAGGGCTCGCTCTTTCTGATCTCTTTTATTATTTACATACTCTTTTTTTCTATAATTTAATGCTTGCCTGGTAATGCATACATACATATGATGTGTGATAAGCTTTATTTCATCTTTTATCGTGATATTGATGCTTAAAATATTCTCTCTTTTTTTCTTTCTCTTACAGAAATCCAGACAGTTTAGCTAATCGTCGTTGGGGTTCGATGAGACAGTAAGAAGAAAGAATTTTTTTATTTAATTTTTTTTTTGTTAATTTGGGTTTTAGAGGTTTTTTCTTTTGTAAATAATTTTTTAAAGTATTTAATTTAAGGGTTTAAAGGTTTCCCTTATTTTGTAACTAACTTGGCGCCAAATTAATGTGTTTTTTTTTTTTTAATTTCCCATTTCTAACCATTTTTATTAACCCATAAATCCCTTTTTAATGTTTCCTTTTTGTAGCCATTGGGACTGGGCTGTGTAGAGCTTTAGTCAGAGATTAATTGCTGTTGATACAGTCACTCTCTATCGCTGCTGCTCCATTCTGTTTTGTTCTATTTTATTTTCAATTTTATTGTTATTTTTTTCATTTTCATTTTTGTTCTTATGAAATAAGAATTACATGATAATTCTTGTCTTAATTTTCTTATTTTATCGTTTTTTTTTTTTTCTTTCTTTTTTGGCTGTTTATATGCCAAGTCTTTTGCCAACATCAGAATTTAGCACACAGTCATTAAATTGAGAGGGAAAAAATATGTATCATTTTTACATGCTCAAGATAATTATTGTGTGTATGTTTTGGTAACAATTTTCCCCCTAGTTTTCTGGTTAATCATTTGCCAAGCTACAGAAATGCTTAAAAATATAGCAGCTTTTATAAAAAATATATTATTTCCTACCATTTAGTCAGGATACTTCCCAAATTCTGTGTGTTAACTTTATCCATGGATGGCAAAAATCTCATAGTTTTTACCACAAGTTGTCTAAAAAAATATTCTTTTCGTATTTCATTTTGTATGAGATGCCTGAGGCAATTTTTTAATCACAGGCTCTTGTTAGCCCTCTGTGATATAGAAGATATTGTTTTTGGTTTACATTTTTAGTGTAGGCTTTTTAAGTTGTGCCTATTTTTGCAGTTTCCACTGTATGGTTTATTTATTTCTTATGCTTTTTCGTTTGAACCATTTTTTGTGCTCTTCTTGTTATTCTTTTACAAGCATTTCTTTGCATGAATTTTAACTTTTAACATCAATTTTTTAATACAATTTTTTTATTTTCATTTATAAACTGGTTTGTCTTTTAGCCAAGAAGAATGAAAACCTTTTGTTATACAAACAAAAAAAATGTATCCAACCAACTTCATGATCATCAAGATGGCTTTTATGTTTCAATTTTTTTTTTCTCCTTTTATTATGCAGCATATGATCGTTAACCAATATTTTTTTCTTTAAACATGGCTTGTCTTGGCAGCATTCCATAGGTTTCAATTGCTGCTGCTATTGTTGTATGGGTTGTGGTAAGGCATAGAA
Organism: Sarcophaga peregrina; assembly: GCA_014635995.1. Lineage (NCBI taxonomy): Eukaryota > Metazoa > Arthropoda > Insecta > Diptera > Sarcophagidae > Sarcophaga > Sarcophaga peregrina. The sequence goes on along the minus strand of CM025792.1, from coordinate 7,825,842 downwards.
CGGCTGTTGCGCATGCGTCGTTGTAGACGCGTCATGCTTATGGAATGTGAACACAATCGTTCATTTCATTTCAATTTATTTTCTTTATTGTGCCTATTTTTATGTGGTTTCTTTCAAATCTTTCTTTGATTGTTTAAAAGAATTCTCATAGAATTCTTTCTTCAACCAAGTGGTGGTGCGAATTAAACCAGGTTTTATTTTTTATATTATTTAAAGCTCACCACACTTAGTGTAGAGTTTGTCTACAAAACAAAACACACCGAAATATTTGCAAAAACAAAACCACAAATGAGAACAAAAGTACGTATACACTACGTATGTAAACAAACAAGATCAAACAAGGGCTTTAATAGCACTCTAGGTAATACAATACATCACCCACACATATAAAATATATAACAGTTTAAGGTTTTGTTATATTTACATATATTTATTAGAACTCGAAATGAAACCTTAAAAACATTACTACACACAATGCAATCAATAAACAAACATTGTGTGTATGTAACCTACCATTATAACAGAGAAATGTTTCTCAAATGAGAGCAAAAAAAAAATTATTGTAAACAAAATCATGCAAAGGCATGTCAATACAAATGCAATTAGAAATAAAAACAGGCTTGTAGTACAACAACAGTGTACAGAGAAAACAATAGAGAGAGATTGTTTGTTTATGTTTTAGGTTTTCGGTTTAGTTTTTACTATAGGTACCTCATGTTAGCTTTGTTGTTATTGTCAGCAAAAACAAAGCACATTTTGTTACATTTCAAATACACAAGAAAACAAATTAGGCATAGACTTCAGTATGCTTGCATATATGCACATGCACAAGCATACAACTAATTTAACAAGGCATACATATGTATGTGTGTGTGTGTGTATATGCAGTAGGAGAGAGTTCACAAGTACTATACCCCACTGCTTCGGTAACATAAACGATTTCAGACGAAAGTCATGTCTGAAGTCTTTGGGGTATAACAACTGCTATGTACTTTGTTTGGGTGTTAGGTGTTGATATTTCTCTCTTCTTGTTCTATTACTGTAATGATTGCAAAAACAAAATAGCTTAGAAATGAGAGCACAAAATACCATTTCAAGTAAAATCATGCAAATGCACAAGGAATGAAAATTGGCACAGGGTTTTGGCAATACATGGCATGTAAAAGAGAGTAGGAGTGTAGAAAATGTTACTTTTATAAAGAGAGCATGTAAATTGAAAATTATAACAGCTTCTTTGTTCGAAATTGTAGGTGTTGGTTGGTACATTTTAATGGCTTCTTTTTCTTTTCTTGTTGTTATTGTTGTTGGTTGTATTTGTGCGAAAGCAAAAAAATCTAAATGAAAACACAAATGGGTTGTGCAAAGAAAATAAATTCTTGCAAGCTTTTGCTAGGTAAACAAAAGCGAGATGTAAGGAAGGTAAAAAGGGAAACTTTAGTAAAGAGTGAATTGTGAAAATTATAACAGCTTCTTTGTTAAAATTTTAGGTGTGGATAAATTGTAGATCTTAGTTGTTGCTGGCTTTTGTAAATGCAAAAGCAAAAAACGCTGGCATTTTTGTAAACAAAAACTTAAATGAGAGCAAAAACATTGTTTGCAAAGGCAGACATTACAATTACAATATAAATGCACAATTGGCACAGGCAGACACATTATAAATATATACGTGCTTCTATGTAAGGTTTGCAATTAAAGAGAGAGTAGTTGTCTGAAAACAGGGCACTTTAAATAAGTGGCAAATTATAACAGCTTTTTTTTTTGTTAATATTTTTTAAGGTTTTTAATGTTTTCCTTATTCTTTTGTTGTTATTTTTTTTTTGTTCAAATCATTGTTTGCGGTTATTTTGTTTGTAATTATTTACCAAAGAACTGCATGCTACAATAACATTACTATACAAAGAGTAATTTAATCATCAGTGAAACTGAGATCTCTTTATTTTCATCAAAGAAATGTGATCTCAAAGACGGTCTGTTTTTAATGGATGCTCTAGTAGAGTTTGTAGGCTTTTGTTTAAATGAAATTTTAGTGTGATATTTAATAATAGAAAAGATTTTGTAAGAAATTTAAGCATTTTAAAATGATATTTTGAAATTTTTTAAAAAATTTTTTTATTTCTTTATTAAAAAATTTTTTTTTTATACGAGGAAAATACAATTCTGCTTAAAAACTTCCCTAATATGAAAACTTCATTAGAAAACACTCCCAAATGTTTGCTTTATTTGTAATAAATCTCCATTTTTAATTAAAATATCTCCTTAAAGTCTCCTCAACTATCTCTTTCCGTTTTAAAATAACAAAAAAACTGCATTTCCATACCTCTCTCTCTCTCTTTCCATCCCCTCTAACTGTTAACACTAAATGACCAAACGAAGTGAAAAAAATTTGCATATTTTCCCATAATTATGCTTGACACTTTCGGAGATGGCTGACATTAACACAAATAACTGTAGGGAAACTTTTAAAAAAAGAGAGAGAAACTATAAATTCTTATATACACACACACACACTCCATGTACATGTAAGCACTTAATTATACAGGAAAAACTTAAGAATTCTTAAGTTTTTTTTTAAGTTTTACTTTTTCTCACATAGAATTTTATGGTATTGTTTGCTTTTAACTCTTCTTTTTTTTCCTACACTTTTTTTTGTTATAAAATGATGTGAAAATGCATTCAAGTGTATTGAAGAAGAAACACATTTTTAATCCCACGTAAGACTACATTTTTTTTCTTTTCCATTTAAAGTAATTTTTATGTAATGAAGGTGAATAAAATTAGAAAAAGTTAAATTTAAGTTCTTCGAACCTTGATAATTGTCTAAAATACTTAAATTTAAATGAAATTTTAATCGAATTGCATTAACCTGAATTTGTAAATAATTTTGGGAAGTTTAAAATATTTTCGAACATATGTTCGAATTTTCGAACATAGGTTAGAAACATTGTAAATATGTTTTATTAGTAAAATCATTGAATAAGAAGTACTTTTTATAATTTTTCTTTAATAAATACCATTTTCGAACACTGTTAACAAGCGTAATAATAGATATTTTATAAAATATGTTATTAAATTTTATATAGGATAATTTATAAGAAATTTTAGTATGTTTAAATTGTTTTCGAACTTGAGTTCGAATTTTCGAATATGTCTTAAAAACCATAAAAAATGTATTTTCTTTTAAAATTTAAAAAACAATGTTTCATCTTCAGCTTAAATTTTCGAAAAAAAATCTTACAAATGCTAAAAATGTTTTTATTTATCTGGTAAACTCTTTCGAGTAGTTTTGTTTTAAGCCTTTAATAATTTGCCAACAGTTTTTTGTTCCTCTTTTTGTCTTGTTATTTTTGTCACGTTGCGGTTTTTTTCTTTTTTTTTTTTTTTTGTAGTTTTTGCAGCATCTTGAAAACGTGATGTCCTTTAGATTGGGTGTGTTCTTTTTAGCATTAAATTTCCAATTATTTTCAGTGTTTCTAGTCTAAGCTCCAAACGAGATCAAACATGTTGTAAACATACATACACATATGCATTCAACTGCTTTTTTTTCTCCTAACATTGCCACTCTCTTTTGTATGGGGCAAGAACAGTGTTGCCTGAGAAAATTCTAAGTAAACTTAGGATTTACTTCTCTTCAGTTTACTTCGTTTTAAAATAAATTCTTTAAAAAAGGTAGTCTATTAATTAGTTTGTTATAACACTATGGCAAGCCTTTTAGTAAATTTTCTTTAGTTTTACTTGTAAAAATTCCTCTTCTCTTAGTAAAAGTTTTATTTCTCGTAGTGGTATGCTCTTTAAGAGCACTGTTCTGTTTATGCTTTTAACTGTTTTTCTTTTAATGTACGAGAGAGAGTATGTTCCGTATAACCGGCGTTTAGTAGTGGTTTTGTTGAGAACTAATTTTAGTTGCTTCAAACTGTTTGTTGTTAATAGTTCGTGTTGGTATTTTAACGGCGTTTTTACGTTAAAGTTTAAAAACACTTTGGCGCGTTAAAAACTGTTTTCGATTCGTTTGTTTTTTTTCCTTTTTTTCTTTGGAACACCTTCAAATTATTACGTGTTTTTTGGGTGTGCTGTTGGTGTCAAATTTTTGTGGCATTTTTTTGTGTTGAACTCAGGCAATATTTTGTTGTGGTTTCGTTTTTTGAAAAAAATCTGACAAAATTTCACATAAAAGGTTAAAGTACGTGTTATTAATGAATTAAATTAAAAAAAAAATTGTTTTCTTTTATAACAAATTCAATTAAAATTATGGCTTAATATAATTATTTTTTTTTTTTTCTTAATAATCTTTATTAAACAAATCATTGAATTGTAAGGCTTCTTTATGCATAATTAACCGGTTTTTATCGATGACTTGTTTTTATTTTTTGATTCATTTTTTTTTTTAAATAAGATTTGAAAAGTGTTGTACAGTGATTTAACCAAAAAAAAAAAAAAAAAAATAATAAATAAAAAAATAATTAAAAAAAATAAAATTAAAATGATATAAAAAAAAATAATAAACAAGAAAGTTTAGGTGGCGTTTGAACAAAATTAAAAAAGAACAAAAACAATTAAAAAAGAATAAAAAAATGCTTAAAAAACCATAGAACTTAGGCGTTTATTAATAGAGAAGGAAAGAAGTTAAATTAAAAGCATATAAAAAGTATGTCAAGTTATCCATTTATTTTTAGATTTCAAAATCTCTATTCTGGCAAGGCTGCCAACAGTCAAATCCTTATATGGACGTACGTAAACGTTTCGTTGTCTTAAATGATATATTAATGATATATAATTCAAATTACGATAATTTACTATTTAAAAGAGTAACATTTTAATAATAATGTTTCTCATTAAACAAATATGATAGCTTCGTTTCAATTTAATTTTTTTTTTAAACGTAATTTTTAAAGTACAAGAAGTGTAACACTTAATGAGGGCGATATTAGAAAAAAAAAAAAAAAAATAACAAGAAAAATAATTTTAAAGAGAAGATATCCAAATTTTGTATTAAAAAATGAAAAAAACATACAAAATCGAAGAACAAAAAAATAAAATAAATTAATAAATAAAATAAATAATAAATAAAATAAATTAATAAATGAAATAAATTAATAAATGAAATAAATTAATAAATAAAATAAATTAATAAATAAAATAAATTGATAAATAAAATAAATTAATAAATAAAATAAATTGATAAATAAAATAAATTATTAAATAAAATAAATTAATAAATAAAATAAATGAATAAATAAAATAAATTAAAAAATAAAATAAATTAATAAATAAAATAAATGAATAAATAAAATAAATTATAAAAAAAAATAAATTATAAAAAAAATAAATTAATAAATAAAATAAATTAATAAATAAAATAAATTAATAAATAAAATAAATTAATACATAAATAATATAAATTGATAAATAAAATAAATTAATAAATAAAATAAATTGATAAATAAAATAAATTGATAAATAAAATAAATTAATAAATAAAATAAATTAACAAATAAAATAAATTAATAAATAAAATAAATTAATAAAATAAATTAAAAAAAAAAATAAAAAAACGAAGAACAAATAAATAAAATAAATTATTAATTAAAATAAGAAATACAAAAAAACAAAACAAATAAGAAAAAGTATAAAAAATTTAAATACTTTAACAAAAATCAATACGTAAATAAAAAAATCTATATAAAATAAAATTAAAAAAACAGTTTAAATCTTGAAAAATGTACACAAACATATTAAAAATTAGAAAAACAAAAATTTATATAGAAATATAAATAAAATAATCGTATTTTATAATTTTAAAAATGTAAAAAAAAATTAAAAAATATGTAAACAAATATAAACAAAACAAAATATAATAATAAAAAATATTAAAAGTGAAAAGTGTGTTAAACAAATTCAAATAAAAAAGTTCTCCATTTTTTTTTTTTTTGTTTAGTCTGTCATGCTTTAATAACTTTGAAAGTGTAAATTTTAATTGGTTTTTATTTTGATTTATTAAGAAAAAAATAAAAAAAAAGCACAAAAATATTCTCTATTTTATATTAAAAAAAAAAAAAAAATGTGTAACAAATCAAAACATAAATCGAGAATTTCCAAAAATTTTCAATTTTTATTTTTTTTATTAAAATTTACATGGATTCAGTGATTTAAACAATGCTGGCTGGCTGACTGATGGACTGACTAGCTTTAGAGTTTTTTTCACGTGATCATTAAGTGAAAAAAAAAATGCTTTTGTTTTCAGTTAAAAAAAAAAAAGAAAAATTATTTGCTAACAATTGTTGTTTTTTTATTTTTTAATAACCGACTTTCATTGTGAAAATTTTTGTTAAAATAAACAAATGGCGTTAAAACAAGAAAAAAACAATTTTTTTTTCTTTTATTTTTCAAAACAAAAATTGTAATAAAAATTAAAAAATAAAAATAAAATTATTATTTAAACCCATAACAATTAAACAACACATAATATATGGGGGTATAATAAAATAATTATAATTACTAAAATAATAAAAAAAAAAAAAAATAGAAACCATAAATAGATTCACAAAAAAAATTTATAATTTTTGCTTTAAAAACATGAAAATATTGTGGTATTTTCCAGCTTCAAAAATATACACTGTGGCATTCGTTTAAGTTCGTTTATAAATACTTAATGAATGATAGTAAAATGATAATATCTTTGGAATGTTAATTAAATCAGGCATAGGTAGCAGTTTAACCATTTTGCGACACGGGCCGTATATATACGACACTCATTAGGTGCATCATAATGGCTGTAGTCTCGTGTATATGTACAGTATCGGACAAAATATTTGCAACTAGCATTTATAATACAAGATTTGGTTCGTAAATTAGAATCTTTCTGGTATTTAAACTTGGTTTTGTGAGTTCAAGTTTCTTATTACGTCAGCAATAACTTAATACATTTTTTAGGTTCAGTTTTAGCTAAGTGCTATTTTTGCAGTATAGCATGTGAATCCCACCTATTATTTTCATCCGACAAAATAATTGCAACTCTTACAGTTTCTGTTGTCAATGTTTAAAAAAACCGTTATTTTTCGTTTTGTTTTGTTTCAATTCGTAGATAATTGATTTAAAATCTCACTTTACTTACTTCCTTTGCAAAAATATTTTATTTAATTTCGATAAAGATGGCACCAGAAAGGTTCGATAAAGATTTAAGACAACGTATTGTTGATGATTTCAAAAAGAATTCTCAAAAAGAATTATCCATTAAGTATAAGGTGCATAAATCATCAGTTTCTCGAATTTTATTACGTTTTAAAAGAACAAAGTCTGTGGAAGTTATCAGCAAAGGCGGTCGGCCTCGAAAAACTGACAAAAGAACCGATGCGTTAATTGTAAGAGAGATAGTTTCCTTTTAAATCGGCTCCAACATTGGTTAAAGAATTAAATATTCCAGTAAGCGCAAGAACTGTTTCTCGACGTCTTATTGACGCTGATTTGTTAGCTTATCGGCCAGCGAAGAAGCCTCTCATATCTAAGCGTAACCAATTTAAACGATTACAATTTGCTCAAGAACTCATTATCTGGACAGTATGGAAAATGGAAAAACGTTCTTTTCAGTGATGAATCAAAATTCAATATTATCGCTAGTGATGGCATAAATCGTATTAGACGACCAAAAGGAAAACGAGTACAAAAAGAATTTTGTGTAAAGACCGTCAAACATGGAGGCGGTCATGTCATGGCGTGGGGATGATTTTCTGCCAATGGTTTGGACCCATTTCATCGAATTCAGGTAATAATGGATAAATGGAAAAAAAAAAAAAATTAATGTAATGGACTGGCCACCTCAATCACTGGACCTGAACCCAATAGAAAATCTCTGGTCAATTGTAAAACAGGGGATAGAACGCAATAACGTCCGAAATGCTGACGAGTTTTTTAATCGGATTAAAAATCCGTGGTATGCTATTCCACAGGCTACTATTAATCATTTAATAGAGTCGATGCCACGAAGATGCAAAACCGTAATAGATAGTAAGGGTTTCGCTACGAAATATTAAGTAAACAAATATTTTACCGTGGAATATTTTTAAGTTGCAATTGTTTTGTCTTACTGAAGAAGTGAATATGTTTATTTTAAGTTTTAAAAATGTCTATCTATAAAAGAAATTAAAATAATTTTTATTTAATATCGCATATGAGGTTCATTCTGTTTTCTAAGTAATAAAAAAAAAAATTGAATTGGATTACCCGGTGTGTTTTATTTGAACTAGTTATAAAATCGCTATGCTAGTTGCAAATGTTTTGTCCGATACTGTTTGTGGCAGTCATTTATTGGTTCACAGAGACTAATGCTAGATATACATGGGCAGTCATTTATTTGTTCACTTGCGTTTTCGCAAACGATGATGACGATATATAAGTCAGTCGCTGCGCCATCCAAAGTGTGGTACAGATAAGCTGCTTTCTCGAAAGGGTTAAGAAGGGTCCTCTTCTAGCAATATTCCATGTAGCCTCCAGCTGTTAAGTAGTAAAATAAGCTTTAAAAGCACCATAGGCTGCACCACGTCCCAGATCTAAGCCCTCTTTCAGAAATATAAAGTGCATTGGCAGCTGTTTGTTTTTTTTACCCCCTTCATTATATTACGCAGCCCTGAGAGTTGTGATTAAAGCATTTCATTCGTAATTAACATGGCCAAGACAAATCGTTTCTTATGCAATTGTAAACACATTTAATGACAGCGTTTTTTTGCATTTTTTCTTTTTCTTATATCTCCAGGCAAGTCATTGTCTTTGATAATGTTTTTTTTTTTGTTTTATTTTTTTCTTGACCAATTTTTATGTAATCGTTGGGTCCACCATAATTACCTGAGACCAACGTGAAAAAAAAAACTAAAAATAAAATTTGTCAACTCAACAGAAATCAACATCAAAAAAGCCATTAAAAGTGTGGTAAAAGACAAAGAAAATAAAAAAAAATCCGGCATTTAAATTAAAATTACATTAAGAAGAGGGCTATATGCGTAAAAGACAGGCTAGAGGAGAGAGAGAGAGAGAATGTTTGAATTGTTATCGCTTTAATGCAGAGCTATTATTTGCCTTAAAGATTATTTTATCGCTTGATAAGTCAACGATAAGATTTTTTTCTTTTTCTTTAGCGTCATAATCAAATATTTTTTTTTTTTTTAATATAACATGGCTGAAACGCAAATTTTTCTTGTTAATTTTTCTCGTTTTTTTTCTTCTTATTTTTCATAAATAAAAAAAAGAAATGTAAATTAAATAAAAAAAAATTAAACACAATAAACAATAACAAACAAAAATTTGTTACACTTTCTTTTTTGCAACAACAACAACAACAAATTACTGACAAGACCATAATTTTTTTAAAAAAAATCTTTTTTCTTCTTTCACATTTTTTTTTTAACACTAAACTGCGATGATGTCTTCGTCGTATTCATATCATCATAATCATTATCTCCGCTCATCATCTTTGCTCAATCAGCACTTGTTAATTTCAAGTCACGCTACGCTAATTAGTCGGGGATATTAGATACACAAGAAAAACTCTCTTTAAACACAAACAAAAAAATTTTGTTTTGTTAGGTTAGGTTAGGTGCCACATAGTCTAACATTTTGGCCCCATTGTAATAACATAATTGACTTAACCGGATACCAATCATTCCCTAGACTCTTTTCTTTATAATTTTGCCAACACCTTGCTTAGGACATTGATTATAATCACCCTGTAATGATTGCAAAGTAACAGGCAGTCTCATCTGAATCACAACTTGTGTCGTTAGTTTTCACTATTTTTATACATTTTTTCGGTTGTTAAAGCATCCCTGTTCGTATTCGTGAAATAAATGGTCCTTGCATGAAATAAATGGTCCTTCAGATGACAATGTTGCCAGACTTATGGTCTTGAAACCACTAAATTGAAAGCCCCGCTACATATCTTTTGCTTGAGTTTCTATTAAAAATCGTAAACGTTAATTTTAACTATTTCTACACATTTTTTCGATTGTTAAAGCATCCCTGTTCGCATGCATTCGTGAATAACAGATCTTTTACAAAATAAATGGTCCTTCAGATGATAGTGTTGCCAGAGTTATGGTTTTTAAAACCACTAAATGGAAAGCCCCGCTACATATCTTTTGCTTGAGTTTCTATTAAAAATCGTAAACCGTCTTGCCTGCTTATGTTTGTTTGTCATTGTTTTGAATGTGCATTTAGTTTTAGCGTTTTTTTTTTCGTCGTCTTCTTTTTCTTATGCTTCAACTAGCATGCAATTTTAGGTGAGATCCGCTACTTTATAAGCCATGTTTTTACGTTTTGTTTTGTCTCCTCCATTAGCAAAACGGTTTGTCATTATTCACGCCATTTTTCACACTGTTTTTCTCTTTTTTTTACTTTTCTTTTCTCATTATTCACCCCAATCAAGAGTTTTATCTTTTGGCTCTGATAACGCTTTTTAACTGCAGTCTGCAGTTTTCATCTTCATTTTCTATTGCTTTGTGTAAGCATTTATGGTTTTTCTTTCCATTCCCACCGTTAATTAACATTAAAACAATACCTGGCAACATCATCTCTCTTTTGTTGTTTATTTTCTAAATACCGTTAGGTTTCTTTCATGGTATAAGAAATATAGAAGGTAGTTTCATTCTCTCTTTATTTTTTAAAATAAGGTTTTTTGAAGTTTCATTTTCTCACAAACTATGTATGTAGCGTTGCCATATTTATAATTTTGTTGTATGTTCCCAAATAAATTATTTATGACAAATGTGTAATTTATAATTTAAATTTTCCAAATTTTTAAAAAATCGGCATTAGGCTTATGTAAACCTCCCTCGGAGAATAAATTTGATTCCAATTTAAGCAGAAATACTTTAATATACAATTTTTTCAAAATATTTTTCAATTCAATTGAATTTATTATTTTCATAGAAAATGTGGGAAATTTAAAATTTACATGGTAGCATTATTTTAACGAAAACGTCATAATCCTTAAGCATGTCAGATGGTGAATTTCAAAAAATAAAGAGAGAATGAAACTACCTTCTATATTTCTTATACCATGGGTTTCTTTATACATTTATTTTCTCTCTCTCTTTCTCTCTCCCGCATTTCTTTGTTTTTTTTTCTGGGTGTGCTGTTTTAACGGAAGCGTTTCTGCTTGAGGACAGGGTGATTTGAAAGTGTTTTATTTTTCCTAAAGATGTCGGATGTGCATCAAAACCCAATTGTTTGCGGCTTAAATAATAATGGGTTATCCATTTAGCGGTTTAGATTTGGAAAGGCGAGAAGAAAACAGAAAATAGAGATTAAGTATGGAATTGTAAACATAACATGGAGAGCGTACCTTAGAAAGATACCAAAATGTTATGCAGATGGCTTGCAGGGAAATGCTGGGGATACAGACCAGGAATTATACCTTCTAGGCGAACCAGGATATTCCAAACAATAGCGACCTAAAGGGTAATTTCGTGGTATGAAGTGTTCGGTGAAGTCAAGAACGTGTTCTGCAAGGAAGCTGAGTTTTTTGGTCTCAGAATGAAGACTTCCGAATCCATAGGGTAACTCGTAGGTACCTTCCAATCGGAACAGAACGCTATCGAAAGATGTACTCAATTCAACTTGGATAGGAAGGGGGTGCAAAAGGCAGGACATTGCAATATTATCTGAGAGGCAGGGCACCAGTTAACCAGTCAGTTTTTAAGATTTTCACTCGGAGATAGTATGGGACTGTCTGGAGAAGCTAAATCGACCATGAAGAGAGAAGTTTTTGTCTGCTTTTGAAACCGATTAAACGAAAAATTGTTTTTAAAAAAAAACGCTTAATTGGCTTCACATAAAATATATATTTTTTTGAGTCTGCCTGTAGTTTCTGTCACAATTTTTTAATTTACTTACACTATCACTGTCATTCTCTCTCTCTCTCTCTCGTCTTAAAATGGTTAAAATCCTTAACGGTATTATCTGGTTTTTAATTCTCTATTTGGTTAGCATATGGGTGGCGTGTATTTGTTTCGTTGTCTTCATCATTATATCCGTATTTCGCGTTTGTGTGCCGCCATTGAAAGTAAGTAACGGTTTTAACTCTCTCTCTCTCTCTCTGTATCGCTATGAGAATTAAAGAATTTATTATCATCTGCTTAACAGAACATTTCAGATCCCTTTTATCAAGGCATTTCATTTCCCCACATTTGTGCAAAAAGTGTACATGATTGTGAGCCTGTCTGCAATTGAGCGGTTGAAATCCTTTTGGAAATTTTTAAGTAAAAAACGAAATTTTTATTAGAAAAAAGGTGGAAAAAAATTGCAACAATTTAAGAAAAATATTTCTGTTTTATTAAATAAACAGCATTTTTGAAATTTAAAATTAACATTAATTAAGTCTTAACTTGGAAATTTCCAATAATATTTGATTGTCTTACTTTTTATTTGTACAAGACAATTTTATATTAGTCGTGTCCAGCAGCTATTTTAGTTGAAAATAAATATGACGAGTTAACACGTATTGCAATAAGTTTGGTTGTTTTAACAAAGTTTACATAAATTCCTGGTAAAATATCAATATTTATAGTAATAAAGCAAAAAATTAATTAAAATAAGTATGACGTCTTAACTCGTCATGCTGAAATTTAATTAATTTATAACATTTTTAACAAAAATAAATTCATAACTTTGTTTTACTATAGAAAATTAATTATATAGATATCGTTGGTCCCTTATGGAAAGACCCTAACTCACACTTTTTTCGAAATTGATATTTTGTTTTGGGATTCCAATATATTTAACAATATGAAACCAACAATATGTATGAGAAACAAATTTATATGACGATTTAAAACGTTATATTTTAATTTTCGCTATTAAAAGCTTGGCTATTTGTTACGGTGAATGAGTAAATCGAAAACAACCATGACGAGTTGAGACGTCATGGTTACAAATTTTGTTAATTTCATGAATATCAAAAAGTTTTTGTAAAAAATATTTATTTTAAGTGATAACAGCTTAAAAATTTACAACACTAGAGATTTTCTTAAAAAAAAAAACGGGATGATAATTTTTCTTGACCTTGGCCGTTTGAAATATTAATTAGAACATAAATTGCTTCGAACCATAATGTTCCGTAAGATCCTATTTTGTTAACAAAGTGGGCTACAGTCGTAGACACCCTGCGCACATGTCCCTGGAAACATAATGCCTTTCATAAAGAAATCTGCTAAGTTCTGTCAAAAAATTAAGAATTTTTTTTTTTTTGAAAAAGTTTATGGAAAATTCTTAAAACAATTTTACATACCTGCAAAGGCGGTATACAGACCATAAATATGGACACAATAATGTACAAAGTGAAACAAATACTTGCCACCCATAGGCTAATAAAATATAAAATTAAAAACCATAAAATACCGTTACAAATATTAGCCATTATGATGAGAAAAAAAAAAATAAAAAATAAAATAAATTTAAAATATTTATAAATGACAGAGCAGGGTTATTCAAAATTAAAATTAAAAAAAAGAAGAATTTATGCGGAATTTTGTTTTTTTTTTAATATTCAATACAAATACAAATCACAATTTTTTGACAGAAATTTTGTACGGAAACATTACTTTTCATGAACAAAGTGGAGTACAGTCATGTACACCCTGGGCACAATATCCTGGAAACATGATGCCTTTCATAAAGAAATCTGATACATTCTGTTAATAAATTAAGAGAATTATTGAAAATATTGAGCTGGAAACTTGGGAAACTTTTTTACAAATTTTACTTACTTTCAAAGGCGGTATACACACCATAAATATGGACACAATTATATAGAAAAAGAAACAAATCGCTGCCACCCATAGGCTAATAAAATATAAAATTAAAAACCATAAAATGCCATTAAGAATATTAGCCATTATTATGGTTTATTTAATGTGTAAAAAAACAAAATCTAAATGAAAAATACTTATTAAAACAATAATAAATAAATTACAGGGTGATTTAAAATTAATAATAAAATAGGAAGATATTTTTGGCGATTTTTTTTAATATATATTTTTGTATTTTTTTTTATTTAAGATTTAAATATACACTTTTTTGGTTAATTTAAAGAAAGGATTAATTTTTTTTATTTTATTAAAGGAGGTTTTTTGGTTTTATTCAAATGGAAAAAAATTGTTTCTGTTTAATTTAAGGGGAAAATAATTTTTTTTTTTAATTTTATATATTTTTATTTTAATAATTTTTAAATTTAATTATATTTATTTTTATTTAATAAAATAAACTAAAAAAAAAAATAATTTTTTGTTTAAATTTTAAATTAACCAACACAATTTTTTTGCCTTTAAAAATCATTTAAATTTATATTCATAATTATTAAATTTAATTTTATTTATTTTTATTTTAATCATTTTTAAATTTGATTTTATTTATTTTTATTTAATAAAATAAAGTAAAATACAAATATTTTTTTATTTAAATTTTAAATTAACCAACATAATTTTTTTTGCCTTTAAAAATTATTTAAAAGGAACAAAAATATTTTTTTTTAATAACTTTTATTTATTTTTATTTTAATAATTTTTATATATTTTTATATGTTTTTATTTTAATAATTTTATTTATTTTTATTTGAATAATTTTTAAATTTAATTTTATTTATTTTTATTTAATAAAATAAAATAAAAATATTTTTTTTCGCTTAAAATTAATCAACACAATTTTTTATCTTTAAAAACTATTTAAAAAATCATTTAATTTTATTTTTTTTAATAAATTTTATTTATTTTTGTTTTAATACTTTTTAAAATCTAATTTTGTTTATTTTTATTTTTATAAATAAGATAAAAAAGAAATATTTTTGCACTTTTTAAATTGGACAAAAAAATATATTTTTCTCGCCTTAAATTAAACAAAACAATTTTTTTACCTTTAAAAACCATTTAAAAAATCATTTAAAAGGAACAAAAATATTTTTATTTTAATAAATTTTATTTATTTTTATTTTAATAGTTTTTAAAATTTAATTTTGTTTATTTTTATTTTAATAAATAAGATAAAAACGAAATATTTTTACACTTTTTAAATTAGACAAAAATAAAAAATATTTTTTTTCCTTAATAAAATATAAAGATATTTTTTTCGCCTTAAATTAAACAAAACAATTTTTTTTTGTCTTTAAAAACCTTTTAAAAAAATCATTGAATTGTAACTTAACATTGGCAAGAGTTTTAAGCGTAATTAATTGAACAAAATTATTTATCATTAACAAAAACAAAAATTATTGACCCAGTTTTTTTTAATAACTTTTATTTATTTTTATTTTAATAATTTTTATATATTTTTATATTTTTATATGTTTTATTTTAATAATTTTATTTATTTTTATTTGAATAATTTTTAAATTTAATTTTATTTATTTTTATTTAATAAAATAAAATAAAAATATTTTTTTTCGCTTAAAATTAATCAACACAATTTTTTATCTTTAAAAACTATTTAAAAAATCATTTAATTTTATTTTTTTTAATAAATTTTATTTATTTTTGTTTTAATACTTTTTAAAATCTAATTTTGTTTATTTTTATTTTTATAAATAAGATAAAAAAGAAATATTTTTGCACTTTTTAAATTGGACAAAAAAATATATTTTTCTCGCCTTAAATTAAACAAAACAATTTTTTTACCTTTAAAAACCATTTAAAAAATCATTTAAAAGGAACAAAAATATTTTTATTTTAATAAATTTTATTTATTTTTATTTTAATAGTTTTTAAAATTTAATTTTGTTTATTTTTATTTTAATAAATAAGATAAAAACGAAATATTTTTACACTTTTTAAATTAGACAAAAATAAAAAATATTTTTTTTCCTTAATAAAATATAAAGATATTTTTTTCGCCTTAAATTAAACAAAACAATTTTTTTTTGTCTTTAAAAACCTTTTAAAAAAATCATTGAATTGTAACTTAACATTGGCAAGAGTTTTAAGCGTAATTAATTGAACAAAATTATTTATCATTAACAAAAACAAAAATTATTGACCCAGTTTTAATTCTATTTTTTTTTTTTTTTAAATTAATTTACATTTAAAGTTTAAATCTTAGAATTCTTTGAAATAAAAAACAATAAAACGCCCCCTTAACAACACTATTTCACCAATAACCACCGTTACACTTCAATGCCTAATTGCAAGAGCAAAAAAGGAACAAGAAAAAAATGCTCAAATTAAAGGTGAATTTAGTAAACAAGACTTATTGCCTTAACTGTGTCTCTATAGATACATATGTATGTGTGTGTAAGCTTAGCTTAAAGAAGAGACCTTTTGTAACACTTCTTGTTTGTTTACAATGTTCTTATTAATGTTATTGTTGTTGCTAATGTCCACTACACATACACGCACACATATACAGCAACAAGTTAATCAATTTTTTTTTCTCGTTCTTTTTATATAAAAAACACTCAGGCGTGACAAAAAAACAAAATTTAAAATCAGCTTTTTTTTTGATTTTTTTTAAGTATCATGTGAAATTACAGTGTAATTTAGTTGTTGTTGTTTTTATATGTTTGTTTATGTTTTTATTCAATAATTTAGCCAATAATTACTAAGAAAATAAGGAAATATTTACAAAGTAATCATAAAAATTTTAAAACGCTATTATTTTCACAATTTTTTTCTTCTTTCCATTTTGTTTGCATATTTAATTTCAAAAATAACAACATATATTGTATGTATGTACGTACATATGTATGTATGTGTTCAATCGTTACGGTTATTATAATCAAAATAAAAAAACAACACTTTTCCATGGCATAACGCAAAGAAAATGCAGTAAAAAACACTTCATTTATTAACACTACCATTTATTGAATATAAATACTCTCTACCCATGTAATAGATTATATTCACCTTTCCATACTTTAGGGTGGGGAAACACAAAAAAGAAAATCTCTTACTCACCCTTATAAACCCTCAGCACTCGTATGACACGAGTTGTAAACAACAATAAGCTAAGATAATAGCATCCTGTTGTACAGCAATAAAGCTTGCTTAGACAGAGACGCATGCCTTTACTTAAGAGAATAAAAAAAATCATTGTTTTCCAAACACACTGCCGCTGATGATAACGAACAACATTCAGTTGCAATAGTAGTAGCATCTCTGAGTATAGCAAATCGTCTTGCTTAGTTCTTGTAGTAGTGGTTGTGTAATGGTGGCGTCACACAAACAGTATACAAACAGCCGAACGTTTAAACCGTTCGTCTTACACGAAGAGTACACAAATATTTTGGTTTTCTATGTTCTATGTTGTTTTAAAAGGATTTCCCATATAATTCCGTAATACAGTTATTACAATTTATTGCAAACACCCAAACACACACACACACGTATCTATTGCATACGTTTTAAAGGAAATTTCCTTTTTTTTGGGTGGTTATTTATGTACATTCTGTTACAGTCACTATTACAGAGAAGAAGTCATGTTAACAATGTTCGTTGCTCTGTAGAATAAACTCATGGATGTCACTCATGGATATCACAGCTTTGTTTACATTTAACAAGAAAAGTCTCTTCAAATTACTGCCTGCATTTATATGTTGTTGTTTGGTTGGAATGAATCTCTCTTTATCAATTTCTTTTATCAATTTAACATATGCTGTGAAATTAATATTTACAATGTAAACTGTAGTGTATTCATGTAAAGCAGAGCTGGGGAACATGTGTTGCGATGTGTGAAGTTTAGTAATTTGATTTAGAATTCCTGTGCTACATAGTTTTCTTACAAAAAAAAAAAAATGTTTCTTCAACATTCTCTTACAACATTATCAACATTATATTACAGGGAGGCTTAATTTCGTTGACAGCAGAAGATTACCTGCAATAAAGCTAGACTCTGCTGGACATACATATAAGGAGAAGAGGGAGGTTTCTGCAAGTCCAATGGATTTTGAGGGAAATGCCTGGCAAAGCGCTTAAGTAGGATTTTTTTCGAAATAAAGATTATTGGTGGAAATATTAAGTTTGTTGAAGGTGCAAAACTGAGTACATATAAGTTTCATTAATTTACACTTATTTTTACAGTGAATTTATTAAGTTTTGTTACGTTTTTGTTGATTTATATTCAAAATAAAATAAACTAGCCTTTAATATTATATTATATTATAAGATATGTATACACTACATGTACTCAGTTATGCTCATTACTGTAAATATGTTTCTTTTTAAAGGTTTTCTATTCTTTATCAACAATTTTTTTTCACCTTGTAAACAATGGGACTGGGGAAACTTTTCGGTATATTTAAATTCTTTTTATACGACAAATTCAAGTTTATCAGTCAACTTGAAGAAAATGAAATTGTTATTTCGCTAATATTTAAATTTTTCATTTAATTTCCATTTAAATTTGTTATCACTTTTATTTTTTCAATTTTTTTTCTTTATTTTTGGCAAATTTACAAA
This sequence comes from Sarcophaga peregrina, assembly GCA_014635995.1. Classification (NCBI taxonomy): domain Eukaryota; kingdom Metazoa; phylum Arthropoda; class Insecta; order Diptera; family Sarcophagidae; genus Sarcophaga; species Sarcophaga peregrina. Next base: position 7,807,420 of record CM025792.1, on the reverse strand, counting down.
TTATTTTAATTGAAACGAAAGCAAATACTATAAGAGAATACAATTTAATTGTATTTTGAAGTAAAAAAAAACTAAATATTTTTCACGAAAATAACACACTTGATAATCTGACGTCATTTTCATTTATTTACTCACTGTGTAGACACATTAAATGTGTAAAGGTTCAATTAGTCGCGACTTAACCATAACCATATAAATCAGCTGTTTTAACCAACTTTATGGACATCACTGTTTTCGATTATAGGTGACTTACCATAATGACATAGTCATAACGATAACCATATGTACCAATTGAATTTTGGTTTTTTGCCATAACCATAAACAGCTGTTTGGTGAATTTACTTACATGTATGCACATTTTTTTTTTTTTTTTGTTTACTTTTGTACTTTTGAAAAATACATATGTATGTGCAATTAACGTAAACAGTTGTTTATGGCCATGTCAGCACTGATTGCTGCTAATAGTAAATTTACGGTTATGGATTATGTTACGACTACAGCGTTATGGTAAAGTCACGACTAATTGAACCTTAAGTTTTTAAGTTTTTATTTCATTAAGTGATCACATATGAAATGCATAAGTTTAACACGTTGTCTGCCACGATAATTCTCAGAAAACTAGCCAAAAAAAAAAACGGCAATTTGATTATTTCACATTTGTGAGTACGAGATAACTCGTAGTTTGACACCCTAGAATTGAACGCAATCTACGAGTTATCTCGTAGTTGGCAGTCAACGTGTTAATTCTGGTTCGAATGTATACATTTGTTTATAAATTATTAAACAAAAATATTTAAAAATCTTTCTTTCCTATAATCATTAAACTTAGTTTCAGTCTTTAAATGAACATAACTTGTCTTTAATTTTGTAAATATTTATTTTTCGATTTTAAACTCATTTTTTGCAGTCTAAAAATAACTTTTTTCTTTAGCTTTTTATAGAAATAATTATTAATAATTTAAATTAATTATAAATTACTACACACAAAGTCAACAACAAGTCATTGTTTATGTCAATAATAGATACAAAAATATGACACAAAAAATAAAAGTTTAATTGATGCCAGAAATATTAGACATTGTGAGGGGTGGGGGGTGGTGTGAGTTGGTGCACAAAATTTGTCTTTTCAGACTTTAAAATAGCGCTATAGAGCTTGGCTCTAATTACAATAGCTAGGTCTCTGTAAACTGGACTAGCTTTTCAGCATGCAGAGTGCATAGCAACTTTTAAAAGTCTAAAGATAATGTTGAGAGAATTTTCTTACATTTTTAAATTTTAAAAACTTTTCTTAGGGTCATGGGATTTTAATAATATCTTCCAACTTAAAAGTTTAAAGTGTTAACTTTCAGACAATCTACAGAGTTGCCAGATGCAATTAATATTACAAGAGATATTGCATTTTACAACAATCTTTCGAGAATTTCTTTTTGAATTGCCATTATGTTTCAGAAATTCCAATTTTTTGCTTTACAATATAAACTATTAAACAATTTTAAAAGGTCAATGAGCTTTTTAAGCTTTTATAACCTAGATTTGCCGTTAGTTTGCATTGTTTTTAACATTTTCTTTGAAAATATCATGGTTTTAAACAAAAAATCATAAATAAAGCAGCATCATTGTATTTGTTTTTATGTTAATCATTTAAAATTTTTAAAATTATTGTGTTTTTTGTTGTTATCTTTTATTAATCATGTCTTTGTCTGCGTCTAGCTTAGGAAAGGAGGGGCTTTTTTAGATGAATCACAGATTTTAAACCTCAAGCTTTAAATGTTAATTTTCTTGTTTTTTTTGTCTAATATGACATGCCAAAAATTTAATTGAGTAGGAGCTTAAAGCCAAGAGAAAAAATAAAATAATTTGTCGTATTATGCTAAATGAAGTATTTTTCAAGCGTTTATTTTTTATCTTTTGTTTCTTCTTAGTAAATTAATGTTAATTTTATCATCCAAGTGGCATAGTGACCTTGTTAAAATTAAATTGTTTTAGAAAAAATGCAAAAAAAAAATTAAAGAATGCATTTATAGTTGTTTAATTTACTCATTGGGGAACATTTTCTCATCTTTAAAATAGAAAAACTCTTCAATTCTTTTATTCCCATGCAGAAAAAAAATTATTTTTGTTTTAAAAAAGTCAAATCCTGGCCCAATCTAGTCCATAGCCATGGTGGTATTATCGGAAGGCATAGAAAACAGGGATTTCTGGTCTAAAGGCATCAGTAGGTTCCAAATGTGGTACCCTTGAGGTTTAAACTGTGGCTTAAGACACTGTCTTTCACCTTATGTATCAGTGACCTGCCTTTCTTATAAAGGGATGAAGAATTTTTTCCTCCCAGTGTCTCTATAATAAAGTTCCAAGGTGATATTTTATTTCCAGAAAGCAATTAATTCTATTGAAGTCGTCGTGGTCTAGTGGGTAGTGTGTTGGTTTATTAGACAAAAGGCCCGGGTTCGAATCCCAGGTCAACATCAAAACGAAAAAATATTTCTTCGGCGACTTCCTCTCAGCAGATTTATGGCAAAGACTCTGAGAGTAAAAATTGCCATGAAAAGCTTCTCAAAAATCTGTCGTTCGGAGTCGACTTTAAACTGTAGGTCCCGCCACTCATATAAAATTAACGCACACAACATAAGGGGTGTGAGAAGCTAGGTCGTAATCCTGACTGAAGGGTTGTAATGGCCAATTATGTATGTATGTAATTAATTCTATTTAACTTTAAAAAATTAAAGCTTCATCGAAATTTTTCTCAATATTTCATTCAATTGTTTATTAAACATGGAAAACAACTAAAATTTCTTTTAAAAATTAATTAAAACAATAATAATACTGACATATGTACATACTTTTTAATATTTATCGCTTTTTCTATACATTAAAATATTGTAATTAATTTCAATTTATTTATTTTGATTCAATTTATTAAATTTTCCTTTTTTCCTACTCTATTTCCAGCTCTGGTCGACGGCATATGGTGGGTTCCAATGCCTTAGCCAAGTAAGTATTGAAAATTCTACTTAATTTAACAATATTTTGGGTTATTATTACAACTTGACGTTAGAAGTTGGGTTTAGTTAAAGATAACTTTAGCTAAAGTGAACTTTAAACTCACCTTTAACTTTTTTTTTTTCGTTATTATAACCTAATGATAAAATAAAGTTAACTTTTTTTTTTAAAAAATATGGCAGCGCCGGAGCAATATTGATAGAACTGCTTAATGAAACAAGTTTTATTTTTTTTTATTAAATTAAATGGCATCAAAGGGCCTCTTTTGTTGTTTTTGCTAATTTTGTTGCCATATTGAAAACAATACATAACATGGCAATATGGCAAGTTCAACCATAAATTTAACTTTAAAAGTTAAAGTAGGATGGTCCTTCCTTTAATTTAACGCTTGCATCTGCCTTTTTGTTTACTTATGCTAATGAAAAACAATTTATCTGTCCTTTAAAATCTTCCCTTTAGTTAACGGCAAGTTGTAATAATGGCCTTTACTGTAGAAACTAATTGTTAACAAAATTTTCATTACATTTCCCAGTATTTACTTTATAAACCATCTGGTAACACAGTTTTCTTTAAAGAAATTCATTTAATTACGGTTTAAAAAGTATTGCTTCTTTATAATGTAAGCAAAACACGCTTAAAAAATTCATTTAATTTCGGTTTGAAAAGCATTGCTTCAGTGTAATGTAAACAAAACACTTTTAAAAACCAGTGCATAAAGCAATAATGTAAACAAAAACATCAGAAGGCTTTACAGAGCATTGTTTACATAAAATGTAAGCAAATACATAACACTGTTAAACACAATATACGAACGATGTTTACAGTGACTTGTTTAGCCATCGTGTACTACTGTTTGAAAATTACACCGCAATAGAGATGCTCTGCCATAATAACAGTGACAGTGAGACAAAGAAATTGTGAGGAATTTCTGTGGCTTGTGTTGATTGATATTGGGTCACTAGAAATGTATTACAAATTAAATTGGTATTGATATTGTCAATTATATAATTGTGATATGAAGAAAGGAAAATAAGAAAACATGGAATAAGAATAGTATATAAACCGCAGTTATTTGAAATAAAATTCAGAATCAATTCAGAACTCAAACTGTCTTAATTCTCACAAAAAACTACGACTATTGACTTTGCCATCAAATAGAGGCGACTGCTTCTCTAAGGCTCTTTAATAAATCAAGAATACTATACGGAAATTGATATACCTCAGACAAAACATATTGTACACTATATTGACGGAGAAGAGAGCTCTTATCGTGTGAGACACACTGGCAGTGCTTATGCAAACTATACATTGCATAGGTGACTGCTTCAGTCCATTGTGAATTTTAAACTTTATTTTACTCTTAGCAAAGTCACACACCAACCTGTATTCTTGTAATTATTTTGCTAACGATTGCTTAGCTAAGAAAATAACCTTTAAAGTTTGTATAAGCAAAGAAATGTCTATTGTGAATTATTAAATTGCTTACCCAACAAACCAATTAATGAAGGCAAGCTTAATTAGCGTTACCGCTGGAAATTTTTAAGAAGTTGCACAAAAAGGGGATTTTTGAAAAAAAAGTCGCACAAAAAGTGTATTTTGGCAGTAAAATGGGCCAACATTTTTAAAAGAAAATGTCTACAGTCTAATCTCTAGTCTAGTCTCCAGTCTAATCTATAGTTTAGTATATAGTCTAGTATCTAGTCTATAGTCTAGTCTACAGTCTAGTATGTAGTCTAGTCTATAGTCTAGTCTCCAGTCTAGTCTATAATCTAGTCTCCAGTCTAGTCTATAATCTAGTCTATATTCTAATCTATAGTCTAGTTTCTAGTCTAGTATATAGTCTAGTCTATAGTCGTAGTCTATAGTGTAGTATATAGTCTATAGGCTAGTCTATAATAGTCTAGAAAAAATACTTTTTAAAAAAAGGGGGAAAAAGGGTCAAAAATCTTGAAAAGTGTCAGATTTAGGGGGCACAAAAAGTGGCGAGGTCGCTGAAAAAGTGTCAAATTGCGACTTTAGTCGCTCAACGGTAACGCTGAGCCTAATTAGCATATAAAGTAGATAAATGTTAAATAAAATATAAAAAAAAGATTTTTTTTTAAGAAAGAAAAACAGTAAAAAATTATTTTGATAAATTTCAAATGACTTTTATACACGTCATAAATATTTCTAAAAGAATTTAGGTTGTTCTAATTGGCTAAAACTGATATTAACACTGTACAGATTCCAAGTATGTGCTCTAGAGAATTGTTTTTCCCATAATAGAATCAACATACTGATTTTGAAGCTGGTCTTTATTCTAAACAAATGTTCTTTGTGCTCAGCCAGTTAAAATCCTCAAGCTACTTTACTACAAAAGTTTCGATTGACTTAACTCAGGAAGAGTCTTAGGGAATATAGTCAGAAGTCGCCGTAGTCTAGTAGGTAAACCAACATGGCTTATTAGGCGCAAAGCCAGAGTCCGAACCCCAGGCCAGATATGAAAACAAAATACATTTCTGGCTAAAACTCTGAGTAAATAAAATTGCCATGACAATTTTCCCAAAAATCTGTGAGAACTAGGTCAATAATCCTGACTGAAGAGTTGTAATGGCCATTTATGTATGTATGTAGTAAATATAGCCTTCCATACTTCTCTTTTCTCTCTACAGAATGGTTTAAAGTGTTCTATGCCAGAGTAATTACCCTCTCTTATGGTCTTATATCTGTTTAGTTTTTCCATGCTTATATTATCTATTTATCCACCAGAAGTTGAGAGTTTATACTAAAAACACTCGCGTTTCTTAATTTTTTTTTTAAGAAACCTTTATAAAATGGTTTAAATTTCATTTGACGACTTATCTCGTCATAGCAATTTCAAACTAAATTTAACATTTTCCTTAATAAAAACATTGTGTATTTAAATAAGTTAAATATATTTCTGTTTTGCTTTTTCTTTACAGTCAATTATATCGTTCTTCCAGTTTTAATTCATCCGGCCGTAGTTCTAACTGTGATAATTCTGAATCTGATATGTATCCCGATATGGAGGATGTACAAAATATTAATTATAAGGTAAGGTTATTAGAAAATATAAGTTTTAAGCATTCTTTTTACGTCTATTAACCGTTTGGCTCTTAGTATTATTTGTGACGTTTATAATCGTCAAGCTTTGTTTTTAATAGAAAATACAGCATTCTTCTCAAATAATTTGAATATTTCCGAAAATTAAATGGAAATTAAATGAAATTCGTATAAATTGCTTATGGCGTTTATATACGTCATGCTTTTCCTTCAAAAGAATATGCAAAATTAACAATTTTTTTTAGTTTTTAGATTATTTAAAAGAAATCTTCATCCAATAATTGGAATTGGAATTTATTAAAAACTCTTGAAAATTATTGATTTTATTTAAGACGTTTATATACGTCATTTTATATTTTTGATGAAATAATCAAGAATACTTGCGAACTTCACATTTACCTAATATTTAAAGGGAATTAAGAGCAAAATTATTGTCTTCTGTTTAAAATTGAGAGGAATTGTTGATTTTATGTAAGACGTTTATATACGTCATGTTTTATTTTCATTGTAGAAGGCATAAGAAGTTATTGCTTATCAAATTTCTTAAATATTTTTGATATTTAGAAGAAATTTTAAGTAAATTATTGGTTTTTACGATGTTTAAATAAAATTTATAAATTTTTAAGAGGTTTTTCGGCAAAAACTTATAAAAAAATTGAGAGTTCCTAAAGTAATATTGTATTAAGAATATAAAATTGAAACTTCTTTTATTTTCTTTTTCCGTTTCCCGTCAGTTATAAATATTACGTGATAATTTTTTGTGATTTCCGTTTTTATTAGTACCTACCTGCACATCTCTAACATTTCCTTAATGTTGTATTGTCTTTTGAATTTCTTTTTCAATAAAAGATACACAAAATAAATTAAAATTTATTACAATTGCATGTGGTAAATAAAGAAAAAAAAATCAACTTTTAAATTTGCATTCAATTTAGTTTGTTTGCTTGTCTGCTTAACCGTCCTTCCGTTCCATTCCATTCAACGTCAGTCAACCTCTGGAAATACGAATACAAACATTAAAAATAAAAAATAAAACAATTTTTTTTATTTTTCTTTCTTTAATATTATGCAATTGTGTTATTTCTTGCCACAAAGTCTGTTTAAATTCTAAAACATTTCTTGTATGGGAGTCAATTCAACTCCACACTAAAGTATGAGTTCCAGTGTGTATGCTTACAAGGTGTGTGTGTACATATGTCTGCTTTAAAATTTTGAACACGTGTTACCAGCTTAAAATGTAAATATCCGTTGCAAAATCGTAGAACTAAAGACATACCAACTCCCTCACTCTCTTAATTGACAGGCAATTGGTGTTTGAAACTAAAAAAAAAAATAAAAAAAAACTATAAAATGCAAATAAATTGACAGGTTTTTCTTCTAAAAAGTATGCTACACTTGGTAATGGTATCACCATTAGGTATTTATGTTTTTAATATTTCAATTTCATTTCATTTTTCTAAAGAAAATTCTTTAAAAATTGATATTTTACTTCATGACGTTTATAATCGTCATAGCTTTGTAATAAGCCTTTCATAGTAAATTATCAATAATTTAACAAACTAAAGGCAAAAACCATATAAAAGCATAATTTTAAATACGACGTCTTAACTCGTCAAAAGGAATTTAGTAGGATATTGCAACACTTTATTAATATTGAGAAATTTATTCATTTTACTTAAACACATCCCTAAATTTTGCAATGACGTGTAAATACGTCATGCTATTGAAATGGATTTTTTCATGTTTTAATATGTTTTTAAGGCTTAAGTCTCGATTTTATTAAGTATTATTTAATTGCTGATAAAAAACCATAAAGTAATGAAATGACGTTTAAACACGTCATGTTATTGAAATGGATTTTTTCATGTTTTTATAAGTTTTTAAGGCTTAAATCAAAGGTTGATTTGTATTAATTTTTCTTTTTTTATGTGAGTTTTTGTTTTTAAACAAAAATTTCAAATTAGTTTCTAGCAAATAATTATTGTAGGTGTAGCTTTAAGCTGTTTGTTGATGGCCACCCACACTTATGCTGCTGTAAGACAAAGTCAATAAATCATTGAATAATAAATTTTGGCAAAAAAAAAAAATAATAAATTATTGCTGACTTTGTGGGAATTTAACAGACAGCGTTTCTGGAGTAGTTTATACTGCTTTAATGATTTTTAATGATTATTTATTGTTTATAAAAGAAAAACAAGTTCATTTACCTAAATGTAGGCTATACTTTGCATACACGTAGTTTTCATTTTATTTTGTGCTAAATACAGCCCCTTAAACACTGTTCAGTTATTGATTTTTCTTATAAGCCAGCCTAAAAATATACTTTAATATTCTAATTTTATTATATCAGCACACACACTCGCACGCACACTGTTATTCATACATAAAGAGAAAGAGAACATTATTTAAGGGGAATAACAAAAAAAAAAAAAGAGAAATTTTTTGCTTTCTTATTAAGCTGCTTAAACAACAATTTTACCTTTGAACTGAATTTACTTTTTTCCAATTACGGGGCTTAAGATTTTTTTCTTTTTTTTAAGCGCTTCTAATTGTTTAGAAAAACAATAACAACAACAACAGCGATTATTATTACTAAATGAGAACACGTTGTTGTTGCCAAAGCATGCATGCACATGTAAGTCTATTATGATCCCCCCCCTGCCGTTAAATGAGAATTAAAGAAAACGTACTAGAAAGAGAAGAAAGCATTAAAGAAAGTGTTCGATTATCAGAAGCAACAAACACACCCTCTCTAAGAAATTTTTATATGCAGTTTCTGGAAGACGAATAGGTCAGACGGTCGTTTGTTTATGTGGAAATTTTTTTTTTAATTATTAATAGTTTTTCTACTTCTATTTTAATTACAAATAATAATACCACCTGGTACATACTGTTTTTTATTGTTGCTCTTTGTGCTCTATTTCTCATAACCGATAAGATGGCAACAAATCGGTTTTACATTCTTTGCCTTGTTGTTGTTATTGTTTTTTTCTCAAACACTTGCTGCGAGCAACCCAGCAAGCAGTAACAAATTTGAATTATGTAAACAAAAATTGCAAAAGCCATGGAAAAAAGCAACCAAACAATAACGAAACATAGGCAATGGTTGTCTGAGAGAAGAGGCTAAAGTAAGTAAAAGATCCCGAACATATGTTTGTTGTCTGGCATAAAACACATGTGTTTTGGTATTCAAATACCCCCACATTTTTCTTCTTCTCCTACAACTTCGTCTCTGGCTCTCAGTTCTCTCAGCCTCTCTTAAACTATTCACTATGCATGTGTGAATGTGTTTAGGTTAAGCCATACCGTTCATACTGTTGGTGTCGCATTGGTGTTATTGCTTTATTTGTTGTTGTTAATTTGAATATCAAACTTTTTGTTTCGTTTCGTTTTATTTCGTTTTTTTTTCTTGTTTTTTATGGTATTCTATAGTGGGATTAAGTTCGTTGGTTTTGTTTCGGTTTTTGGTGGACCGTTAGATTTTCTTCATTAGTGTTGAGTAATTCTTTTTTTTCTCGTTTGACTTTTTCTTTCTTTTTAAGACAGGGAGCCATGTTTCTTATTGTTTTTATAATTTTTTATTTTGTGTGTGTGTGTGATTTTCAATTGCTTTCGAACTTGTAGGCTTGTGTGATGTATTTGTAACAGTTTTTTGAATTTAATTGTTCTCGTTTTTTTTTTGTGTTTTTAATGAATTAATGTTGCAGAAAATGTATTTTTTGAGAGCTTGGGAATCTTAACCAAGTCAGTTAGTCTATTTTACTTGTTTTTTTTTTGTATTTATTTTTTTTATTTTCAATTTTTTTTTTCGTATCTACAGTAATTATGTTGTGAGCATAATTTTAATGGTTTTTTCTTCATCTACAATTATAAACACACCTTAAATTTGTTTAAAAAGAATTTTCTTTCCTCACATGAGTGATTTTAGAAAAATTTCTTAATTTTTTTTTTCTTCCGATTTTAATAAAAACTTAAAGAAAATAAAGATTTTTTCATATAGTCCTCTAAATTTATCTATTTTTAATGCAAATATTTTCATTTTTATAAAAAATTTAAAGCATACTTTTAAGACAATTTTCTTTTAAAAAAATTTGCCTACTTTAAGGATTTTATTTAATTATTTTTTTTATTCTTTTTGTTTTCAGGTAAGTGTCCTGTTTAAATTCCTACTTTTATTGCAAAATTATCGTAAGTAATTAAATTAAATCGCTGGAAACTTTTTAATACAATGTTTTATTAAATACTTTAACGGTTGTCATGACAATTTTCCGCCTATGTGTTGTGAACAATTTTACCAAGTGCTAATTGTAACGATTCTTCTATTTTTTCGATATTTTTCTTTTTTTTTTTTTTTTTTTTTTCTTTTTTTTTTTCATTTAAAACCTACCTTTTTTGCTTCTTTTTTTGGTCTGCAAAGTAGTACCAGCTGTTTATTCTTTCAATAAACGCCTTCGAATAAAAAGAGACAATTTTTTTTTTATTGTTGTTTTTGTATTTGTTAAATTAAGCGTTAGTTGTTTTTGAAATCATTCAAGCCATACTGGCCATAACAAATATAATGCAAGTAAAAAATTCAATGATATAAGGGAAGTAATCCTCGAAATCAAATTGTTAAATTATTTTAAATGTTGTTTTTTCGATTCTTAGGCAAAAAATGTTTAATTTTCTTATAGAAATCACTTAAAATAATTCGTCATACTTATTTCAGATTACATTTGTACTAAAGAACTCATATGTTTTGATATCTTTAGAAATACGTTACAAACTGTTTGAAATTTGATATGCCGATTGAATTCGTCATAGATATTTTGTGCTAAATTTACACTAGAAACCTTAAATTGCTTGATTTCTTTAATAAAGCATTACTAAATGGTTGGAATTCGATATGACGTCTGAACTCGTCATAGATATTTTGGACTAAATTTCCTTTAGAAACCTTAAATTGCTTGATTTCTTTAGGAAACCATTACTAAATGGTTGAAATTCGATATGACGTCTGAACTCGTCATAGATATTTTTGACTGAATTTACACTAGAAACCTTAAATTGTTTGATTTCTTTAACACACCATTACTAAATGGTTAAAATTCGATATGACGTCTTAAGTCGTGTTCTCTATTTTAAAATAAATTTAATATTTTCCTTAAAATTTTAATAAAATTATTAAATTTTAATAATTTGAATATTTTTTGATTTGTTTGTTCTTTCTTATAGTCAATAATGTCGTCATTTTAATTGTAATTATAAATTTGTGGAGATCCAATAGAGATGTAAGGAAAGATTCTTATTACACCGTTTATACTATACATCTGAACTGGTTTCAAGATTGTTTTTTCCACCTAGGCATTAGCGCCATAGCTCTCTATTTGCCTATTCTTCTTTATATATCCAGTACATAATCTTTGCATTGTATTTCCAAGATTATTGGGCTTTCTGCCTATTATTATGGCTTATATGGCTTGAGCCTTCCTTCTGCATAACATTACAAAACGTCTGGCTTCCTTGAAATGCTATCAACCATATAATACACAAGCCCACAAAAGTATACATACGATTAACAAATTTCACAAATTTTTGAACCAATGCAAAGGAATTTCAACGAAAACGGATTGGTTAAAAAATTTCTGAAATTTGTTAATCGTATGTATACTTTTGTGGCTGAGTGTATGTGCCTTGGCTGTCCGTTACTAAATTATCCAGAGATATTCTGAGATAATTTGCTTCCATTTATTTATAAATTTCCTATGGATTTGAATTTAAACATTTTCTATCTTTAAATTTTCTGTTTGCCAGTTTTTCTTTTGTTTGCGAAAAGTTGTTTTACTTATTTTTCTATGAGCTTACCTTCCCCTTCCAACAACAACAACAGCAACAAACAATAACAATGACAGCACCAACAAATTTTGCAAGGCAAACGACATTTTTTCAGCAGCCGATATCATTTCAGTAACTATTTATGGAGGCTCTGTATTTGTAGTTTTATTTTGTAGTGCTCTTTTATTTTATTTTATGGTTTTTCGAGATAATGGGTAATAAATTTTATTATTTTACAATAAAATTGATAAAATAAAGCAATATTTGATAATAAAAAAGCAAAATAAACACCCTCTTTCCAAGGAAATACAAGAATATTGCAATTTTAACACTCTCCAACACTGTTTTTTTTTTTTTGTTTTTATCCATTTGGGGATCCATTTAAAAAGTAACAACAAATATGCCGGTTTATTTTGTTTTCATTCATTACAGGAGACTAACTAGTACTTCATGTACTTTTCTCTTTACTTACTCTCTGTCTCTCTCTCTCTCTGGGCTTTTGTTCATAATGTTTTACACCAACAAAATTAAGTGCATTTATTTTTTTTTTGTTGTTGTTGCTGTTGTTCTTTACAATAATATTGCATTTTATGCATGCTTTTTTTAATAGTACATACTTGTAACAGTAGTAGTAGTTTAGCTTAAAAGTATGTTTGTTTGTAAGTTTGTTAGTTTTTCTTGTTATTGCCTTTGCTAGTATAGATTTTCTTGTTTAGTTTTTTGTGCTGTATAGCTGAGAGTGTGTGCTTGTGTGTGTGTGCAGTTTCTTGTTTTCTTTCGTTTGGTCGTTATTATTTTTATGGTTTTAATATTGTTTAGCTGTTGTATATTGGGTTTAGATCGTTTTCAACGTTTGACTCGTTAACACGACTTGTTTTTCTAATAGAAAGAAAAGTCGCTCGCTTGTTCGCTCGCCCGCCTCACACGGTCGTCGTATTTGTTTAGTTTATATTGTTTCCGTTTGTTACGTTTTATATCGTTTCGGTGTTTTTTTGTTTTGTGTGTATTATTTGCTTGATATCGTTTCACTACCGAGCGTTCCTAATTTCCTAATGCGGTTTAATTAGTGCTTTTATTTCGTTACCATTACATATCGGTTTTATAATTAAAATGATGTTGTTGCTGTTGCTATTACGGGACAGTGTAAATCTGTATTGGAGAGATTTTAAAGGGTGTTCATTGTTTACATATTTTTTAACACTTAACAACACCAACACCAATACTCTAACGGTGGCATAATGTGTGTGTGCCCTTAAGCAGTGTTCACTAAGCTAAACTGCACAGCAGTAGTAAATGAAAGAGAAAGTTTTTTGTTTTTGGTAAAAGAAAAAGAGCATTTTTTTTTATTAAATTTAATTTAAAAGCTGTGTAAAGAAAATTAAATAAATTAAGTGTTTATGTGTTTATTTCCGAAAATTAAAGAAAATAAAATAATTATTGTATTGCTTAAATGGTTTGAATATTAAAAAAAAAAAACCCCAACCATATTGATTATTTTCGCCTCGCCTGTTTATATTACATGCATGGCCTGTACATCGCTGTCACTAATGTTATGCTTTCGTTTAAAGAGAAAAACGTCGCAACAAAACAAAAGCACCTGCAGTATAATATTAGTGGCATTCACTTTTATCTGTAAAGCCCAAGCAATTAATCTTTAAAAAGAAAAAAAAGAGAAGAAAAGAAAATTATAAAACAACGATAATTTTTATAATTGCCAATTATCGATTAGCAAAATATGTAATTAAAATGAACAACTGAAATGTATTAATGAACACAAAAACATGGTACGAAAATGCAAAAAGTAATAGAAAAAAAAAAAAATAAATTAAAATTAAAAAATATAAAATTATTTCCATTAAAAAGAAAACTTATTTCTTACACAATATTCGCTTTTTTTGTGTATTTCGTTTGATTCTAGTCGTTTTAATTGAAGTGCTTCAAATTTCATTAATTAACGACATACTAGAGATCAGAATCAAGTGTTTGATCAGATTGTAGAAGCTAATAATGAAGAAATCCTCTGTTAACGTTGTTAGATAAACAGCATTACCTGTCTTGATGTAAATCCTAGCTTTAGAACCATATGCGAAGCTCCTTTTTGTTACGTTTAAGATTTTTTTCTCTTAGTGTTATGGTATATTATCTAAAGTCGCCATAGTCCAGTAGGAGGTATTTTTTTTTTTTTTTTGCTTATTAGATTAGAGAGCCCATCGTTCGAATCACAGATCAGGTACTTTGAACAAAAAACGAAATATAGAGACTTCGTCTCTCTCTACCCTTTGCGGATAAAAAAAAATGTTTCTTAAAAATCTGCTGTTCGGAGACGATGTTTAAATTGTAGAGTATAACTACTCATGGATAAAATAACATTTATCATGTTTGTTGGCGTTGTGAGAAGCTAGGTTTTAAACCAGACTAAACGGTTGTAATGACCATTTAGGAAATTAAATAAATATTGCTTAAAATATGACAAATTTTTAGAATTTGTAAACGTTTAATTGCTTTAATTTTGTTCACCAGTGTATTTATTACGGTTTTGTTAAAATAAAATGTGTTAAGCCTTTTTGCCAATTTTTTATTTATTTTTTTTTTTTTGTTATCTTGAAATAATTATTTTTTAATCTCTTTTAACGTCATACTCACATGTATTGTCATTTGATAATTCCAAAGAATTTTTTGTATTGTGCGCTGTACTAATAAAAAGATAAATTATTACTCAGCAATTGTTTAAACACATTAAGAATAAATATTTTGTTTATATTTTATTTTTATGTTAATTTATATAATTTTTATTTCTTATTTATTTCGTTTTATTTTTTCTTTTGATTTAATTTTTGATTTGATTTTATTTTTTATTTATTTATTTATTTATTTAGATATTTTTTTATTTATTTTTAATTATTTTATTTCTTTTATTTTGTATTTATTTATTTATTTATTTTTTCACTTATTTATTTTTTTATTTATTTATTTTTTTATTTGTTTTTTTATTATTTTATTTCTTTTATTTTGTATTTATTTTATATTTTATTATTTTATTTCTTTTATTTTGCATTTTTTTTGTACTTATTTATTTATTTATTTTATTTCGTAATTGTTTCTTTTATGTTTTAAATAATTATTTTTTCTTATTTTTATTTTATTATTTCATCTCTTTTATTTCGTATTTATTTATTTTTTTTGTTATTATAGCTCTTATTTCGTATTTATTTTTTTTTATTTATTTTTTTTAATATTTATTTTTTTATTTTATTTCTTTTATTTTGTATTTATTTTTTAATTTATTATTTATTTATTTTTTAATTTATTTATTTTTTTAAATAAATTTCGTATTAATTTGTTTATTTATTTATTTAATTTTAATTAATTACAATACAACTATAATTATTATCTTGTATTTATTTGTTTTATTTATTTAGATTTTTATTTTTTTTTTAATTATTTTATTTTGTATTTATTTTTTTACTTATTTTTTTACTTATTTATTTTATTTATTTATATTTTTTTATTTAAATTGTATTATTTATATATTTTATTATCTTTTATTTCGCGTGTCTTTTTTTATTTATTTATTTTTTTTAATTTATTTATTTTTTTAAATTTATTTATTTTTTTTAAATTTATTTATTTATTTTTTTAAATAATATTTTCTTATTGATTTTTTATAATTTTATCTCTTTTATTTTGTATTTATTTATTATTTGCTAAAAAATATAATTCATTGACTAAACACTGTTCAAAAATTGTTTTTTTTAATGAACCTCGCTCTTATCTGCATTAAATTCTTAATTCTTGCCTTAACTGATTGCCCTTATTCTTTTTGTAATGCTCTTTGAATAAAGCAAATACTCTATATCTCTCTCTTGCTCTGTGAGTGTTTTACATTAAACGGAATGGCATTCATATGTTCTGTTATTACAGTTTTACAAAAACAATGCCATGCAATAAATTGGGAAAATATTAAATAAAAAAGAATGGCGTCGGCGGCGGCACCCCATAAAAAAAATGTAAACAATTCATGTTTTTAATGAAGTAAACACATATGGTAGGATTTTCTGCTTGCTTTTTGTAGGCATAAGGGGTAGATTATTATTTGTGTGTTTGTTTTGAGTGTGGGGGGGGGGGATAAACTTCATCGCAATATGCAGTTAATTTTTTCCCCCAAAGGGCTTATTGTTTATGTGTTTATGAAGTTCTTAAGAAAACAGGAAATTTATATCAACAGCGAGAGTACTAAAAAGAGAACGAAAGAGAATTTTCATAAATTCTAAGCACTTTAAGTTGTTTTGTTCTCTAATTTAATGTCTTTGGCTTTTTTTATTTGCAATTAGATTTTGATTTTAAGTGTAATTGTTGTTGTTGTTGTAAAGAAATCACTTGATATTGTTGTATGCTTAAGTATAATAAAACATCTCTTTTTCAAAAGCTTTTTTAAGAGCCTTAAAAATGGAGAGAGTATTCTTACATACATATGTATGCATGTGTGTTGTGTGTGCAAAAGAGGCTTGTGGTGTTTTCTTATAGCCTTTGCTTTAAAGAATGTGTTCTTAAAACTCGTAAGTGTGGGTTCTTTATTGTTTTCGAAGTTTTTATACTTTTAAGCTGCTGGCTTTTATGTTAATTTCATTTGTTATGGCGTTTCTGTCTGCACTTTTTCCTTTTTATTATTCTTATTGTCGTTGTGCCTTTTGATTTCTTTATTGTTGTTGTCGTTGTTGTTATTGCTGAGTATGATGATTTTTGTACTGCCATTAAATCAAATGAGTATGAACATTTGTGTTTATTTGTATGCACATACATACGTACAGTATGCGATCATTTTCGTTTGATGTTTTGTTTGTTTTTTATTATTTCTTTGGGGAGAATAATTTTTCCTTTCTTCTTTAGTGTTGTTGTTGCTGTAAATAAATTGTATGAGAATGTGTTTATTTTTTTTTTTTATTTGCTGCTGGCGTTCGTTTTGTTTTTCCTGCTGTGTTTTGTTACTCGCAGGGGGTTCGTGAGTAGTTGAGCTGTTGTCCGTGAATTTAGTTTGCGAGATCGCATTTTCATTGATTAAACGTGACCACTGTGTTGAAATGTATTTCAAATAAAAAAAAAAAAGAAAAATTATGATAAATTAATAAAAAAAAAACCAAATCCACAAAATAAATAAATAAAAAGGCATGAAAAATTAATAAAAATATTTAAAAAGTAAATAAACACAGAAAACTAAATTACTGTTATAAATTAAACTATAAAAACTATTTAAAAAAAAAATTATTTTAATTCAAATTAATTAAGAAAATGGAATAAACAAAACAAATGAAATAAACAAAGTTAATGAAACAACAAAATAAAAAAAAGAAATTTTTTTGTTTGGCTGAAACTAGATTTTCTTAATAATAAAAAATTAATTTTAAAAAATAGAAATTTAAATTAAAAAAAAAAAAAATAAAACAGTTTTCTAAACAATTATTTACACAAAGAAAAAAAAGAAGAAATTTCTTTATTCTTATCAGCATTTGTCACAGTAACACAGACATGAATTTCCAATAAAAATTTAAACAAATACGGAATTATAAATAAATTAATTAAAAAAACAAAAAGCAAAGCTTATAAATAAATATTAAAGCTATTCACAAAGCCAATAAAAACAAAACAAATGAAAAAAATATTATAAATGAATAAAAAGTATAATAAAGCTTGCAAACAAATTATATAAACATATTAAAAGAATATAAAAAAGGCAATTTCTAATATCGTAAATTTCTTGAAGCAAGAATTTTACAATAATCTCATTATTTTTGGCGTTTCTTTTAATTTAATTACATAATTTTACGAAAATTTGAATTTTTTAAAGCCTTAATTGAAGAGTTTTCGAATATCGTATATTCTATTTTTGGGTTATTGTGTGAAAATAATGTTTAAATTAGAAAAATTTTTAATATTTAGTTGATATATGGTTAAAATATCAAGTTTGTTTGATTTAACGCAGAATTTTCTTATATCGTAAATAAGACTTTTTAATTTCCCTTAATATTTTTATTGTTTTTGATAATATAATATGAAATTTTACTAAATTTTCAAATTTTGAATGAATAGATAAAAAATTTTTAATATCGTAAATCGTTTTCTTTTGTAAAGAATAATTTTTAAATTCCCTTAATATTTTTGTTGTTTTTGATAATATAGTATGAAATTTTAGTAAATTTTCAAGTTTTTAATGAATAGGTAAACAATTTTTAATATCGTAAATCGTTTTCTTTTGTTTTTAATTATAAAAATTGGTTAGGATAAGGTTAAAATTTGATAAAAATCAAATATATGGCTAAAAAAGATTAAATTTTGTAGTGTTTATACAAATTTTAAAGATTTTTCGAATATCGTAAATTTTTCTTTGTGTTTTTAAGTACAAAAATTAGTCAGCATAAGGTTAAAATTGAAAGATATCAAATACATGGCTTAAAAAAGATTAAATTTTTGTAGTGTTTTTGTAAATTTTAAAGATTTTTCGAATATCGTAAATTGATTTTATGTGTTTTTATACATAAAAATTTCTTTGGGAAGTTGTTAAAATTAAAGGACATATTCTTTTTTAAATTTTTAAAAGTTTTTTGAATATCGTAAATTATTTTCTGTGTTTTTATGCATAAAAATTTTTTCTGGAAGTTGTTACAGTGGAAATATATTCATAATCTATTGCTTTTGTACATTTTTTTGTTTTTTACCGAGTTTTTTGAATATCGTAAATATTTTTTCCTTTAAAGTTGTATAGTTTCTAAGATTTTTAATTGAATTATTTGTAAATTTAAATGTTTTTTGTATGTAAACGAAGATATTTCTAATATCGTAAATTTTTTTCGAGTATATTTTTATAGAAAAATTACTTTTTTGTGTGCGATTTTTAATGATGTTCAGTTTATTTTTATTTTTTTTTTCAATTTTCTAAATTATTAAAGAAATTATTTTCTTTATTACAAATCCACGTGACTAGGCAAGGAGAACAATTTAAATTTTATTACCAGGTTCACCATTGTTCGTTCGTTCGTTCGTTTGTTCGTTTAAATTTTAATGTTTGCCTCATGACTTCCGCCTTTTCATTAGAAAGTTCTTCTTCTTCTTGACCAGCAGCAGCAGCAGGGAGAAAAGAACATATTAAAATACAATTTCGCCTCTTGTTACACCTTTTCTTCTGTTTCTTCTTCTTTTGCTGCTTTTCTTCTTTTCCCTCTGTGTTGGTAGTATTAGAAAGGCTAGAGCAACAAGAAAGGGGAGGAAAGTAAGGAAAAAAAATTAAATTTTTTGAAATTTTTTTTTTATTTTTTTTAGCAACAAAAACAACACCAACAACAACATGTTTTTCTGGGTTTTCCTTCTTCTTGTTTAAAGCCATCAAAGCGTTAAATTATGTTTTTCTGTTTATTTTTCGTCTTTTTTTTAGACGAAAACCTTCTGCTTTTGTTTAAAACAAAATTTTTTAGTTGGCTTTGGCTGGCTAGTTAGTAGCTATGCTATGCTGATAGTTTGTTGTTGTTATTGTTGTTGTTGTTTATTTAAGTTTATTTTTATTACAATTTACATGAACATGATTTTTTATTCTAGTTTTTCTTTTCTTTCCTAACACAAGACAACACAACACAACTAACGAGCCAACCCAACAAGTTCCACTAGTTAAAGCCTGCTTTCAAACTAAAAATGAAAGAAAAAAACATCACCCAACTATGTACACTAACAGCCAGCCATGAGGCTTAAAACAATTGCCATTTTTTTGTTTTTTTTTCTTACAATCTTGTCTTGCTTTTTTTTTTTAATTTTTAACTGCAACAATAGAAACAAATCTTGTATCGACGCGAGCATCTAATTGTGTTTTGTTGTTGCTGTTTAAAGTTGCATGCTTCGCTGGTTTAAATGAAGAACTTAAAAATAAAAAATTCTTAAATTCTATAAAAATATTCTGTTCTCTTACAAAAAATCATCCCATTATTCTTATTAAGCTAAGCTTTATAAGTCTTTTGTACATTAAAACCAAAAAATTTAAAAATTTTGCAATATCGTAAGTTTTTTTCAAATATCGTAAGATTGAACATCATAAGATTGAAACAGATTCCGAGAAATTTACCAATATCTTACTTCAAACACATCACAATTAACGAAACGCATACAGATTAAGTATTTTAAATTTACGATATTCAAATATATTTGTAAATTTAATTAATTTCCTAAGAAATTACTTTATAATTGTTGCAATATTAAAATTTTGTTTAAATTTGATGAATATTTTCAATATCGTAAATTTACGATATTCAAAAATTCAATTGGATTTTGAAAATATTTCATAATTACTACTTTAATATGGCTTTTTGGAAAATTTCCATTACCGTAAATTAATAATTTCAAAGTCTAACGTATATCGTATATGATAATTTTATAAAGATTAAGCATCATGGATTTACGATATTTAAATATATTCATAAATTTAATTCTTTTTCTAAGAAATCACTTTAAAATTGTTTCAATTTTAAGATTTTATGTAGATTTAATGAATATTTCTAATATCGTAAATTTACAATATTCAAGAATACAACTGGATTTTGATAATATTTCATAATTACTACTTTTATATGGCTCTTTGGCAAATTTCCATTAGCGTAAATTATCAATTTCAAAATTTTACGTATATCGTAACTATTTTTAATGAAATTTTTTCATTATATTTTCGTATTCCTTTAAGGTAATTTTAAAAAAAAATTTTTTGGTCTTATAACGCCAGAATTTTATTGCCATTTTTACAACAGTTTTCATATCGTAAAACGTTTCCGTATTGTAAATTTTTGTATTTAAAACAATACTGTTTTCATGTAATTCGTTAATATCGTAAACTTTTTAGGTGGTTTTCTTTGATTTCAAGATTAATATTGGTTGCTGTTATATGTTTAATGAAATTTTAAAATCAATTTCATAGAATTTTTTGAATATCGTAAATTTCTTTTGCTGTTCTAAATCTCCGAATTCATGATCAATATTAAGATTTTGAACATTTTTGTTTGTTGTTTTATGCTTAATGAAATTTTAAAATCAATTTCATAGAATTTTTTGAATATCGTAAATTTCTTTTGCGGTTCTAAATCTCCGAATTCATGATTAATATTAAGATTTTGAAAATTTTTGTTTGTTGTTATATGTTTAGTGAAATTTTAAAATAAATTTCATATAATTTTTTGAATATCGTAAATTTCTTTTGCGGTGCTAAATCACCGAATTCAAGATTAATATTAAAGTTTTGAAATTTTTTTGTTGTTGTTGTATGTTTAATGTAATTTTAAAATAAATTACATATAATTTTTTGAATATCGTAAATTTTTTTTGAATATCGTAAAATTTTTTCTGGCTGATTTGGTTAAAATTTATACATTTTTATCGTTTTAAGCAGTTATTAAAAGATTTTTTAGTTGATTTTTAAAGACCAATGCATAAGTTGCATTGTGTAATAAGATTTTACAATATTTTTATGATCCAAATGGAAACTTTTTCCATTTTTATTAAAAAGAAAAAAAAATGTTAAATAGAACATATATTTTTTATATATGTTGCGTCATTATTATTTACGATATGAATCAATTTTTACTATGTATGTATATTGAGAAAATAAATTTCAATTAAAGCGGGGCAAAAGAATTTTTATTAATTAAAATAAATGGCACTACTACACAACTATCATTATGATGTTATTGTTGACGATAGCAACCAGATGATGATGACAACCATCATGATGAAAATCATAATGATGATGGTGATGCCTATTTCAACTTGGGATGTGATGATTTGTCCCTTTCTCTCTTTTGCACTCTTTTTAAAAACAATTTTTTGTTTTACAATTTCAATAAATAAAAAAAAATTTTATATTGTTTAGTCTATTCCCCCTTTCTCACACTCTCCCTCTCTCTCTCTCTTTTTAGTATTTTATTAAAGTATTCTTGCGAAAAGATGCGTCAAATTTGTGTTTTTCTTTTTTAAAAATGATTCACTACACTTGACATAAGAATATCTATCTATTGGGGCATAAAACACTTAATTTTTCCTTGAATTTGACTGTGTAGCATTATTTGCGCAATTATTGCTTATAAAATAACGGCTAACATCTGTTATTCATAGCTTTTTTTTTTTGAATCATTCGAAAAAGAAACAAAAAAAAAATACGTTTATTGTTTAATTTTTATGAGTGTATAAACAAATAGAAAAATTAGATCATTTTCTTTCAAATAAATTTTTGGGCCAAGATCGGCACTGTTTTGCACTCATAACAAGTATGACTGTTTAAGAAATAAATAATTTGTTTTAATTTGACATAAAATAATAGACAACAAAATGTTTAAAAGCATTAAAATATTTAAAAAATGTTTCTTTTTCAAAAAAATTATTCAAATTAACCAATATCGTAAATTTACGATATAACAAAACTTCATAAAAACCACCTAAAAACACTTGAAACATGTTAGTAAAGGTGAAACTTTATAAATTTTTGCCTCACAAATTTACGGTATTCAAAAAATTCTTTGAAATTTTGTTTTTCGTAAGCAAAATTCAAAATTTTTTTTTACAAAAATTGTAAAATTTAAATCAAAAACTATTTTCAAAACAAATTTCCTTTAAACATCAACTTAATTAATGAAAACTGTCTAAAAATAGTCGAAACATAATAGTAAAGCTGGAAATTTATAAATTTTTCCCCCTAAAAATTTACGATATTCAAAAAATTTGTTGAAATTTTCTTTTCCTTAAACAAAATTCAGTATTTTTTAATAAAAAATTATAAATACGATATTGAAACAAATTGCCATATTTTTGAAAATATTAACTTTATTTTATCATTGGTTTGTAACAACGAAAGGAAAAGGGTTATTAAAGTTGGGTTTAGTTAAAGGAAATTTTAGCTAAAGTGTAGTTTAAAGTCACGTATAACTAAACCCAACTTTTAAAAACAAATTGTAATAATGGCCCTATTCCTTTCGCAACTTTAGGGACTTTAAAGTTGGATTTAGTCCAAGGAAACTTTAGCTAAAGTGTACTTTAAAGTCACATATAACTAAACTCAACTTTTAAAGGCAAATTGTAATAATGGCCATTTTCTTTTCGTAACCTTAGGGCCGTTAAAGTTGGGTTTAGTTAAAGTTAACGTTAGCTAAAGTATATTTTAAAGTAACCTTTAACTAAACCCAACTTTAAAGGGATGTTGTAATAATGGCCCTTTTCTTTTCGCAACCTTACGGCCTTTAAAGTTGTGTTTAGTCAAAGGAAACTTTAGCTAAAGTGTACTTTAAAGTCACCTATTTACTAAACCAAACTTTTAAAGGCAAATTGCAATAATGGCGCCTTTCCTTTTGCAACGTGAAGGCCATTATTAAAATTTGGTTTTAAACTTGGGTTTAGTTAAAGGAAACTTTAGCTAAAGCATACTTTAAAATCACTTATAAATAAACACAACTTTTAAAGACAAATTGCAATAATGGTCCATTTCCTTTTGCAACGTTAAGGCCATTATTTCAATTTGCCTTTAAACTTGGGTTTAGTTAAAGTTAACTTTAGCTAAAGTATACTTTAAAGTCACCTATAACTAAAACCAGCTTTTAAAGGCAAATTGCAATAATGGCCTTAACGTTGCAAAAGGAAAGGGGCCATTATTACAATTTGTCTTTAAACTTGGGTTTAGTTAAAGGAAACTTTAGCTAAAATATACTTTAAAGTCACCTATAACTAAACCCAACTTTTAAAAGCAGATTATAATAATGGCCCTTTTCCTTTCGTAACTTTAGAGCCTTTAAAGTTGGGTTTAGTTAAAGGAAACTTTTGCTAAAGTGTACTTTAAAGTCAACTTTAAAGGCATGTTGTAATAATGGTCCGAAGGTTACAAATTGAATTTGAAATTGAGTCATGCTGCTGTCTCTGTACACAATGTATAAAATGAATCAGTGAAATTAAATTTTGATTAGAATTTAAGGTTCAGGGTCTAGGTAGGCAATAATTCTAATAATTCTTATCTCAAGTTTAAAAAAGAAAAATATAATTTAGCATTTAAACTTAAACAGAAATTAAATAATAATTGATAAGAATTGCTTGTTTTTTCATTAAATTTAATGATTTTGATTTTTTTTTTAAAGAAAAAGAGATTTTTTTTTTAATTTAAAATTTCCATGTGAAGTTTTGAATTTTTCTAAAGTTTCCCTTGTTCATAAATTTCACTTTTTTTTTTTTCTTAATTCACTTTCAATAAATTTCATTTAATTTTATGCATTTTACGCCACAATTATAAAGAAAAAATAAAAAAAAAATGTTTTTATTTTTTTTATTATAATTTTTCTTCATCCGATTTAATTATAGAAATTATTATTAATTGTAATGTGAAGGGGGAGGGAGACAGACAGCCAATGATTATGAATGGAGTGTAATGGAATGGCATGGCATGGCATGGAAGTAGAAATTGTTCGTTCAAGTGCCAAAGAAAAAATCATGTTTTTACACACAAAAAATTTAAATACAATACACCACCACCGCAATACCAATTCAAATAAATTAAATTAAATGAATACGAATGGAAAAATGCATTCGAAGCCAACTAAAAATAGAAAAATTTTTAATAAAAAACTAAAATGCATTAACAAAAAAAATAAAACCCAACGATGATATGAAGTATGCACATACCTGCACCTTAAGTGACTTGCTTTTCTTTTTTAATTTTAATTTTCCAAACAATAAAATAAATTTCCATTGCTAGTGATTATCAATCAACCCCACCCCTAATCATTATTAGTAACAAGAAAATTTCAAAAAATTTATTTGAAAAATTTCGAACAGATGGCTAGCTTTTAAAATAGATTTTCAATATAAATTCCAAAGTCTCTCAGGGCTGAAAATCTAGCACAAGTTATTTTTTTTTTGTTGGCATCTATATTTGCCCCAAAGCTGAATTAGTTCCAGACATTTTGGAATGAATTGCTAAATAAATCGTTCAGCTTTAATTATTGTACTCAGTGATAAATGAAAAAATTTTTTTTTTTTTATTAAACCAGCACTCAGGGGATGACCCCTACTCATGCATTGTACAGGTTTTAGGAAAGTTGGAAGATGCGAACTGTAAGGAAACGAGTTGCTACTGGTGACTATAAAATGGCCAGTGCTCTATACCTTCAACATTAGACAGTCTACAGCAATCGTCCCCAAGAAGCCCGAAAAAAATTAGGTTAGAATTAGCCAAACGTTTACATAACGTAACGTTCGTTCGTTTTTATTATATAAAAAAATAAAATCAATCCAAATGCTTACCGAATTTGTTTTACATTACGGTTCGGCAATCATTCTCATTGCTTTTGATATTCCAAAAACAAATGAAAGTTACGTTATGTGAACGTTTGGCTAATTGTATCATGCGTTTCGTTACGTTATGTAAATGGTTGGCTAATTCTAACTTGGGTTTCGTTACGTTACGTAAACGTTTGGCTAATTCTAAGATACGTTTCATTACGTTACGTTACGTAAAAGTTGGGCTAATTCTAACATACGTTACGTATATCTTTGGGTAATTCAAACATACGTGTCATTACGTTACGTATACATTTGGCTAATTCAAACATACGTTTCGTTACGTTACGTAAACGTTTGGCTAATTCTAACATAAGTTTCATTACGTTACGTATACCTTGGGCTAATTTAAACATATGTTTCGCCACGTTACGTTATGTAAACGTGTGGCTAATTCAAACATGCGTTCCGTTACGCTACGTTACGTAAACGTTTGGCTAATTCTTACATACATAAGTTTCATTACTTTACGTAAACGTTTGGCTAATTTTAACATACGTTCCGTTACCCTACGTTACGTAAACGTTGGGCTAATTTAACATATGTTTCATTACGTTACGTATACCTTTGGCTGATCCAAATATACGTTTCATTACGTTACGTATACCTTTGGCTAATTCAAACATACCTTTCATTACGTTACGTAAACGTTGGGCTAATTCTAACATACGTTCCGTTGCGCTACGTTACGTAAACGTTTGGATAATTCCAACATTCATACGTTTCATTACTTTACGTAAACGTTTGGCTAATTATAACATACGTTCCGTTAAGCTACATTACATAAACGTTGGGCTAATTCTAACATACGTTTCGAAATTGTAGCTTTACTCTGATTGCTCATCACATCGCGTCCTAATCAGCCGAATACGAATTTAAAAGGCAAATAAAGTTTGGTTGTAGTCTTGACTAAATTGTCATAACTTTCGATAACTTTATATTAACCAGGTTTTTTTATTTTTAAAGTTGAAGGACCATTTGTTTTTCTTTCCTTTATGATGTAATGTGTAGTGTGATCCGTGAATGAGTTCAAGTGTATACATTAGTTAAGAGTTATTAAACTGAACACTTTCAGTTTATTTAATAATTAATTTTAATTTGCATGAAATGTTTATTTATAATTACTTTGACATTTTCTTTCAATAAGTATTTTTTTTTTGTTTCATTTGTTTTTTTTTTAGTATTTTTTATGGTTTTTTTTTTATTTTTTTTTTTTATTTTTTTCTGTTTTTTCTTATATTTTTTATGGTTTTTTTTTTAAGTTTAATAAGTGAAACAAATTAACACTATTTATTACATGATTTGACGTAAATAAACCACAAAAAATATTTCAAATTACATTTTATTTCTATTTTATTTTTTTTTTTATTTTTTTTAATTTTTTTTGTTTTATTTCTTAATTTTTTTTTTAATATTTTTGCCTGTGCCATTTGATGGGAAACTTGGTGTTTTTATGAAAGTTTGTTTTCTTTCTTTTTTTTGCAATCCGTTTTAGTTTTATTTTCTAATTTTTTTTTCTCCTTCTTCTATTTTGAAATTCAAACGGCCTTCACTAATTAAAATGACTGACGACGACGACAACTACAACTACGCTTATAATGTTAATGGCGATGATAATGATGATCATGACTTCACAATTAACTCTCACATATGAAATGAATTTTCCTTTGGGAAAAATTGCTTTGGAAAATTTTTCACCGCAGTTGTTAAATAAAATTGTCATTCATTGTCTTTCTTTCTTGGATTTTTTTTGCTTTTAAACTCAGCCTACAACTTTCACTAACTGAGTAGCAGATTTAGTTAGTCTTTATTCCTCTCTTTCTCTCCTACATCCATGCATTCATACACATGTATGAGTGTGTGTGTGTTTTGTTTTTGGCAATATTGCCAAATAAAGATTGTCAACTTGGCGTGTGTGTAAAGCGGCTTAAGCTGTTCATGCAGCCAGCCATGCACAGTCACAACAAACAAGTGCATGTGAAGTTAACAAAACTGGCAAGGCCAGACTAACAAAAATTGCATTTCGTATGCGGAATTTGTGGATGCTTTCTATTGAAAATTTAATTTAAAAAAAAAAAAAAAAATTATCCAAGACAAAAACCAAAAAACGGAAAGGGGGAAATAGGCTGTTTAAGATTGAGAGTTGTGACAGAGTAGATGCAATCTCATGGTCACATTCGGAGCTACTTCTTCTGCTAATATGCCTGGTGCGTAGCCATTTACATACATACATAATAGGCCATTACAACCTTTCAGTCAGGACTACGCCCTAGCTTCTCACACCACTTATGTCGTTTGATGTCTGACCTTGGATACGAACCCGGGGCTTTCGTCTAATAAGCCAAAACACTACCTACTAGACCACGGCGACTTCGTAGCCATTTACGTATGGTAAACAATGCCGAACACGATGCATTTCCCGAGACGGCTGTCAGTCATCATTATTACCACCATTCTCCTGACGACCTCTCATTGAGTTTTGTAATAAGTATTCCTAAGGTTAGCCGTCAAATCTCGCTTCCATAGAACAAAGTTCAGAACAGGCTTGTAAGGTTGGGTTAGATTAGATTAGAGAACGTGCACCTGTCGGTCAAGACAAGCACGGTACCCGGAGGTCGAAATTGACCCATTGTACATTGTCCTTAGGGGAGGAAGGAAATAGAGGGTATAGGAATGTAGGGAAGGGGAGGGAGAATGGGAAACGGAGGAATTACATGTAAAACAGGCTTGTAAACTTGGCAAACAATTTCTACAGAAGAAGCTATAGAAATAAGAAAGAGGAGAAAATTGTTCACCTATGGAGTACCCATGTGCACAGCACTATGCCGGAGTAGAAAAAGGCATTTTACAGCCTCCCACACGCTTATCAACGCAACGCTTTATCAGAAGTTCCGAATGGTTTCGGCTCTAGAGAAAAATTAAAAATTATTGTATAATAGGACTCAAGTAGTCTAAACCAGCTTCTATTTGAACTACGGGGAAATGGAAACCTTGCTAGGCAATTGTAGTTTCAGCCAACTACATCAAGTATTTCGCTATCGTAAAATAGAGTTCAGAACAGGCTTGTAAATCATAGAAGTTCAATACTAGGCTGAAGCTCGCCAGAGCTGGTGCGCTTCTTCCGGAATCCTCTTCTGTTGAGTTGGTCATGGTATGCCACTTGCCTCGGTCAAGTTGACCATTGCGCGGAGGTTCCTTCGGGACGCCAACCTATCCTGGGTCAATGAGGAGTCCTGCTCCACCGCTAGACTTACCTGGCCCAGGATGGATGGATGGAAGGCGTACGAATCGATTACTTGGTCTCGGTCGTGATGTCATCTCGACTGTAGTGGCCGTGCTTATGGGTCGAGAGAATGAGACTCCCTTTTAATGACTTCTGCCCTGGATGCAGGTCCACTGAGGTAGAGGAAAGCGTTATTCACATTCTTTGCCAGTGCCCGTCTTTTACTAAGTGTAGATATGTAGGTTATTTGGCTCACCATTCCTTGTTAGCTTAACGGCGCTATCAACTATTGATATCAAGGATATAGCTTCGTTCATCAAATTTTCTGGCTGGTTTTCCAGTACGGGCGGGGGGTAGTCGTGCTTTTGTTGTGCAGCCCTTGCGCTGATCAACTTCTTCCTCTTCCCTGATTTTGGTGGAACTTGGTTAGTACAGGGACTGTGTTTCAGCCGTGGCATCACAACGGGCCACCATGCCTGCTCAAGTGAGCTTTGTGATATCAGAGCTACCACTACGACCTAACCTAACCCAACTACAAAAATTGCAAAAACCGGTTTAAGTTGGCTTCACTAAAACTTGTTTCAATGGGAACAATTTTTCGATCAAACCCTCCTATAAGCAAACTTTTTCAAACACCCAATAAATAGTTGGCAACGTTTAAGCGGCAACTTCCTGGTTGCTACTGCTTTCTTCTATCCTTTTCTTAACGTTAACGTCATGTGTTGCTTTT
Source organism: Sarcophaga peregrina (assembly GCA_014635995.1). Classification (NCBI taxonomy): domain Eukaryota; kingdom Metazoa; phylum Arthropoda; class Insecta; order Diptera; family Sarcophagidae; genus Sarcophaga; species Sarcophaga peregrina. Next base: position 7,778,255 of record CM025792.1, on the reverse strand, counting down.
TTCTTCTTCTTTTTCTTCTCACCTAGAGGTTTTGAAAATTTTTTCTTTTGGCAAAATTTTTTCTTTCTTATTTCTTATTTTTTTTTTCTTTTCCATTTTTTTGGTTTGTTGTCTTGTTTACAGTTATTCAGGCAGTAATTTTAATTATTTTTTTGTCTTCTTTTCTCTCTTTCTCTCTCTCTCTCTCTTTCTTCTGAGTTTTGTCTTGTGAGCCCAGCAGCATGTCCAACACAAAAATATTTTGAACTAACGACTGCATCTAATGGCCTTATTTGTTGTGTTGGTGTGGGTGGAGAGGGGGGTAGGACAACCATTGTATAGCAAATCAAACCGCCTACATTGGTCAAGCCAGACTCATTATTTTCTCTATTTTTTTCCCCCCTTCTTTTTTGTAATATTTCTTGAATGAAATGAAAACGAGATAACAATTCGTTTTTGTTTTGATTTTGTAATCGTATTTGTGTTATCATCACAGAAATTTAATAATTTTGTACTGGCTTTGTGAGTGTTGTAAAACAAACCATGGGTTTATGCAATAAATTTCTTGTTGTAATTATTATTGTTTTTATTTTTGTTGTAAAACAAAACATAATGATGTCACGTTTCAATTAGAGAAGAAATTAAATTGAAAATTATAAAATGAAATTAAATTAAAAAATTAAATTACGCAAACGCATTCACTCACAAAGCTTCACAGCGCCAGTTATTTATTGTTCCACAGAGTCTAATGCCGGATATACACGGTAGTACGGTTGGCGTCCCATCGTTAACAGTTGCAAAGTGTGATACAGAAGCACCGTAAAAAAATTTAAATAAATTTTATGGTCTGATCTTTCCAGTACAGCATCAGAACTGGGCTTATTAAACATGACTCCCTTATAATCAGTCTCCAAATCAGCCAATATTATAGGAACGATCCAATAAAAATAATATCTCGGTGTTCTTTTCTCTTTCTGCTCTTCTTTTCATCGTCATTACAGACACGGCAAAAGCCGTTGTTCGATATTGTAATTAGGCTTATATTCAGGCTTTCCTTCTTTATCTCCTCATTATAAACACGAACCAAGCTGTTGTCTGGTATTCCTAGCATCCGGGAATGCATTTCCAAAACCAACTAATAAGCCCTAGTTAACTGATCTGGACTATCAACATCTGGACTTGGCTTATAATCAGACTGCAAATCGGTTGATATTCTATTAACGATCCAATATTGCTGATCGGTAATCTTTCCTTCTTTATCTCGTCATTATAGACACGACAAATGCTGTTGTCTGGAATTCCTAGCATCCGGAAATGCATTCCAAGGAACCAACTAATAAGCTTTAGTTAACTAATCTGGACTATCAACATCTGGACTGCAAATCGGTTGATATTCCATTTACGATTCAATAAAGACAAATTCACGATAATCTTCAAGTTCTTTCTTAGTATTCTTATAACTGCTATGACTGTACGTACGTAATTGGCCATTACAATACTTCAGTCAGGATTATTAACCTAGTTTCTCACACCACTTATGTCGTTTGTGAGTTAATTTTATACGTGAGTTGGTGGGACCTACAGTTTAAAGTCGACTCCCAACGACAGATTTTTGAGAAGCTTTTCATGGCAATTTTTTACTCTCAAAGTCTTTGCCAGGAATCTGCTGAGAGGAAGTCGCCGAAGAAATATTTTTTCGTTTTGATGTCTGACCTGGGATACGAACCCGGGTCTTTTGTCTAATAAGCCAACACACTACCGACTAGACCACGGCGACTTCTATGCTTTGACTGCACTGTGATGAATTTTGGTTACACTTAATGGTATTTTTTTTTTTTCTGATAGGTATGCTGATTAGGTTAGTCTAGTCTCTGTCTTCAATCTTTCCGTGTCTAAAATCCATGCCATTATAACAATCTAATACAGTAATCCCCCGATTTACATTGCAATTGCTTCCCGAAAAAGACGACGTAAATCGAATTTCATATTGCTCGTACTACAAATTAGTATGTTTTTAACGAGATACTTATAGTAAAAAAAATTACAGTAATCCCTCGATATAAGTCGCAATTGGTTTCAAAAAAAAGGTGACGTTAATCGAATGACGACATAAATTGAAGTAAGAAGGAACAAAAAATTTAGCAACTTAAATCGAAACAATGTTAATCGAGGCGATGTAAATCGAAAGATTACTGTACTTACTTAATTGGATTTTGAGCCTAGCTCTTTACACCAACAATGTCTTAAAGTTTTTTTCCATAACTGGCTAGGGTTTAAAGTTTAAAGCCAATTTCGAAGAACTAATTTCCTATGAAACTTGATGATTTCATTTACTCGCAGGGTTTTTTTGCCAGACGGAAATATATATATTTTTTTATTATCGCATTCACGTTTCATTTGATATACCTGAGCTTCGATTTGATCTATGGACTCTAGTGTAATAAATCAAGGCTCTCTTTACTAGACTATTATCCAATGCTTTGCTATTTTTTTTTCTTGATAGAACAATTGTAATTAAAAATTTAATCAAATGCATTGAAAACCGAATTAAATTAATTAAATATTTAATTAATTCAATTAAAAAGTGCTTATAAATTATTTTAAAGTTTTGTTAAATAAAAAATTAAATAAAAAAATCATTAAATGCAATTGAAAATGTAAACAAATAAATTAAATCAATTAAAAATGTAATCAAGACGATTAAAAATTTAATCAAGTGAATTAAAACTTTAATTAATACAATTAAAAATATTAAATTCGGGTTTTTTTTTTTTTAATTAATGCAGAATTAAAAATTTTTGTCGCAATTCACTGAACAAAAATGTAAAAATCCTTTAAAAAATTAAGAAAAAAATCTTAAAAGTCTTCCTTAATTAAAAAACAAAGTTCAGTTAATTAAAAAATTAAATAAAAAAAATTATTAAATTCAATAGAAAATGTAAACAAATAAATTAAATCAATAAATCAATTAAAAATATAATCAAAATGATTAAATATTTAATCAAGTGAATTAAAAAAAATTTATTCAATTCAATTAAAAGTTTAATTAATACAAATTAAATCAATTAAAAATATAATCAAATCGATTAAAAATTAATTAAGTGAATTAAAACTTTAATTAATACAATTAAAAATACTAAATTTGGAATTTTTTTTTTTAATTAAAGCAGAATTACAAATTTTTCTCGCAATTCATTGAAAAAAAAAATGTAAAAATCCTTAAAAAAAATTAAGAAAAAAAATCTTAAAAGTCTTCCTTAATTTAAAAAAAAAAAACAACAAATTTAAAAGTGCTTTAAAAAACCGTTAAATATTCAAAATAAAACAAAAAAAAATAGTAAAAAAATACTCAACATTTAATTAACAAAAAATATTTAAAATAACCGAGAGATCCACACATTTAAAGCATTTTTTCCGGTTGTCGCGTGTGCCTAACAAATCATGAGTAGTCAACCTGCCAGCCAACCAGACAGTATCGATTTGGCCTATGATATGTGGGCTGGACAATTTGAATTTGTGGGTCCAACAGCAGCAATAACAACACCCGCCACCACCGCCAACAACAACAACAATAATTTTTGTAAACAAAAACAACAACAACAACAGTACGCTCTCAATAATACGCTACAGTTTGGTGATCGCAACGCTAGTCATAGACAATCGAATGAAAGTTTAGAAGATTTAAATTTGAATTTCGGCCAGACAACACCCTATTCGCTGGGTTGTGGTTATTACGATACAACCACAACAGCAACAACAACAAACGGTGATTACTACAACAAACAACAGCCGGTGGTTTTGATCGATCAAGAAACATTTCTTAGCTTAAATCCAACAGATTTTGATGATATTGTACCATCGGGACCAAATTCTTTAATATTTATCGATAATAAATTGGCCGATAACGACACAACAACAACAACACCCATAGCAACAGAGTGCAATAATAACAATAAAATCTTAAATTACGAGAGTCTATCGCATAAGTGCAATAATAAAACAAACAATACGAATACAAACGGTTTTAAATTAGAAAATTTAAAAAATTTTAAAAATAAATTAATCTGTGATTACGAAGACAAAACGTCGTCAGTGGTGGTATTGGGTGAGAATAACAACAACAACAACAATCTAAACAATAACAAAATGAATGGCATCAGCTTGGAAATGTGCGAGAATTTAAATGAGCAAGTAAGCACTCAAAAATTTTTTTTATTTTATGAAAAAAAAGATTTTTTTTTTGTTAATTTTTTTTCTTTTTTTTAACTGTAATGTAATAGGAAACCAATTCAGCTAAGTATATTTCAATTCAGCTAGACTAATTCCAATGGAAATGTTATGCAGCTGCAAAAAATTGTATTCAGCTAAACAATTATTGCATAAAACTTTAGGTTTTTTGCTTTAATATTAATTTAAAATCTTGGAAATACTATTCAGCTAAGAATTTTTGATTTCAGCAGGACGAACTAAAATTTCATGTATAATAATCTTTTAAAATTCCAATAAAAATGTTATTCAGCTGCAAAAACTTGTATTCAGCTAAACAATTATTGTATAAAACTTTAGGTTTTTTGCTTTAATTTGAATTAAAGTCTTGGAAATAGTATTCAGCTAAGAATATTTGAATTCAGCTGGACTAACTAAAATTTAATGTATAAGAATTCTTATACAATTCCAATAAAAATGTTATTCAGCTGCAAAAACTTGTATTCAGCTAAACAATTATTGTATAAAACTTTAGGTTTTTTGCTTTAATTTCAATTTAAAGTCTTGGAATTTTAGCTGGACTAACTAAAATTTAATGTATAAGAATTCTTATACAATTCCAATAAAAATGTTATTCAGCTGCAAAAAAAAATAATTCAGCTAAGGAGTTAGTATGTAAAACTGTTGTTTTATTTGTTTATTTTTTTTTTTTTCTTATTTTTAATATTCTAACTTAACAATCTTATTCAGCTATGAATTTTACAATTCAGGTGGAGTACTAGGATTTACTATTGAATACTTTTATGGAAACTATATTAAAAACGTAATTTAGTAGCAAAAATGTTAATTTAATTGAGTAAAATTATTGGTGTTTGAGCTTAACTGTAATATTTTATAGAAAAACACTTATTAAGCTAAGAATTTTGCAATTCAGCAAAAGAATTTTTGTTTAGTATGACACAATTTTTACCTAAAGTTATAATATGACATAATAAAAATGTAATTTAGCTATGAATTTTATAATTCAGCTAAGGAATTAGCATTTCACATTGAACAATTTCAATTGAATATTATTCAGCTTAAAATAATTGTACACAGCTAAGGAATTAGTGTGTCAAGTAAATAGTTTTCGAATGTAATGTTAATATTTTATTGTAAAACTTTTATTCAGCTAAGAATTTCATAATTCAGCTGACATTTTTCCATTTGAAATGGTATAATTTTAATTAATTTTTCAATGTGACTAAATAAAAAGGCAATTCAGCTAAGAATTTTGTAATTCAGCTGACAAGTAAACATTTCAAATTCAATAGTTCTCTAGAAACTATCATAAAAATGTTATTCAGCTAAAAAAAATTATACTTAGCTTAGGAGGTAGTATATAAAGTTAATGGTTTTTGAGTGTAATATTAAAATTTTATAGTAAAACTGTTATTCAGCTAAGAATTTCATAATTCAGCTGGTATATTTCCATTTGAAATGGGATAATTTTTATTAAATTTTCAATATGACATAATCAAAAGGCAATTCAGCTAAGAATTTTGTAATTCAGCTGACAAGTAACGATTTTAAATTCAATAGTTTTCTAGAAACTATCATAAAAATGTTATTCAGCTAGAAAAATTTTTACTTAGCTTAGGAAATAATATGTAAAGTTAATGGTTTTGGGATTTAATGTTAATATTTTATAGTAAAACTTTTATTCAGCTAAGAATTTCATAATTCAGCTGGTATATTTCCATTTAAAATGGGATAATTTTGAATAAATTTTCAATATGACATAATAAAAAGGCAATTCAGCTAAGAATTTTGTAATTCAGCTGACAAGTAAACATTTTAAATTCAATAGCTTTCTAGAAACTAACATAAAAATGTTATTCAGCTAAAATTTCGAAATTCAGCTGGTTATTTCCCTTTGAAATTGGATAATTTTTATAAAATTTTCAATTTGACATAATGAAAAGGCAATTCAGCTAAGAATTTTGTATTTCAGCTGAAAAGTAAATATTTTAAATTCAATAGTTTTCTAGAAACTAACATAAAAATGTTATTCAGCTAAGAATTTCATAACTCAGCTGGTATATTTCCATTTGAAATGGGATAATTTTTATTAAATCTTCAATATAACATAATAAAAAGGCAATTCAGCTAAGTAATATTACATTTTGTAATATTCTCGACTATAAATGGTATTCAGCTGGGTTTGTTTGACAAACTTCCTGTGAATTTTTTTTTTTTTTAATTAAAATTTTTAGTAGAAAAATTCAAATTTTAAATTATTAAACCAATACGGAATACGGTTGTAAATGAATGTCGTTGTGTCATACGTATTTATATGGTAGACAATAATTTCATTTAAAAAAAAAAGAATTTTTTTTTTGTTTAAAAAATAGGGAGAAAAATTATGGATTTTTTTGTTGTTGTTGTTTGTACGCCGGTTTATTTGAATTTTTTATGAGACAAGACAACATTTTATAACTCACAATACGTATGTAAAAATAGTGAATGAATGAAGGAATGAATGACCAATTGGCTGAAGGAATGAATGAATGAATAAACCCTGTAATTGTGTGTGTATTTGTGTTGTTGTCTATAAATTAATGACGGTTTAAACGTTATTTCATATCGACAGTCCGTCATATAAAACTGTTCTGGTCAATTTTGTTCAACTTTTAGTTTGAAATTTGTATTCGACGACTGCAACAACGTTGTTTTGTCGTGTAAATTAATTGAAATTTTTCCAAAAAGAAAAAATAAAATAAAAAACAAATTTATTAACAATATTTTAATATTTAAATAATAATTTATTGAATAAACAATGTTAAATACTTCTGGTAACACCAACGCTGCTACCACAACGGCCACGGCTACCTGTGGCATGGAGGAGGAGGTTGTTGAAGAGCCAGCCGACGTGAGTGTGAGTATTGTTGTGGCATTGAAAGGAATTTTATTGGTTTTCTTTGGTAATTTTTTATCGATTTTTTTTTTTTTGTTTCGTTTCTGTTGTGGCTTGGAAAATGTGAAAATAAATGGAAAACAAATGACGGTCGAAGAAAAAATTAAAAAAAAAAATTCGGAAAAAATTAAAAAAAAAATTCGGAAAAAATTAAAAAAAAAAATTCGGAAAAAATTAAAAAAAAAATTCGGAAAAAATTCGAAAAAATTAAAAAAAAATTCGGAAAAAATTAAAATAAAATATGGAAAAAATTAAAAAAAAATTCGGAAAAAATTAAAAAAAGTTCGGAAAAAATTAAAAAAAAATTCGGAAGAAATTAAAAAAAATTCGGAAAAAAATTAAAAAAAATTCGGAAAATATTAAAAAAATTCGGAAAAAATTAAAAAAAAAATTCGGAAGAAATTAAAAATAAATTCGGAAAAAATTAAAAAAAAATTATTTCGGCTTTCAAAAGTGAAGTTTAATAAAACATTCATAAAGCCATGATTTCGAGGAAGTTTTTACTGCATTAGTAGGTAGTGTATTGGCTTATTAGACGTAAAGTCCGGGTTCGTATACCAGGTTAGGCATCAAAACGAATTTGTTGTGCTAAGGTTGTATCACAAGGTTCTAATAAAATTCAAATCTAAGTGGAATCTTCTCCTTTAAAGTTTTGCTTACCTAGCAAAACATAATTTGACGCCATTTTAATATAAAAAGCTCCTTAAATTTTAAATACAAGGGGTAGCTACATGTATTGCTGAAAGGAAATGTGGCCCATTTAGTGCTTATCATGGTATAGCCTTACCCACTTCCATTTTAAAATATTTTCTAACGCAAAGCTGTGCTATGATTAAAGTCTGTTTTGTTTTTAATTTAATTTTTTATGTTTAATCTCCATTTACAATGTCGAATTGCTTAATTAAATACTCTTGAGTTTTTTATTTTTTTGTTTTCTGATATCGCATCCCATATGTCGCATATCGTACGTGATGCACGCATAGTAACCCCTTTTTCTTTTAATTTTCTCGTTTGAATTTCTAATGTTCTGCTTTCCACTATAATTTGATTATGATTTGACCCCAATATGCCTTCACCAAATTAATTGATTATATTTCTTCTTCTTCTCCAATGCAATCAATAATTGATTCATTTTAACAGAACTTCACTCTCCCTCTCTCTCTCTCTCTGCTAATATTGGAAGTTTTTTTTTCTTCAACCTTTCTCACGTCATTTTCCCAATGATTAAATGTCTAAGGCCCTGTAGCTTTAATTTGTTGATTTTTTTCTTATTTCAATTTGAAAAGATTTTTTTCTTTTTTTTTTTTAATTTTTCGTATTAAAATTTCTTTTGTTACAAAGATTAGAAAGCAACACACAAAGTTATCGAAAAAATTTTTCCCCATAATTTAATGTCATAAAGAAATGATTTTTTTTATAAGCTTAATGCAATGGAAAATTTTTGTGTATTTTTTTTTTAAGTTATCGAAAATTTTATGTTATCGACACGGTCAAACTTCTTTAAATTGAATCACCATTATCCAGTAAAAAAAAAAACTTAAATTTATAAAAACTTCAATTTAAAGAAGCAAAACCTAATAGAATTTTTCTCCAAGATGCTGTTGCTGTGCTTCAACTTATAGAAGTTCGACTGTTTTAAAAGTTATCGAAATATTCTTTTAAAAATTATAGTTTTTTTTAATTTAAAACTCGAAAAAAAACAAATTTTTTAGTAGAAAATTTAAAGTTATCGATAAATTTTAGTTATCGATATTTAAAAGTTATCGGAAATTTTTTTTTAAACATTAAAGTTTTTTTTTATTAAACACTCAATGTAATGTTTTATCGAAAGAAAGCAAAGTTTTTTATAGAAAATTTTAAGTTATCAATAATTTTCAGTTATCGATATTTAAAAGTTATGGGAAATTCATTTTAAAAATTAAAGTTTTTTTTTTATTAAAAACTCAATTTAATGTTCTATCGAAACAAATTTTTGAATAGAATAGTTATCGATATTTAAAAGTTATCGAAATACTTTTGTTATCGATATTTAAGTTATCGAAAATTTTCCTTAAAAATATTAAATTATTTTATTAAAGATTCGATGCAATCTTCTATCGAAGCTAACAAAATTTTTAAGTATAATATTTATTTATCGATATTTACATAGATGTTATAGCAAATTTAAAATAATTTTCCTAAAAATCAAAGTAATCTAATGAAATTGTTAATATTATTGTATAGAAAAATTTTTGTCTTGGTATTTAAAAGTTATCGAAAATTATCGTTGAAAATTTTAAATTATTTTATTCAAAAAAATTCAATGCAGTTATTCAATCGAAATTACCAAAATTTTTATCTAAAAAATATTTAAAGTTATCGTTAATTTTCAGTTATCGATATTTAAATGTTATCGCAAATTTTATATTATTTTGTTAAAAATCAAAGTAGTTTATTGAAGTTTTGAATATTATTGTATAGAAAAATTAAAGTTATCGAAATTTGTTTTGTTATCGACATTTAAACTTTAAGTTATCGATATTTAAAAGATATCGTAGATTTTAATTTATTCTAGTTAAAATTCAATGTAATCTAAATCGAGTCTAAACTATTCAAATTTTTGTATGGTTATCTAAAGTTATCGATAATTTTAACATATCGATATTTAAAATTTAGGGTAAATTTTAATTCATTTTCCTATAAATTAAAGTAATTGTCAGTAATAGTGTATTGCAGAGAAAAACTAAAGTTATCGAATTTTTTTTTTTGTTATCGATATTTAAAAGTTACCGAAAGTTTAATAAAAATTAAAACAAAAAAATAAACCCGCCTTAGTCTGTAACCTTTTAAATTTTTAATTATATTTTCAAAGCCTTTGTGTTCTTTTCTCTCGACTTGGCTTTTGTTATCGTTGTTGTTGTTGTAAATTACGCAAAAGTTTGCGAATAATTTCTTTTTTTCTTTCATTTCTTTTCTTATTTAATTATACAACAAGTATGACCCCTTAATTTAATATTTTTTTCTTCTTCTTCTTCTTCGTTTAGAATTACATTTCTGTTGGCTCTGGTTATTATTAGTTTCATCAATGCTTGCTGATCTCATTCATTTATTCAACCACAGATTCATTCATTCCTCACTCACTCATTTTGTTGATTTTTTTATTTCTTAGTTTTGTTTGCTTGTTGGAATAATTGTTTAGAATTTTTAATTTTTTTTTCATTTTTCTAAAGCTAAACAAAATTTAATTAAAAAATCTTTTTTTTGTTAAATGTTTTCCGTCATAGAATTTATAGAGAAATTTACAAGCCAGAGCAGTGCAGTACAGTACAGTCAAATATGACTGAGACTGACTGACTGAGACAGTCTGATTACGAAACATGAACTACAGTTGGGAAGTCTTTAAAGTGAACAATTGAGGATTTTTTTTAATTTTTAAAGGAATATTCTAATTCAGAGATTATGTCGTTCAAGCATTTTCCAAATTTTCCCATTTTCTTTTTCAATTAATTAAAAAAAATTTGAAAACCATTTTTACTTGGAAAAAAAAACAACGAAACACTTGCTTTACAATTTCCAGAAATTCTTAAAAAAAAGGAAAAAAGAGTGTGTCTGGCCCTTAACAAAACTTATGGGGTCACATGTGTGTCACCAAATGGTGTGTCGGTAACAAAAATAGCCGCATTCCAAACACTTTATAGCACTAATGAACTGAGCTAAAAATAGTGTCTGCCTTTGGAGTTGGCCACTTAGAAAGAAAACTTTTTTCGAAATCATAAAACCGACGCTGGGAATAAAAATTCAAGAAATTAAATTAAGAACATAAAATTTTAAATTTGTTTTATAGTCATAAAGAAAATTAGTGTCATAAATTTAAAGAAAATAAAGTAGAAAAAAAAACAGCTTAAGGCGGACCAAGTGTGAAAAGGGTAAGATAAGGCAAAATGGTTTAAAAAGCTGTTTATTTTCGTTTATTTTAAAAAATGTAAAAAAAACAAGTAAAGGCGGACAAAGTTCGTTAAAAGTGGTAAGTCTAGCAAAATGTTATCTATGGAATTTGTCCACAGAAAATTGTAAAGTTTTATGTATACGTAAATTAAAAGTTATCGAAAGTTCGTTTTTATAGAAAATTTTTTGATTTGTTTGATGTAACAATTCTCTATAGAAAATTATAGTTTTTTTTTTTTAATTAAATTTTATCAAAAGTTATCATAAAGAAAATTAAAATTTATCGAAAATTTTCTATAGAAAATTAAAGTATATCGAAAACTTTCCATAGAAAATTACAAGTTATCGAAAACTTTCTATAGAAAATTACTAGTTATCGAAAATTTTCTATAGAAAATTTAAAGTTATCTAAAACTTTCTATAGAAAATTTAAAGTTATTGAAAACTTTCTATAGAAAATTTAAAGTTATTAAAAATTTTCTATGGGAAATAAAAATGATCGAAAATAATCTATGTAGACTTAAAAGTAATTGAAAATTTTATATAGGAAATAAAAGTTATCGAAAATTTTCTATAAAAAATACAAGGTATTGCAAATTTTCTATACAAAATAAAATGTTATCGAACAATATTTTATAGAATATTAAAAGTTATCGAACGTTTTCTATAGCAAATTAAAAGATATCGAAAATTTTCAATAGAAAATTAAAAGTTATTGAAAATTTTCTGTATAAACATTCAAAGTGTTCGCAAATTTTCTGTGGAAGATTAAAAATTATCGAACGTTTTCTATAGAAAAAAAGGGAAATAAAAATAGGAAAATAAAAGTTATTGAAATTTTTTAACAGAAGATTAAAAGTTATCGAAATTTTTTGATAGGAATTAAAAGTTATCGAAAATTTTCTATAAAAAAAATATAATTTATCCAAAAAATTTTTATAGAAAATAAAAGTTATCGAAAATGTTTAACAAAAAATTAAAGGCTATCGATATTTTTTTTTGATAGAATGTAATTTATCGAAAATTTTCTATTGAAAATTGAAAATTATTGAAGAATTTTCTATCGAAAGTACATGTTATCGAAAATTTTCAATAGAAAATTAAAGGTAATCGAAATTTTTCTTATAGAAAACAGAAGTTATCGAAAATTTTTTTATATAAAATGTAATATATCAAAAATTTTTTATACAAAATTTGATTATTTATCTCCATATTAACTTGAAAATTATCGATAATTATCTGTAGAATAATATTAATGTTTACAAAAATTATTTGGCAAATCAGAAATCTGGAGATTTTTGTTTACAAAAAAAAAAAACGTGAATTTAAACAAATTGGAAGTGTTGTTGTCATTTCTTAAAATAATTTTGAATATTTTTATGTCAGCTTTTCTAAACAACAAGAAATGAAAATGAAAATGTGAAAATCTGTTGTACATATTCTGGGTTTTGCTTTGTTTGTTTTAAAAATAATCGAAATGTTTCGGTATTTAAAATTTTATTTATTTGTGCTGCCTGACTTTTAGTTTATTTTTGCCATTTTTAGGCCAAAACGTAAAGAATTTTGTGTTTGAAGAAAAAACATAAAAAACGAATACACAGGCACAAACTATGCAAGAACTATGAACAGAATAACCCAGTGAGTGTAAAAGTTATCGATTGAATTTGTTATTTATTAGTACAGGGAGTTTTATCTTCACCCTCTCATTTAATTGAAAACTTACAATTAACAACAGTTATTTATTTTTCTCTCACTTGCATGCTTATTTACGTCTTTACTCTTATTTCTATATTTATACTCTTTAATTGGTAATTGTGGGGTGCCAACGGTTTTTTGTTTCTCTTAAAATGTTTGTTGGTTTACATTCATACGTATCGTATATGTTCATATGTATGTATGTATATGGCTGAGGGTATTCGACATGCTAAATTTAATTCTTTCTAAATGTAAAAATGTTTTGATTTTTTGTTTGTTTGTTAATGTATTTGTTTAAATTTGTTTTCTTTTCTTGCATGGTGGGCCTATAGTTGTTGTTGTTTCCTATTTTGCCACCCATTCACTGGCCATAACAATAATATAAGGCAACAACAGCAGCTGCAAACACATATAACAACATGTGAGAAAACAAAAACAAACAGAAAATATTTTGTATTTTAGTGTGTAAAATAATTTCGCTTTAAATATTTTAGTTGTTGCCCGTACGACGAGTCTTACTGATGACGACAACGCGACATCGCGATCGTTGTTTTCTGTTTTTTTTTTTTTGTTTCTGTTTCTGTTACTGCACTTCGCCATTTTAACATTATTTACAAAACATTCGTAATCGTAACCGTGTAATAGTAGTTGTTATTGGTGGTGCCATCTTCATACATCTTGTGTTTATTTTTTTTTTGTTTCTGTAATATTTTTGCTTTTAATAACGTGGCTGTGCTTGCTTCGTTTTGCACGAAGACAAAATTAGCAAAACGTGTTTAAAGGTTTTACGAATTTTTGTTTTTGTTTCTGTTATTATTGCTGCAGTTGTCTGGCTGTTTTTGCAGAAATTTGAGAATCACACAATCAGCGTTTGTGTTTGTGCATTTTAATTAAAGTGATTGAATTTGTTGTTGTTCTCTCCCATCGGCCTCATGTAAATTTTAAGGGGTTTTATTTCAAGAATCAAATTAATAATAACAACAATAAAGACCGATCGGAGTTATTGAAAAAAAGCAAAAAAAAATTGTATATAATTACATACTTCACATACAGGCGATGGCATCGTGGCGTATGTGTAATATTGTTTTTGTTTTTCTATTAATACGATGTTATTGTGGGAATTTAAAGTGCAAACCAAGCGAAATAAAACCAACTAAAAAGCAAATTAAATAAAAAAACAACAAAATAAACGGTAAAAGTGTCAATGATCTTTTTGTTTTGTGTGTTTTAAGGAAAATATTGGCTAAAGTAAACAAAAAAGAAAATTTCTTTTACTTATTTGTGTGTACGTGTGTTTATTATTATTAGCCACGGGTATTAAATAGTTTCTGCAAATTATGCTTAGGTTATAAAAATATTTCTACGGTTGTCATAAATGCTTTTAAAAATAAATTTTTGTTGGTTAAAGAAGTCTGAAAAGTTATCAAAAATTTTCTATAAAAAAAATGTTATCGAAAATTTCTGAAAGATTTCGACGGCATAGAAACTTTTCTATAGAAATTATTGAATATATTCTACAGAAAATTTGAATGTTGTATAGAGATTATAAAGTCATCGAGAATTTTCTATAGAAAATCATAAGTTATCGAAAATTTTCTATAGGAAATTATAAGTTATCGGAATTTTTTTTATAAAAAATTATAAGTTATCGAATAATATTTGTTGAAAATCATAACTTTCTATAGAAAATTTCAAGTTTTTAATAGTTTTCTATATAAAATCATAAGTTATCGACAATTTTGTATGGAAAATCTTAAGTTGCTAAAGAAAATCATAAGTTATCGAAAAGTTTCAATGGAAAATCCTAAGTTATCGAAAAGTTTCAATGGAATATCATAAGTTATCGAAAATTTTCTATAGAAAGTATAAGTTATCGAACAATTCCTGTTAAAAACCATGAGTTATCGAAAATTTTCTGCAGAAAATTATAAGTTATCGAAACTTTTTTATAAAAAATTATAAGTTATCAAACAATTTCCTGTAAAAAATTATAAATTATCGAACAATTTCCTGTAAAAATTGTAAATTATCGAACAATTATTGTAGAACATTACACATTTTTGAGAATTTTTTATAGAAAATCATAAATTATTGATAATTTTCTGTAGAAAAACATAAGTTATCGAACATTTTTATAGAAAATCCTAAGTTATCGAACAATTTCTGTAGAAAATCTTAAGTTATCAACAATTTCTGTAGAAAATCATAAGTTATCGAAAATTCTCAGTAAAAAATCATAAGTTATCGCACAATTTCTTGTATAAATTATAAGTTATCGAACAAATACTGTAGAATGTTACACATTTTTGAGAATTTTTTATAGAAAATCATAAGTTATCTATAATTTTCTGTAGAAAATCATAAATTAAAATAAGTTATCTAACAATTTTCGTGGAAAATTATAACTTATCGAACAATTTTCGTGGAAAATTATAAGTTATCGAACAATTTTCGTGGAAAATTTTAAGTTATCAAACAATTTTCGTGGAAAATTATAAGTTATCGAACAATTTTCGTTGAAACTCATAAGTTTTTCTATATAGAATCATAAGTTATCGCCAATTTTCTGTAGAAAATCATAAGTTATCGATAATTTTCTATAAAATATCATTAGTTATCGAAAATTTTCTATAGAAAGTCATAAGTTATCGAACAATTTTCGTTGAAAATCATAAATTATCGAAACTTTTCTATAAAAAATTATTAGTTATCGAAAATTTTCTATAGAAAGTCATAAGTCATCACACAATTTCTGTGAAAAGTTGAAAGTTATCAAAAAGTCTGTATAGAAAATTGAATGTTATCAAAAACCTCCTGCTTTAGCACACAAAAACCGTATTTGCGTCATTCTGAAAGGCTAGCCAGTCGGTTTTAAATTAATTACTTTATCGATTACTACAACGATACCCGAAAAGTGTCCAAGTGTATTAGTAAGTGGAAAACCTTTCTTTGAAATTTTTTATTGTTGACGAAAGCATTGTCCGATATTTGTTTTATAAATTTATTGTGTATTGGGTAATGCTTAGTTGGTTTTTATTACTGTTTGGCACTTAACTTTGATTTTCAAATATTACGGTAAAAAATTTACTGTTTCTTTTCATCTCATGCAATACATACGATTTATTGTTTGTGTTGTAATATTTATGGGTTTTTAATGCATTTAATGCATCATTTCGTTGAAGTAATATAAAGGAAAAGTATTCTTTCTTGTTCTTCAATAATACGGTACTTTTTTCTTTAGACTTTAAGCCGATGCAGGAGTGTTTGTGTTTATTTACTATTTGAATTGGCTCTCTATTTATGTATGTGTATGTACTCCCTACAGGAGTTAATGTCTTCGCATTATCTTCGTCTATATACGTAAAATTGTTGGTGCAATTCTCTTTCTCTCTCTCTAGTTTCAATCCGTTTTCTTTTGCACCGTACTGGATATTGAATTATTCTGATTGTATGCGCCTACGTAAATTTAATGTTCAATCTTAAAGAGCTTGAATAGAGTTATTTGCTGGCTCTCTTTGCATTTTGCACAGTGAACTCTCTAAGTACAAACAGTACTTGGTATTTGTATGTATGTGTGCATTAGCAGTTTTAATACGATGTCCTTATTAGTGGGAGTGTGTGTGTGTGTGTGTGTTTTCATTTTGTGTTGCTGTTTTATTGTATTTATTTCCCCTATTGATTGTGTAGTTTTTTGGTTTTTTTTTTGTTTTTTTTTTTTTTTGTTTCTCTTAATTTAATTGTTATGTAGTTCACACATTTGTTTTTATTGTTTCAATTTGTTTTTCTTTTGTTTGATTTTATCAGCTGTTCGTAATACAATTTGCATTCATTTTTTTTTTGTTTCAACACCCTCTCATATCAGCCAGAGAGGTTTTTTTTTGTGTGTTTGTTAAGAGTGTTTAGATAAAATAAAAATTAAACAGGGTGCTTAAGATTTTTTGAATGTTTTATTTATTAAGTAAGTGGTGATTATGATGATATGACCTTAGCACCCTGTATAGTGCAGTTACATTTCTTATCTCTCGTAATTTTTTTTTTCTATTTCTGCTACGAAGACGATTGATTCATTTTGAAAGTGTTTTTGTTTTGTTCGCTTCTTTTTATTTTTCATTTTTTTTTTGCATGCGACTGATAAGACCGCAAGTAAGAGATCCATGACTTACAATTAATGAAGTAAAGATGAAGAGTATTTAACAGAAACAAAAACAAAAAACCGTAGCCCCTTCCGTTAGTTTATGATTAATTGTGAGCAAAGAAACAAAACAGAAAAACCGACTAATTTTTCAGTGCAAAACCACCAACAGCAAACATAAAATGCATTTTTTAAGATGAGCAGCAGCAGTAAATAGTAGGAAGAGATGCAAATAATTAACGCCTCCGTTTAAAATAAATAATTTTTAACAAAAAAAAAAAAACAATAATTTTTATTCGAAACAGTGCTTTTTTCACACTTGCCTGACAATGAGTTTAACAATAACAAACGAAACGAAACAATGAAAGAAAAACGAGAAAAAAAGAAACAAAACCAAAAAAAGAATAAGTAAACGCGTGTCTTCTAATAATTTGAATATGATCGTTGCGAAATGTGGCAAGTTTTTGTTTGTTTGTTGGTAGTATAGTGTAATGTAGTGTGATGTAGTTGGCAGTTAGAAAATGTAGCACGATATGCTAAATGAAGCAAGTCAACGACAAGAAAACTAAATTTTTTTTTTAATTAAAAAACCATTTTTTTTCATTCCGTGCTTTTTTTTCAAAGTGCATATAACGGTTTATTAAAGGAAAACTACAAAAAGGAAAAAGAAAAAAAAAACAATTTAATTCGTTTGATTTGTTTTGTTTCATTGAAAATAAAGAACAAATGTTTGTGAAAAGCTCCATGGCTGCTACTGACAGTCTAGTGGATGACGTCTTAAAAGATATTTTGCATATAAAAAATAATTGTGTTAGTATTTGGGCTTTAAAATAAATAATTAAATTTTAAATGTATTAAAAAAAATATTTTTCTATTAAAAGGATTAATAATAGGTATTGATATTATTTTTTAAATAAAAAATAAATATAAAAAATATATATTTTTTATACAAAAAAAAATCATAATTTATTTTTCAAATAAATAATTAAAAAATAAATAAAATAAAAAATAAATAAAATAAAAAATAAATAAAATAAAATATAAATAAATAAAAAATAAATAAATAAATAAAATAAAAAATAAATAAATAAAATGAAAAATAACCAATCCCCTAAAAAGCTCCCTCCCCTCCCCCTCCCTCCCTCCCCCTCCCTCCTCCCTCCCTCCCCTCCCCCCTCTCTCCCTCCCCTCCCCCCTCTCTCCCTCCCCTCCCCCCTCTCTCCCTCCCCTCCCCCCCTCCCTCCCTCCCCTCCCCGCTCCCTCCCCTCCCCCCCTCCCTCCCTCCCCTCCCCCCCTCCCTCCCCCCCTCCCCCTCCCTCCCTCCCCCCCTCCCCTCCCTCCCTCCCCCTCCCTCCCCTCCCCCCCTCCCTCCCTCCCCCTCCCTCTCCCTCCCTCCCCCTCCCTCCTCCCTCCCCCCTCTCTCCCTCCCCTCCCCTCCCTCCCTCCCCTCCTCCCTCCCCCTCCCTCCCTCCCCTCCCCCTAAAAAAAAAAATAAAAATAAATAAAAAAAAAAAAAATAAAATAAATAAATAAGATAAATAAAATCAAAAATAAATAAATAAAATAAAAAAAATAAATAAATAAAAAATAAATAATAAAAAAATATAAATAAAATAAATCAACTCAAATAAATATAAACCCAAATATTAATAATTAACTAAAATAAATACGTAAAAATAAAAATTCTAAATCAAAAAATAAAAAATAAAATAAATTTAAACTAAAATAAATAAATAAATAAAATTTCAAATAAAAATAATTAAAATTTCAAATAAAAATAAATAAAAATCTAAATTAAATATTTTCTCTTTTAAAAAGTAATAAAAAAAAAATAAAAATGTTTACTTTTTATAAAAAAAAAAAAATAAAAAAAACTTGTTATTTAATAAAAAGAAAAAAGTAAAAATAATTTAGTTCTTATTTATTTATTTCTCAATTATATTAATAATAAAATAATTGATTTTGTTATTTTTTTTTTAAATAATAAAAAAAACTATTTTTATTTATATTTTTAAAAAAATTTTAACTTGAAATAATTTATTTAAAAAATAATTAATTTTTCAAATAAAAAAAATATGTAATTACAAAATATCAAAAAAAAATTAATTGAAATATTTTCTTTTCGAAAAAGTAATAAAAGGAAAAGAATAAAAATGGTTATTTTTATATATAAAAAAAACCATTCAAAAATATTAACTTGTTATTTAATAAAAATGGAAAAAATAAATTATATCTTATTTATTTATTTAATAATTATTTAAATAATTTATTTTTTACTTTTTATATTAATTAAATTTTTTATTTAATTAAAAAATAAATATAATACAAAATAAATAATAATTTAAAATAAATAATAATATAAAATAAATAATAATAAAAATTAAATAATAAGTTAATTTTTTTTTATATAAAAATAAACATTTTATTTTATTTTTTTTTTATTACTTTTTCGGAGAGAAAATATTTTAATTAATATTTTTAGATATTTTTTAATTACATAGTTTTATTTGAAAAAAAAAAAAACTTATTTTTTAAAAAAATTTTTTTATTAAAAATATAAATAAAAATAGTTTTTTTTATTATTTTAGAAAAAAATAATAAAATCAATTATTTTATTATCAATTATTTTTTAAATAAAAAATTTGATAAATAAATAAATAAGAAATAATTTATTTTTTACTTTTTTTTATTAAAAATTATTTAATAAAAAAATTAATTTTTTTTTTCTTAAATGAAAAAATATTAAAGTTTTCTTTCACATTTTCCCATTTCTTTCCAAAATTTTCCTACTGTTCTCAGCTAATTATCAATTTTTCACACATTTTCTTCCAAAAAAAAAACCAAAATTTTTCCAGCATTTGCTTTCAAAATTTTCGTAAATTCTACAAAAAAAAAAAAAAACCAAATTAAGTGTTTACCCGTCACAAACTCTCTGGGGTCACATGTGTGTGTCACCAGTGGAGTGTTTGCAACAAAAATAGTCACACAAAACACTTTAAGGAGAAGTGAAAAACTCTGTTGCAATGTAGTTTCTCATTGGTGTTGGCCACTTAAAAAGAAAATGTTTTCCCGAAGCCATAAAATGCTGAAAATAAAATAAAAAAAAAAGATTCAAGAAATGAAATTAGGGAACATAAAATTTCAATTTGTTTTAATGTCATAAAGAAATTAGTCTCATAAATTTTAAGAAAATAAAAATAAAAGAACACAAAAACCCATTAAAGGCGGACAAACTGTTAACATAGAATTTCGAAATGTTTACAAAATTTTCTATTTTAACTTAATTTGTTTTGTAGGCTAAAACTGTTGGTTTTTTTTTTTAATTTTTAATTGATATTTTATATAAAAAACTAATAAATTTCTCTTTATTTTTCATTTATTTGCAGCTGGAATTGCTCCAACGTCAGGTGACCGATTTGACCGATACCAAAACAACAGTTGAGGATTTGACGTCACGCACAAAAACCGAATATGCAGTGCTACAGGCCCGCTATCATATGCTGGAAGAACAATTCAGAGAAGTAAGTCTAGCTTTATTTTTAGTATTTAAATAAATTTACCATATACGATAACTATTAAAGTCATTAAAAATTTTCTTTAGAAATTATCTAATTATTGAAAAATTGTTTGAAGAATATTCCTTTTTTATAGACATATTTTTTAATTCCAAGTTATCGAAAATTTTTCTGTAAAAAAATCACATTAATCGAATTATTTTCTATAGAAAATTCCAAGTTATCGAAAAATTTTATATAGTAAATTAAAAATGATCGATAAATTTTGTATAGAGAATTCTTTTTTGTGAATATATTTCCTAATTCCAAGTTATCGACAAATTTTATTTATTAAATTAAAAATTATCGATAAATTTCTTATATATAATTCTTTTTTATGGACATATTTTTCAATTCCAAGTTATCGAAAATTTTTCTGTAAAAAAATCGCATTAATCGAGATATTTTCTATAGAAAATTCCAAGTTATCGAAATATTTTGTAAAGTAAATTAAAAATTATCGATAAACTTTTTATAGAAAATTCCTTTTTGTAGACATATTTTCTAATTCCAAGTTATCGAAAAATTTGCTGTAGAAAAATTACATTAATCGAGATATTTTCTATAGAAAATTCCAAATTAGCGAAAGATTTTGTATAGTAAATTAAAAGTTATCGATAAATTTCTTATATACAATTCTTTTTTATACACATATTTTCTAATTCCAAGTTATCGAAAATTTATCTGTAAAAAAAATCACATTAATCGAGATATTATCTATAGAAAATTCCAAGTTATCGAAATATTTTGTAAAGTAAATTAAAAATTATCGATAAACTTTTTATAGAAAATTCTTTTTTGTAGACATATTTTCTAATTCCAAGTTATCGAAAAATTTTCTATAGAAAAATTACATTAATCGAGATATTTTCCATAGAAAATACCAAGTTATCGTAATATTTTGTATAGTAAATTAAAAGTTATCGATAAATTTTTCATATAAAATTCTTTTATTTAGACAGATTTTCTAATTCTAAGTTATCGAAAAAGTTTCTACAGTAAATTCCAAGTTATCGAGAAATGTTTTATAGTAAATTAAACATATCGGTAAATTATTTCCCTATTATTGACATCTTTTTATAGAAAATTCTTATATAATTTCTAATTCCAAGTTATCAAAAAATTTTCTATAGAATAGTTCTAGTTATCGAGCAATTTTCTATAAAAACTAAAAATTATCAATAAATTTTATGTTTAGTTTATCGAAAATCTCTAATAAATTTAAAGTAATCAAAAATTTCCAGTTATGGGTAAAATTTTCTATAGTTATCGGAACATTTTCTTTAGAAAGTTCAAAGCTATCGAAAAATCTAAAGTTAGCAATAAAGTTTGTACAGAAATATTAAGGTTATCGAATGATATCCTTAAAAAAACTAAATTATCGTTGAATTTTTTATAAAAAATTGTCCAGTGTTTTATTCAAAATGTTTCGATAAAAAATTTCCAATTATAGAACTATTTTCTGCAGGAAATTTTAACTTATTGCAAACTGTTTATAGAAACTTTAAAGTTTTAGAAAATCTTCTGCTGCAGAAATTTGCAGTTATCGGTAGTTTTACAAAGTTATCGGAAATTTTTTTGCAGAAATTTTAAAGTTATCGGAAATTTTATGAAATTTTTTGTAATTAGTTTTATATGATTTGAGGTTATTTGACTGCATACTTTGTGCAGAAATTGTAAAGTTATCGAAAAAGTATCCAAGTTATCGATATATTCCATAATAAATCAATATTGAAGACCAGACAATTTTCTCTAGAATAACTAGTTATCAGTTATCTAAACTGCTTCTTTTCCCCTTTACAGGCTGAATTCCGTGCCGAGGATCGTTTAGCCGAAGAACAAAAACGTCATCGTGAACTATTGGCTCGTGTAGAGCGTGAAGCTGCTTTGCAAAATGAAAATTGTCAAATCAAAATTAAAACCATTGAAATCGAAGCGAATGCATTGCGTGAAGAGAATCAACGTTTGCGAGTGCTGTGCGATAAACAAGCCAATGATTTGCATCGTACCGAGGAAAAATATGAATTGGCACGGGATCAATTAGCGGGCCTGCAACAGGATCTAGATGAAGCTCTGCAACGTGAACGTAAATACGAGAAGGAAAAGAAAACGGCAGAGGAATTAATGTTGGAATTAAGCAAAGAATTGGAACGTTTAAGAGCAGAAACAGGGCCTGCAATGCCAACTACCTCACCTGAGTCCATAAGACTAGAGGAATTGCATCAAGAACTCGAGGAAATGCGGCAAAAGAATCGAGGTATTTAGAAATCTCTTTTAATTTTTCTTTTGCTTGAAAGAAATTTCAAATTTTTCTTTGGTTTTTTTCGATTTTTTAGCTTTGGAAGAACAAAATGAAGAACTACAAGCAGCAGTGCTGACACGTGGCGTTGAGGAAGGCCGCCACTTATTAAACGGCACGCTAAATAGTTTGGCACAAGAGCTAGAGGAAATGTCACAAGCACAGGTAAGTTTCTAAGCCTTTTTTTTTTTTTTTGTAATTCCTTAAAGCCTGGCACTGTTATTATCACCTTAAGCACCAACTCTATGGCTATGCAGCACCAAATAACCTACGCTCTGTTTATTTTTAAATGCGATTTGCTTTGAATTATTATTTGTTGTTTTTTCTTAAGTATTTTTTGGAAGAATTTAAGTCTTTTTTTCAAGTTTATATGGACCATAAAGATTCGCAAAATAGATTCCATTGTGGAGTCGATAAATTCGAGTTATCCGCCTCGCTTTCACTGACAGAAACGATATCTTCGATGGTATCTACAGCGTACAGAGACGTCTGTAACGCCTTTACTCTTTTAAAGTTTCGTTTTAAAATTTCTTGTTTTTATCTTGATTATGGTGACCTTATTGGCCTCTGATACAATTCGCAAGCGATGAAAGATATTTAAAAGCTGCCACTCTTAATATAACAACGATTTTCAAAACCCCTAAATAAATAATCGTCCTATACAGTCGAACTTCTATAAATTGAATCACCATTAACCTGAAAGAAATAACTCCAGGTTAGGTTAGAGGACGTGCACCTGCCGGTCAAGACAAGCACAGTACCCGGAGGTCGAAATTGACCCAATGTACATTGTCCTTAGGGGAAAACAAAATAAGTCCAACTTCAATAACAATTCCACAGATAATTCATTCATTTAATCCTCATAGAATCTACGTGATGCACTCAAAACAAACACTACTCTAAATGAGTACATATAAGTACAGTAGAACTTCTATAATTTGAACTTTTTTTATTAAAATTTTTTTTTAGAAGTCGAAGCACAGAAACATCATCTTGGAGAGAAATTCTATCAGGTTTTGCTTCTTTAACTTGAAGTTTCTATAAGTTGAAGTTTTTTTTGCTGGATAATGGTGATTCAATTTATAGAAATTCTACTGTACTTCTTTCACTCCAGAGCAGTGCTATCGATTGTCAGTCCATCAATTTGATGTAGCCAATTAGATTTGCTTTTCTCACATAGTCGTCAGTACTTACTTAATTGGCCTTTAACAATCCGAATCAAGTATTTTGAATAGCCGCAACACTTCCTTCCAGGCGTCTCTGCATTTTGCACGCATAAATGGTCATAATCCTGTTATAGAGTCCAAAGATTTGCTCTTCAAAATGACTTGCACTACCCAAATAGGTTTTCCGTTTTTTATGCGGAAATCAATGCCTCAAACACTAAGGCTCTGTTCCCTCAGTGGCACTGTTATTAACTCCTCCCCTTCCCTACATTCCTATATCCTGTATTTCCTTCCTCCCCTAAGGACAATGTACAATGGGTCAATTTTGACCTCCGGGTACTGTGCTTGTCTTGACCGACAGGTGCACGTCCTCTAAACTAACCTAACCTATTAACTATCAGAGTTTTTGCCAGAAATCTGCTGAGAGGAAGTGTCCGTTGGAATATTTTCTTTTTTTATTCAAAGTTTCGTTTTGTTGGTGTGCTTCGACTTGGGGTTTGAATCGTGGCCTCATGTCTAATAAGGCAATACAGTACCTATTAGATTGTGGCGGATTAGCAGGTGGCGTCGTTTCTTCTCCTCTAAACTGAGTCTTCTGTTGTCGGGCATGTTTTTCTTTTTTTTTGTAGTGGTCCGACTTTGGAGTTTGAAAGGATGGCCTCATCGTCTAGTTAGTCAATACACTACGACAATTGCGGAAGTCGTACTGAATCTAAACGACATAGCATGATTAGTATGCGGCCGCCCTCCGTTGGCTCGGAAGAACTTGGTCAGTACAGGGACTGCGTGCTCAAGGGGGCTTTTAGTATAAAGCCAGCTACCACACTAACTTAACCTAATCAAACCATTGATTATGAGAACCTCTATGGTTTGTGGCTTATTCGCATAGATCGGTGACTTAGGAAAACACTGCAAGAAAAAGTCACTCGGACTCGGTCTAAGGTTCTAAGACTAAGAAAAGCTTATTAAATCATGTTTGGCATCGGCATTAAACATAGAATTTCTTGAATTTATTTTAATCGTCGATATTTGAATATTTTAAAATTATTTTCAAAGTTAGTTTTTCAATGTTTTAATTCCTTTTTTAATTTTTTTTTTTAAATTTTTTTAAATGTTTTAACCGTTTTTTCTTTTTTTTGTAAAGGAAATTGATTTTTTTAAGTGGGAATTTAAAAACATTTTTTTGTAATTTTTTGAGTAATTTTTCTCTAAATTTTTTAAGAGAGGAAAAAATCTTATTGAAAATATTAACATTACTTGGGTTTATTTAATTCTTTTATTTTTTTTTTTTTATAATGCTTTAACGCTTGAGCTTGTAACACTAAATATAAAAAATAAGGCAAAGGTTTTTAATTTTTTAATTTTTTTTTATATAAAAAATAAGGCAAAGGTTTAAGGTTTTTTATGTTAAATTATTCTTTTTTATTTTCTTAATTTTATAAATGGAGTTTTTTTTGTTAATTTTTAATATTTTTTTTTCTTTTAGCTGCAACAAGCCTTCCAGGAAAAGGAAGAAGAAAATACCCGCCTTAAGCACTATATCGATACGATTTTATTAAATATCGTTGAAAAGTGTCCCCAGCTGCTGGAGGTAAAAGCCATAAATAACAACAACAACAATAATAGTAATAAGAAATAATAATAATAGACTTAAAATAAAATCTCAAAAGAACAAAAACAAAAATTTCTTAAGGCCAATTTATTATAAAAAAAAAATTAACAAAAAAAAAAATAATTAAAAATGAATTTAAAACAAAAACTACAAAACTAAATTAATTTTTAAGCTTAAAAACAATTTTGATTTACATAAAATATTAATTTTAAATATAAAAACTAAAGACTTAAAAAACAATAAATTAAAAATCAAAATATATTTAAAAAAGAAACCGTTTTTATTTTATAAATTAGAATTATAAAAACGGTTTTATGATAAACAAAAAAAAAAAAAAAGAAATTTATTTTTAAAAACCCTAAAAAAAAACAAATTTAATTTAATTTTAAAAACTTAGTTTTCTAAAGAATTTATGATTATAGATATTAAATATGAAAAAAAAAAATTAAATCTTAAATACAAAACAAAACATTTAACATAATTAGAACATTAACATTTAAATTAATACTAAAAAAAAAGAAAGAATCTATTACGACTAAAAAAAATTAATTTAACACAAAATCTATTTTTAAACTTATTAAATTATTATTTAAAATTAAAAAATTAAAACAAAATGCAATTGTTAGTAAAAAAAACACACAATTTCTTAGATTAAAATTTATATTTTTTTTTGCTTATTTTCTTATATAAAAAAAATTAATTTAAATTACAAAAAACAAAAAAATACGTTGACTGGCGACTACGAGATACAAAAATCGTAGATTGAAGCGAGTTATCCTGTACTCACTAATGTGAGAGATTTAAGTTGTCAATTTTTGGTTAGCTTTCTGAAAATTGCCGCGGCAGGCAGTCAATGTGTTAATTTAAAAAATAAAACAAACTTTTTGTCACAATTCTTTTAAAGAAAACAAACTTTCTATAACAATTCATATATAAAAAAATAAAATTTTCATTTAATTCCTCAAAAAGAACAAAAAAATTCAATTTTCGAAAAAATTTTAAAACAAAAATTTAAATAACAATAAAAATAATCTACAATAAGCCTAAATATTAATTAGAAATTATTTGTTAAAAATTCTAATTCTAAAATTAATTGTAAAAAAAATTTGTATTTAAAATAATTTGTATTTAAAAAATTAAGCAAAATTTTGTTTTACAGTAAACATACATATATATTATTATTTAAAAAAAGATATTAGTTTTATATAAAAAAAATGATTTAATTTAAAACTCTTTCCTTTTCAAAAATCTAAAAAAATTTTATTTAAAATATTTTCAAAAAAAATATTTTTTTTTCTTATTTTGTTTTAATATTTCCTTAACTTTATAAATAATTTTTTTTTTTTATTCATTATAACATAAAATTGTGTAATATAGTATACTTATAAAACAAAAGAACAAAATAACAAAATAATTAATATTTAAAACTAATATTTAGTCATTAACTTAATAAAACGTAATATTTAGTTTCATAGAGCGAGAAAAGGAAAGAATACCAACCTATTATTATTATTATTAATAATAAATAAATTAAAATAATATATATTTTTTAAATAACAATAGCATTTCAATTTTTTTTTTAATTGTATTTTAATATTTCTTTTTTTTAATTTAAAAATTTATTTTTTATATTTTTTATTAAATTTATTTTGTAATTATTTTGTATGTATAAAATTAAATTGTATTTATCTTTTTATTTATTTTGTATTTATTATTTTTTTGTATTTACTTACAAATCTTTTTAATATGATTTATAAAATGTATTATAATTTCATTTAATTTATTTTGCAATTATTTTTTTTTATTTTTTTTTATTATAATTTTAAATCTTAATTTTGTTTTGTATTTTTTTATGTTGTTTTTCATTTTTAGAACATCTTTTTTTTAAATTTATTTTTATATTATTTAATTATTATTTTTCTATATTAATTTTTAACTTTATTTACTGTAATTTATTAATTTTTAAATATTAATTTATTTAATTTATTTATTAATATTTAAAATATTAATTTAAGATATTATTTTAAATATTAATTTATTTAATTTATTTATTAATATTTAAAAATTATTAAATTATAGTCATTAACCATTTTTTATTATTTTTTTAAAATTTTTTTATTATAATTTTTATTCTTAATTTTGTTTTTTATTTTATTATGTTGTTTTTAATTTTTAGAACATTTTTTTTAAATTTATTTTTATATTATTTTATTATTATTTTTCTATATTAATTTTTAACTTTATTTACTGTAATTTACTAATTTTTAAATATTAATTTATTTACTAATATTTAAAAATTAATATAAAATATTAATTTATTTATTAATATTTAAAAATTAGTAAATATTAATAAACAAGTTAATATTTAAAAATTATTAAATTATAGTCATTAGCCATTTTTTTTTAAATTTTTTTTTATTATAATTTTTATTCTTAATTTTGTTTTGTATTTTATTACGTTGTTTTTAATTTTTAGAACATTTTTTAATTTATTTTTACATTATTTTATTATAATTTTTTTATATTAATTTTTAACTTTATTTACTGTAATTTATTAATTTTTAAATATTAAATTATAGTCATTAGCCATTTTTTATTATAAGTTTTTTATTTTTGTTTTTATTGCTATTTTTGTATTATTTTTATATTTATAATGTTCTATTTTATTTAATTTTTTTAACCATTTTTAATTTATATTTTTTAAACTTCAAATTTATATTTTTAAAATTTCAAATTTATATTTTTTAAATTTCAAATTTTTCGTTATATTTCCTTATAATATTTTTTAATCTGTTTATATTTCTCATATTTTTTATATAATTTTTAGTTTTAAATTTATATTTTTATGCTTAATTTTTATTCCTATTTTTTAATTAATTTTTATTTTATTTTTCTTAAAACTTAAGTATTTTATTTATTTCCATATTTCTTCTATGTTTATTTCCTATTCATTTTTTTCTTCCTTTTTTTAATTGTAGAAAAATATTTAAAATTTAACAAAAATTTGCGTTAACAGAAGGACAATCGTTGGCAGTTTATTGAAAAAGGATAACGAAATGAATAATAAATTAATAATTTAAGTAATTCCATTGTAAATATGTATTTATTTTAAAAATATTTAATTGTAAAAAATTATTTATATATGCTTTTAATATTATATTTGTAAAAATAACACACTGTACCACGAACAAATGAGATTCAAAAAAAGACAAATCCGCAAGGACGATACGCCATTACATGTGCAGAGAAATGGTCGTCAGCTTCTTAACGGATTTGATCAACAAGGTTTTTGCATCCAGATACATATATAGAAAGCCCCACCTTCAAATTCCCGTCATCCCTAAAAATCTTATTCTGATTGCTTTCGTTTTATAGAGAATTCAAAAGAGTAACCAACTATAGACCTGCAAGAACGAGTCCTTATCAAGAGAGGAGATTGCAACACAAAAGTTTATATATTACTTAGGATAAAAACTTATGTTTAGTAGCGTTCACTTTACCTTTTAGGTCTTCACATTAAGAAAATGTAATTCTTTTCGATTTGCTTTTGTATTTAGTAGAGCAAATATTTTCTCTAATTCGACAATCTTCTCAAGAATCAAGGCTTAATAAAGAAATAAGAGCATTTTGCTCTTTAATTTGTTTTTTTAAACGAAAATTAAAGAAAAAATGTCGTTTTTGTTCACTGGGGCTTTAAATGTATGAAATCTATCCTAGACACAAACCCTCATTTTTTGCTTTTTCATTCTCGCAAAATTGAAATTTTAAAATTTGGAAAAATACCAGGCGAACAGAAATCCCAGCAGGTCGCCAAAAATTTATTTTTATTTTATTATTGACTGGGTCGCCCTGTATTCTCCAGAAATTTTCATGCCTACTTTTAGGCTTAACAATTTCTTGACACCCTGTTGCTGAAAATAAACCCCTAAGGTATGCTTTAAAAACCCCGGATAACACCGGGTGACCCAGTCAATAATAAAATAAAAATAAATTTTTAGCGACCTGCTGGGATTTCTGTTCGCCTGGTATTTTTCCAAATTTTAAAATTTCAATTTTGCGAGAATGAAAAAGCAAAAAATGCGGGTTTGTGTCTAGGATATATTTTTCATACTAATGAATAAAATCGAAAGAAAATTGATTTTTAATGAAAATAAAGCAAAAATTTATTGATTTCTATAAAATTTTTATTTTATTACAATGCTTAGACCTGATATTTGATAGAAATATTACAAAATAATAATTTAAACGATCAGAAATAGATGTTTTAACACAGTTTTCATTCCCTTTCACACGTTTATATCGGACAGTATTTCGGGAGTCAATTCACGTTGCTTATCAAATATTCCAATGTAACGAGCTTCTGGGGTGAAGGCACACACACACACACCAAATCGTATGAACCTGATGGCCAATTGATGTCGGGGAAAAAGGGGAAATTATCCACCGTTTAAACCAAACTCGTTCTCTTTGAAACCACCTAGTCCAGTACCTTATTTTTAAGATCTGTAATGGAACCATAAACAAATTGTTAATGAAATAGACACTTCAACGTCTTGCTAGAACCACTTACTTTCAAATGCAGATCGATTCAGGCACACTAACTAAATAACTCCTCCATATACTGCGATAATTATGTAGTTTTTAGGCAGGTCCAGAGTCCAGGTCGCTTATATTTAAGATCTGTAAAGGAATCAAAAATAAATTGTTAATGAAATAGAAACTTCAACGTCTTGCTAGAACCACTTACTTTCAATTGCAGATCATTTTAGAAGCACATTTACTAGATAACGCCTCCATATTGCGATAGTTTTGTAGTTTTTAGTCAGGTCCAGAGTCCAGGTCCCTTATTTTTAAGATCTGTAATGGAATCATAAATAAATTGTTAATGAAATAGATACTTCAACGTCTTGCTAGAACCACTTACTTTCAAATGCAGATCGATTTAAAAGCATACATACTGGAAAACTCCTCCATATACTGCGATAATTTTGTAGTTTTTTTAAGCAGGTCCAGAGTACAGGTCCCTTATTTTTAAGATCTGTAATGGAATCAAAAATAAATTGTTAATGAATTAGAAACTTCAACACCTTGCTGGAAGCACTTACTTACAATTGCGGACCGCTTTAGAACTGCTTAGCTCCATATACTGCGATAATTATGTAGTTTTTAGGCAGGGCCAGTGTCCAGGTCCTTATTTTTAAGATCTGTAATGGAATCAAAAATAAATTGTTAATGAATTACACACTTTAACGTCTTGCTGGAACCACTTACTTTCAATTGCAGATCGATTTAGAAGTACACTAACTGGATAACGCCGCCATATTGCGATATTTTTGTAGTTTTTAGGCAGGTCCAGAGTCCAGGTCCCTTATTTTTAAGATCTGTAATGGAATCAAAAATAAATTGTTAATGAATTAGACACTTCAACGTCTTGCTAGAACTACTTACTGTCAAATGCAGATCGATTTAGAAGCCCACAACTGCTTAGCTCCATATACTGCGATAATTTTGTAGTTTTTTGGCAGGTCCAGAGCCCAGGTCCCTTATTTTTAAGATCTGTAATGGAATCAAAAATAAATTGTTAATGAATTACACACTTTAACGTCTTGCTGGAACCACTTACTTTCAATTGCAGATCGATTTAGAAGCACACTAACTGGATAACGCCGCCATATTGCGATATTTTTGTAGTTTTTAGGCAGGTCCAGAGTCCAGGTCCCTTATTTTTAAGATCTGTAATGGAATCAAAAATAAATTGTTAATGAATTAGACACTTCAACGTCTTGCTAGAACTACTTACTGTCAAATACAGATCGATTTAGAAGCCCACAACTGCTTAGCTCCATATACTGCGATAATTTTGTAGTTTTTTGGCAGGTCCAGACTCCAGGACCCTTTTTTTAAGATCTGTAATGGAATCAAAAATAAATTGTTAATGAAACAGAAACATCAACGTCTTGCTGGAACCACTTACTTTCAATTGCAGATCGATTTAGAAGCCCACCAACTGCTTAGCTCCATACACTGCGATAATTTTGAAGTCTTTAGGCAGGTCCAGATCCCAGGTCCCTTATTTTTAAGATCTGTAATGGAATCATAAATAAATTGTTAATGAATTAGAAACTTCAACGTCTTGCTAGAACCACTTACTTTCAAATGCAGATCGTTTTAGAAGCACATTTACTGGATAACGCCTCCATAGTGCGATATTTTTGTAGTTTTTAGGCAGGTCCACAGTCCAGGTCCCTTATTTTTAAGATCTGTAATGGAATCATAAATAAATTGTTAATGAATTAGAAACTTCAACGTCTTGCTAGAACCATTTACTCTCAATTGCAGATCGTTTTAGAAGCACATTTACTGGATAACGCCTCCATATTGCGATATTTTTGTAGTTTTAGGCAGGTCCAGAGTCCAGGACCCTTATTTTTAAGATCTGTAATGGAATCAAAAATAAATTGTTAATGAAACAGAAACTTCAACGTCTTGCTGGAACCACTTACTTTCAATTGCAGATCGATTTAGAAGCCCACCAACTGCTTAGCTCCATATACTGCGAAAATTTTGTAGTTTTTAGGCAGGTCCAGAGTCCAGGTCCTTATTTTTAAGATCTGTAATGGAATCATAAATAAATTGTTAATGAAATAGAAAATTCAACGTCTTGCTAGAACCACTTACTCTCAATTGCAGATCGTTTTAGAAGCACATTTACTGGGTAACGCCTCCATAGTGCGATATTTTTGTAGTTTTTAGGCAGGTCCACAGTCCAGGTCCCTTATTTTTAAGATCTGTAATAGAATCAAAAATAAATTGTTAATGAATTAGAAACTTCAATGTCTTGCTAGAACCACTTACTCTCAATTGCAGATCGTTTTAGAAGCACATTTACTGGGTAACGCCTCCATATTGCGATATTTTTGTAGTTTTAGGCAGGTCCAGAGTCCAGGACCCTTATTTTTAAGATCTGTAATGGAATCAAAAATAAATTGTTAATGAAACAGAAACTTCAACGTCTTGCTGGAACCACTTACTTTCAATTGCAGATCGATTTAGAAGCCCACCAACTGCTTAGCTCCATATACTGCGATAATTTTGTAGTTTTTTGGCAGGTCCAGACTCCAGGACCCTTATTTTTAAGATCTGTAATGGAATCATAAATAAATTGTTAATGAAATTGACTCTTCAATGTCTTGCTGGAAGCACTTACTTTCAATTGCAGATCGATTTAGCCGCAGACTAACTGGATAACTCCATACACTACGATAATTCTGTAGTTTTATGGCAGGTCCAGAGTCCAGGTCCCTTATTTTTAAGATCTGTAATGGAATCAAAAATAAATTGTTAATGAAACAGAAACTTCAACGTCTTGCTGAAGCCACTTACATTCAACTGGAGATTGATTTAGAAGCACATTTACTGGATAACGCCTCCATAGTGCGATATTTTTGTAGTTTTTAGGCAGGTCCAGATCCCAGGTCCCTTATTTTTAAGATCTGTAATGGAATCAAAAATAAATTGTTAATGAATTAGACACTTCAACGTCTTGCTAGAACTACTTACTGTCAAATGCAGATCGATTTAGAAGCCCACAACTGCTTAGCTCCATATAATGCGATAATTTTGTAGTTTTTTGGCAGGTCCAGACTCCAGGACCCTTATTTTGAAGATCTGTAATGGAATCAAAAATAAACTGTTAATGAATTACACACTTTAACGTCTTGCTGGAACCACTTACTTTCAATTGCAGATCGATTTAGAAGCACACTAACTGGATAACGCCGCCATATTGCGATATTTTTGCAGTTTTTAGGCAGGTCCAGAGTCCAGGTCCCTTATTTTTAAGATCTGTAATGGAATCAAAAATAAATTGTTAATGAATTAGACACTTCAACGTCTTGCTAGAACTACTTACTTTCAAATGCAGATCGATTTATAAGCCCACCAACTGCTTAGCTCCATATACTGCGATAATTTTGTAGTTTTTTGGCTGGTCCAGAGTCCAGGTCCATCATTTTTAAGATCTGTAATGGAATCAAAAATAAATTGTTAATGAAAGAGACACTTCAACGTCATGCTAGAACCACTTACTTTCAATTGCAGATCGATTTAGAAGCCCACCAACTACTTAGCTCTATATACTAAGATAATTTTGAAGTTTTTAGGCAGGTCCAGAGTCCAGGTCCTTATTTTTAAGATCTGTAATGGAATCAAAAATAAATTGTTAATGAAATAGAAACTTAAACGTCTTGCTGGAAGCACTTACTTTCAATTGCAAATCGTTTTAGAAGCACATTTACTGGATAACGCCTCCATAGTGCGATATTTTTGTAGTTTTTAGGCAGGTCCACCACTGTCCAAGTCCCTTATTTTTAAGATCTGTAATGGAATCAAAAATAAATTGTTAATGAATTTCAAGCTTCAACTGTAATTTTTCTTTACATTTTGCATTCTAAAATCTAATTTTAAAGGTACAATTATGGATAGCAACCGTGCTTCAGTTGCGTTCCCGCCTTGAGTAATTGGGTTGGATATTTATATGGGGTATTAAGGCCTCATTCTTTCAAGAAAGTTACCTTGTTACATAACCACATCTAATGTTATTCTCTAGGCACCATTGCGGGAAAAGATAAATTTTTTGTGTACCCTCGGATAAATTGTTTCGTAGCACAGTGTAATTAAGTTATGTAAGCTTGTATATGTATACACATATGTATGCCTTAAAACAAACGCCTTTATTTTAATGCTTATGCTATTTTCAGAAATGCACTTTTATTGAGTCAATATTCTGTTTATTGAGCACAATATTTTAAGTGTTCAGACATAATAATATATACAGTTAAGCTGTTTATTCAATATTCAACAGGTAGTGTTCGGAAAATTATAATATGCTTACTGAACGTACTTATGCCAAGGCTGTATTTTAAGTTTTTTATTGCGCAATAATTCATTGAATTTTTATATGCAATATTGAGCTCAATAATGGCATTTATTGTGATTTACGTAATAAAAGTGCATGTCTGAACATTAGTATTAGAAGAGAAATTAACTTTTAAAGAATTAAAGAATACGTTAAGGAGCATTTACAACAATAAAGAATGAAGAGACTTAAAAATAAAATTAAATTTATTATGGACACAAGCATCCACTAATTAACAAAAAAAGGCAATAAATAAATAAATAACGAGAACAACAACAACAACTATGTATGTAAAAACAAATGAAAATAAATTAAATTAAAAAAAAAAAAACAATACAAAAACAACAATTTCCATAAATTTATTTGAAGCGCAAGTAAGCCTGGGTAGGTTGGTTGGGTTTATAAATAAAATTTCCTTTGAAAATTGACAGAATTTTTTTTTTTAAGAATATTTTTAATAAAAATAAAAAAACGATTTTTTTTTAAATAAATTCCACGAAACGAAAGCCAGGAAACAGTTGTGTGCACAGAAGCATTATAAAAACGTAAAAATTTGCTTCGAACAGTCTACAGTCGTAAGTAAATACTGGTAGTTGAAGCATCATGAAGTTACTCATCATATTCGGGGCAGGTGAGATTTTTTACTTAAAAAAAAAGGAAAAGATTTTTCACATTTTCTTTATAGTTCTAGCGCTAGTTAAAGCCGGTCAAATTTCCCCAGAGGCCACGGTCCATCAGGTATCCGTACCAGTGCCTTTAACTGTTTTGGCACCACCTCTAGCAACCGAACCACACCAACAACCGGAAATTGGCAATGTTAAGCCAGCAGCTGTACAGGAAGTAACGAAAGATCACAAACATGTTGCAGGGCATGAAGAGACCACCACAACAGTCAAGCAGGAGATGCCCACCACCACCACTGTTAAGCCAAACATTCATCCTACCACCCAAACTGTAAAGCAACAACCTACCCCAGTCCCTGCTGTAGTAGCCGTCAAGACAACGGATAGTGGCAGCAGTAGTGGCCCATCAACAGTTGCCACTATGGATCCCTGCGATTTGTTGTGTACAAAATTCGAATTTGAACCCATATGTGCTACGAATGGCTTGTGTTTGCATGAGTTCCCCAATCAATGTATTCTGGAGACTTACAATTGCAAGCATGCCTCGCAGAAATTTACCGTCACCAAGAACGATAAATGCCAACTGCCTGGGCTGGCCAAATGTAATGAAAATGATATGATTTGAGTATTTTTTTTTTTTTTAAATAAAAATAAATTTTTTTTTTCTTAATAAATAAAAAAGATTTTGAAGATTTTTTTAACTAAACAATACGTTAGACTGTAAACACCTTATTTTTAAGATCTGTAATGGAATCAAAAATAAATTGTTAATGAATTTCAAGCTTCAACTGTAATTTTTCTTTACATTTTGCATTCTAAAATCTAATTTTAAGGTACAATTATGGATAGCAACCGTGCTTCAGTTGCGTTCCCGCCTTGAGTAATTGGGTTGGATATTTATATGGGGTATTAAGGCCTCATTCTTTCAAGAAAGTTACCTTGTTACATAACCACATCTAATGTTATTCTCTAGGCACCATTGCGGGAAAAGATAAATTTTTTGTGTACCCTCGGATAAATTGTTTCGTAGCACAGTGTAATTAAGTTATGTAAGCTTGTATATGTATACACATATGTATGCCTTAAAACAAACGCCTTTATTTTAATGCTTATGCTATTTTCAGAAATGCACTTTTATTGAGTCAATATTCTGTTTATTGAGCACAATATTTTAAGTGTTCAGACATAATAATATATACAGTTAAGCTGTTTATTCAATATTCAACAGGTAGTGTTCGGAAAATTATAATATGCTTACTGAACGTACTTATGCCAAGGCTGTATTTTAAGTTTTTTATTGCGCAATAATTCATTGAATTTTTATATGCAATATTGAGCTCAATAATGGCATTTATTGTGATTTACGTAATAAAAGTGCATGTCTGAACATTAGTATTAGAAGAGAAATTAACTTTTAAAGAATTAAAGAATACGTTAAGGAGCATTTACAACAATAAAGAATGAAGAGACTTAAAAATAAAATTAAATTTATTATGGACACAAGCATCCACTAATTAACAAAAAAAGGCAATAAATAAATAAATAACGAGAACAACAACAACAACTATGTATGTAAAAACAAATGAAAATAAATTAAATTAAAAAAAAAAAAACAATACAAAAACAACAATTTCCATAAATTTATTTGAAGCGCAAGTAAGCCTGGGTAGGTTGGTTGGGTTTATAAATAAAATTTCCTTTGAAAATTGACAGAATTTTTTTTTTTTAAGAATATTTTTAATAAAAATAAAAAAACGATTTTTTTTTAAATAAATTCCACGAAACGAAAGCCAGGAAACAGTTGTGTGCACAGAAGCATTATAAAAACGTAAAAATTTGCTTCGAACAGTCTACAGTCGTAAGTAAATACTGGTAGTTGAAGCATCATGAAGTTACTCATCATATTCGGGGCAGGTGAGATTTTTTACTTAAAAAAAAAGGAAAAGATTTTTTCACATTTTCTTTATAGTTCTAGCGCTAGTTAAAGCCGGTCAAATTTCCCCAGAGGCCACGGTCCATCAGGTATCCGTACCAGTGCCTTTAACTGTTTTGGCACCACCTCTAGCAACCGAACCACACCAACAACCGGAAATTGGCAATGTTAAGCCAGCAGCTGTACAGGAAGTAACGAAAGATCACAAACATGTTGCAGGGCATGAAGAGACCACCACAACAGTCAAGCAGGAGATGCCCACCACCACCACTGTTAAGCCAAACATTCATCCTACCACCCAAACTGTAAAGCAACAACCTACCCCAGTCCCTGCTGTAGTAGCCGTCAAGACAACGGATAGTGGCAGCAGTAGTGGCCCATCAACAGTTGCCACTATGGATCCCTGCGATTTGTTGTGTACAAAATTCGAATTTGAACCCATATGTGCTACGAATGGCTTGTGTTTGCATGAGTTCCCCAATCAATGTATTCTGGAGACTTACAATTGCAAGCATGCCTCGCAGAAATTTACCGTCACCAAGAACGATAAATGCCAACTGCCTGGGCTGGCCAAATGTAATGAAAATGATATGATTTGAGTATTTTTTTTTTTTAAATAAAAATAAATTTTTTTTTTTCTTAATAAATAAAAAAGATTTTGAAGATTTTTTTAACTAAACAATACGTTAGACTGTAAACACCTCATTTGTAAACGAGAAGACAAACAGATTTGTTTCTAGAACTTGACAGATACAAGACAACATTTGCATGAACAAACTAACAAAGCTCAGGGGAAGATTCCTTTGCCTAATTCATTATCCACAGTCCGTTCCTAAACACTAGCATTTGCACCAGCCTAATCTTACTAGAGAACACGAAGAAAGTGTTGTTCTAGAACTTGACAACCAGAAGTCAACATTTGCATCAACAACGCTAACAAAGTACCGACCGGCAAGAGCCAGATAAACGTTCTTTCCCAAGGTGCAGTTCAAATCCATATTCTCTTTAATCACATGGAATTTCAATATTCTCCAGATATAATAAATCTGTCGTTCGGAGTCGACTTTAAACTGTAGGTCCCCCGCCACTTCTGTATAAAATTAACACACACACAACATAAGTGGTGCGAGAAACTGTGGGCTTCTTGGGGACAGACGATTGCTGTAGACTGTCTAATGGTGAAGATATAACACTGGCCATTTTATAAGCACCAGCAGCAACTCGTTTTCGTTCGCATCTGCCCTCTTTCCACCTTTCCTAAACCTGCGCAATGCACTGCATGGGTAGGGGTCATCCCCTAAGTGCAGGTTTAATAAAAAAAAAAAAAAAAAAGATGACGGCACGGTATGCCCCCTCTAGTGAAAGGCTTGAAAATGTACTTGCGATACTTCACATGGTGGATTCGGATAGCAAGTGTTTACGGATTGCGATCTATCCGAAAGTTTTCTATCCAAAGTTTTTCACTTACTGGAAAAAGCCAGTTTAGAATGTGCCTATGTAGGAGCACCATTAATAGGCACAGAAATCGTATGCTGTGGTAAGAATCTTAACGATTAAAATTGAATGGATTGAGTGTACATCCAGTAAGTGTTACGTTACTCTGGAAAACTTGTCTTGGTTATGACTTACAAAACTGTTTAGGATGTGGACATTAAATTACAAAACCCTTTACAAGAGCATAGACATTGGGAGAGCCACTGGATCCTAGGTCTTATGAGAGTTCACGAGTTCACGACAAAGAACTGGAAGAAGATAACCTTCCGTAGAGGTACCACTAGCATTTGAAACGACATGCTTAGCATGAGAGAAGGCGGGGAGAAGCAGAAACTCTGCTGAAGCCAAATGATTATGACCAAGCAACCGATCAGAATGGGAATCATCACCAAAAGCCCAAGACTTGGATCCTGTCAGAAGGAAAAAGAATCAGAAGAATACTTACTTGTTGACGTTAGAGAATCTCCAACTTTCCGACCGTAGTAGTGAGATAGCCTTACTAATTTTGAAAGTTAAGATTTTCAATTTTGAAAAAAATCGATTTTCGGCCATAAACATTAGAACATTCTCTAGAAGATTTTTCGGGATTTTTGGATCCCGAAATATCTCGGGATTTCGGAATCGAGATTACAAAATCTCGAATTCCAGGATTTTTAAAAATCAATCCCGTTTGGCATCTCTAGTATACATACAGATTTTCATTTCTATTTAGTTTGAGAATTAGGGGAATTCCCTGTATAAATAAGTCAAAGCTAATGGAATAATGCCAAATAACGCCGTCAATAATTGGGAGCAGCGTGACATTGTTTTCTTTATATTCAACACTGTAAATTGTGCAAGATCATCATTTTTCCAAAGCATCTGTAATGTCTTTAAATATAATATTGGGTTCTTGAAAAAGTTGTGTTGTCGTGCTGGGTGAAAGGCGCTTGTCTTCGTATTCCGTTTTTATTTGAGATGGTTGCGCTGGGGTTTAGACCATGACTTGGCGTCTAATAGGGCAACACACAAAAACCTACTAGACTACGGCATGTTGTTTAAAGTCTTCGGGAGGAAAAAGATTTTTCTGCGCTAGAGTTTGGACAATGATTTGGCGTCTAATAGGCCAATACCCTAAAAATCTACTAGACTACGGCATGTTGTTTAAAGTCTTTGGGAGGAAAAAATTTTCTCTGCGCTAAAGTTTGGACAATGATTTGGCGTCTAATAGGGCAATACCCCAAAAACCAACTAGACTACGGCATGTTGTTTAAAGTCTTCGGGAGGAACAATTTTCTCTGCTCTAGAGTTTGGACAATGATTTGACGTTTAATAGGGCAATACCCCAAAAATCTACTAGACTGCGGAATGTTGTTTAAAGTCTTCGGGTGGAAAAATTTTCTCTGCTCTAGAGTTTGGACCATGACTTGGCGTCTAATAGGGCAATACCTTAAAAATCTACTAGACTACGGAATGTTGTTGGAAGTCTTAGAGAGGAAATTTTTTTTTTTACAAAATATGTGGAGTGTCGTCTGCATTGAAAGAAGCGGGAACAGTATGAGTTTTATGTTCTAATCGATATCTTTGGACAACGTCTATAGATGTGCGTATAAGTGAAAACGTTACGGTACTTGTGGACTTCTGTCCAAGGAAATGCATATAAGCGCAGGATCGAAAATCTGATGACAACATCAGATTGCAGACAATCGTGCAAAACCTTTGTATGCCCTTCCGGAAAGAATGCCCTTAGCATGCTAGTCTCGATCAGATAGATAGATCAAAGACCATAGTTTCGGGGGAACTCTTTTGAAAATTCGCTTTTTAAGAGGAATCTTTAACTTGTCTTATGATCATCATCATCACATTGGCATTTAAATATTCTGTTTCAGATTTTAATTGATTGTCGTTGACTTTATTTTTAAATCAGACGCATAAAGTCACGTTAACGATTGTCATTACGCGATCAGTAATTTGCATAGGAATTGTTTAAAACAAAAACCGGCTTTTAATTGTTAAAAAAAAAATGAAAAAAAAATTTTTTTGTTTGATGATGGCAATGTCTTACGCAATTGCATATTATGGCCGTAAAAAAGGGGGCAAGGCGGACGTAATATAAGAAAGTTTACATAATAAAATGTGTCATCGAAAATGGTCCCCAAAAAGAACATTAAATTACCACTTTAGCAGAGGCCGTAAAATTGCAGAACATTTCTTAAAAGGGAGTATAAAAGCCTGTACCATCTTAAGGCAAGTCAACAGTAGCTTTACAGTCTACCAAGTCACTACTAAACTGCTAAATCATGAAAGTTTTCATCATTTTGGGTAAGAAAATCTCTTTAAGCCTGCTAGATGAACAAAATACAAGGAAAACTTCTTTCAATTGTTTTTCATTTTCATTTCATAAGTCTCCTTAAGCTTAGTGTTGTTAGGCAATGGCCAGCAAATAAAAGTGGATCAAGGGCATGGTCCCGATCCTGTGACTGTACAACACGTACAACATGTTAGGTCACAAGGATTACTGTCCCACAAGTTGTAACCGAACACATAGCGGTGGGACAACATGTCGGCCATACCAACGTTCACAATCAACATCATGACGTCCCCGAAAAATCCAAAGTAACCGTTCAGGTGCCCGCTCACGTCCAGCAAGTGGTCACTCAAGTTTCGCAACATGTTCCCGTTGTTGTTGCCAAACAGCGTTCTATGCGCTCCATTTTGGAGAAGGCCGCCAGCAAATGTGATTTTAAATGTGCCGACTACGGACAATGCCATATGCGCCTCTAATGGTCGCTGTCATCGCCAATTTGAAAATCAATGCGAATTAAGTGCTCATAATTGCTTGAATGCCCACAAAAGTAAGTCTTTGTAGCATAATGGTGTTGTCCTTTGTTTAATTTTTTTTCTTTCTTACAAAGTATTCCATCAAGTTGAAGATTTCATGTGTCAAAATCCTGATACAATTAAATGTTATCCTGGCGATGAGTAGGAAGGGGACTCATGGTGCTGAAATTTATTGTGATAATCCAGGGGCGGACACTTGACACGACGAAAAGTATTTGAAATAACAAAATTATTTTGTACTCTCCATAGAAAATAGAAATAAAATTAATCAAAAACAAAAAAAATATTCCGTCGCCTATATAATTCTCCCCACAGCATCCGCCCGCTAAATTACAGCAATTCCGCAAACGTGACTGTAGGATTACACATAAGTAATGAGGTTAAAGTCACCGTAGACTAGTAGGATACAATAATACCTCATTAGACGTGGGCCCCCCGTGCCTTATTTCTGTATGTCCAACAAAACGGCATCTTCCACTCAATTGCGGAATTGCAGTGAAAAGTCTTTCAAAAATCACTCGTTCAGAGTCGATATTAAACTATGGCATGCCTTGTTAGCTAGTTCAAGGGCATT
Source organism: Sarcophaga peregrina (assembly GCA_014635995.1). Taxonomy (NCBI): domain Eukaryota; kingdom Metazoa; phylum Arthropoda; class Insecta; order Diptera; family Sarcophagidae; genus Sarcophaga; species Sarcophaga peregrina. The sequence continues at coordinate 7,736,371 of CM025792.1, read as the reverse complement.
GTCAAATATAGTATCATAATCAAATAAGCTTACTATCCTAACTTGTGCCATCTCCAAGATCTTTGAATATTTCTACTCACTTGTCCTCTCGTAAATTGTTTCACGTGTTTCAGCGTATATGCCGTACGTGTATCTCATTAGGTTAGGTTAGGTTAGGTCATAGTTGTAACTATGGTTAATCTAATATTTCAAATTTTCGTGTCACGTGATCCGAAATGGATCAACCGATTTTCATGAAATTGTACACAAAATTATCGAGAAAGGTCTGAGAATCGTACAACATCTATTTTTCATATTCATAAATCTTAAGAGGGCGTGGCAAATCGTTAAAATTGAACATTTCAGTACATATTAATCGTAAATGAATAAAATTTGGTGGGTATGGCAACTTCGTAGAGTTCGATATAGACAATCCCACGAAAAATTGGCGTAATAACCCTCCCCCCCCCTTCAAGAGCCATCTATAACTCTTAAACTACTGAACCGATTTTAATTGTTATTAAATTGTCAGATGATTTGTGAAATAGTGAAAAAGTGATTCACATTTTTTTTTTTGCATGTATTCCAAATCAAAGTAAACTTTATTTTATTTGCCATTCCCATACAATAAGGCTCAATTAAGTCTCATATTTCAAACGACATTGAAATAAATTCTTAGAACTACAAAGTAAGCGTATAAATTATTCCAAGAAATAAAAAATTTGAATAAATCTGAAGCGTCAGCGTATACATACAGATTTTCATTTCTATTCTAGTTTGAGAATTAGGGGAAGTCCCTGTATAAATAAATCAAAGCTAATGATTAATGCCAAATAACGGCAGTCAATAATTGTTAGCAGCGTGACATTGTTTTCATTAGTTTTAACACTTAAACTGTAGAAGCTTAGTGTTGTTGGGCAATGGTCAGTAAATAAAAGTGGATCATGGGCATGGTCCCGATCCTCTGACTGTACAACACGTTGGCCACAAGGATACTGTCCCACAAGTTGTAACCGAACACATAGCGGTGGGACAAAATATCGGCCATACAACCGTTCACAATCAACATGACGTCCCCGAAAATTCCAAAGTAACCGTTCAGGTGCCCGCTCACGTCCAACAAGTGGTCACTCAAGTTTCGCAACATGTTCCCGTTGTTGCCAAACAGCATTCTATGCGCTCCATTATGGAGAAGGCCGCCAGCAAATGTGAATTTAAATGTGCCGACACTGACAATGCCATATGCGCCTCTAATGGAACCCACGGCTCAAACATTTCGTATAGGAAACCATATTCCGATATTCAATTAGGATGTTAATAATATTCTAAAAGGGTTAACGAATGAAACTAATTTTACCAGAGTCATTTACAGCCAACTACCCCGCTATAATTTGTAATAGAACTTTAGTTTAACTTTAGAAGTTAATATTTTAAAAACCTTAAGGTATGCATTGCACCCTTACAAGTGGTGATAAACTATAGAAATCTCCAGTTTTCTTTAATCAGCAAAATAATAGTCCTCCAAGAGCCGTTATTACAACTTAGCGTTAACGAAAGGGATGATTTTAACGGACAGATAAATTGTTTTTCATTATTATAAATGGACAATAAGGTAAAAGTTAGAGTTAAGCTGCCGGTAACTTTTAAAGTTAAGTTTATTTTTTAACCTGCCAATTTATATATTATTTGCAGTATGGCCACTTTATATATAAAAAAAAATGCCTTTAAAAAAAAACTTGTTTTATTAGGTAACGTTCAAGAATGATAAACTAAAGATTACGCCTTGAGCATGATTTCCCGTTAGATGACGTAGTTGGGCTATTTTAAAGGTTTCGAAGTGTTTTCATATGTGAAAATTAACATTTTCCTCTGAAAAATGTGTGCACTACGTGAAAGTAGTTGACAGCCCTGCAATATAACTTACATTATCCTTAGCCAATAGGAACACAATTTGCGTGACGTCATTTGATTCAACAGGCGCAGAGTAGTTTTAATTTTGTGTGCGTGATGGCGTGCCTGTTTGAGCACTGCCATATTTTTGGAAAAGTTAATTTTATTTTATCTGTAGGTTGTAATAATGAAAAGAAGTTAGTGGTGACTCTTTAAAGTTCATTTTAGCTAAAGTTAACTTTAACTAAACCCAACTTTAATGGCAAGCTGTAATTCATTCATTCATAATAGGGTCATTAGAACCCATCAGTCAGGATTATTGACTTAGTTTCATACACCACTTATGTTGTGTGTGTTAAGTTTATACATGAGTGGTGGGACCTACAGTTTAAAGTCGACTTCGAATGACATAATTTATGAGGAACTTTCATGGCAATTTTAATTACTTTCAGAGTTTTTGCCAGAAATCTGCTGAGAGGAAATCGCCGAAAAAATTCTTTTTTGTATTTTGTTTTGATGTCTGGCCTGGGACTGGAACCCTGGGCTTTTACACGTCTAATAAGCCAACACACTACCTACTAGACCACGGCGACTTCTAGGCATTGTAAGCTGTAATAAGGGCCCTAAATATACAACTAGAATGCTGTACCTAAACCATATTTTCCAATACTTTAATTTAGTTTTGCTAAAGAAAATCTTTTGACCAATTTTTTTTGTGCGCACTCCTTAATTTCTATATTCAAAACATAACAATAACGTTTGCCTATTTATAGGGAGCAAGTGAGCCATTGTCAACCAACGTTGGGTTAATTCAGACGCCGTTGATTTTTATTTCACATCGATAAACAACGGCGATTCCATTTTAAACGCGGAGGCAGAACTTGTGGGTTTACTTGTCGCAGTTGTCAGCATTTAGCGTTCATTAAAGACGGGAAGTGTGTACGAGTAAGTAGTAGTTGCCCGGAGAAAATTTTATCAGCGCAGTTTGCAATGGAGTCAACGAAAACAGTTCTTTTCAAATTCGATGGAAACGTTTTAAACGAAAATGATGATGAATTACAAGGCAAGGGCGTTGTCATTAACGAGCCACGCCTGGTAGACTATAATGAGTTAAACTATGATATATTGAAACCTGGAAAGAAGATTTTCTATTTCAAAAAACCCAAACCACTTAGTTATCCGATTGATTTAAATCGTGGCTATCGTTCTTATACCGAGATACTATCGTCTTTTGAATTTGGCTTAAAAGCTACGTTGCAGTATGCTATGTCATCATCAGATGCGGATGATGTTAATGTCGATAACATAAAAATATTTACTCGACGCGGTGTTTTAATGGATTTGATCGTAAAGTTATGTCCTGAAAGAAATAGAGACTATCGGGTATTTCATGTTACTCGTTACAATGGAAACCTCTATATGATAGCTAAAAGATATAAACGTCGTGAAGGTCCTGTAAAACCCCACCATTCGCACGATGCTCAGCTTCTGAAAAACGTATTCACAGGTAAATATTGTTTGTTTGTCCTTCAAAGACAAATTAAATTAATTGGGAAACCCATTCGCCTTTCAGAATCGTTTAATAAGGAACCAAATACCGATCAACCATTTGATGCAAATAAAAGATTAGTGGGTGTCTTTCAGAGTTCTATCGGAGAGTTTGAATTAATTTATTCCTCACCTATTTACGGCATTCAGGCAGACGATGAATTCGAAGATTTGTAAGTAAAAAAAAAAAAAAAATGATGAAACGTAAGAAAATGGAATTGGGGGGAGGGTCCGTATGTCCACTATCGAATGTCCAACTGTCTTCAGATATTATCAAAAAGTACTTACACTGAACGTGACTCCACTGTATGTGGTCCTACCAGTTGCTTACTCTCTAAAGTATTCCACTACACAATACTAGTCAGACGTGAGAATTTTCGGGCCACAGAATGATGGTACACACAATAAGCCCGATCTTCATTCTGTTTCTGGAGTTATTCTTCTTTCAGGATAGTTTCCTATCGCAAAGAATAACCATTTTTTACTGCGCCCGCTTTTCTTGATTATCCTATTCATCCCGTAGAAGTTATATGTTCCCTGCGTTAGTTTTTAGCAAAAACGATAATAGACTGAGGGGGTCTGGTTTTCTGAATAAAAGTTTGCCCGACATTCTTTCCACCGCCCGTGGTAAAAACCTATCCTGCCAATATGCAGGGTAAAGACGTAAACTGTGACCAATAACGCTATCCTAGTGACATTCTGCCACGTAGAAGAAAAGAATTCCATACGGATCTGGTGACCGAGTGAGTTTCTAGGAAAATCTCAAGCAAGCTCACGATCCAACCGTTCCCGGAATATTATCCATAAGATAACCCCTAAAGGAAATTCTCCAGAAATTCAACAATTTGTTGACAGAATCGATGTGGATACACAAGGCCCTTAGGCCTATTGAGTGTGCATTTTGGCAGTTGTTGAATTGCTTCATGACTGCATTTAACAGCAAATGTTTTCCAATGTTTGTGATATAACGGTTCAATGGACTTGCAATAGTCTAATACAAGAAGCGTGACATTGATTCGATACTGACCGAACCCTGACCCCCCTGCATTACTAACGTAATTGATCATTGCAAGCCTATAGTGAGGATTACAACCACCACCCACCCATGTTGTGTGGGCATTAATTTTCTCCAAGAGCGGTGTGGCCCCTACAGTTCAAAGACGATTAATAATGGCAGATTATTGGGAAACTTTTCACGACAGTTTTATTGAGTCTGATACAGTTTTTGCCAGAAGTTTGCTGATTGCCGGGAATCTGTATAGGTAGTAAGAACGCTATAATTGATCATTACAAGCCTATAGTGAGGATTACTACCACCACCCACCCATGTTGTGTGTGGGCATTAATTTTCTCCATGAGCGGTGTGGCCCCTACAGTTCAAAGACGATTAATAATGACAGATTATTGGTTCAGTCAGTTATTGCCAGAAGTCTCCTAATTGTCGGGAATCTGTATAGGTAGTAAGAACGCTCTAATCTGTTTGTAAATTTTTTATCCTTACAGTGATGATATGGAAGCTCTTAATAGTTGTCGTTTTGTTATGGCCAAGCAAATGTGGGACAAATTACGAAACGATCCTGCAAAGCATTTGTATTATTATCTCCAAGCTCATCTAGCCAATGTCAAGGATCTGTATTTGGCATACAAAGACCGGAATGGTATAGTAAAGGAACCTATTGTTCATAAACGTGCTTTGGATTTACCAAATGAATACGTGAGTGTGTTGAGAATTTCCGATAATAATGATACGATATGAGATCCTCCGCAAAATCCTTTTATTTTCATATCCCCTATAGAAGCGCCATTGGAAGCCCAGCATTTGTTTTGCGTTTTTATACGATTTTCTCAAGGAGGTCAACAAGTTAATGTCAAAGGACGATGCCAACAGTCTCAATACTGTTTATGAATTTGATGTTGTTACAAATGGGCCTGGGCATGATCTCACGATCAGTTATAAAATATTTAAGGACAAACCGGAAATGATTTTCGTCACACCGGAATATGTCAAGTATTGCCAAGAGAAAGTTTAAAAATTAAATTTTGATTTGCACGATTTCGAATCAAATATGAATATTCACGAGTTAAAGATTAATAATAAAATGAATTAAAAATTTTGTTTTGTATGCTCATAAATTATGATTAATTAATCGGAAATATATTCGGCTTTTGGCGTTATCTAGTCCATGGGGTAAGCATAGGAAACAGAGTGTTCGAATGGCAGCCAAACTGTCGGACAGTGTTGTTATGTCTATACCTTGCGTATACCCCATGGGTCGTTTGAGTCTAGTCTTAGGACTAAAAGCAGGAAAGAATAATCCCTTGATAAGGTTTGTTCTGGCGATTTTGGTCAAATATACATTACACGAAGGCAGTTGCCTTGGTCTAGTGGGTAGTGTGTTGGCTTATTAGACAAAAGGCCCGAGTTCGAATACCAGGTCAGACATCAAAACGAAAAATATTTCTTCGGCGACTTCCTCTCAGCAGATTTCTGGCAAAGGCTCTGAGCGTAAATAAAATTGCCATGAAAAGCTTCTCAAAAATCTGTCGTTCGGAGTCGACATTAAACTGTAGGTCCCGCCACTCATGTATAAAATTAACGCACAAGTGGTGTGAGAAGCTAGGTCGTAATCCTGACTGAAGGGTTGTAATGGCCAATTATGTATGTATACATTACACGTGCATTTCTGAATAGCACTGTTAGGGCAAACCTAACGTAACTGAAGAAATACCCTTCACATATCATTAGTAGCGTGAGCGCGGTGTCTGTTTCGGATACTTAAAACCCGCCGATCGTTTAAGATCAAACTTAAAATTGATACGTGAACCTCTAATTTCGATTATTTTGCCCCAAGGAGGAAATTTTATCTCCAATTGACTCAAGGCTATTCCGGGTCCTTAACAAAAAAAAAATCGCGCTCTAGTACAAAAAGAACTTCCGAACTAAGAGGGGTAAATTTGCTGCTTATTTCCACAATTGTGCCGTTCAGCATGAGGTAAGTTGCTTTCACAAGGTAGAACATATTTAAGCCGCCTTATTTACTGTCACTCTTAAGGCTTTTGCCAGAAGACTGCTCAGAAAGGAATGAAAAGAAGTTTTCTTTTTTAATTTTCTAGATCTCTGCTCTGGGGTTTGAACTCTACTCTCTAGACTACATAGAGTACATACAAGCTAGACAACAACACGACTTTTAGTCTTATTGGCAAAGAACCAACAAATTGGCCTACAAATTACATTCTAACTCGCGCTATTGTTCTGGTTTAGTGGTGAGGGACTGTTTTCAAAGCCGACAACACCACTAACTGATAAAATCACCTTACAAACGATTTGTGATGACTTCAATAAATAAATTAAACTCTATGAAGTCTTCGTAGCCTGTTGGCTAATTTTGCGAAAGCCCTCTAAGTCTCTAAATTTTTGATAAGACAGCGGCGGCTTCCTTTTAAAATTCTAACTCACGCTATTGTTCTGGTTTAGTGGTGAGTGACTGTTTTCAAAACCGACGTTATAATGGAGAGCTCGGTGGAAAGGGATCTAACCCCACTAACTGATAAAACCACCTCACAAACGATTTGTGATGACTCCAGTAAATAAATCAAACTCTATGAAGTCTTCGTAGCCTGTTGGCTTATTAGGCGAAAGGCCATGGTCTCTAAATTGTTGATAAGAGAGCGGCGGCTTCCTTTTAAAATTCTAACTCACGCTATTGTTCTGGTTTAGTGGTGAGTGACTGTTTAAAAAGCCGACATTATAAGGAGAGCTCGGTGGAAAGAGATCTAACCCCACTAACTGATAAAACCACCTCACAAACGCTTTGTGATGGCTTCAATAAATAAATCAAATTCTATGAAGTCTTCGTAGCCTGTTGGCTTATTAGGCGTAAGCCCTCTAAGTCTCTAAATTTTTGCTAAGACAGCGGCGGCTTCCTCTTAAAAGTGTTATGGCAAAAACTCTTAGAGTAAATACAAATGTGCCATGTAAAGTTTTGACAAAAATCTGTCATTTGGAGTAGACTGTAAACATCCTGACTAAAGAGTTGTAGTGAGTGACAGTTTTCAAAGCCGATGTTATAATGGAGGGCTCGGAGGAAAGAGATCTAACCCCACTAACTGATAAAACCACCTCACAAACGATTTGTGATGAAGTCTTCGCATTCTAACAATTAGCATGTTGGCTTATTAGAGGAAAGGCCAAGGTCTCTAAATTTTTGCTAAGACAGCGGCGTCTTCCTCTTAGAGGTGTTGTACGAAAAACTCTGAGAGTAAATACAAATGTGCCATGTTAAGTTTTGACAAAAATTTGTCATTTGGAGTAGACTGTAAACATCCTGACTAAAGAGTTGTAGTGAGTGACAGTTTTCAAAGCCGGCGTTATAATGGAGGGCTCGGAGGAAATCACCTCACAAACGATTTGTGATGAAGTCTTCGTACTCTAGAGCAAGTAGTATGTGGGCTTTTTAGAAGAAAGTCCAACAAGGTCTTTAAATCTTTACTCAGACAGCAGCGTCTTCCTCTTTGAGGTGTTGTACGAAAAACTCTGAGAGTAAATACAAATGTCCCATGAACAGTTTTGACAAATATCTGTCATTTGGAGACGACTGTAACCGTCCTGACTAAAGGGCTGTAGTGATCAGTTGGAGAGAATTCGACTGGAGAGACAATGATGGGCTAAGTGTTTGGAACTCTAAAACCATGTGTTTCTGTACAGTGTTCTAATGACTAAGAGGTACACTTTGTTGTCAATATTTAATAGGAAATTTTTGAAAGAAATTCTCTTGAACCTAACTAACTGTCACGTACAAAATTGATTTAAACACCTTGTCGAACACGTGCTACAGCAAGTGACAATATCGTCGTAATGTTGGACAAATTTTAGCTTGAATTTCTTCATAGACTTACACTCTACCATACACACCACTTCGATACAAAATATTATGTTTTCTCCAGTGACTGTAAATGTGGCTTTAACACACAAATCTATTTGACAGTTAAATACTCTTTCGGCCCATAATGGTGGACATTTGGTAGGAAAATAATTAATTTGTTGTTGTGCGTCAAAACGTGTTGTTTTCACTCCGTCTGTCTCTCTGTGTGTTTTGTCTAACACAATCTGTAATACTGAAACGTTTTAGCCAAGTGTACCTAATTGCCTGTGTGCTGTGCAGTGCTGTACTGTACTGTACTGTGTTATCTTTAAAGGAAATGTAATTAACTCGGTATTCTTCTAGTTTTTTTTTAATTTTTTTTTTTTGATAAGAAATCGTCACTTATTATGGAAAAGTTAGGGGAAAAAAGAAGAAAATTTCATTAGAAATGCAAATGTTCCTCAGTGTATTGTGTTTATGTGGTGATTTACAGCGTGTAACTCTTTAGTGTAACGTGTTAATGAGGAAATCTGTTGGATAACTTTTCGATATACTGTCAGCAGTTAATTATTTCAATTTGTTTTTCAGTAGATAATTTTAAAATAAAATTATTTACAACCTAATTAACTGGAAACTGGAGTAATAAGAGTTTAAATGATGGGCAATTGTAAATAAATTTTGTTAGAATTTGTTTAATGTGGAGCTCCTCTAAAGTGCCACTTGAAAGAGGGGTGACTGCCTACCTATTCGTACAAGGAAGGCAATTCATGATATTTTGTGTTATGAACCCCAAAACGGGTCCAAGGGTATGTTAAATTGAATCAACGGAATGTTAATAAATTTCAGAAAAGAATACTAGAGTACTTATTAAACAAGCCAATCGACATATGAAATTAAAATCTAATCAAGAGAGAGTGAGAGGGAAAGAGAGTGAGAAAAAAAATAATCAAAAGACGTTTAATCAACGTTTTCAATTTCAAAATGAATTCATTTTCATTTAAAACATTTTATGGGCGTCATAAATGGACAACAGACAGACAGACCGATACATAGTCGGACAATGCACTTGAATTTCATTTAAAATTCAAAGCCTTATTGTAACTACACGGCTATGACTGCTTTGAACGTTCAACAGAGAACGCTTAATAACACTTTAAACATGTTAATTAGCAGCTATGCCTGGGAAATGTTGGCCCAAACGAGAACAACAACAACAAGAATAGGAAGAGTACGCTTAAGGCACAATGAAAGAAAATAGAAAAAAACAAGATAAACGAATACAATAAATGGACACAATGGAAGGAACTGTAAAGCACAGAGTCACTAAAGTTTAGTCAATAGCATGTCATCATTGAAATTGTCTTTTTAATGATTGATTTTGCAACAACAACAATAACAACAACAACAAATAAAGAAGACAAACATAGAAGCACAGAAGTAAAACAAATTTGTGATCAGTGTAGGCCCACCTATGTGGTCCCCTATGCTAAGATATAACCCACAAAGATATGGGCTCCTTGAAAGTTTACTCTCAACCAAACGATTTTTAGAATTGCAATATGAAATGCGTTGCAGTAGGATTCAGTCGCGGAAGTGACTAGCTGAGTATTCACAGCCAGATTAAAACGGGACCTGCAGGCGCTTGTATGTGTTTACTCTCAAACAAACGGTTTTTAGAGTTGCAATATAGAATGCGATGCAATTGGATTCAGTCACGGAAGTGACTAGCTGAATAGTCACCACCAGACTTGGGGCGCCTGTATGCGTTTACTTTCAAACAAACGATTTTTAGAATTGCAATATAGAATGCAATGCAATTGGATTTAGTCACGGAAGTGACTAGCTGACTAGTCACCGTCAAACTATTCTATAAAGGGACCTGCGGGCGTCTGTACGCGTTTACTCCCAAACAAACAATTATTAGAATTGCAATATGAAATGCGATGCAATTGGATTCAGTCACGGAAGTGACTAGCTGACTAGTCATCGTCAAACTATTCTATAAAGGGACCTGCGGACGCCTGTATGTGTTCACTCTCAAACAAATGATTTTTAAAATTGCAATATGAAATGCGATGTAGTTGGATTCAGTCACGGAAGTGACTAGCTGACTAGTCACCGTCAAACTATTCTATAACGGAATCTGCGGCCGCCTGTATGCGTTTACTTTCAAACAAACGATTTTTAGAACTGCAATATGAAATGCGATGCAATTGGATTTAGTCACGGAAGTGACTAGCTGAGTAGTCACCGCCAAACTTGGGGAGCTTGTCGTTTACTCTCAAACAAACGATTTTTAGAATTGCTTTACAAAAGGCGCATACAAAAAAGGCTTTACAAAAGGCGCATTAAGTTCAAAACATACCCGCTGACGGGTATTGAGATTGTTTCATAATTCTCTCTCTCTCTCTCGCTCCCTGTCTCTCTCTGTACGTTCAACACTAAGGCCTTGTATTAAAAGTTAAGAATAACGGAAATATGCTTAGCCAGGGACATGTTTAACTACGGCATGTGCGCTCTGGGCCACATGCAGAGTGTTGCAAGGCAATGGTGTTAGAAAACAACATGTTCTTCTGTCGGTGTTGCTCTGGTTGTTATTGGCTAGGCTACTGCGATACCACAACACTTCCTTGTCTGCAAAGAAAACTTTCATTTTAACTTGAGCGGAACACAATTGCAATTGCTTTTCGTTTCCCAGTCACTTTTCTTAAACGGAGGCCGGCCTATGGTTGAGAATTTTTTCATTGGCTTTCTTCATGGATTTCTTCGCTTTCATTATAATTTTTTTTTTTTTTACTTTTATTATGATCTGGACATGTTAAAGGTATTCAAGCCTTGTGCCGCATCCGTACCCTCCTCCCTATGCATGTTGCGATGTTGTTTCGTTGACTGCTTGATAGACCGCGTGTGTGTAATTTAGCAACTACAGGCAGCAGCAGCAACAATAATTTCTCAAAGAGCATAATTGCATAATTTTAAACTTGTTGGCAACTTAATTGCGTAAAATGTTGTTTTAAAATGTAATCGGAGCTTTAACTGCCAATCAACAACAATAGCTGTGGCTGTGGCTATGGCTATCGCTTGCTGCAGTAACATTTTGGCATTTTAACTGCCTTAAAATCAAGCAAATGCCAGGGATAGAAAACGTAAGATTTGCAAGGAAAGAGAAGACCTCTTCTCAAAGAGGATGAATTACTAAGTTTGCGCACAGGGACTAATCTTTTGTTGGTGATTTTTATGTGGTGTTTTAACAACACAAGTGCAGTCTTTTGCAATGAGACGACCCCCTTTAAGGCCTGCAGCCATTTGAAAGGCGTTGTCCGTTGCAAATTGGTAACAATAAAACTTTTAAGAGTCCAGTTCCCCCCTCACACAAAAGTTAAAATTCTAAAATCATTTCCTATGGTCATATAATATGGACAATCTCTGCTATTAGCCACCAAGGAAGTTAAAAATTTAAAACAATTTTAAGAGAAAAATTTTTATTCGTATTTTGGAGCGGCTGCCACGGGGGAGTTTGTCCTCTATGCCTGTTTTGTCACTTTTCTCAAATGGAAATTGAAGATTTAAATTTATTTTAGAATTCGGATTTCATGCAAAGGGAATTTTTATTTCAACAGGACTCAGCAGCCCCTCTGAACCGCTTTTATACCACTTCGCTGCCACGGGGAGTCTAAGACAGTTTTAAGAGAAAGATTTTTACCAACGAGGATTTGTATTTTGGAGCGGCTTTCACGGGGGAGTTTTCCCTCTATGCCTGTTTTGTAACTTTTCTCAAGTGGAAATTCAAGATTTAAATCAATTTTAGAATTGGGATTTCATGCAAAGGGAATTTTTATTTCAATTGGGCTCTACAGCCCCTCTGGGTGGCTATTTTGACCTATGATATTTTCCGCTTGCCGCTAAGCTCTTTACACACGCTCTCTGTGTCGTTTCATACATGGAAGTTAAAAACCTAAGACAGTTTTAGGAGAAAACTGTTTATCAACGAGCATTCGTATTTTGGAGCGGCTTCCAAATTTCACACTTTTTCAGTGACCTCACCACTTTTTGTGCCCCCTTACTAAAATGAACTAAATCTGGCACTTTTCAAGATTTTTTATCCTTTTTTCCCCTTTTTTTAAAAAGCATTTTTTCAAGACTATAGAGTAGACTACAGACTAGACTAAAGACTAGACTATAGACTAGACTAAAGACTAGACAATAACTAGACTATATACTATACTATAGACTAGACTATAGTATGGAATAGAGTAAACTATAGACTAGACTACAGACTAGACTACAGACTAGACTAAAGACTAGACTATAGACTAGACTATAGACTAGACTATAGACTAGACTAGACTAGACTATAGACTAGACTATAGACTAGACTATAGACTAGACTATAGACTAGACTATAGACTAGACTATAGACTAGACTATAGACTAGACTATAGACTAGACTATAGACTAGACTACAGACTAGACTATAGACTAGACTACAGACTAGACTACAGACTAGACTACAGGCTAGACTACAGACTAGACTATATACTAGACTATATACTAGACAATATACTAGACCATAGACTAGACTAGAGACTAAACTAGAGTCTAGACTAGAGACTAAACTAGAGTCTAGACTAGAGACTAGATTATAGACTAGACTAGAGACTAAACTAGAGTCTAGACTAGAGGCTACACTATAGACTAGACTAGAGGCTAGACTGTAGACTAGACTAGACTATAGACTAGAATGTAGACTAGACTATACTATAGAAATTTTCTTTTCTTTTAAAAATGTTTCTCTTTTTTACTGCCAAAATACATTTTTTGTGCACTTTTTTTTTTCAAAAATCCCCTTTTTGTGCGACTTCTTAAAAATTTCCAGCGGTAATGCTGGTTGGAAGTGTATTGGCTTATTAGAAGAGAGCATGTTGTTTAAACCCGCGCTTAGACATCTCGAACAAAACGAAACCTGTTGTTTGGACTTTGTTTTTAAGCTGTAGGCCCTAGTACTTATGTCTAAAATTAGCTTAATAAATTGGAGTCCTAACTAAATGGTTGTAATCCTGGCTAAAACGGCAAGTTAAGTAATGGCAACTAAACTGCTTGTGTGAAACCGTTACCTTTAGCCATAGCTTGACTGCAAATACGACAACAATAGTGATTTGCTTGAAGACTTTTGTTTAAAACCCTGTCCTTAAATGCTTGTCAAGTTGGGCTACCATGTGTTTAAATCGTCTAACGCTTAAATAAGATGACCATGGAAAGAATGTTTTTTTTTCTTCTTTTTGTTTTTGTTGTTGTGGTCGTACAAAGTTATTATTATTATGGGCTATAGTTGAGTGCAGTGGCTGTGGCAGTGTGGCCAATCTGTAGCAGATGAAAAAACTACCTCAGGTTTAACAGCATGTCTAACATATGTTAAGTTAACAACAACAATAACAACAACAACGTACAGCCACTGTATGGAGACAAAACATACCAGTTTAAGGATTATTTTTTAAAACAAATTTTTTTTGCTTCTGTTGTTTTTGTTGCTAAGTTGCTGTAATAGTTTCCATTGTCATGTTCTCTTAGGCAAACAATTTAATATACACCTTGGCTTGGGTTGGCTCGGCATGGCATGGCTAGGCTCTATCGTTATTATGGTTGATGTTGTTGTTGTTGTTGTTGCTGTGGCAACTTCTTGAATATCATTGTCGTACTGATTTTGAAATATTTTTAGAAGAAAAAGGCAGGCAAAAAAAAAAAAACCAAAAAAAACTGAAATTTTAAACTCATGTTGCTGCTGCCAATATAGGTTTTAATGTTAAATTAGCGCCTTTGGGGGAAATTGTGTTAAATTTCGTTTTTCTTTTAAACCATAAAGACAATGATGGCAACCCAGACCCCTCCCCCCTTCCCTCCACTACCAACATTATAATATTTTTTAACCCTTTTACAGACACTGACGTCTATAGACGTCATAACAAGAATTTCTGGGGGGACCTGACGGATATACACGTCATAAATTGTTTCTTTGCCAAATAAGTGACATACACCAAGTGTCCCACGGGAAGGCCTCCTAAAATTTTAGTGTCCATTAAAGGGTTAAGCATTGCTTGCCATATTTTTCTATTTTATTGCTCCAGTTTTTTGTTGTTTTAGAATCGAAATAGCTTTAAGGTTTGCAAACGAAACTTTATTATTATTATTCACCGAGGGAGGGAGGGAGGTAGGCAGACAGGTAGAGGGGGGAGGAGGTGCTAGAGAGGCCATAGAATACAACGTTATGAAGAAAGGAAGACAATGATAATAACAGTATTAAATGTCATTAACAATTTATGGCAATTAAATTATAATAATGCTCCATGAAACCTGAAATATTTGTATTGGTAAGGAAAACACAAGCTTAAGTATATCCATACATACACTAGGCGCCATAAGTGAGTCAATACCCAAAAAAATATGCTTATACCACAACAATAATTTTGTTTTTTGTTATTGTTTTAACATTTTATTTTAGGAAATTTTGTTCGAATATTCTCATTTACTTTTTTCTCTCTATCCTAAGAAAATGAATTCTCTAAGGACAGTTGTACAATGGGTCAATTTCAATCTCCGGGTACCGTACTTATCTTAACTGACAAGTACACGTCCTCTAATCTAACCTAACCTAAGAAAATTAATTATTTCATTGGTATTCAACTCACTTTTGGTGCTCAGTGTACATAAAAATGAGTGCACTAACAAACATTTTTTTTTTGTTCTCAACAAATTTTGATTAAAGGCCTATTTATCATAATTTAAATAATTAAAAAATTATTATTAATTGGTCATAATTAAGATGGACGCATACTATACATATGGTGGTAGATAGGAATCCATTTTCTCTAATGTCTTCATTTAGTGGAAAATATCAATTAAAAATGAAAAAAAAATATTAAAATTTATCTCCAATTGTATAAATGCCTATAAAAGTCCTAAAAATTATACTCAACTTGTAGAAATGCAAATAAAAAAAGGAAAACTAGAGTTATCTATTAACAGTATGTAAATCCTTTGCCAAAAAGTTCATCAGAACTTTGACAGTTGTTTAGCGGCCATTTTGTTGAAGCTAAATCTGTCATATTTAAGACCGGATGTAATGAGTTGGTAGGGCGCATGCACTAGCTTATCTACAAAATATGGCTAGAGGAAAGTATGCCCAACGAATGGAACCTCAGTGTCCTCTGTCCCGTCCTGAAAAAGGGAGACCCTACGATATGCGCCAACTACAGGGGCATAAGCCTTCTCCCTATCGCATATAAGGTTCTTACAGGCGTATTGTGTGAACGACTGAAGCCACTCGTCAAAACACTGATTGGACCTTATCAGTGCGGCTTCTGGCCTGGCAAGTCCACCATCGACCAGATCTTCACACTACGCCAAATCCTGGAAAAGACCCACGAATATCAAGTCGACACACACCATCTTTTTGTCGACTATAAGGCTGCTTTCGATAGCCCCATAAGGGAGTGTGTTTTTGCCGCAATGTCTGAGCTGGGTATACCTGCGAAGCTGATAAGGCTATGCAGAATGACGTTGAGCAATTCCTGCAGCTCCGTCATGGTAGGAATGGACCTCTCCGAACATTTTGATACCGTGCGAGGTTTAAGACAAGGCGATCCCTTATCATGCGACCTCTAAAACTTCGTCATGGAGAGTGTTCTGCGAAATGCGGGAGTGCATCGCAATGGGACTATTTTTCAAAAAACGACATCATAGGGCGTACCAAACGAGATGTCACTGCTGCCTTTAGTGCTATTGAACGGGAGTCTAAGAAGATGGGTTTGGCAATAAATGAGGGCAAAACGAAGTATAGTTATCGACAAGTAGAGCCGTGCGGCGTATTGATTCTCAAATTACGACCGATAACTATACTTTTGATACAGTCAAGGAATTCATTTACCTTGGCTCCGCCGTTACCACCGAAAATGATGTCAGTTTGGAGATCAAGCGAAGGATTACTCTTGCCAACAGGTGCTATTATGGTCTCAATAGGCAATTGAGTAGCAGAGACGAAATTAATACTCTACAAGACGCTCATCCTACCGGTGCTTCTTTGCGGCGCAGAAGCATGGACCCTATTAAGAACTGATGCAGCTGCCTTGAGAGTATTCGGGAGAAAAGTCCTACGTAAGATCTTCGGTCCAGTGCGAGTTGGCGATGATTTTCGCATCCGACGATACAACAGTGAGCTGTATGAGCTCCTGAACGACATGAACGTTGTACAGCGTATTAATATCCAGCGGCTGCGCTGGCTCGGCCATGTCGTTCGAATGGAGGAGGATGCTCCGGCGAGAAGAGTATTTGAAGCGGGGATTTGCGGAAGTCGGCGAAGAGGACGACCTTGTATCCGTTGGAAGGACCAAATCGAGGAAGCCCTGTCATCGATTGGTGTGACCAATTGGCGTAGGCACGCAAGAAGCAGAAGCGCCTGGAAGAATGTGTTGCGGCAGGCCGAAATCCGTTAATCGGGTTGTTATGGCCAATTAAGTAAGTAAGTAAGTAGTAAGTCTGTCATATTAGTTTTCATTTATTTGGGTTTGTTTTATCTAATCATTATATTTGAGTAGCTTTAATTAAATGTACAAAATGTATATACTTTGTAATATTAGAAAAATTTAAGTGTTCCTATTATTTTTTCCAGGCCTTTATTTTAAATTTTTTTTAAGAAGTTGGCATAGTTGGTGAAATATTTTTATTTCACTAGTTAAACCATTTGAGTAGCTTTAATTTAATGTATAAAATGTATATACTTTGTAATATTTATTGAAAAATAATTAAAAATATAAGAATATATTAAAAAAAAATTTAAATGTCCCTATTATTTTTTCCACGGCTTTATTTTCCATTTTTTTTAAGAATTTGTCATGCCTAGTGAAATAACTATTTGAATAGCTTTAATTTAAGGTATAAAATGTATGTACTTTGTAATATTTATCGAAAAATAATTAAAAATATAAGAATATATTGAAAAATTTAAGTGTCCCTATTATTTTTTCCAGGCTTTTATTGTACATTTTTTTTAACAATTTGTCATGCCTAGTGAAATAACTATTTGAATAGCTTTAATTTAAGGTATAAAATGTATGTACTTTGTAATATTTATCGAAAAATAATTAAAAATATAAGAATATATTGCAAAATTTAAGTGTCCCTATTATTTTTTCCAGGCCTTTATTTTACATTTTTAAAGAATTTGGTATAGCTGGTGAAATATTTTTAATTTTTTTAAGAATTTGGTATAGCTGGTACAATATTTTTATTTCACTAGGTAAACTATTTGAATAGCTTTAATATAATTTATAAAATGTATATACTTTGTAATATTTATCGAAAAATATTTAAAAATATAAGAATATATTAAAAAAATTTAAGTGTCCCTATTATTTTTTCCGCGCCTTTATTTTCCAATTTTTTAAGAATTTGGCATAGCTGGTGAAATATTTTTATTTCACTAGTTAAACTATTTGAATTTAAGTGTCCCTATTATTTTTTCCAAGCTTTTATTTTAATTTTTTTAAGAATTTGGCATAGCTGGTGAAATATTTTTATTGCACTAATTAAACTATTTGAATAGCTTTAATTTAATGGATAAAATGTATGTACTTTGTAATATTTATCGAAAAGTAATTAAAAATATAAGAATATGTTGGAAAATTTAAGTGTCCCTATTATTTTTTCCAGGCCTTTGTTTTACATTTTTTTTAAGAATTTGGCATAGCTGGTGAAATATTTTTATTTTACTAGTTAAACTATTTGAATAGCTTTAATTTAAGGTATAAAATGTATGTACTTTGTAATATTTATCGAAAAATAATTAAAAATATAAGAATATATTGAAAAATTTAAGTGTCCCTATTATTTTTTCCAGACCTCTATTTTCCATGTTTTTTCAAGAATTTTGCATAGCTGGTGAAATATTTTTATTTCACTAGTTAAACCATTTGAACAGCTTTAATTTAATGTATAAAATGTATATAATTTGTAATATTTATCGAAAAATAATTAAAAATATAAGAATATTTTGAAAAATTTAAGTGTTCCTATTATTTTTTCCGCGCCTTTATTTTCCATTTATTGTATGAAATGTATATATTTTGTAATATTTATGATAAAATAATTAAAAATATAAGAATATATTAAAAAAATTTAAGTGTCCCTATTATTTTTTCCGCGCCTTTATTTTACTTTTTTTAAGAATTTGGCATAGTTGGTAAAATATTTTTATTTCACTAGTTAAACTATTTGAACAGCTTTAATTTAAGGTATAAAATGTATGTACTTTGTAATATTTATCGAAAAATAATTTAAAATATAAGAATATATTGAAAAATTTAAGTGTCCCTATTATTTTTTTCGCGCCTTTATTTTACTTTTTTTTTTAGAATTTGGCATAGTTGGTAAAATATTTTTATTTCACTAGTTAAACTATTGAACAGCTTTAATTTAAGGTATAAAATGTATGTACTTTGTAATATTTATCGAAAAGTAATTAAAAATATAAGAATATATTAAACAATTTAAGTGTCCCTGTTATTCCAGGCCTTTATTTTCCATTTTTTTTAAGAATTTGGCATAGCTGGTGAAATATTTTTATTTTACAAATATAAGAATATATTAAAAAAATTTAAGTGTCCCTATTATTTTTTTCGCGCCTTTATTTTACTTTTTTTAAGAATTTGGCATAGTTGGTAAAATATTTTTATTTCACTAGTTAAACTATTTGAACAGCTTTAATTTAAGGTATAAAATGTATGTACTTTGTAATATTTATCGAAAAATAATTTAAAATATAAGAATATATTGAAAAATTTAAGTGTCCCTATTATTTTTTTCGCGCCTTTATTTTACTTTTTTTTTTAAGAATTTGGCATAGTTGGTAAAATATTTTTATTTCACTAGTTAAACTATTTGAACAGCTTTAATTTAAGGTATAAAATGTATGTACTTTGTAATATTTATCGAAAAGTAATTAAAAATATAAGAATATATTAAACAATTTAAGTGTCCCTGTTATTCCAGGCCTTTATTTTCCATTTTTTTTAAGAATTTGGCATAGCTGGTGAAATATTTTTATTTTACTAGTTAAACTATTTGAATTTAAGTGTCCCTATTATTTTTTCCCAAGCTTTTATTTTAATTTTTTTAAGAATTTGGCATAGCTGGTGAAATATTTTTATTTCATTAGTTGAACTATTTGAATAGCTTTAATTTAATGTATAAAATGTATATACTTTGTAATATTTATCGAAAAATAATTAAAAATATAAGAATATTTTGAAAAATTTAAGTGTCCCTATTATTTTTTCCAGGCCTTTATTTTACATTTTTTTTAAGAATTTGGCATAGCTGGTCAAATATTTTTATCTCACTAGTTAAACTATTTGAATTTAAGTGTCCCTATTATTTTTTCCCAAGCTTTTATTTTAATTTTTTTAAGAATTTGGCATAGCTGGTGAAATATTTTTATTTCATTAGTTAAACTATTTGAATAGCTTTAATTTAATGTATAAAATGTATATACTTTGTAATAGTTATCGAAAAATAATTAAAAATATAAGAATATTTTGAAAAATTTAAGTGTCCCTATTATTTTTTCCAGGCCTTTATTTTACATTCTTTAAATTTAAAGTTTTCCTTAAATCTAATCATAATTATGCATCGTTTTCATTTCCGTTGTTGTTGTTGTTGTTGCTAATCTTCTGCAATATTATTCCGATGACAATTTATAATTCCATTTCCGTATGCAAAGCCTAACTGCCTCTTGTCCCTTAAGTTGCTTGAGGCATAAACATTTTAAACACACTTTATATGGAAATAAATGATCGAAAGCCAACAAGATTTTTGTAGTGTTGGTTGTGCTACCATTTACTACTTTATATTGAGGGTATACGATGAGTATGATGATGGTGTCAATTATTGCATGCAACATGCCACAGAAAACTAAACAATAATGTCATCGTAATCAAACAAACACAACCAAAATGATACAACAATAGTAGCGAGACAATACTATGAAAATACTACTACAACAATAGCAACAATATGCTACATGCCATATTAATAGTGCTACTACTATTGCTTGCTATTTGCTATTGCTTTGCTTAGGGAAAACTAAATACTATTGCCTGCCTAAAGCATGGAAAATATTTCCATTTGGGTTTTTATAATATTTCGTAGCTTTGATTGAGTGTTTTCGTCTGTCCATTCATTCCTATGAAATCATGTTGCTCGTGCCGAATTCCTTTAGTTGAAGTGCTACAACATTGACGGCATTTGTTAGATTTTTTTATGCTTCTGACATGCAAAATAAATTGATTTTAAATTGAAAAAAAAAAAAACTGCTTGAATCATCATCATCATCATCACTACACTCGTATAGACTATCCGGTTACTCTCTATCTTTGTCCTTTTCTCTCTCTCTAACTCTCTCTCTCTCTCTGTCTTTCTCTCTCTCTGTCTTTCATATTACTATCCTGGGGTATCTAATTTTGTGAAAAATACTTCACAATAGTTTCTGTGTGATAAACTTGCATAGACATCGTCATCTAACCGATCATATTCATACTTTCTTCCCCAAGCATGTGTTGGAAGTTGGTTGCAACTTGCAAACGGAATAAATGCTGTTTAGCAGTCCATACCCTTTCCAGTCAGCTTAAGCTAAACACCATGAAGAAGAAGCCAACGACCAAAGATAATTTTCGCCTATACAGAGTGTGCGAGTGTGCTTATGCTGCAGTAACAAGTGTCAACTTTGATCAAAATCATCTTCATGTTGCCTGTGGGCTATAAATGTTGCAACAGTATTGCCACAATATGGACAACCAGAGATACCAAACATTTTACGATAGGACGTATACAATAGACGATGTGATACTTGTTTCATACTGTGAATGACAATTTAAAAATTTCTATTCTAAACTAAAGCTCAGACCGTTTGGTAGGGCTTAATCCCTTCCCAACTTGATATTCATTATGTGGTCACCACTATCAAGTGATACACATGAAGTGACAGACGACCACAACGTTAACACAAACAACGAGAGGGTGATGCCTTAACGTCGGGCATGCCTATTATACAGTGACTAGGTCTAGGTCGTTTCCGAACGATAAATTTTCTTGAGAAAACGTTCATGAAAATTTCATTTACTCTCACAGTTATTTCCAGAAATCTCCTAAGGGGAAGTCGCCGACGTAATATGTTTTCATATTTCAGAGTATAAAGTTACGAGGTCTAAAGTTTAAAGTCGACTCCGAACGATAAATTTTATTGATTTACTCTCAGAGTTTTTGGTAGAAATCTACTGAGGGGAAGTTGCCTAAGAAATATGTTTTCAGATTTTAGAGTCACCGCAACTTCAATAGAAAGAATGCGAGGGGGTTTCTTGCCGTTGGGGATACCTGGTATAAGGTGGCGGAGTCTACAGTTTTAAAGTCGTTTCCGAACGAGAAATTTTCTTAAAAAACTTTTCATGGCAATTTTATTTACTCTCAGAAATCTACTAAGGGGAAGTCGCCGAAGAAATATGTTTTCATATTTTCGTTTTGATGTCTGACCTGGGGTTCAAACCGTGGCCTTGCATCTAATAAACCAGCACACTACCTACTAGACTACGGCGACTTGCGCACAATAAGCATGGGTAGTAGTAATAGTACTGGATAGTAACACATGAAATTAATGCCAACTTAAGGTTGGTTGTCGGTTTTATCACGGCGCACTGCGAGATTAGGTCGTAGACAAGGATCTGCAGGATATGTTGCGGACTATTGCAGGATATGTTGCGATGAGGAGGAGTTGGAGACTGTCGAACATCTTCCTCCGTCAAACTGCCCAGCCCATTGGTAGGTTGAGTTGAGGAGCCTTGAGCATGGCCCTCTTGGATTGAGTTCGTGTCGAGAGCCGACCATCAAGGCTCTTACAGATTCATAGCAGATTGGGCTCGGTTGAGAGGTGATTAGGGCATATAAGGTAGTCGCCACTCTCAACATCTGTGTTTTGTGTCTGTGTTTTTATTCCTTCCGTTTCCATTCTCCCTACCCTTTCCTACTTCTTATATCCTCCTTTTCCTTCCTCCCTAAGGACAAGGTACAATGGTCAATTTCGACCTCCGGGTACTGTGCTTGTTTGATCGCAGATGCACGTCCTCTAACCTAACCTAACACATGAAACTTACAGACGGTTGTCTTTTTTCTTCTACGAGTCCTCGCCGGTCGGGCATGGCTCCCCCTGTTAGTTAGGGTACTTTACAGGGTAATAGGAAGTCATGCCTGCAAAGGTTGCGAATCTGAGGATAAGGCTGCTTGCCTTACTTGTCTAATATGGGATTTTGCGTTGACAGTTATTGGTCTTCTAGCCTAGGGGATGAAAACTTATGCGGTATGTCTTGATCGAACAGGTTAAAACGATTCTGTTTGTAGTCCTGACTAAGAGGTTGTAGTTACCAATTAATTAAGGCTGTCCTTGTTATTTTCTAAATATTGAATAGAGATCTTGAAAACAACGTGATCGGGTTTTACAAGTTTTTCTTGCCAGTAATGTCCAACACGTATAGGGGAGCTGCTTGATGGGGAATACTGAGAAGGCAAGGAAATATAAGCATTACTCATTAGCAATGGAGGGCACTTTTAACAGCGGCCCTTCGGAGGTTGTTGTCTGGGCTCTCTGTATATGTGATGTCTGTGACTAAGAGAAGTTAATTAGGCGTTTAGGCATTTAGGCCCCCGCTCTCATTAAAGATTGCCCGCCACTGTTAGACAATTTGTATACATTATAATTTAATGCTGATGTCATTCATTTAAATCAGTTCTCTACTCCATAGAATACGTAGAGAGAGTCTATTTAGATTACAAAATAAAAAGAAAAAATATATTGAAGATGGAAGGAAAATATCCATTGAAATTGAAAGATTATTATTATTGAGAAATAATTGCTTATGAAAATATATTCGAGAAGGGAAAACAAGAAATAAAAAAAAAGAAAATGTCAGCAGAAAAATGAAGTAAATATTATGGGAAGTCATCATAATAAATAAATCATAAATAGACGAGAAATACTAGACGTAAACAATCTGTCTATTAAGCGTTCGCAATGTTAGAAACTCTATAGAATACTGGGGTAAATAAGAATTTTAATGAAACTTCATGACCAATTAGTAAAAACAAGAATTAAAATAAGAGCAGATAGGATAGGAATGCAAAAAAAAAATGTTTGTAAACAAAATGGACATAATAAGCCACAGACATTATTATTTTTCTAAGTTTATTAAATGACACTAGAGTATTTAAAGGAAATACCAGGAATTTGTTTGAAACCCCTCGCTTATGTAATGCAAATACGAAATATTTGCAATTGGAGGCACCTTCCCCTTCTAAAAACCTCGCCTTACAGTTTATAAAAGTTGAAATGCGAAATATTTGCAATTGGAGGCACCTTCCCCCTTCTAAAAACCTCACCTTATAGTGCATAAAAGTTGAAATGCGAAATATTTACAATTGGAGGCACCTTCCCCCTTCTAAAAACCTCACCTTACAGTTTATAAAAGTTGAAATACGAAATATTTGCAATTGGAGGCACCTTCCTCCTTCTAAAATGCTTGCCTTACAGTTAATTAAAGTTGAAAAATGATTCGAGAAAAGCTTTAAATTTTCGTAAAAAGTAAAAATATGGAATGCCCAATCTAGGCAACAAACTACCCGCATTATTAGGAGCACTGCTGTCCCTTATGTGACCCCGGATGCGTTGGAGTGCATGAACATAGATTCTCTCTATATCGTGAGAAGATTCTGACTCGAATAGGCGTGTTATGTGATTTGTGCTCATCAGTTGAGTCCTCACTGATATGTTCGGAGTTTCGTAAGTCAGAGTTTTACAAAAAAAAAAAAACCAATGCCATGCCAAAAGGAACTTGACTCCTTAACCGCACTCGTGGCAATAAAAATGAACACAAACAAAAATAATCAACAGCTGCACTAACGGATGACAATTTCCTGATTAGACGACACAATCTTTTAGTAGTGTAGATGGGCCGGTGGTTCCCCGTCACTGGAAAATAAGTTAAGAGAGATTCTGTCTCCCCACTTCCAAAGAGGCGCGCTCAGTGTAGTTGTCGGTGTCCATTACCGGGTATTGCATTACATCTAAAAATATTTCTTGAATGGGCAGCCTATCTACCTAAAGAAGACGGTTAAAACACGAACCCCTCTCCAACTTGCCTGAAGGAGGATATTTCCCCTTTCCGATTCCTCTTGTTAGGTAAAATACTTTGAAACTTACAATTCAGGCAAGCACTGTAACTTGAATCGTCTGAACGATTCCTCACACCAATATAAAGGGCGATATTCCAATACTAGATTATGTACGATTTTGCGCTGTGAGTTCGCGTTTCTTTGCAGAATGCCAGCCCGGCATATGGAAACCATTGTAGGACGTGAAATTTATGCCGCCTCTGCCTAGGGATAAAGATAGAATCCACATCAAAATTCATTGTCAGAGGATAAGCTGCTGATTTAAGATCTTCAAATTTAATTGTAAATTGGTCAATTAACTAGAGGGTTTTTCAGACGAAGATATTTGCTGTTTAGAGGCCCTAGATATTCTATCTTTTTTTAATGCTAATTTTGTTATCACTTACGTTAAATTGAGGGCAACAGAGTCGGTCTATTAGAAGTCACAAATGGTTTGTAACTATAACGACTACTTAGGTAGGAGCCTATGGATAAGATCGAGAAAGACCCTGCTATGTTGCAAATTGTAAATTGGGTAAGAGAGGGTTGATGCCTGTGCTATATTACCACCTCGCTCGATTGATGATGTGGTTGTTGATCCTAAGAATCCAATCTGCTATCCCTATGAAGTCATTGGGAATTAATAGATGGAGGTGGTGGTGAAATCGTCGTGCTTCTGGGAATCTATACGTCCAACGTGAGACAGGAAGTTTAATGTGAGGTCGTTGACGGCCTTCTAGAACAAATCTTAACTCGATTTCAGCACGCTATGTGGAGAGGAAGAGGAGTTGGAGACGATAGAGCATCTCTTTTGGGGGCTGACAATAGAAACTCACGTCAGGTTTTGTTAAATAGTTCAAAAGGAATAGCGGAGGGGGTCGTCACATGAAAAATGCAAATGAAAGCAAGGACAAGCAAAGTCTATTTAGCTAATTAGAAGCCCTTTAGGATACTTTCAATTAGCAGCAAATCGCTCAAGGCTATTAAAGCTTTTTTTGTAGTATTTTGGCGAAAAGCCTCTTAATATTTACTGGCTTCCTGCTACACTTCAAAACTGAATTTTTCAATTTACTTTGAACATGATGTTCCTTTTTGCAAATTGCTTCACTTCCTTTCGTATTCTGCCTTTCTCCGTTCCTTTGAATTTCAATTGAATGATGATGATGAATGTCTTCATAATCGTAACCAACGGCAGGCATTATGCGAAAATGCAAAAAACTTTTCTTTTATTTTCTTTCATTTTCTATACAACTCCACAGTCTATTTGTCAATATTTAGTTATGCGAACTAATCATCGAAAGACAACAATGACCGGAGGCCATTATCTGGAATCAACAAGTACTGTTACACGAGATGACTGATGAACATTGAAAGCGAATCATTTTAGTTTTTATTTTCACATTTTTTTTTACTTCTATTTTCCTATCTCTCTCTCTCTCTTTTTCTCGTTGGGTAGACCCAACAACAACAACAGGGAAAGAATGTTGAGGTAAACATGTCAACCATATTGGAAAAGAACAAGCAATGGAAGAATCACTTGTTCATTCATTTGCAGGGAATACAATGCCAGCGATGAGTGGTGCTGTGGTAGCGAATATTTCATGGGATACTCGGAATTTTAGATAGAACTAGCCAATGGGCCCATTGTGACATCACAGACTTGGAAACATTAGAAGCTTCTGCTGATGGTAAAAAAATTGGTAAAAAAAAAATGGGGGCACAAATTGGTCGTTACACCTTGACTTTTAGGGAAATACTGACTGTGTGGTGTGTAGCAATTTGGAAACATTCAATAAGTGCTTGATTCTAGAAGGTAAACTGTCCTAAGGAAGACCCTAACCAGTGTGCTTCACATTTTCCCTTGGCTCAACAGGATTGTAAGATTAGATATAGCGGACTAGCTAGCTGCATAGTGGGCTAGCTATATAGCGGGCTAGTTAGCTGCATAGTGGGCTTGCTAGCTGTATAGTGGCCTAGCTAGCTGCTTAGTGGGCTAGCTAGCTGCTTAGTGGGCTAGCGGACTAGCTAGCTATGTAGCGGACTAGCTAGCTATATAGCGGGCTAGCTAGCTGCATAGTGGGCTAGCTAGCTGCAAAGTGGGCTAGCTATATAGCGGACTAGCTAGCTGCATAGTGGCCTAGCTAGCTGCATAGTGGCATAGCTAGCTGCATAGTGGCTTAGCTAGCTGCATAGTGGCCGAGCTAGCTGCATAGTGGCCTAGCTAGCTGCATAGTGGCCTAGCTAGCTGCATAGTGGGCTAGTTAGCTGCATAGTGGGCTAGCTAGCTGCATAGTGGGCTAGTTAGCTGCATAGTGGGCTAGCTAGCTGCATAGTGGGCTAGTTAGCTGCATAGTGGGCTAGCTAGCTGCATAGTGGGCTAGCTAGCTGGATAGCGGGCTAGGTAGCTGCATAGTGGGCTAGCTAGCCGTATAACGAGCTAGCTAGCTACATAACGGGCTAGCTAGCTGCATAGCGGGCTAGCTAACTGCATAGTGGGCTAGCTAGCTGTATAGTGGGCCCTACGTTTGCAGACTGTCCCGGAGCTGACCATGACAGAGCGCACCAGTCTTCCGTACTTGGAAAGATTTATTGCCATTACCTAACAGCCTGCTTTAGACTAGATCTAGAACTCTATGTGTAGACTTTCATGTAGCTATCCATGTTAGAGGACCAGGTTTCTCTATTTGGAATTCTGGTGTAAAATTTTCTCCCAAAACCGGATTCTCTTGAAACCTTTGAAAGAGTAGAAAAAGCAGTGAGAGAGAGAGAGATTTAAAATCCATTGTGACAAGTGACGTAATATCTTGCATTACATGGAGAATTATAAATGTGAAGAGCAGTTGATATTAACGCTTACAAGTTAGTCGCTTACTATGTGTTTTACCTGTGGCATTTTCAAGTTAATTTATCATTTATTGAAGGCCGATAGCTTGCCTCTAGTGCTGTTACTTGTTACCGTATGAATTATGCGTATGATTAAAACGTCACAGTAGCTTGTCACGTAGACAAACAGCAAAACCCAATGAAAAATGAACATTCCCTGTGATGCCATGATGCACACACACACACACAGTAATGCATACGAATATGTGGCTGAAAGTAAGGCTGAGTTTGAGTTTTGTGCAGCAGCAAAATACGTAAACACCTGACAACAGTACAGCTTTTAAGCTACTGGGCTCTGTTTAAAGTCAACCACAGATAACAGACAATTTTGAGTAAAGCAGCCAGCCTACCTTTTTTTTTGTATGTAACTAAGAAGAAGAAGAAGCAGAAGAAGAAGAAGAACAAAAACAACAACAATAGGATGTACCTGTAAGTATAGGTTTAAAAATTTTTAAGTCTCAAGACAATGTTCTGGTCGCTGTTCGTTGTTCGCTGTGCAAAGACCAGCAATTAGTATGAGAAAGTTATACAAGCGTGGCTTTGACTTTGTGAAACATTGTTGCGCTAATGTCGTTGAAACGTTTAGTATGGAATCGTTTCGTTTCGTTATTGTATTAAGAGAAGTCTTCATCGACCAAAGACCAGAAATAAAATTGTGATCATCACGTTCGTTTAAAAAGGAGGCGCTGAAGTACATGTTGATGGTTTTTAATCAATTTTCAATATGAAATTTTATTGAGACAAGTTTCTTCTTCTTCTTCTTTTTTCTTAAGCAGCTGAATTCAACTCAACTCTAAGCCTATAGCTCAGTTACAGTTTAGAATTGTGAAATTGATATTTAACATATTTTATGAGTCCATTTATATTAATTTGCCAAAACCGCATCATCTTAACAAGCCAGGCACAATTTAAGCTTGTTATTCTATTCAAGTCACTGCTGCTGCTACTGCTACTGCTTTCTGCCTCTTTTGCTACTTCTCATCCTATGAGTATGAGTTGAAAGGCAGTCAATTTCTAGAATGTTTATTGCCCTGCTACACAAGATTTTAAATAATGATTCTTCTATTTCGTCTTACTCCCCTTTAGGGGAGCTATTTATGTTTAAAAGTGTTGCCGGAAAACGATTTGGTAAACAATGTTAAGAACTTGTAAAACATCTTTAATGATGACAATTTAAGAGAAGCATTTGTAGTTAGATGGAGGAGGACAGTGTAAATACGATACGATTGTCATATGGAAGGTTTGACTTTCCCAAGTTATCTAGATGCCCTTATGTACAGGGCGAACAGTTTTACCAGAGACACGCCTTAGCCCAAATGACACACTAAGAGACACTCTGATTTGCAATGTTTGCAGAAAGCCCAGGATGCCCAGCAGAAGGTTATGCCTTCTTCAATCTCACTTCTTTCCTCTGCAGACATCGTGTAAGATGCCCTTATGTACAGGGCTAATAGTTTTATCAGAGACACGCCTTAGCGCAAGTGACACACTAAGAGAGAGACGGTCTTGTTTTTCTCTGACTTCCAATGGTTGCAGGAAGCCCAGGATGCCCAGCAGCAGGTCATGCCTCCTTCAATCTCACTTCTTTCCTCTGCAGACATCGTGTAAGTAGTGCCTACCAGATGGTAGATACCTCCATCAATCTTACAACAATCAGTTCTGTCAGGAATATTAGGAACATGGCGCGAATGTTGAACAGTGACAGACTAAGAGTATAGAGGAGAAAGTAGGGCCTCATGCTTCTTTCAATCTCACTTCAAACAGTTCCGTCAAAGTTCCGCGATTCCCAATACATTCATACCACTAGGAGCGAAGGCTGAACAGTGACACATTTAGAGGTCTTTTTGGCGGTCTTTTCCCCTCCTCTGACTTGCAGCTTCTGAAGTCTTAGTATAAGAAGCGCCTACCAGCTGGGTATGCCTCCTTCAATCTTACTACAATCAATTCTATAAGGAATGCTAGGAACATGGTTACCAATACTCTCACACGCCTTAGTGCGAATGTTGGTTAGTGACACACTAAGAGGTTGGAGGAGGAAGAAGGTCTGGTGCTCTTTCTGTGCAGAGGGCAATTATGCCTGTTCACATGTATGACATATTTAGCGAATGGCGGTTTTTCACTCACTTTAGGCAATTCGGTCAAGCATTTTAAGAAACCTGAACGTTTATACGATTCTGACAAGGAGCCATTAAGAGAGAGTGTAGCTGGAAATGTTGTCCAAGTAGACAGCCTGTTAATCGTCCAGAGAATAACTCTGACTTCTGCCTGGAAGACAGAAAGTCCTTCAGACTGCCAAGTTCTCTATGTAAAGCGAATCCGGACTACACTTTTCCAACGATTCGAAGCTATTTTCGGCTATTTCCGACTGTCTAGGAGGTAAAATGGAAAAACTTTTAGGGTCAATGTAAGAAGAAAAACTTTCTTGTGGAGATAGGACTGAGCAAACCTGGATATAAAAGGTTTACATAACAGTCCGTAAGCCTCTTTTTTGAGTATTTATATCACATAGACTATAAAATCTGTCTGCAAATCCAGTGCGCAATTTGGCCTTTCCATGAAATAGTCACCAGAGAGGAAGAAGCCCTGTATGGAAATCTTTCCCACACTCACATATGCTGCAAAGGACTATTCATTATAGATGGTGGGAGAAACTGGGTTGTAAACCTGACTAAAGGTTTCTAATCAACAATTAAGTACACAGGAGGTTATCTATAGCAATAAACCCAAGACCGCTTCCCTTTACTGTCTTTACGAGGAAGGGGAAGTAATTGATGACGCGCAACACACTGTTTTTGAATGTGCACGCTGGCGGAGCTATTGCTCTGCACTGACGTTAACGATTGGAACGATCACGGCCGCTAACATTGTCGTAATTATGATTGCGAGTAGAGAGAATGGGCCTCAGTGGTGAATTACGTGGAGTGCATTCTGAGACTGTAGAAGAGAAATCTGGAAACTGCAGAATATGTAGGCAGGCCGGCATAGATGACACTAGCTCACACGTGTCAAACGAAATCCCAGTCGGGAACCTGGAAGAAAGGAATAGTGGAGACACTTAGAAGTCTCCTCAACCTTCAATACGCAATCCGGACGCGGATATGAGCATGAAGGTGGCCAAAGGGCTCAAAGGACTCCACTCCAAAATAATATCACCGTAGTTTCGGAGTGGGCACAACAGTTCACAGGACGAGGGGAGGGGGATTTAGTAGGTCAGAGCCCCACACACGAAGGATAAAGACAGAAAATTTTAACTCTGCGCAATAAATCTGTTCACACTGGGCAATAAATAGAAAGCCTAAGTAATTGTGAAATGGTATTCTAATGATTAATTAGCACCTCTAGAGTTTTCAGCTTATGCTACCATAAAAAGAAAACAAATTATTCCCACTGGCCAAAACTACATAAAACTTCTCATTACGAGGCAAAAAAAAAAAAAAATAGAAATTATTGCTAAAAAGAAAGAAAATGGAAAACTTTCAGAAAATTTTTGTTTTTGTTTGTTCACTAGGTCCCTATCAAAACTTATGGCTGATCTTTAACACTGTCTTGATGGTGTGTTAAAATCATTAACCGACACCCAGGGAACAACAGAAAAAATTATTCAGAACCAAAACTGAAAGAAGAAAAAAAAACTATCTTGTTAACAACATTTTGTTTTGTTTTTCTCCTTTCTCTCTCTCTCTATCTCTCTCTTTTGCTCTGGCCTTTGTGTTCAGCAATAAAGAAAATCAAGGAAAAACAAAGAATCAAAATCTTCCGTATTGTGTATCTAATTATTACAACATAATTTTCGCAAAGTAACATCATAAGAGAGATGGAAGAAGGAAGCAAGCAAAAAACATCTTCTTCATCGTATTAAACTTTCTTGTTCTTTAATTTCACTTGTAACGACCAAATATGCTGGTTCACCAGCAACAACAATGCCAGTGTTCAAGTGACTTGATTTACGATAAACCAACCCAGCAAAATAATTCACGGGTTGGGAGAAATCTTCATAAAAAACATGTTAAAAATTATCATTGCAATCCTTAAATCAGCAAGCAAGTCAAAGAAAGTTAAAATTTCCGCAGATCGTAGAAAATCAAATAAAAAATATTTCAGTTTTCCGCAAATTGTAGAAATTCAAGTCAAAAATGTTGAAATTTTCCTCAAATTGTAGAAATACAAATGAAAAAAGTTCAAATTATCCGCAAATTGTAGAAATGCAAGTTAAAGAACGTTAAAAATGTCCGCTAATTATAGAAATTCAAATAAAAAATTTAATTTTTCCGCAAATTGTAGAAATCAAAGTCAAAGAAAGTTAAAATTTCCGCAGATCGTAGAAAATCAAATAAAAAATGTTAAAATTTTCCGCAAATTGTAGAAATGCAAGTGAAAAAAGTAAAAATTATCCGCAAATTGTAGAAATGCAAATGAAAAAAGTCTAAATTATCCGCAAATTGTAGAAAAGCAAGTTAAAGAACGTTAAAAATTTCCGCAAATTATAGAAATTCAAATAAAAAATTTAATTTTTCCGCAAATTGTAGAAATGCAAGTCAAAGAAAGTTAAAATTTCCGCAGATCGTAGAAAATCAAATAAAAAATGTTAAAATTTCCCGCAAATTGTAGAAATGCAAGTCAAAGAAAGGTAAAATTTCCGCAAATCGTAGAAAATCAAATAAAAAATGTTTCAGTTTTCCGCAAATTGTAGAAATTCAAATAAAAATGTTTAAGTTTACCGCAAATTATAAAAAAGTAAAAATTATCCTCAAATTGCTTGAAATGCAATTCAAAATTATAAAAATTTTCCTCAAATTGTAGAAATGCAATTCAAAATTATAAAAATTTTCCTCAAATTGTAGAAATGTAATGTAAAAAGTAAAAATTTTCATCAAATTGTAGAAATGTAAACGAAAAAAGTAAAAATTATCCTCAAATTGTAGAAATGCAATTCAAAATTATAAAATTCTCTTCAAATTGTAGAAATGCAAGCCAAACAATGTAAAAGTTAGCCGCAAATTGTAGAAATGAACACGACAAAAGTAAAAATTATCCTCAAATTGTAGAAATGCAAGTCAAAATTATAAAATGCTCCTTAAAGTGTAGAAATGCAAGCCAAAATTATAAAGTGCTCCTTAAATTGTAGAAATGCAAGTCAAAATTACAAAAATTCTCCTCAAATTGTAGAAATGTAAATGAAAAAAGTAAAAATTTCCTCAAATTTTAGATATGTAAACAAAAAAAGTAAAAATTTTTCGTAAATTGTAGAAATGCAAGTCAAAATTATAAAAATTATCCTCAAATTGTAGAAATGCAAGTCAAAAAATTTAAAAATTCTTCGCCAATTAAAGAAAAGTGAAATTATTAACGTCCTTGCATGAGACTGCTTTCTCAGAGCTGGTGGTTATATTAATTCGAAAATATTTGCTGGGTTATTACGGATGTTTAACCGTTTTAGTTAAAGTTAAAATTACTAACATTGGATCACATACATATATTATATGAGCCCATAAAGTATCATCATATACTGCTGCATGGTGATGCTGATGCTATTCATGTATTTAAATCTTCTTTTACAGGCATATTATTATTACATTTAAATCAAATAACAACAACAAAAAGAAAACAATAAAAAAATGTTAGAAATAAAAAGGAAAAACATTTTCAAACCATGTTTATAGAATCACCAGAGCCAGTGAGCCAGCCAACATTTGGTTAATGTCATGGAGTTGGACTTTAATGTCTCTATTAAGAGGATGATTCTAAAGAGAGATAGAGAGAGATAGAGAAAAAGAGACAGAGAAAGCGTATAAAGCAAGTGAACATTAGAAAACGATATTCTTTCAGCTTAGGTTGGTAAACCAGCATTTAAAACTGGCCACTTTCAATGTTCTCAACAAGCAGCATAGTTGGTTGATTGTGTTTAATAAATGAAGAGAAATGCCATTAAAAATGAATATTTTTTTGTGTTCCTCTAACATTTGCCGTGATTTAGGAATTAAATTCTTTTGCCACTTTAATAATGGTTTCCAATACATTAAAAAAAATTCACCTTCTACCTCCTCCCAGTCTTTGGCTCTAAATGGAAATGTCTTAAGCATGCTGGCATAGTGTTACCCGTGTAATGAAGAAGGAAGAAGTTTTTTTCTAATCTTTTTCCTGCTAATTGTTACTGTTTCTTAAAGAGGCAGTTTAAATTTGTTTTCTTTTCGCATTGAAATGGCAGTGAATTATTTACTTCGTGAAATGACAAGAATTTCAATGTGATCACATGTTTTGACTAGCGGATCATAACAAGAGATGTGATAAGAAAACTGGCTGCTTGACTGTGTTGGATTAAGTGGTTTACTAAAGATTTGTTTTTAGATTTGATTCACATTCTTTTTAGATTTAAATTTAGAATTTAACAACACTACACTCTACTATTTCACTTAGGGGATGGCTCCTACTTATTCACTAATTTGTTTTGGTTCTGGGAAAATATGTAGTGGGAGTGGGAAGAAATTGTGAGAAAAGTTTAGAGTTCCTAGATTTAAATCTATTTGTATTGTAGGTTGATATACTTTGGAAAAGAACTTCCCATTTAGGACAGATTTGAAAAGATTATTGTAATTCCTGCCCCTTTAGGAAACCAAATCGACTCTCACCAGAAACCATCTGCTTCAATAGAAACTCATATCTCAGTCCGTGGAGTATGGCAAATAATGTACTTGTTGGATCCTGGAGATCAACACATCTGACTGTCAACACAGTTTCCTCCTAAACTGTCACTTGAACAGAACCAGTAGACTTTCTGAGACTTAGTAACAAAAACGAATGGAATAATCTGGAAGCTGCAAATTCTCTTAAGACAGGAACTACGCTTGAAGCAGAAGCAAGAGTTTCTGAGTCCAGAATGAAATATTCCGAGCCCATGAGGAAACCCCCTGCTGATATACCAAATTCAACTTGGATAAGAGGAACAAAACACAAGACGTAGTATTATTATCTAAGAGTCAGACCGCCTTTTGAGCACTCAGTTCTAATAATTTAAAATCGAAGACAATATGGGACTGTCTTAAGAAGCTGATTCAGCTGGATAGCCAGAATAAGGTTATAGTTTGTGGAAATTCTCGGTAATAAGAAAACAAACAAGACTAAGATAAGGGGAGCTTCCACGCCTCTGTGGCTCTTCTCAAGCAATTGAATACTTTTGTTGGGAAATTACATTAAGTTAAGATCCTAGTCATGCATCAGACTATCCAGAAATATCCTGAGGTAGGTAATCGGTCTTCTGACAGGGCACTGCGCAACGTATAGATTCTGTGATGACGAGAAAAAATTATTGGAACATATACTTGGAACCTATGGGGCATAAATGCATTTCAGGAAGTAGAGTTACTAAAACAGAAACAATTATCCGCTAATTACAGAAATGCAAGTCAAAAAATTTATAAATTTTTCGTTAATTATAGAAATGCGAGTCAAAAAACGTTAAAATTTTCTGCAAATTATAGAAATGCAAGTCAAAAAACGTTAAAATTTTCCGAAAGTTGTAGAAATGCAAGTAAAAAATTTCCGCAAATTGTAAAACTACAAGTAAAAATTATCTTCAAATTGTAGAAATGCAAGTCAAAGAAGGTTAAAATTTCCGCAAATAATAGAAAATCAAGTAAAAAATGTTTCAGTTTTCCGGAAATTGTGGAAATACAAATGAAAAAAGTCCAAATTTTCCGCAAATTGTAGAAATGCAAGTTAAAGAACGTTAAAAATTTCCGCAAATTATAGAAATTCAAATAAAAAATGTTAGTTTTCCGCAAATTGTAGAAATTCAAGTGAAAAAAGTAAAAATTATCCGCAAATTGTAGAAATGCAAGTCAAAGAATGTTAAAATTTCCGCAAATCGTAGAAAATCAAATAAAATATTTTAAAATTTTCCGCAAGTTGTAGAAATGCAAGTGAAAAAAGTAAAAATTATCCGCAAATTGTAGAAATGCAAGTTAAAGAACTTTAAAAATTTCCGCAAATTATAGAAATTCAAATAAAAAATATAAGTTTTCCGCAAATTGTAGAAATGCAAGTGAAAAGTAAAAATTATCCGCAAATTGTAGAAATGCAAGTCAAAAAAAGTTAAAATTTCCGCAGATCGTAGAAAATCAAATAAAAATGTTTTAGTTTTCCGTAAATTGTAGAAATTCAAATAAAAAATGTTTAAGTTTTCCGCAAATTATAGAAATGTCAATATGGGCATTAAATAAATGTAAACAAATTGTAATAATTTAAATAAAAATTTGAAAATATATTTTTTTATAACCATAAAGCTTTTTGCCAAAACGAACTTAATTTAATCCTGACTTTTTAAAACATGCCAGGCATAACGAATATATAGCAGGCTTGATACGGTGTATGAATGGATGGTTGGTTGAATTTTTATTTGCATAATTTGAATACTTCACCAGCTACTTGTCACTGTCAGTTTCAACTAATTTTTACTATTTTTTTTTTAATATGCCATGTAAAGGAAAAATGAAAATAAAAAAAACTTAAACTGAACACTGTGAATGTCTGATAAGATTAAAAAGGAGTCGTCAAATATTTTTTGGAGAGTAAAAATTATACCAGGGCTACTGCCAACAAACCAAACTACCAACTGCTATTTAAAAGCAAGTGGTGTGAATACGACATACCACGATTGCACAACCATGGCTAATAATTAAGCAATTTTGCAACGGTTTTCAAGCTTAACAAATGTACACAAAGAAAGAGGAGAAAAAATAAAAACCTTAAGACCCATCTTAGGGGGAAGAGCACAAAAAGCAAACAACAAAAAACATGTTGTAAGCTTAAGTTTAAAAGACAAGAATCAAGAAAAAATGTAGAGAAAGAATGAACAAAAAAAAAAAAAAAACAAAACCGGTATGGCAACTTTAATAGGCCAAAAAGGAGATTTTAATTTAATTTTACGTAAGAACAACTGCAACACAAGACAAAAGAAAAAGAAAAAGTATCCTCAAACGCGCCAAATATTATCTTTAACTTGTTCATCTTTATTTTAGGCGCTTACGTTCCAAAGAACATGCTGAAGATATTTTATGCTGTGCTAGTACATAGGTTGTATGACCACTACTCTAAGAGCTTACTTGGCTTAAATCATGTGCGATGCAAGACGATTTAATGCTTATTTGCAATGGCAAAGCAAGTCTTGCACAATCAACTAACACAAGACGATTTGTTTAGTGAGGTTAGTTTGCATTTTAAGGACAAATCATAACCTGTTAAATGGCACCAACTTCTAATTTATGATACGAAATTAAAGAGCTAGGTTATAATCATGATTAAAGTGTTGTAAAAGACCAAGTAGTCTTTAGGAACTTGTAGCTTCTGACTGGACACGCTTAGAGTAATGGGAATACCTTCTCTGTCATTGCCCGACACTGTGGTCTATGCAATAAAGGATCCTTAGGCATCCATATTGACAGATCGTATCTAGACAATGGTGATTATAATAGAATTCACACCATCATAAAACTATCAGGATGGTTGTGGACAATGTTAGACAGGGAGGGGTCATAACTGAATGACGAAATATACCCTAGGAGCAAAATAAACTATATGGGAGTCGCCGTGGTCTAGTAGGTAGTGTACTGGCTTATTAGACGTAAAGCCAGTGTTCGAGTCCCAGGCCAGACATCAAAAATAAAAATACAAAAAGTATTTTTTTCGGCGATTTCTTCTCTTTCTCTTCTTGTTTCTCAAAAATCTGTCGTTCGGAGTCGACTTTAAAATGAAGGTTCCGCCGCTTCTGTATGAAATTAACACACACACAACATAAGTGGTGTGAGAAACTGCGGTCTTCTTGGGGACGATTGCTGTAGACTGCCTAATAGTGAAAGTATAGGAAGGCACTGTCCATTTTATAGTCACCAGCAGCAACTCGTTTCCTTACCGTTCGCATCTTCTCTCTTTCCACCTTTCCTAAACCTGCACAATGCAATGCATGAGTAGGGGTCATCCCCTGAGTGCAGGTTTAATAATAAAATAAGAAAGAAATGTTGACTATTAAGGGTGTGTGGCGCATCGGGTTCGCATGCTTACGATCGATAAATATACATTTAATATTGCCAAGGAATATATTTACCTTGGCTCCGCTGATTGCCAGAGCAAATGACGGCTAGTCTAGAGATCAGGGGTAGAATTATTCTTGCTAACAGGTATTATTATGACCTCCAATTGACAAGTCGAAATAAGAATAAGGGGAAAGTGATTCTTTATTCTTTACGATTCAGAAGGAGGTCGCCGTGGTCTAGTAGGTAGTGTGTTGGCTTATTAGACGAAAGACCCGACTTCGAATCCCAGGTCTGACATCAAAACGAAAATTTCAAAATAATTTTTCGGTGACTTCCTCTCAGCAGATTTCTGGCAAAAACTCTGAGAGTAAAAAAAATTGCCATGGAATGCTTCTCAAAAAATGTGTCGTTCGGAGTCCGACTTTAAACTGTAGGTTCCGCCACTTATATATAAAATTAACGCACATAACATAAGTGATGTGAGAAGCTAGGACGTAGTACAATGGGTCAATTCTACCACCGAGTATTGTACTTGTCAGAATTGACAAGTACACGTCCTCTAACCTAACCTAACCTACGATTCAGAAGCAGAGACGTTACTGTACATAGTTGGATATAGATTTAAACCAATGGAGGAGCTTAAGAACACTCCCTCGTTTCTCTCTAACTCCTTCAAACCAGAATCAACACAATACTCCGCATGAGGAGGGGCTATCCCCTGAGTGGTAGTTGCTCCAAATTAAAAAAAAAACAATATTCAACGAATATGCTGACTAATGGCACTGCGCATACATAAGTAGGGGCCAATCCCCTGAGTGTTGATTGCTTAGAAAAACATCCAACGACTATACTGGCTAATAAGGATGGAATAGAATGTTCTGGCGTGATGTTTTTTTTTTTTTGAAAAGCAGACAAGTTTCTTTGTGTTTTCCTCTAGGAAGACTGATTCAAAGGCTATGCTGGCTAATGCCCAGCAAGAGTAGGGGCTTTGTGCTGTGTTTGCCTCTAGGAAATTTTTCTGTAACTTTCCCTTAAACGTTACAGCGTTTTATAGCTGGTCACCTGCTGGAGTTGTAGCGTTAATCATCAAACTCGCAAGAATTAGTGATTTTTCGAATGTTTGAAAATAAATTCACAATTGCGATGGGTACACAAGCGGGCCTGTAGTTTGCTTTACGGTTTACAGTTTGTGCAGTTTTGCACTTCTGGTGTTATTTGTTGATTTTTATTTTGAGTTATCCATGCACCTTCTGTCCCACATGTTCTTCTTCTTCTCCTGCAGCATGGATTAAATTAAATACAATTTTATTCATGCGGTGGTTTTTGTCTTAACCATTGGAAGCTGTTGTGTGTGTGTGTGTGTGTTAAGCGCGGTTCATTTGACATTGACAGACGAGGAGCACATAATGTGCAGTGCCGCGTGTATTCACTGCTATGCCTGATGAAGTGTTTTCATTTCAAAGTGTAGTGAAAGAATGTCAAAGAGGAGTGAAGCATTTTGTAGCTTGTTTTTCGCAGTAGGAGTTTCATGGTGTGCATAGTTTTTTCGGGTGTTAATTTGTTTAAATGTGAAATTCATTTAAACTTTTGACTTTTTCCAAATGGATGGATGGTGGTGGTGGTGGAAAATATAGAAAATTTAATTAAATTGAAATTGTTTTTCTATTAAATTTAAATCGCAAACAATTTATTACAGAAATTGCAATGTCAGGGGAACACTGTTTGGGAAACATAGACAACATTTGACAAGAGTTTCTTACATTAAAATGCTATCGTAAATATTGTATAACAAATAATGTTTAATAAAGATTTATAAGGATAATTAAAATATGCAAACGTAATCATAAATTCGTAAAAAATAAAAATTTCTGGGGATTGTTGAAATATAAAAAAAAAAAATTTTTTTTAAATATAAGAAATCTTTCAAAATAACAGTTTATTTTACAATTTCACAGAAATATTTTTAAATATTCAAATACTATTGGCGTACAGTGTCTAAAAATAACACCTTTTAGCCGTGAAATATTGGAGGCGCCATGCTAGCTAATCGTAAAATTGAATCATTAAAATTAAATTGAAATATTTTCTTTAAAAACGAAGAAAATCCATAAAAAAAATTTTCTTTTAACAGCAACTGTAAACGTAAAACAGTTAAAATTAACCGCCAATTGTAAAAATGCCTGAAGCAGAGATTTCCAAACTTTGACAGTTGATAACAGTTGTCAAATTACATACATAATTGGCCATTATAACCCTTCAGTCAGGATTACGACCTAGCTTCTCACACCACTTATGTTGTGTGCCTTAATTTTATACATGAGTGGCGGGACCTACAGTTTAAAGTCGACTCTGATCGACAGATCAGAGTCTTTGCCAAAAATTTGCTGAGAGGAAGTCGCCGAAGAAATATTTTTCGTTTTGATGTCTGACCTGGGATTCGAACCCGGGCCTTTTGCCTAATAAGCCAACACACTACCCACTAGACCACGGCGACTTCAAGCATTTAACAACACGTGCAGATAATTAAATTGTTTAATTAAAATGGGTATTCTCGTTGGTTAAAGAACCACTTGTTTCGGTTATTTTAAGATCACTGGAATCGTCCTACCGAGAGGTCTATTTGCAATACGGTGGGGCGATAGTAAAAGATTGATGATAGCCAACGAAAAGCAAGAACTGTTGCAACTTTGCCACAGTCCGTAAACTCTTACGGACAGTAGAATTCAAGACAATCGATATCGCTTAGCTCATAAGAACTCATCCTTTAGCAGATCACTACTTGGCGAATAGTTTTTTTGGTACGTATTAAACCAGACGTACGAATGGAAGGTAAACGATCATAGGCAACTGTCATGTTTTCACTGAAAGAGTTCTAGATCAGTTTGCCAAGTGGACTGTAAATTTCATTTGAAAATTCATTTTCACCGATGAGACCTATTTCTGGATAAATGGACACAAGAACAAACCAAATTGGTAAATTTGGAACATTGGTAATCCATTAGAAAACCAAGATTGTGTAGATATTGGGCTGGCGGAGCAAAAGATTCATATTTTTTTGATACCAACCATGGCCAAGTCCTCACTATCAGTTATGAGCACTAAAGATCGAAGATTGCCAGCAATATTTAGATTGACATTACGTTTAAGGGAAGGCCGCTATGTGTCCATACATAGTTTATGTCACATTGGATATTTTGCACAAGCAATTTGAGGTTAAGTCACCGTGGTCTAGTGGGTAGTGTGTTGACTTATTAGACAAAAGGCCCGGGTTCGAATCCCAGGTCAGACATCAAAACAAAAAATATTTCTTCGGCGACTTCCTCTCAGCAGATTTCTGGCAAAGATTCTGAGAGTAAAAATTGCCATGAAAAGCTTCTCAAAAATCTGTCGTTCGGAGTCGACTTTAAAATGTAGGTCCCGTCACTCGTGTATAAAATTAACGCACACAACATAAATGGTGTGAGAAGCTAGGTCGTAATGTAATCCTGACTGAAGGGTTGTAATGGCCAATTATGTATGTAAGTAATTTGAGGTTATGCTATATACGGCAGTTACTTATTGGTGCGCAGAGGCATACACATGTTGAGTTTTTTTGTTTTGATAATAACGTCCATAACAGTCTAAGTCGAAAAGTGTTGGTTTGAGTTAGAACTCTGTATTCGTATTCTAAGTAGATTTTTCCTTATAACTTCGAACGGAAAATTTTGACAATCTTTAAGTTTAGAGAAATTCTACTTCAGAACGTTTAAAACTTTAGACAACATTTAAACGTTATAGAATGGAAGCGTGTAGCAAGAGCCTTAAATTTTAGAGAAGGTTTTATAAATTTCAAAAAATATGATAAAATGATATTGCTGACAATACAAAGGTTTTGATTTTAATATTTATTCATATTGAATTTCTTTCAGTGCATTTAAGAAAATACACCCGCCACGCAAGTGCATTTGTCACTGGCAAATTGCCAACTAAATGCAACAGCGTATGAAAGCGTGTGAATTGTTTTTGCATAATTCTGCTATGACGTAATGCATCGCCATTTGAAATGGTTAATTTTCACATACAAGAATTATAAATTTTGTGACAAAAGGTTTGTATAAAAATATTTTTATATTTTAAAGAGGGATAAAGGGTGAGGGTTTTTTTTTTGTATTGTTTTAATGGAAAATTATATTTTAAAAATCATAAAAAATAGGAGAATTTAATAATAATTGTCTGCCAGGCACTCACCTTTATTTGTTGTTATAAATTTCAAGGAATCCAGGAATCCACCACAGTCATATAGTATGTTCTTGTCCATTATAGCGGCTACACCACAGCTTGCTTGCACTTTTTTTTCCACGTACACTTTTATTAATTTTAATAATTTATTATAATTTTAATTTATATTGTTTCACAATTTTTGCTTTTTTTATATTACATTCTTTATTACGGTTTATTATTCTTCTTTATTTTTTAATTTGCCTTGAAGATAAAATAAATAAAAATTCGTTGCCTCCGCTTGCCGGCTATTTATTCTATGGTGAATTCATAATTTA
This sequence comes from Sarcophaga peregrina, assembly GCA_014635995.1. NCBI lineage: Eukaryota > Metazoa > Arthropoda > Insecta > Diptera > Sarcophagidae > Sarcophaga > Sarcophaga peregrina. The sequence goes on along the minus strand of CM025792.1, from coordinate 7,694,407 downwards.
TGCATTATTTACATATACTGGCAATTAATTTCTCCTCTTTTTTTCCTCTTTTTGCTTTTTTTGTACTCTTTATGGCAATAAAATAATACAAGGCAACAACAACAGCATCTGTTTAAAGGGGAGAGAAAAAAAAAAGAGAAAGAGCGTAACTATAAAATTATAATGAAAGCATACATATATTGTTCTCTATACACAACTCTATTTTAAATTGTAAAGCATTTTATTAGTTCCCTGTATTATTTACTTTGTTCCCTATGCGAAAACTCCCCTCCACTCTTTGTGTATAAATACCTACCATAGCATAACATATTACACCATCAATCAATTGTAACAAGTTTTAAAAGAAAACAAAATAATAATAAACAGTAATAGAACAACAATAACAACATGTTACATGACTTAACGAAAAAAAGAACAAGAGATTGCAAAAAAGAAATTGCAAATGCAGTCATCTCTAGGCAAACAATCGTTGTGAAGAAACAATAGCATGAATGTGTATGTATGGATGTGAGTGCATGTGTTTGCTTCTATTACATAGTGATTCCAATGCATGCCAACTCATCTCATCGAAAACAACCCCAAAGCGTAAATAAAGTATTGCAACAACAACAGCAACTACATCTCATCTCAGGCATTAGAAAAAGAGGAATTTTTCGTAAAGACGAGAACCATATAACCGAGCAAAACAAAAACAAAACAAAACAAAATTTTTCATCATAATTTATGGCAAAATGACTAGCAAACAAGTGCTGTGTGTGCCAAAGCAATAAAACAATACAGGAAATAGCGGTTTAAGCACAAGTGAGAGCGGCATTCACACATGCATACATATATGAGTATTGTTTTGTTTTTGGAGAAAATATCCCAAATTGCCAGTACATGCGAGGCCAGGCCAAGTCCAGTCTAGTGTAGAGTATATTTAGCAGGTGTTTGCAAAGCAATTTTAAAGCCTTTTTTTGCATTACTGTATGCCCTGCCCTGTGGGTTATAGGAGATATGAAAAGAATTTGATTTTCGTATGGCCAGTGGACAACTTTCAAAAGCAAAGCAACAAACAAACATAAATTCTTTCACAAAAAATTCCCCAAATGGTAATATTGGTTTTTGCTTCAGGTTACTCTCTCTGTGTTATAAATAAATGCAAAAAGAGCAACTGTAGGTGTGTGTGTAAATGCTTTTTTGTAGGGATTTATTCTTAAAAAGAAAAAAATAGAAAAAATCCTTCTCAACAACAACAACCAAACAAAGGCTGTACACATCAAGTCTACATTTTTCCTTTTCACTGATTACAACGCATGATTGAAACAATGTTTTCGTTTATAAATCATATGGAGAGGAGCTCCTTAACAAAAAAAGAAGGAAAACTGGGTGAAATTACATACACACACACATGCATATGAATGTAGGTACACAAAAAAAAAAAGCGGAGAAAATTGTGGAAACAAGTGTAAATAACAACATCATCAGCAGCAAAAAAACATGATTCAACACTAGAGCAAAGCAATGCCACCAACCATATGCTCAAATATTGACGATGTGAATATTTTTGTTATTTTTTTTTTTTTTGGTTTTTTTTCACTCAATTATGCCTAAAGGGTAAACGTTGGAAGGTAGAGGTACAATCGGTAGGTTAGGTGACACAAGGTAATGGTAAAGGTTAAATGAAAAATTTTCTTTAAAAAATATTTGTAGGAAGAAATAAGAATAAGGGCTGAAGTTTCACAACTACATGCGAAAGGTCCGTGTCCTTAGATGATCAAATGTGGAACATTGATAACAACTATGGCCCTGTATTGTACTTAGCATCGTCCTGTTGAAACCACATATGGTTGGTGTCCCGACTATTCAACTCAGGCCAAAAGGAGTTGGTGCTCGCTAAGGACAGTTATTGCGTGCTTATGATCATCCTCAAAGAAATTTGATACCCGTCAAAACCTTTTCAGCATGCATTGGACGCTCTTGGACCTCAAATGGATTGCTATCGTCCCTCACTCGATAATTTTGTTTGTTCGCGTATCCGTACATACATAACATAATTGGCCATTACAACCCTTCAGTGGCCAGGATAACGACCTAGCTTCTCACACCCTTATGTTGTGTTAATTTTATACATGAGTGGTGGGACTACAGTTTATAGTCGACTCGAACAACAGATTTTGAGAAAGCTTTCTTGGCAATTTTTATCTCAGTCTTTGCCAGAAATCTGCTGAGAGGAAGTCGCCGAAGAAATATTTTCGTTTTGATGTCTGACCTGGGATTCGAACCCGGGCACTTTGTCTAATAAGCCAACACACTACCCACTAGACCACGGGACTCACACTCCCACTAATAAACTCAGGCCAAAAGGACTTGAATGGACCTATTCGACTCGCTAAGAACAGAATGCCTCTTATGATCGTCCTAAAGAAATGTGATAACGTAAGCAAACCTCTTCAGCATGCATTGGACGCTCTTGGATCTCAAATGGATGGCTATCGTCCCTCACTCGATAATTTTGTTTGTTCGTGTATCCGGTCATTAGAAATGTAGCCACTTGCTGGAGAAAATTTTTCAATGGAAATTTGGATCACTTGTCAACTGCTGTAGAGATCATGCACACATGTTTTCACGTTCCTATTTTTAGGCTGATGCCCCAGTCACGATACAAAATTCAGCAAATTGTGGTTTACAAAAGATCGAGTTCTCGTGAGCGAGACAAAATCAATGGCCTCAGATATTCCTGCTTACTCTCACAGGCTTACGGCGAAGTTTTCGGGAGATCAAAAATTTATTGAACCTGAGTGGACCAGGTGAATTTATCCCGCTCATCGTGAAATGGTGAAAGATTCCACCATACAGTCTATCACAGCCTGTACCATCTTCACCATAAAACACGCTTTAAAATTGATTAACGCGCGTTCTGTTGAATTTTTCAATTTCCCTCGCTGGCAAATATAACTCATGTGGCGTAATTTTTTGTTTGTATTTCTTGTTCTTGTATGCCGGAGCCGCCAACTCAATTCAAATAAATTAAACAAAAAAAATCCCATTTTACCAGTTTATGATGGCACCTGAAAAAAGACAAAAAAAAAATTGTAACAATGCACGCTCGCCACCGTATGGAGGGAGAGAGAGTAGAAGCAACTCCCTCTGGTAGTCACCCACAATAATGGAATATTTAAAATACCCAAGTGATGCGACACTGTGGCTTAAACATGCATTCAACGGCTGTATGTCACAGTGGTGGTGGCATGGAACAGATTTTTTATTGTCATTCAAGGGATTCTTGTTTCGTTGCTCATCTGTGTGTACATTTTTCATGTTCATGTTCACACAGGTACACCGCCGCTCGACTGCCAGCTGACAAACGATGAACAATTTTTAATAAAAAACAAAAAAAACCAAAAAGAAAAATGTGAAAAGAGAAAAGCAAAAGGAATGGATTTCAATTTAATGCTCGAGTATATCATGGATGAATTCGCTTAATTTCAATGGGGCATATCGCCTACCCCCCTAAACGATACACTATCGTCGTCACAAACATGCTCAATCCTTGGTGTCATCATCACCATCGTTGTCGTTGTTATTATTTTTTTTTTTTATTATTTTTGTTGTATTGGCCTGGCCTTCCACTCTTTTATTGCCTTTTTTATGATGATGATGATGCTGCTGCTGCCATCCAATAATCATCGTTTTAATCTTTATTAACTGACTCACTCGTTCGCAGACTCACTCAACACACAGTCGCATAGTTACCTGCACACTTACTCTGTTGTGTCTCACCTTAAATGTCGGCTCGATTTAAGGAGTGCAGCAGCAGTTCAGCAACGGAATCTTCGGTTTCTTTTGTTCGCATGTGAGGCGTGAGTTACGTTGCATGATTATTATGAAGCTGTTGATGGGCTGCTCTATCGGCACTCATCAGTGTCATTAAGTATGTGACCATTAACGGTTTTTAATAATCTCATCGTGGTCATGTGCATGGACTACTCTCCACTCCACTCCACTTCACACCACTTCTCATTCCATAAAATCTCACCATGGTTTAGTAGATGAAGTCGTTAAAAAATTACAACGATTATCGTTCTTAGAGGGTTTCGTCTTCAGTTTCTCTGTTTTTTTTTTTATTTTATTTTACGACTGTCATTTGCGGTTGTTGCTATTGTAGCACACATGTTGTAATGCCACACTTTATGATGCTGCAGCAATACAGCATCAACAACATCATCTTCCATAAATTCCGATTAATAGGAGACACAGTAAAATATCATAAGTTTTCAGTGAAAGGGATTCTCCATTGAAATTGCAAGTTGTGTATAGCAATCATTAGAGTTACCTTATCTATTAACAATAAGTTACCGTTATTATCGATAAATGCCAAACAAAAATGAAAGGAAATTGAAAAATAATTTAAAAAAATATTCGAATATTTTAGAATTTATAACAAAATACTAGTGTTATCGAAACTAGAAATAAAAACTATTGCAGTTATCGATAATTCCTTCAAGTTTTTAATTGATATGAATAAAGATTAAATTTTGAAATATTTTTTTTAAGAAAAATTAACAAAATTTTACAATTTTCTATAAAAATTATCGTTTCGTTTTTTTTTCTTATCGAAATATTTTCGATAACAAAATTTCAATATGTATGTATATAGAAAATTTCTGTTATCGTTATACTTTTTTATAAATAAATTCTGGCATTTTAGAATTTTTAACAAAATACTGGTGTCATCGAAACCACAAATAAAAACTAGTACAGTTATCGATAATTCCTTCAAGTTTTTAATTCGTTTGAATAAAGATTAAATTTTGAAATAATTTTTTTAAGAAAACATCAAAATTTTACAATTTTCTATAAAAATTTTCGTGTTTTTTTTTTGTTATCGAAATATTTTCGATAACAAAATTTCATAAATAAATTCTGGCATTGATAAATTCTTTACACAAGTTACCAGTTCGGTTCCTACTAGAGACTCTAATCTGTAAACTACACTCTGCTCGAAAATATAAGAAATAGTACATCATATAGACAATATGCAAATGCTAGTCCAGAGCGTGCTCTTTCCAACCGCGATAGTGGGATAGCTTAACTAATTTTGTGAGTCGAGATATTGACTTTTAAAAAAATCGATTTTTGGCCAAAACTTATATGAAAATTCGGATAACAATAAATTCCGATATTTTATAAAAAATTTATCGATATATTTACTATTGAAAATATAAGTTATCGATAAATATACTATCAGAAATACAAATTATCGATTCATTTACTATAGAAAATGCAAGTTATCGATAAATTTGCTATCGAAAATGGAAGTCATCAAGAAATTTACTATCGAAAATGTGTGCTATCGACAAATTTACTATGGAAAATACAAGTTATCGATAAATTCACTATCGAAAATGTGTGTTATCGATAAATTTACTATCGAAAATGTGTGCTATCGATAAATTTACTATTGAAAATGCTGGTTATCGATGAATTTACTATAGAAATTGCAAGTTATCGATAAATTTACTATCGAAAATAGAAGTCATCGAGAAATTTACTATCGATAATACAAGTTATTGATTAATTTATTATAGAAAATTGAAGTCATTTTATCAGTTATATTGGTAAAACTGAATTTATCGAAAAATTTTCTTAATACAAAATATACCTATTCAATTTGTAGAAGTATTTTATCAATAAAAATTATCGATATACATATTTTTCTTGAATCCATTATTTCAAGGAAATTAATAGTTTATGGGCTGTTAAACGTTTTAAATTTTTTTTTTAACATTTAAGGCTATAAAACGTGAAAGTTATCGAAATGTAAGCATTCTTTCATTTCTGTTGCTAAGGGGAAAGTGAGTGTGTGTGTGTGTGTGCGCTTAGCTTTATCCTGTTTAACTAATTATGAAAGCGTGTGAAACGTGTAATCCTTACAAATTGTTTTGAACCCCTTTTTCTTCCTTTTCTTTTATGTAAGTGCGTTCCATTTAAAGAAAATAATCGAACGTGAGACACAAATATTGTTTGAAAATCCTAACGATATCAGCAAATCTTTATTTGACGTTTCATTTATCATTTTTCCTCTTTTTCATTTACATTTTCCTTTAGTGTTCGTTTGCATTGCTTCTTTATTGTCTGACAAATGTAAACAATTTCATTATTTACCCCTTTATTCGTGACATGATGATGACTTGTCCTATCTACCTACCTACCAACTCTTGTAGTCTGGAAAATGGGGGGGGGGGAGACAATTGGATTTCAGTTCGAAGACAATCAATTTGATTTGTAACTCACGCCTGCCTTTTGTGTAACGATTTGCTTTGAATTTATCGAAGACAGACAGATTTTGTTCAACAATTTAAAGAATTTGTTGTGTTTTCGTGTTGCTTTTTGTGCTTCAATATGGCACGGGAAGGTTGTGAAAAATGAATAAAATGGCTTTTGGATTTGAAAATAAGGAAAGTGATACAGAAAATACACGAAATTGCGACATGAAATGATACTTTCGGTGTGACAAAAATAAAGAAAAAAGGAAGAAAGAAGGTGGCAAAAGTGTGGCCCATAAATTTGGAATTGGGATCAACACGTTTTATTTGCGAGAGCGGCGACGACTTTTCAAACTGACAACATAATTTTCTAATTTTATGCGTGAACAACTTTTCTCCACTTGCCATCATTTTAAACTGTTATCGCCATTTATCGAAGAAATTAATTTAATGGAGTCAACATTTTCCTTGTTTTTCTTCACTGGCATTTTCTTTGGCATTTTCAAATTTAAAATTCATACGCTTTCCTCATACACAACATGCCATTGAAAAAAATTTCCTGTTGCAAAACAAAAAATTCCCTTTTTCACGCCGATAAAAAGTTAAAGTTGTTCCATACACATACGCCACCTAGTCAACGAGGGTCCACAAAACAAGAAAAACTTTTCATGTGTTAAAAAATTTTATTTTTTGAACCCCAAAAACAAAATGCCTAGAAGAAAAAAAACTGAAAAAACCCCATCCAAAAAAAGTTTGAATTTTTTTTTTTTTATGTTCGCCTCTCCATAATCATAAGGAAAACGTGCAAAGACTATGAAAATCCTCAATGCCCTCTCCGCTTTCTCTGACTCTCTCCTCTTTGGCTAACCGGGCGCGCGCTTCCTTCTTTCTTCTTGACTTTAATATTAAAACGTAAAAATATTTATCAGGGTTACGTCTCTAGAGTATTAAAGCATAGATTTTTATTGCCTAACTACACTAAACAGTCAGCAACAACAATAGCCTTCTCCCAAGGGTGGATGGGTTGGTTTTTATAGCAGAAATAGAAGAAGTAGAAGAAGAAGAAAAAAGGGGAGAACAAAGAAATTATAACAACAAAAATAATTTCAACAATCAGTAGAACCCCATCTCCAATTCAAAGAATGAAAATAAAACCCACTAAACTCTCCTCCCATGAATCTTAATAAAGTTGTACGTACACCTTCAACCTTAAGGAAGATTGCACGCTACAAGCTAACATCAAATTTGCCATAGGATAGGATAGAATAGAAAGTGCCTAACTTTACTAAAGGACATAGAGCAGCTCGATAACACACGGTATTGAGTATACCGATCTTCAGTACAAGCATCACGGTTTAGCATACAAACTACAATGAGCCTCAAAATTTAATGCATTTCATCGATTGATCCGATATCTAGTCACGTTAGTTTTATTAGACCATCAAGTATGGGCGTGAGTCAATTGAGAGGAATATGATACACAACTTCTCTAGAACTTTATAGAAGGTAAGAGAGAGAGAGAGTTTTTAAAATCGCCTAGACATGCTTACACAGAATCAGTTTTGCAGCATAAATTATGACCATTACCTCGAGCCGAAACAGATAACCTCGCCTTCGTAGAAAATTTTACATCCCGCCTTCTTCTCAATTCAAAAAATGGGTATAGGATATAGGACATGTTTCGATAACAATAATTTTCTATAGAATATGTGTGTCGACGACTATAATTTTTTATGGTGTTTGAATCGATAACAATAATTTTCTATGGAATATATTTCGATAACAACACTTTTCTATGGAATATGTTTCGATAACAATAATTTTCCAAGGATTTTGTATCGATAACAATAATTTATGTTTTCGATAATAACAATTTTCTATAGAATAGGTTTCGATAACAATAATTTTCTATGTAATATAATTTTCTATAAAATACGTTTCGATAACAATAATTATCTACAGAGGACAATAACTTTCTATGGGGTTTAAATCGATAACAATAATTTTCTATGGAATATGTTTCGATAAGAATAATTGTCTATGGAATATGTTTCGATAAGAATAATTTTCTATGGAATATGTTTCGATAACAATAACTTTCTATAGAAAATTTTTCGATAACAATAACATTTTATAGAACATGTATCGACAACATGATAACAATAATTTTCTATGAAATAAATTTCGATAACAATAATTATCTACAGAGGACAATAACATTCTATGGGGTTTACATTGATAACAATAATTTTCTATGGAATATGTTTCGATAACAATAATTTTCTATGAAATATGTTTTGATAAGAATAATTTTCTATGGAATATGTTTCGATAACAATAACTTTCTATAGAAAATTTTTCGATGACAATAAAATTCTATAGAATATGTATCGACAACAATAATTTTCAATAGGATTTGTATCGATAACAATAATTTTCATTATACTATGTTTCGATAACAATAATTTGCTATAAAATACGTTTCGATAACTATAATTTTGTATAGAAGAAAAAAAAATTTTTCGATTACGACAAACTGAAATGTTTTATTGTAGTGTTCATTGCCAGCTTTACTGAAATCTTTAAGAGTTTTATGTATGATTTTTATAACATGTGTATGTGTGTGTGTGTGGATCGTGTGTGTATTCGTTCCTTTGGAATAATAATAACGAAATCGTTTGCCATTTGCCTTCTAAAGTCCTCTGTTTTATTAAAGATTTCCCCCCTTTTTGCTAAAGCAGTGAATTAAAGATATTTGAAGTTGCATAGAGTGAGCGTGTTTCAAATAAATTAAGTTCTCTTTCATCTCTCTCACTCTCACTGCCGGTCTCTGACTTTCTCTTTCTTTCAATCTTATTTTATATATTTTATGATGTTGCTGTTGTTGTTACTATTGTTTTGCGTGCATTTCCTGGCATCCTTTTAGAAGTAATAGACGCTGGTAAAAATAAACTCTACGACCGTGTCAAACAAAATACACGAATGTTGCTGTTATTGATGTGTGTGTGTGTATGTGTTTCGATAAGTTTGGTGAAAGGCAAGAGGCATACATACAAGTCCTTTGAAATTATGATTATCGATTTTTTTATTGTTTTTTTTTTGCTGTTTTTTTCTAGGGAGAAGTTGTTGAAAGCAAAAGTTTGTTGTGCTCCTTTCTTGTTGTTGTTTAAGCCGAATTCCCTGACATGAAAATCCTTTACAGCCAAAAACAGTATCCCAGTATAATTTTGTTGTTGTTCGTGTTTTTTTTTTGCTGCCTTTTAAATGTAAATTTTTTAAGGTTTTTTCTTTGTATTTTTGTTTTTCGCTGTAAAACATGGTTTGACCATTTCGTTTTTAGAGCAGAAACAAAACAAAAAAAAAAAAAGGATAATAAGGACATCATTTGTGTGTTAATTTTACCATGTTTATCATTCATTAGGAAAAGGACAAATACACCGACACACAATTACACATACACGTTCTAACATCCTAAAGTAACCCAAAATAAAATATTTTCAAACATTGAATAAAAAAGTTATCGATTATTAACGAACAAATTTTGTGTTTAAAAATTTACATTTCATAAGCAAAACAAACATTTCGGCCAATTAGGGACAAGAATATTAAAAAAAAAAATGTAGAACACGATTCAAGGCAAGGATAAATTAATTAAAAAATCTCTGGTTAAAGAGAAAAGCAAAATGTTTTTTGTCTTTACTAAGTTTTTTGAAATATTATTTTTTTATTTGGTTTCGGCTCTCATCTCATCTCTCTCTCAGAAAATATATCAATTATTATAAACTTTCAAAAGAAAACTGTTCGATAACAGCAATTTTCTGTAAAAAATTTATTGGTAATAAAATATTTTTCATAGTAGCGAATGAATTTTACCCAAACTTTATGGTTTAAATGATTTATCGATAATTGTAAGATCGTAAAGAAAAATTATCGATAACTATAATTGCTATATTTTAATTTATTGTTAACTATAATGAATTTATTAATAATTAGAAGGAATACTGTTTGATAACTGCAATTTTTCATAAAAAAAATTTTGAACAAAAACAATTTTCTGCAAAATATTTATCGATAACTACAATTTTCTCTATAAATGTTTCATAGTAATAAGTTTTTGTAGAAAATCTATCGATAATTGTATTTTTCTGTTCAAAATTTATAGATATCTATAACTTTCGATAGAAAATCCATCGATAACTATACTTTTCTATTCAAAAATTTATTTATCGATAACTTCAATTTTATCTATAAATGTTTCATAATTATAATTTTCTCTAAAAAACGTATAGGTTTAAAATTTATCAATAACTATAATTTTGGAAAGATAATCCATCGATAACTATACTTTTCTATTCAAAATTTATCAACAACTTTTATTTTCTAAAGTAAATGTATTGTCAACTATACTTTGCTAATCAAAATTTATCGATAACTATACTTTTCTAATCATAATTTAACGATAACTATAATCTTGTATAGAAAATTCATTGATAACTATACTTTTCTATTCAAAATTAATCGATAACTATACTTTTCTATTCATAATTTAACGATAGCTATAATCTTGTTTAGAAAATTCATCGATAACTATACTTTTCTATTCAAAATTTGTCGATAACTATATTTTTAGATTAAAAATTAATCGATAACTATACTTTTCTATTCAAAATTTATTAATAACTATTATTTTCTAAAGTAAATGTATTGACAACTATACTTTGCTAATCAAAATTTATCGATAACTATACTTTTCCAATCATAATTTAACGATAACTATAATCTTGTATAGAAAATTTATCGACAGCTATACTTTTCTATTCAAAATTTATCGATAACTATATTTTTGAATTAAAAATTAATCGATAACTATACTTTTCTATTCAAAATTTAACGATAACTATAATCTTGTAGAGAAAATTCATCGATAGCTAAACTTTTCTATTCACAATTTATCAATAACTATATTTTTGAATTAAAAATTTATCGATAACTATACTTTTCTATTCATAATTTAACGATAACTATAATCTTGTATAGAAAATTCTTCGATAACTATACTTTTCTATTCAAAATTTATCGATAACTATATTTTAAGATTAAAAATTAATCGATAACTATACTTTTCTATTCAAAATTTATTAATAAATACTATTTTCTAAAGTAAATGTATGAACAACTATACTTTGCTCATAAAAAAAAGGGTAACATGCCGTATCAATTGCCTGTTTTTAAACGGGAAATGGACGAAATAATATTTATTTCTTTAAACGTTCTTAAGCTTTCCGTATCGCTGTTTTTTTTTCAAATTTTATTGCCTTCCAATACAAATTGGCCATAGCATCATCAACAAATTGTTTAAATTTTATTTTATTATTATTATGGTTGTTGTTTTTGTAAACATGTTAAGATTTAATTTTATTAAAGGCTCTTATAGGCTTGGTCCGCTTTAGAAATTCTATAGCGAGAGGAGAAGAGTGTGGAATGATAAACACCGCCTAAATCCTTTACAGGTAAAGCTCACACATAAAAAATACGTGGAGTTTTATTTATTGCTACTGTTTGTGTTACTGTGGAATAAGTAGCAGTTTTAGTTTGTAGTTGTTGTTGTTGGTTTAATAGAAACCATAAATCAGAATTAGTTGCTCTATGCCAAGGCATAGCAAATGAAAAATTTAAGTGAGTACAGAGAGAGTGATAGAGAGAGCACATGAATATTTACTAAGAACCTACACGAAAAGAAATTACAAAAGTAAACATGAAAGCATTAGAAAAGAAGTTCGTATGAATTAATTTCTTTTTTATACGCAACTTCTGGAATTTTACGGTTGACTTGTTATTATAATTTTTCTTTCCTACCTTTTGTGATCATTAGATGTATCGGGTTGTTCTAGACTTTTTGTCTGGCGATACTGGGAACTGTAAATAAAAATCCTTTTATTAGATACAGTATTCCCTCGATTTACGTCGTAGAATGTTGCGGGAAAAGGCAACGTAAATAGAATTTCAAAGATTTCATAAAAAAAAACCAAAATAATTGAATTCTTATTCTATGTATTGAATTTCTTCTAAAAGGGATCTCCCCTGATTTTGTTTATAAACAACGTAAGGCGACTTAAAGCGAATAACGACGCAAATCGAAGTTTAAGGGAACAAAATTTTTGACGACGTTAATCGAGGGAATACTGTAACAACAATTTTCTATAGGAAATTTTTCGCTAAAAACAATTTTCTATAGCAAAATGTTCGATAACAAGAATTTTCTATAGCAAAATGTTCGATAAAAAGAATTTTCTATAGCAAAATGTTCGATAACAAGACTTTTCTATAGCAAAATGTTTGATAACAACAATTTCCTATAGAAAACTGTTCGATAACAATAATTTTATGTAGAAAAATGTTCGATAACAACAATTTTATGTAGAAAAATGTTCGATAACAACAATTTTATGTAGAAGAATGTTCGATAACAACAATTTTCTATAGAAAAATGTTCGATAACAACAATTTTCTATAGAAAAATGTTCGATAATAACAATTTTCTATAGAAAAATGTTCGATAATAACAATTTTCTATAGAAAAATGTTCGATAACAACAATTTTCTATAGAAAAATGTTCGATAACAACAATTTTCTACAGAAAAATGTTTGATAACAACAATTTCCTATAGAAAAATGTTTGATAACAATAATTTTATGTAGAAAAATGTTCGATAACAATAATTTTATGTAGAAAAATGTTCGATAACAACAATTTTCTATAGAAAAATGTTCGATAACAACAATTTTCTATAGAAAAATGTTCGATAACAACAATTTTCTATAGAAAAATGTTCGATAACAACAATTTCCTATAGGAAAATGTTTGATAACAACAATTTCCTATAGGAAAATGTTCGATAACAACAATTTTCTATAGAAAAATGTTTCATAACATCAATTTTCTATAGAAAATTTTTCGATAACAACAATTTTCTATAGGAAATTTTTCGATAACAACAATTTTCTATAGGAAATTTTTCGATAACAACAATTTTCTATAGGAAATTTTTCGATAACAACAATTTTCTATAGCAAAATGTTTGATAACAACAATTTCCTATAGAAAAATGTTCAATAACAATAATTTTCTATAGGAATTTTTCGATAACAATAATTTTCTATAGAAAATTTTTCGATAACAACTATTTTCTATAGAAAAATGTTCGATAACAAGACTTTTCTATAGCAAAATGTTCGATAATAACAATTTTCTATAGAAAAATGTTCGATAACAACAATTTTCTATAGGAAATTTTCCGATAACAACAATTTCCTATAGAAAAATGTTCAATAACAATAATTTTATGTAGAAGAATGTTCGATAACAAGACTTTTCTATAGCAAAATGTTTGATAACAACAATTTTCTATAGGAAAATGTTCGATGAAAAACAATTTTCTATAGAAAAATGTTTCGATTCACAACAATTTTTCATAGAAAAAGTTCGATAACAAAAATTTTCAATAGAAAATTTTTCGATAACAACAATTTTCTATAGAAAATTTTTCGATAACAACAATTTTCTATAGAAAATTTTTCGATAACAACAATTTTCTATAGGAAATTTTCGATAACAACAATTGTCTATAGGAAATTTTTCGATAATAACAATTTTCTATAGGAAATTTTCCGATAACAACAATTTTCTATAGCAAATTTTTCGATAACAACAATTTTCTATAGGAAATTTTTCGATAACAACAATTGTCTATAGGAAATTTTTCGATAACAACTATTTTCTACAGGAAATTTTGCGATAACAACAATTTTCTATAGGAAATTTTTCGATAACAATAATTATCTACAGGAAATTTTTTGATATGGTCTTAGTACGTTGATTATGAGAGTTAGAATCACAATCCATATTCCTATATTTTTTTAGAACTAAAAAGTATTAAAACAACAATTCAACAAAAAGTTCTCGAAGTTACCAAATTACATGTAAATGAAGTATAAATAGATTGCAGGATGATATTATTAAGCAATTATAAACTAACAATGGAATCATAGCTTTAAGAACTGCAAGCAGAAGTGAGATGCCTTAGCTTCAATTATTTAATGCTTTTAAGTGTAAATTCTTTTCTCTGTATTCTCTAGTATCGTTTTGAATTAAACTTGCTCTTATTTTAATAGATTTGCTCTACAAAACTGTTTTTTCTTATTGCATTTAAGCTCTCTTTTAATGTTTTTAAGTCTTTTAAAAAATTGTCATAAATTACGGCATTAAAGCATTTCACAACGTGTAACCAAACCAACTCTTCTATCATTGGCAACACCAACCGAAGGCTCAAAAATAAATATTAATTCCTCAGTAAAGTAAAGAAAAGTTTTTCAAACTATGAGAGAACACTTTGCAAAAGAATACAAATTTAAATGAATCGGAATCCGAATCCGAAACCCAATAAAAGAATTGGGAAGAGAGGCTTGGGCTTTTCATTTGGTAAAAACTTTTCATTTTCATGATTTATTTACTGAAAGAGATTCAAATAAAATTTTTTTGTTTTTTTTATTTGTTTTGTTGTTATTGGAAATATGTTTTCCTACTTTATCTCTAAAATGAAAAGAAAATTTATGGTCCGAATAAATTTATTGTGTGCTGCTGCTGCTACTCTGGATGCCATTGAATGCATTTTCTCATCCATTTGTGGTACAAAATATTCAATATTTGAAGTTTGAAGTGCAAATAAATCTCAATGGAATACAGAACATCAATATCAATGACACTTTATGTCATACAATGTTTTCTTTTTTTTATTTTATTTCCTCTTGTTTTTATTTGGCTTATAGAGTAGAGAATATAAATCAAAAATGTACTTAAAAAAACAGAAATTGGTCGAACAAAATTGAAATTGAACACAAAGATATCGAAAATAAATCATAAAAAATGCTAGGAAAACAAAAAAATATTTATCGGAAGGAAAATATTTTATAATAAAAGCAATAATAGACTGAAATACAGATGTTAGGCTGTCACAAATATTAACAAAAAAAAAAAAACAACTAAATTTCATTAATTAAGAAGATAAAAGAAAATATTTTCGATACATTAAAATATTTATATTCTAATTTATTTGATAGAAAATTATTCGATAACAATAATTTTTCTGTAAAAATATTTATCGATACCAGTAAATTTCTATACAAAATTTTCGAAAACAATAATTTTCTACAAAAATTTTAACTTAAATTTTCTATAAAGAAACATTTTAGAAAACATTTATCGATAACATAAAGTTTCTACGGAAAATTTACCAATAAAATAAACTTTATCTACACAATTTATCAATAACAAAAACTTTTTAAAGGACATTTATGGATAATATAAAATCCACATATAAAATTTATCGATAACATAAATTTTCTACATTTTTTACTATTTTTTAATCTTTTAATATGAAGTTTAGCAGAAACATTATTTTCGAAAATTTCAATTCTCTATAGGAATGTTTCGATAACTATAAATTTATATAGGAATGAGTCAATAACTACAATTTTCTATAAGAAATGTTTCGATAACTAAAATTTTCTATAAGAAATGTTTCGATAACTAAAATTTTCTATAAGAAATGTATCGATAACCACAATTTTCTATACAAGAATTTTCGATAACTACAATTTTCTATAAGAAATGTTGCGATAACTACAATTTTCTACTGAACAATGTTCGATAACTACAATTTTTTTATACAAAAATGTTTTATAACATCAATTTTCTAGAGGATATTTTTCGTTAACAACAATTTTCTATAGGAAATTTTTCAATAACGAAAATTTTCTATAGGATTTTTTTTCGATAACGAAAATTTTCTACAGGATTTTTTTCGATAACAACAATTTTCTATAGGAAACTTTTCGGTAACAACAATTTTCTATAGGAAACTTTTCCGTAACAACAATTTTCTGAAGGAAAATTTTTCTATATCAACAATTTTCTGAAGGAAATTATGTTTGATAACAACAATTTTCTATAGAAAAATGTTTGATAACAACAATTTTCTATAGAAAAATGTTTGATAACGACAATTTTTCTATAGAAAAATGTTTGATAACAACAATTTTCTATAGAAAAATGTTTGATAACAACAATTTTCTATAGAAAAATATTTGTTAACAACAATTTTCTATAGAAACATGTTTGATAACAACAATTTTCTACAGAAAAATGTTTGATAACAACAATTTTCTATAGGAATTTTTTTGATAACAACAATTTTCTATAGGAATTTTTTCGATAACAACAATTTTCTATAAGAAAATGTTTGATAACAACATTTTTCTATAGGAAATTTTTCGATAACAACAATTTTCTATAGGAAATTTTTCGATAACTACAAATTTGAAATTATATCGAACACTTGGAAATTGGATTTGAATTTAATTTCTGCCTGTATTTAATTGTTTTAAAAAGTTGTGTGTGAAAATAATATTCTACAGCATAATAAAATTACTATAGAAAGTTCATTTTTTTATTGACTAAATCTTATGATGTTTGCCGTTTGTAGTGAAACTCTAAATCAGATCTAACAATAGTAAACATCGATAATTCTTGTAATATCTCCTGTTTTATTATTATTTTATGCTGTCGGTAATCGTTTTATTTCACTCCAAAGTTCCATTAATTGAAATCTATTTTTGTTTTTATTACTCCTGTCAGTGTAAGCGAATAAATATGCCGCTACAAAACTCTCTGCTTTACTCCTTCGTATATAAAACATTTTAATTATTAACTTGTGTTTGTATGAGTTCTATGAAAGCGACTCTGTGTGTGTGTGTGTGTCGAGTTCATTTTTATGCCTTCCACATTACAAACGCCAAATTATTCTGCTGCATTAATTTCGTATTTATATTCATGATACAACAACAACTAAAACAAACACACTCGTTTTACTTCTTTTCCTTACTCTCTTTGTATAATTCTTTACTCTTCAATACACTGCCGCAAACACACACACCTATAACGATGTATGCTTCACTATTAAATATTTTTGAGTCATTAAGACTCTCTCTCTGTGCTAAACATTTCCTTTTAAATATTTACTCTCTGTGTGCTCTATGTACTCTGTGTATGTGTGCTTTACTTCTCTTTTCATTGTTGTTTACGTTGATTAGGACGTAGTGGGCAGAGCGAGGAAGTTGGGTATTTTTGCTAATTTAATACTCATGTTGTTTCTTTTTATGAATGTATGCAAGCAAGTCTGTGTGTGCAAGTGTGTGTGTATGTGTTAGAGCAGAGGATGTTTTTATCCTCATTTAGTTTTTGTTTCTTTTACAAGCACAACAACAACAGTAACATATATTTTGATTTCATACTGGCATGCCATGCCATCAAATCAAACATTCTTGCATTGACGTCCGTATTTTTACTCTGTAAAGGACTTTAATATTAAATGCTTTACTCGCTGTATTTAAAGAGCTTATACTCCTACTAGAACAGAGGGAGAGTTAAAGGCAAGCATTAAATTATTTTTGTTTTCACATACGATAGGCATGTTGTAGATGTATGAGTTCATTTAAGACGGATGTATATGTGTGTGTGTCTCTCTTCTGTATGAGTGTTGGCATGTTGTCACTGTTTATTCATCTGTAATCGGGCGTTAATTACTCCACATTATCGCTGTGAATAAATGCTCAACAAGGATAATGTCAATAAACGAAGAAATATTGTTACAAAGACACATCCGTTACACTCTCGAACATCCGTTACATTTGAATATTTAATTTTCGCATAATTAAACGAACGAAACGTAGCGAAACGTTCCTTCCTCTTTTGCCTCTTCTTTTCTTTTTTAATGAAATTGTAATTTGACATGAATTTAAATGAATTTCCCTAAAAATTTATTGTGCAGTCAAAAGGTTAAACGGGTATTAAGCAGTTATTAAGCACAACTATGATTCATTTATGAAAGTGTGGAACACATTAAGACAGTTTTGAGTTTTATTTGAGTTTAAAGAGATTTACGGACAAAATAAAATTTGTAAAAATATTTTATAAAAATTATTGAAATATTTTTCATCTAAATGTTTCGAAAGTTATCGAAAACTATTTTGTAAAACTGTTAGGAAACGAAAGTATTTTATAAAAGACTTAGCGATAACAAAGTTGCCACAGAAGATTTATCGTTAACATAAAATTTCTATAAAATATTCATCGACAGCATAAAATTTCTGTTGAAAATTTATTTATTAATTTCGACAGAAAATTTATCGATAATAGGAAAATTTTTAAAGAAAATTTATCGATAACAGGAAAATTTCTATAAAAAATGTTTTGATAACTCAAAATATATACAGATAATTTATCGATAACAGTAAATTTGTATAGAATATTTTTCGATAATAGGAAATTTCTATAGAAAATTTATCGATAACAGGAAATTCCTATAGAAAATTTATTGTAACATACAACTTCTATTAACAAGTTATCGATAACTTATAACTTTATAGGAAATTTATCGATAACTGGAAATATCTACAGAAAATTTATCGATAACATAAAATTTCTATAGAAAATATGCCGATGACATAAAATTTCTATAGAAAATATGCCGATGACAGAAAATTTCTTTAGAAAATTTATCGATAACAGAAAATTTCTCTAGAAAATTTATTGATAACATGAAATTTATCGATAAAATACAATTATTATAGAAAATGTATCGATAACAGGAAATTTCTATAGAAAATTTATTGATAACAGGAAATTTCTATAAAAAATATATCGATAACATTAAATTTCTCTAGAAAATTTATCGATAAAATACAATTACTATAGAAAATGTATCGATAACAGAAAATTTCTCTAGAAAATTTATCGATAACAGAAAATTTCTTTAGAAAATTTATCGATAACAGAAAATTTCTCTAGAAAATTTATCGATAACAGAAAATTTCTCTAGAAAATTTATCGATAACAGAAAATTTCTCTAGAAAATTCATTAATAACATGAAATTTATCGATAAAATAAAATTACTATAGAAAATGTATCGATAACAGAAAATTTCTACAGAAAATTAATCGATAACATTAAATTTCTATAGAAAGTTTATCGATAACAGGAAATTTCTATAAAAAATTTATCGATAACAAGAAATTTCTATAGAAAATTTATCGATATCACGAAATTTCTACAGAAATTTTATCGATAACAAGCAATTTCTATAGAATATTTATCGATAACATTAAATATCTATAGAATATTTATAGATAATCAAGTTTCTGTAAAAAATTCATTAATAACACAAATTTTCTATAGAAAATGTTTACATCCCAGACAATTTATACAGAAAATTTTGTATGGAAATATGCCCCGTGGATTCTCTGGTTGGAAGGCAATTGAAATGTATTTAAAGTTTTTAAATTTTTTTTATCGAAAATATTTTAAAATTTAAAATTTTTCTATTCTGTTAAAAACAATATTTAACACAACTGTTAATAAACAACATTTTATGTTGCTAACAGAAGAATTAACATAAGTATGTTAAAGCCAAAAATAAAAACAAACTGTAGACAGCAGCATTAACAGCGTTGACCTTGAGAGGCTTTTGCAAAAGCAAAAACAGAGTTTAGAACGCATTGTATGAATAAAATTCATATTTTTTTTCAATTCTTCTCTTTTTGTTTATTTGAAAATAATAAAAATTAATTTTTATTTCTTCCCTCCATTCATTTGAAAACAATAAAAGAAAAGACAACAATCCCCGTAAAAGTTCGTTAACTTCTGAACCAAACAATAGAGGCATTCAGGTTTCAATGAAAGAAGCTCTTCTTTTGGAGCACAGATGATAAACAAAAACAACAACATCAAGAAGAACCCAAAAAACACCAACAATTAGTTACACCAACATCAACTCTTTGCACTTTGGCGAAAAGAGCTTATGAAGAACAACCAAAGCGAGTTAAAATGAGTGAGTGTGTCTAAAAAATAATAATAAAAATCATGTCTCATGTCTCCCTCCTATTGTTATTGTGGGCTTTTGTATTTGATTTGCATCATCCACCATCTATTCATTCTCTCATTAAGATCATGATTAAATTAAAACGAAGCTCATTATTATCATGTACATCATTAACGAGTTTGTTAATGCAAAAACAAAAAAGAAGAAAAACGTAAACAAGAGAAAAAAGAAGAAAAAGAAACAACACAACAGAAATAGTAAACAATACAATAATATTGTAACATATGTATGTCTGTGGTTGTGTTTGTTGTTATTGTAATGCAAATGAAAATAACCAAGCAGAAGAAGAAGAGCACGAACGAAAAGAAGCAACAAAATATTATTGAAACAAAAACCAAAAACGAATAAAAGCCGGCAAAACAAGATGGTCAACTTGTCTCTCTTGTATTTCTATTCTGCTGAATATGTTACGCTCTCTTAAGAGAGAAATAAAGTGAAATGTAAAAGAGATTGCAGTCGTAACAAAATTTTAAAAGTAATGTTATAAACAGAAATTAAACTAACATTTTCAAAATTGTAAACGATATTCGATAAATTCTCTATAGAAACTTTATGTTATCAACAAATTTCCTATAGAAACTTTGTTATCGATAAATTCTCTAAAGAAATTTTATAATATCGATAAATTCCCCATAGAAACTTAATAATAGCAAGAAATTCTCTATAGAAACTTAATAATAGCGATAAATTCTCTATAGAAACTTTTTAATAGTCATAAATTCTCAATAGAAAGTTTATGTTATCGATAAATTATCTATAGAAACTTTATAACAGTGATAAATTCTCTATAGAAACTTTATATTATTGATAAATTTTCTATGGAAACTTGATATTATTGATAAATTTTCTATAGAAACTTAATAATAGCGATAAATTCTCTATAGAAACCTTATATTATTGATAAATTTCCTATAGAAACTTTATATTATTGATAAATTTCCTATTGAATCTTTATGTTATCGATAAAATTTCTATAGGAAATAAATAAATAAATAAATTTCCTATAAAAACTTCACAATGGCGAAAAATTCTCTATAGAAACTTTAGATTATAAAAAAATTTTCTATAGAATCTTGATATTATCAATAAATATTCTATAAAACCTTCACAATGGCAAAAAAAATCTATATAGAAACTTAATAATAGCGGTAAATTTTCTATCGAAACTTTATGTTATCGAGAAATTCTGTATAGAAACTTGATATTATCGATAAATTTGCTATAGAAGATTTGTAATCTCAACACTTTAATAGAAAATTATTTTTATCGACAAATATCTATAGAAAATTTTTGTTATCGATCACTTTTATTTGAAAAATTGTTGTTGTTGAATACTTTGATATGGAAAATTATTGTTATCGAACATTTTTCTATAGACAATTATTGCTAACAAAAATTTCCTAATAAAAAATTATTTTGATACAACATTTTTCTTTAGAAAATTATTGTTATCGGAATGTATTCTATAGAAACTTATTATTATGGATAATTTTTCCCATAGAAAATTCTTATTATCGATCAGAAAGTTGTTATTATCGATTATTTTTTAATAAAAATTCGTGTTATCGAAGAACTTTCTGTATAAAAATATTGTTATCGATAATTTCTTAATAGAAAATATTTGTTAAAGAACATTTCTTAATGTAAAAATGTTCGTATTAAATTCTGCGCAATTTATGGATGGCTTACTGGGTTTTAAATTGAGGGGCAGTTTATTACTTCATTTTGGATAATGCATTGTTCTCTGTAATCTAAATCAGCGGTGTAGGCTGGTGATAATATAGAAAGTTCTAAAATGGTATCCAAGGCTATGAGAAGAATTTTAAGAATTTTACCTAGGACAACATATTTTTAACAAAAGAAACAAATTGATAATTCCCGTTATTAAAAGTCATACGATCACATTACTTAAATGACTCTCTTTACCGATTGATATGATTATGTGTATAGAGAAACAATGGATTTTACTGTATAAAAACGTATTTTAATTGTTCACTTACCTTTTTTAATTTTTTAAATGTCCTTCACAAACATTATTCATGTTGCCGGCTTCAAAGACAAATTAAATCCTCTTTAATGTTAAAATGTTAAACGTTTTAACATTTTGCTTTTTATAACTGTTAACACTTTTTTCGTTCCACCATTTTGTTTAACACTTTCTTGCTTTGGTAAAATTTTTCAATTTTTAACACACTAATTATTGATTGAAATTCATATTTTATTTACTTCTTTTTATTTTAAACACTTTTAATTATATTTATTTCCATTTTAAAACACTTTTTATTGCAATTTTCAATTAAATTTCTAATATTTTTTCACTTAAAAGACAAAAGTAATCAAGCACTTGTATTTTCCTCCTTGCTCCATCGGTTTTAATTGCAGAACTGTTAGTACAATTGCATTAGTGTTGTGTTGCCTCTAACTGTGTTGTAAAACGGAAATTTTGTAATAGTACTGTAATACAAATGAAAGAGTACTTTTTTGTATCAAATTGTACTTTTGTAAAACAAATACATACAATAAGGATTATTTATCGTTATTTATTTGTTTTATTATTAAATTTTGCACAATAAGATAGAAATCATATAAATTAAAGTGCTAATGATTATTTAGAGGCAATAAATTTAAGTATAAAAAATAAAAAAAGATTACAAATTATGAAATTATCCTTATATAGATTATAAGCTTACTTCTCACACCACTTATATTGTGTGTGTTAATTTTTTACATGAGTGGCAGGATTCTATAGTTTAAAGCCGACTCCGAACGTCTGGTTTTTGAGAAACTTTATCATGGCAACACATTACCTATAGCGATTTCTACTGTATTGATTGCATCAGTTAGTTTTGGAAACTTCCACCGGAGCCAGGGCGGCTCAGCTTCGTTGACAACGTAATGGCAGCACAGTGTTGCTAATGACGAAGAATTTATCTGTTTATGAAGAGGACTTAACTGCCCTTTCTCCTCGAATCACTTAGCCGTCTATAATACTACTGCGATGATAACAGGCCATTGTCTCATATTCTTATTGATTCAATATTCCATCGTTTGAATTTTAAAAGAGCTTTATATCTGGAGAAAAAGAGAAATTGCTCACCACATTTGTCAGTACCAGTGTTGCAGAGTTTTCACCAGAATGAAGTCGTCGGAGAGATATTTTTTTCATACTTCGTTTTGAAGGAGATGTCTGACATGGCGTTGGAACCGGTGGCTCATATCTAGTAAGCCAGGACTATTTATTTATTTTCTTTCAATACACATACTTCACGGAACAGAAAGCTAACGCCCTATTCGTGTCCCTCACATACAAGACAAAAAACAGCTGATTCGGAACGTTACAAAACCTGCAAGCCCCCTTTAGTCAAATATCGATGGAGCGCAATGTAACATAAATGTTCGTTTTTAGCATATGAAAAGCAATGCAAATGCTTACCGAAATTACATTACGGTTCTTAAAGTATTTTTATTGCTTTTCGTATTCGTAAAATGAACGTACGATAGTTAGACTTTCGGCCAAGCGGGGCTAAAGCCTAATACTACCTTTAGCATTGCATTGAGCGTGTTATTAATGCGCATTGTTAGTTGAAAAAAAAAACAAGACATAGATCATACATAATTGGTCATTAAAACCCTTTAGTAAGGATTACAACCTAGTGTCTCACACCACTGATGTTGTTTGTGATAATTTTATACATGAGTGGGGGCAGCTACAGTTTAAAGACGATTCCGAACGTAAGACTTTAGAGACACTTTTCATGGCTTTTGCTAGAAATCTGCTGAGAGAAAGCTGCCGAAGAAATATTATTTAATATCTTCGTTTTGATGTCTGACCCGAGGTTTGAACCGAGGTCTCACTAGACCACGGTAACTTTAAGCGCAAGATACAATATAATAAAAAATGTATTGGAAGTGTAGCGTGCATATTGTAGTATTTTTTGAAATGTAAAAGTACTGAAAAAAGTACAAAATTCTTGAATTCTCCAACACTGGTTGTGTTGCTATATCTCTCTCATTGTTTCTTTCTGCGCTCTTTATTCAGCCGTTAGAATTTTAGTAAACAATAAGTAACGACACACTAACCCATGCATTAATATGCTAGCGAGAGTCTAATAAACATACAACAGCCATGCTGGTTTTTTTATGTTGCTTGCATGTATTTGTTATTGTTTATGATATTTTGTTTGTGTTTTTTTCGGTTCTTTTCCAACTTCACTAATGTTTCTCCATATAGTACAGGAGTGAGTACGTGAGTGAAGTGTTGAAACTTGTTTTATCGTTGATTATTTCGCTAGTAGAGTTTAGTTTGTCAGCGGGTTTCAATGCGTAAGGTTGTTGTTAAAGTGAGGCGGTGATTTAGTAGTGTCTGTGTGTGTGTGTTTTTTTTAGTGAGTGAATTATTTAAAATACGTTTACAGTTGTTTTAAAAAAACAATAACAACAGCAACCTTCTTGAATTAAAACAAACGCAATTTGTTTTACGGTAGCCGGGCACACTTATTAAACTCCTTTTAATGGGTTACGGTACTCCTTTCGATTCGAAAAGAAAGGCAATGTAAAGAGAAAATATAAAATAAAAAAAAGCCAAACACAAGAAAATTGAAGAATTCAAAATGCCGGCGGCTTAACATGAAGTGATTTTTGTGTTTTATTTTTGCATTTAAAGCCAATACAAGTTAACAAGTTAAAAAATAAAGAGAAAATCTTAGAAAGAAAAGTAAAAAATATCGTAAGAAAAAAATGAAAATTTCTAAAGAAATTAAAAATGAAATAAAAATTTAATTCTTTCAAACGGTAACCAACAACAAGTGGAATTGGAAAGTGAAAAAAGAAAAAAATCTCCAATGTAAAAAGAATATCAGAAAGGCAAATCAAAAGCAATAAAAAAAGAGAGAGATAAAAAGAGAGCAAAAGAGCGCGAGCAAACAAAGTGTAAAGAAGAGAAAGAAAATTTCTTTATTTTCAACACGATGCCATTGTGAAATCCAAGGAATAAATTTTAAAGCCTTAAATATTGGCAAAATTTCTTAAAAAATTAAAAATTTTTGATATAAAAAAGGGAAATAATAATTTCCCAAAAGAAATCCTTATAAATAATTCAAGTGCGTGTGCGTTTGCGCGTGTGTGTGTTGTTTAATTAATCAAAATGTCCGTGGCCAACAGTCATCGCCAGCTTCGGCTGTCCATACAGTGTTTCATTATCGTGTTATTTTTCTCACATTTAACCTCGGCCGTGCATCGTTACGATCAGTCGCCTTTGGATAGCGGGAATCCTTATTATCGTACTTCCAGTTCGGGTGAAGTATTCGGTTCATCCTCCTCTTTGTCGAGTGATGCATTTCCCCATCATAATCGCTGTGAACCAATTACGATTTCAATTTGCAAAAACATCCCCTACAACATGACCATCATGCCGAATCTAATTGGTCATACAAAACAAGAGGAGGCCGGTTTAGAAGTTCATCAATTTGCTCCCCTTGTTAAAATCGGTTGTTCTCCCGACTTGCAATTATTTTTGTGTTCGTTGTACGTGCCCGTTTGCACTATTTTAGAGCAGCCCATACCGCCTTGTCGTTCCCTATGTGAATCCGCACGTATTTGTGAAACTCTTATGAAAACTTATAATTTTAATTGGCCCGAAAATCTCGAATGTTCGAAATTTCCCATACACGGCGGTGAGGCTTTGTGTGTGGCTGAGAATACAACGTCATCTACGCCATCGCCGACGCGTGTTGTGCCTAAAGTAACGACGCGTAAAAATTATGCCGGACTCGATAGTCCGCATCGTGATATCGGTTTCGTGTGTCCCGTTCAATTGAAGACACCGCAGGGTATGGGCTATGAACTGAAAGTGGGTGGAAAGGTAAGTTTCAATAATAAAATAAAGTTTTAAAAGTGGTTTTAATTTTCCTTAAAAAGTTATCGATAAATTGAATTTTTCTATAAAAATTATTATTATTTTTTTTTATAAATTTTTATCGATAAATTCTCTATAGGAATAGATAAATTCCCTATAGGAATTGATTCCCTGCAAAAATTTATCAATTCCTGTAGAGAATTTATCGATTACCGTAAATTAAATTTTTCTATGAAAGTTTTTTATAAATCATATAGAGAATTTATCGATTCCTATAGAGAATTTATCAATTCCCATAGAGAATATATCGATTCCTATAGAGAATTTATCGATTCCTATAGAGAATTTATCGATGAAATTATCGATGAATTTATCGAATGCTATCGATAAGTTGAAGTTTATATAAAAAATAGAACGATATCCATAATTTATCGATAATTAACACTGTAAAATGAATTCCTATAAAAATTTTAACGTTAAATATTTATCGTTATCGATTATTTGAATTAAATAAATTGTATCCTTTATTATTTGAATTTTTTTTATAAGGTTTATCGATAATTTAAATTTTTCTAAACATAATTTATCGATAAAATATAGGAAACTAAATATAAATTGTATTCCTATTTATTTGAAAAATTTTTTTATACGTTTTATCGATAATTTACATTTTTCTTAACATTATTTATCGATAACTTAAACTTTCTAATTGCAAATTAACAACAAATTTTTTATTATATAGATATTATCGATAATTTAAACTTTCTATAGAAAGGTTAACAATATTGATAATTTATCGAAAGAACTTTTTAAATTGAATTTTCATTGCATTTTAACTTTAAATATTTATTTGGATTCCCTATAGAAATTTTTGTGGATAACTTATTATAAATTGATTATAAATTATATTTTTAGTTAGTTGATTTTTTTTTATAATGTTTATCGATCATTTAAATATTTCTTAACATTATTTATGATAACTTAAACTTTCTAAAAAAAATTTATGCACAATATAATTAGCAATAAATTGTATGTTATAGAGATAATATCGATAATTTAAAGTTTCTATATAAAATTTAACAATATCGATAATTTATCGAAAGAAGTTAAACTTTAAGTATTTATTTGGTTTCTATATAGAAATTTTTGTGAACAACTAATCAGAAGTTAAATATAAATTGAATATTTTTTGTAAAAGTTATCGATAACTCCAATTTTTCTAAACAAATTTTATCGATAACTTTTTAATTTATTTTAATTTCTTAATAAGTTGTATTTTTATACGACATTTAATAGTTTTTAGAATATTCTTAGAGATTATTTTTTTTAAAATTTATCGTTTATCGATATTTTGTAGATTTTCTATACATTTTCTTTTAATAACATTGGCTTTCTATTTCGAAAATTTATCGATTATATTGGCTTTTATCCTAAAAAAACTTATTGATTATTAGAATTTGTTTAAAACACAATTTATCGATAACTTTATCTTAATAAATTGTATTTTTATACAACA
This sequence comes from Sarcophaga peregrina, assembly GCA_014635995.1. Classification (NCBI taxonomy): domain Eukaryota; kingdom Metazoa; phylum Arthropoda; class Insecta; order Diptera; family Sarcophagidae; genus Sarcophaga; species Sarcophaga peregrina. The sequence goes on along the minus strand of CM025792.1, from coordinate 7,666,793 downwards.
TTTAATAGTTTTTAGAATATTCTAAGAGATTATTTTTATCGATAATTCTTCGTTTATATTTATTTTGCAGATTTTCTATAAAAAAATTTTAATAACTTTGATTTGCTATAAAAAATTTATCGATTATTGGTTTTTATTAAAATTTATTGATTTATAGAATTTTTTCAAAACACAATTTATCGATAACTTTATAATTGATTGCAATTTTTTAATAAATTGTTTTTTTATACAACATTTAATAGTTTTTAGAATATGTATTCTTAGATATTATATTTCTTTTTCGATAATTTATCGTTTAGCGATATTTTGTAGATTTTCCATACAATTTTTTTAACAACTTTGGCTTTCTACAGAAAATTTATCGTATAAAATTTATTGATTTTTAGAATTTTTTTAAAACACAATTTATCGATAACTTTATGATTGAAATTTATTTTAAGAAATTGTTATTTTATACGACATTTAATAGTTTTTAGAAAAGGTATTCTTAGAGATTATTTTTCTTTTTCGATAATTAATCGTTTATAGATATTTTGTAAATTTTCCATTCAATTTTCATAATTACTTTGGCTTTCTATAGAAAATTTATCGTATAAAATTTATTGATTTTTAGAATTTTTTTAAAACACAATTTATCGATAACTTTATAATTGATAGCAAATTTTTAATAAATTGTTTTTTTAAACAACATTTAATAGTTTTTAGAATAGGTATTCTTAGAGATTATTTTTCTTTTTCGATAATTTATCGTTTATCGATATTTTGTTGATTTTCCATAAAAGTTTTTTAATATCTTTGGATTTCTATAGAAAATTTATAGATTATTGCCTTTTTTCGTATAAAATTTATTGATATTTAGATGTATTTTTTAAATACAACTTATCGATAACTTATCGGAAAGTAAATATAAATTGAATTATGAAGTTAAAAACATTTTTATTTAAAGCCTATTGATTGATTACTAGGATTTTATTTTACAAGCCATTTATTAAGAACTTTAACATCGATAAGTCTAGAATTTGTATGGCTAGAGCTAGAGTTGTTGTAGCTAAGTCATGTACTTACCTTAATAATACTCTCTTTAATAAAACAAATTAAATTATCGTTATTTACCGATTACTGTGGCATACTTACCTACTACCTTTTAAAAAATTGTCATGTCCATTGAAAATTCTAATTTCAAAAGAAATTTTTCCAAAAAAAAATATTTTTCTCCTAAAAATGTTTCTATTTTTCAATCTTTTTTGTGTCATTTATGAATTTTGAAGAAAAATAAAATAGAATTCCAGCAAATATTTTATCCTCCTCACAAATCATAAAATATTCCTAATGGTCTTCGTTTCGAATGGCCAAACACAGAATATTCTTTTGCTGTGTATGAAACGAACTTTTGACATGATTTACCCATTCGTCCTTAACTATCTACTCATCATGTTTCTTAAATTTTTCATTATGAATGGTTTATTAAAGTGGAAAAAACTATACTACCTGGCCTCTGGAACCCCTCGTACCCACACACTCATATATAGGAAAAGCATTGTGCAACTCTATCTCTCTCTCTTGTTTTCTTTTCTTTTCTTCCTTTTTTCCTTTTTTGAATTCATACCTGACCTGTTTCCTTTAACAAGAAGGAGTCGAGTCCTTCATACAGATTACTGTGCGGAATGTTTGTGTATGATAGTGGGAAAAATAATAAAAATGTTTTTCCTGCACAAGATTATCCTTAAAATTCTGAACAAACACACTGCACACACTAGCACACACTCATACAACAAGAAAATGGAAAATATCTTTTGACAACATTTACGACAAGTACCTACAAGGAAATATTTAAAAATGCTTTAAAGCAAGGAGAAGGTCCTTTCCTATCTGCCTGTTCGATAATTATTTGTAAACAATTATTTGAGAAAGGAGGTCTCCGTTTTCCTTTTTCTAATCCCATCTGCATTACATTAGTAATCTTAACTGATAAGAGAAAGCAAAGTAAACCGATGTCCGTCCGTCAACCTCAACGGTTGTGATATACAACCTGGTTAAGGCCTATGAAAAGATCACGCGGCAGATGTAATATCAACGCCTTCATTCTATACATGTTGAGCTTGAGATAACCCCCATTCCGAATAAGCGTACACTGGGCCTATAATGCCTAGGTCAAAAGATTGCTTATCAACAACCCATCAATCATTTCTGGTTAGCATAGTGCATGCCTCATATTTCCTTCCTTCCTTCTTTCCGAAGATCCCAACGTTCTGTACAAAAGGGTTCCCTGTTCGCAAATTCTTTGGCTTGCTTATTGGATCTTAGCAGATGATAAGATTATTTTTCCCTTGTCCTGTCTAACAGGTTCAGCTTTCCCAGACAGTCAGTTCAATACTATTTACGATTTCAATCTCTTAAGAGTTGAATCCTAGCTGCCATATAGTACAGTAAGACCCCGCTTAATGCAGCTCCAATTAACGCTGTTCCGTTTAACGCTACTACATTTAACGCTGCTTCGTTAAACCCTACTCCGTTTAACGCTGCTCCGTTTAACTCTGCTCCGTTTAACGCTGCTCCGTTTAACGCTGCTCGGTTTAACGCTGCTTCGTTTAACGCTGCTTCGTTTAACGCTGCTCCGCTTAATGCTGCTCCGCTTAATGCTGCTCCGCTAAACGCTGCTCCGCTTAACGCTGCTCCGTTTAATGCTGCTCCGTTTAACTCTGCTCCATTTCTAATAATTCAATTGCATAGATTGTCGCTTGTTAGTAACCTGCAAGACTCCTCATAAACTCGGAATGAAAAACTTCTGCTTCTACTTGTCCTTAGGATGTGTTCTTGGTCTGTTTTAATACGTTGACTGTCGAATACGAGATAACTCGTCATCGGCATCCCGGAAGGGAATGCAGTATACGAGTTATCTCGTAGTCGGCAGTCATCCTAGAGGGGAACGCAATCTACGAGTTATCTCGTAGTCGGCAGTCAACGTGTTAAAATGGGCCAAGAATGGCATTCTAGAAGGGAACGCTGTATACGACTCATCTCGTTCATACTAATGTGAAAAAATCGAATTTTCGTTTTTTAGCCAGTTTTCTGAAAATAGCCGCTGCAGTCAACATGCTAAGAGAGTATGCAGCCTTCCAGATTACTTTATTAAATTTTGTTACTAAACCTCGTTACAAATAATTTGCCCACAAATCATACACTCTAGTAGTTCTATCCAGGAGACAGTTACGAAGAGAGCTACAAGGCAATTGATGCCTAAGGATCCGAAATTTCAATTAATCTAACCATAGGCTTAATAGCCTCGGTTTTCACTATCATTAGCAGCGGATTTAAATCTAATAGAGCTTCCGGGGCAGTTGTAGGACAGGTTGTCATTGTCCCTGTTAGAGTAACTCGCTGTAGACTCTGTATCTTATTCCGAAGCATTTGAGCTAATTTTTGTGCTCTTCTACCACTGTAAAGAATACGTAGGGCTTTGGTAAGTTCATCACATCAATTGGAATTTCTATCACAATAATAAGCGATTAATTAGGAGAGACAAACAAATATAAAGGCATTCTAAACATTTCACTTCGCCCCTTAAAAGCATTTAAAAGCAGGGATTACAAGGATTTTGTTACTATTTATGAAAGGATGCTACAATTTATTGGCCTTTCTTCCTTCCCGTAATGGGAATGTAATGTCATTGTCTGTCGTCCTGTGTATTAACAGAATCTCATCATGTTTTCATTATTTATCCACAGGGTGAGAAATAATAGAATGAACCTCCTTCAATACTAAAATCATTTTCAATATTTGTTTTCATTTTTCTATTTGTTTTTTGCTGAAATCCTTGTAAATTCCATAGAAAATTGCTTTCATAAGCTGTGTGTGAAATAGACACATGACTGGTGGTCGTCCCCCCCCCCCTTTCGTTCAAGGCTTGCCTATAATCAGTTTTATCTCGTGACTCGTCATAGGCATTAAATATTGGCATTAAAACATGATAAACTATAGCCCGCCAGTCTTTAAAATGGAAATGAAAAAATGAAAATGCAGACTCGTCTTTAGGCATAATCTGGTTAATGGTTGGGTTTTCAAAGAATTTTATTTGCCCATTTTCCTTAAAACAATTAAAGTTTCCTTTCCAAACAACAGTACACAGGAAATATCAAAAATTATTGCCAGAATTATTGGCAGAATTATTGAAATTGTTTTGTTTGTTGCAAGAGTATTGATTGATAAGAGATTTTGTAGGATTAAAATCAATTTTATTGAAATTTTTTTTTTTATAAAAACTCAATTAAATATTGGCTCTTAATTGAAAGCAATTACATAATTGGAAAATATATTAAATAACCACCATCCATCTGGCAAGGCTGTCAACAACGGTAAAACTTTTGTTTTGTTTGTTGATTTGTTGTTGTAATTTTGTAGAACTTTCAAAGATCGCCGTGGTCTAGTAGGTAGTGTGTTGGCTTATTAGACGAAAGACCCGAGTTCGAATCCCAGGTTAGACATCAAAACGAAAATTTGAAAATAATTTTTCGGTGACTTCCTCTTAGCAGATTTCTGGCATAAACTCTAAGAGTAAAAAATTGCCATGGAATGCTTCTCAAAAATGTGTCGTTCAGAGTCGACTTTAAACAGTAGGTCCCGCCACTCATGTGTAAAAATTAACGCATACAACACGAGTGGTGTGAGAAGCTAGGACGTAGTACAATGGGTCAATTCACACGTCCTCAAACTTAACCTAACCTAACCTTCAAAGCTTTAAAGCTTTTGTAAACATCTATTATGTGAAGTGCTGTTTACAGCCTTGGATTATTGTTTTACTACTGGCAACTTCTAGAACATACTTTTGAATTTGTTATCCTAATGTTTCATAGTATTTTAATGCATCGAAGTGACTATTTAGTGCTTTCAATATCAATGTTGAAAATTTTCATTTGAGTGTTTTGCCATTTACAAATATAAATTGCTTGTTCGCTGGCAACTTCTAGAAATTTACTGTTGATTTGTTGTTGTAATTTTTTATCTTTTGTGGTTTTTCAATAAATCAGATAGCCCTTTTAGAACTTTAAAAGAACTGTAAGAGTTGTATAATATCTTTTTTGTGAACCGCCATTGAAAGTGAATGAATGTTTTATCATTTACGGCCTTAGATTATTGTTTTTTTCTACTGGCAACTTCTAGAACTTACTTTTGAATTTGTTATCCTTATGTTTCATAGTCTTTTAATGCATCGATGTGACTACCTAGTGCTTTCAATATCAATCTTAAAAATTTTCATTTGAGTTGTCTTTTAGTGATTGAATGTTTTGCCATTTACAAATATGAATTGCTTGTTTGCTGGCAACTTCTAGCAATTTACTGTTGATTTGTTGTTGTAATTTTTTATCTTTTGTGGTTTTCAATAAATCGGATAGAACTTTAAGAGCTGTATAATATCTTTTTTGTGAACCGCCATTGAAAATGAATGAATGTTTTATCACTTACAGCCTTGGATTATTGTTTTTTTCTACTGGTAACTTCTAGAACTTAGTTTTGGATTTGTTATCCTTATGTTTTATAGTATTTTAAAGCATTAAAGTGACTATTAAGAGCTTTTAAAATTAATGTTAAAAATTATCATTTGAATCGTCTTTTAATGATTGAATGTTTTGCCATTTACAAATGTGAATTGTTTGTTTGCTGGCAACTTCTAGAATTTTCCTGTTGATTTGTTGTTGTAATTTTTTTACAAATTTTGTGATCCTTCAGTTCTTTTACGTATATAATGATCGCGTAAAAATAAATCGCTTTCGGAAAAAGTTGTGAATTAAATCCTTTCAAAATTTCTTTCTTTAAGGTTCAATTAGTCGTGACTTTACCATAACGCTGTAATGGTAACATAATCCATAACCGTAAATTTACTATTAGCAGCGATCAGTGCTGCCATGGCCATAAACAATTGTTTACGTTAATTACACATACATATGTATTTTTCAAAAGTACAAAAGTAAACAAAAAAAAAAAAAAATGTGCATACATGTAAGTAAATTCAGCAAACAGCTGTTTATGGTTATGGCAAAAAACCAAAATTCAATTGGTACATATGGTTATCGTTATGACTATGTTATTATGGTAAGTTACGTGTAATCGAAAACAGTGATGTCCATAAAGTTGGTTAAAACAGCTGATTTATAGGGTTATGGTGTTAAGTCACGACTAATTGAACCTTTAAGGTATTGATTTATTAAAACAAATTAAAAAAGGGTATGGAAATAAATTTTAATTTATTAAGCCATTTTAAAAACAAGCCATTGCTTGATTAATTTTATTTTATTTTTTTAGGTTTCTTTTGCCAATGATTTCCTTTTAAATTAAATTGTTTATGGCCTTGACTTAAATATTCAATTACCAAAATTAAATCTTAAGTTTATAAGAGGTTTAGAGGAGGGGAGGGGGTTTCCTCCTCTCTACGTTTTGTGTTAAAATTAATTCCTTTCAATTTATTTAATTGGTAATACAATCCTTTACACAACAACACAATTGGCGATAACAGGCCATGGAATGGCCAACAATTGTTGGCTACTGCAGTAGTTGACAACTTTATTTCGCAATTGAAACATTTGTTTCACATTTTTCCTTTATATGGTCGGCCTTAAAGGGGATTTTTTTTTTCGTTTGTTAATGGCAAAAACAATCATGTTTTTAATGTTTAAGTAGCCCGCGTTGATAAATGTCTACAAGCTTGTTTTGTTCTGTTCTGTTCTGTACTGTACAGAGCAGCGATATGTCTTGTTAAGCATTTTGAATTTGAGGGTAGAAATTCATTCTTCCCCTCATGGAAGCAGTTTGAAAATAAAATTTATTTCCACTATCGATTTCAGTGACAATTTAAAGCAACACCTTATAGAGTTGTTGCAGCCACAGCCACATTACATGGTAATGCTAGAGGCACTGTTCACACACAGACGAGAAAAAAAATATTCCATTGGCCGGTTTAGGGTGCAGCAACTTTGATTTCTGTTTGGGTTTCCAAAATCAATTTTTTTGTGTTGCATTTTTTTTATTAAGAAAAATATGTTTTTATAATTTAAATGACATTAAATACTCGATAATTAAATATTAAATTTGCAAAAAAAAAAATGTCTAGAAATATTGTCAGCTATTACTGGCTACTGTTGGGACAATAATTTAAAATTTTTTCATTTGTTTTTTGCTTTTCCAATACAAAATTTATAACAGCAAACAACAAACCTACACTCAATGTTCCAGTGTTCCTTGTCAAAAAGTTGAAACCGATAAGAAAAACAGAGAAACAGAGCAACTAATCAGCTTCTAATCTGTCTACAGCAGCTTTTATTTAAAAGCTCTTAAAGCCTGTCAACTTAAACTCTGTTTTTTTGTCTTGCTTGGTTTTGACAGGAAAAAATATTATTTTCTTGTCAACTCTTCAAACTATTTAGTTAAGATAAAATCAACTTTAATGGTCATTACAACCCTTTAGTCAGGTTTAAAACCTAGCTTATCACACCACTAATATTATGTGCGTTAATTTTTATTCATGAGTGGCGGGACCTACAGTTTTAAAGTCGCCTCCGAACGACAGATTTTTGAGACGCTTTTCATGGCAATTTTTACTCCCAGAGCCTTTGCCAGAAATCTGCTGAGAGGAAGTCGCCGAAGAAATATTTTTTCGTTTTGATGTCTGACCTGGGATACGAACCGGGGCCTTTTGTCTAATAAGCCAACACACTACCCACTAGACCACGGCGACTTCACTTCAAACTCTTTAGTTAAGATAAAATCAACTTTAATGGTCATTACAACCCTTTAGTTAGGTTTACAACCTAGCTTATCACACTACCTATGTATCATCCATTAGTGCCAGGACCTAAAAAACGACGGATTTTTGAGAAACTTTTCATGGCAATTTTATTCTACTTTAGAGAGTTTTTACCAAAAGACTGGTCTGGTGAGAGTGAAAGTAATCTTGCGTTGCTTAGAATCTTCTCTTCTCTTTAGTTAAGATAAAATCAACTTTAATGGTCATTACAACCCTTTAGTTAGGTTTACAACCTAGCTTATCACACTACCTATCCAATTCACTATTCATCCCTTACTGCCAGGATCTATAAAATGAAAAATTCTATTCTCAGAGAGAGTTTTTACGAAAAGACTGGTCTGGTGAGTGTGAAAGTGATCTTGTGTTGCTTATGTTTTATTTTGTCCGAGCGGAGTAAGCTTGGTTTTTAACCCCACTATCCACTAGACTATAATGATTTTAATCCTCTCATGCGTCATGCGTCAATTATGCGTTTGATGATCATTGTGGAGTTAAACCGCGCGAAGCCTTGGAAGATTTAAAGGATTTAGCCTTCCTTCATAAATTTTGTTTGTTATATTCATGCAATGCTTGTAGCAAATACTTTTGACTCTATCTGCCACTATAGTCAACCTTCTTACTCTCTGGCGCACTGGTTTTAATCCCCCTATATAGGGTTTGTAACTTCCTAGATTGCAGCTAAATTTTCTATTTCAATTTCCATAACAACTATCAGATGTTTACTATTTAGCAGCATCTAACCTGAAGTTAGATACTGGCTAGGAATCTATGAGAGCTTTTGGACGATATTACCGTAGGAGATATGACGTCACTGCAAGTTAAAAATTTTATTCGAAAAATTAACATTGAAAACCTGTTGCTTTTTAGTATGCAAACAGCTAGTTTTTCCTCAAACGCTTCTGAACTCATACATTCATACATAATTCGTCATTACAACCCTTCAGTCAGGATTACGCGACCTAGCTTCTCACACCATTTATGTTGTCTTCGTTAATTGTATACATAAGTGGCGGGACCTACAGTTTAAAGTTGACTCCGAACGACAGATTTTTGAGAAGCTTTTCATGGCTATTTTTTACTCTCAGAGTCTTTGCCAGAAATCTGCAGAGAGGAAGTCGCCGAAGAAATATTTTTTCGTTTTGTTGTCTGACCTGGGATACAAATCCGGGCCTTTTGTCTAATAAGCCAACACACTACCCACTAGACCACGGCGACTTCACGCTTCTGGATGCTCAAATTCCCATTATTTGCCACAAAATGTATGAAGAAACGCCAAATCCCTTTCAAATTATCAGGAAACTGAAGGAGACTCTTCCAAGGGTATGCGTTCAAACTCTGCAAAGATCATCAGACGCGTTAAAAGTACTTTTCGAATAAGGTACTTTACGTAAGACAAACTTTTCGTAAGTGAAACTTTTCGTAAGTGAAACTTTTCAAAAAAAAAGTTTTCGTAACAAAAGTACTTTTTGAAAAAGTACTTTTTTCAAAGAAATAATTTTCGAAAAACCTGTTTTCTGAATTTTCCAACAATGACATTTTCTTACTCCAGTAACTCTGTAATATTGTTGTTGTTTTTAAGTCCATTTTCACATCACTCATTAACAGCTACAATGTATTTGAAAAGACATCTTGACGTCTGGTTGGACCAGAATAGCAATTTTTGGTGTCATAAATTTTCCTTAAAAAATTTTTTTTTGTTTTTGTAAAAAATACATTTTTTTTTCTGTTGTTGTTGGCCGATATAAAATTAATTAAAATAAACAATTCCTTTAACAGATAACATGATTAAAAGTCTTGTTAAACTGCAAGCCATGTACGTTCCTTTCACGAAGACGACATTTTTACAAAAACTTTTGAAAGGAAAAAAAATTTTTCTGAATTTTTGTATGCAAAAAACAGGCAAATGATGAGGGCAACTTTAAGCACAAAAAAAAACTGAAGCCCAGTTGGAGTTTTAACACATTTTTTGTGGTTGCTGTTGTTGTTTTGGCGCATGCGTGCCGTGCCATGCCGTAGTGATGATGTGTTTTGCAAGGCTTACCACACTGGCTGGTAAAAGTCGAGTTTATGGCAAGTTTAAGCCACGCCTTTTAGAATTTCTTTAATTAAACAAAAATTTTATGGGGCCAGTGTAAATGCTTTTCTTTGTTTTTTTTTTATTTGCAATCGGGTTTTAAGGTTTTCTGCTGAAGGGGCAGAACCTTGGCCTGGCATTGCATTCTGGCCATTTTAACTACTAAAACTGGCAACATGTTTTTGTAATTTTTTTTTCTTTGTTTTTCCCAATTTTTTTTTATTGCATTGCGTTGCAAGAGAGGGGAGGGGGGAATCAAGCAGTCAGTCAGTCAGTCAGTCAGTCACTTAGTTAGTTAGCCAGTCTGGTAGTAATTTCCTTATGTTTAGCATATGCTAGCTGGCCTGCCCTCTCTCTTTCGATTGTAACAACGGCATGTAAAACATTTAGTTCTGTTGTGTGCCCTAACTTTAATGGAGGTTTCATTTCATTGCAAAAGAGGAAAAACGTTTCTTTTGATAATTTTTCTTATTTTCTTTCCTTTTTATTCGTGTTATAATGAGCAGCACAGAGTAATTACTACTGCCTGCCTGCATGATGCCACAAATACCAACTTGAAGCCATAAATTATTCCTAGTCGTGTCATGTTTGTAAGCCTTCCTCTTCTTCTTCTTCTTCGTCTTTGTTTTCCCTTTTTCCCTTATTCCTGTTTCTTAACATTCGTAAAAAGATCTTTAACTTTGCCTGTCGGGCCTTTCTTTGCTTGCCCAAACGTCCAAGAAGCTAAGAGAACACAGTGTGTCACATGATCAGCACAGTTTTTAATTGCTGTCTCGGCCTTCCCTTATTGCTTTAAAATGAAAAACGATCTTGAAAATGTTTTTTAATTAAACTGAAAGCAATAAACAAAAACGAAATATTTTAAAGAGACATTGTATCGCTGAGATACCAATTTGTCTGAAAGAGTACTACGTAATCGTATACGAATATTTTTTAAGGCACTATGCGTATGAGTTGCATCGAGACCACTATACATGAATGACATTACGAAGTTCGCCATTACCAGAGGGTTAGCAAAAGAAACAAAAATTACAATAACAAATCAACAATATGGTGTTCTAGAAGTTGACAACAAAAGAACGATCAATTCCCGTAAATGGCAAATGTTTTACCCAATAAATAAGCCTTTAAATGGATGATATTTAACAAGGATTTTGAACACACTAAATGGATAACATGAATCCACCTTTTGGACCCACAAACAAAGCAAAGAATGAGGCATTTCCCCAACTTTCAGATAAATTTGTAGTTTTTACAAACTTTTAGATCTTTCAGATACTTTTATGTTCTTTAGATACATTTGTATCTTTTAGATCTCGGAATCTTTTCAATACTTTTGCATCATTTAGATACTTTTGTATTCTTCAGATACTTTTTGTATCTTTCAGATATTTTTTGTATCTTTTAGATACTCTTGTATCGTTTAGATACTTTTGTATCTTTCAGATATTTTTTCTATTTTTTTATGCTTTTGTATCATTTAGATACTTTTGTATCCTTCAGATACTTTTTGTATCTTTCAAATATTTTTGTATCTTTTAGATACCTTGGAATCCTTCAGATACTTTTTGAATCTTTTAGATATTTTTATATCTTTTAGATATTTTTGCATCTTTCAGACACTTTTATATCCTTCAGATACTTTTTGTATCTTTCAAATATTTTTGTATCTTTTAGATCTCGGAATCTTTACGATACTTTTGCATCCTTCAGATAGTTTTGGATACTGAAAGATACTTCAGATACTTTTCTTTTTTATCTTTCAGATAATTTTGTATCTTTTTGAGACTTTTGTATCATTTATACAATTTTATATCTTTCAGATACATTTATATCTTTAAGATACTTTTGTAACTTTCAAATATTTTTGTATCTTTTAGATACCTTGGAATCCTTCAGATACTTTTTGTATCTTTCAGACATTTTTATATCCTTTTGGATCCTTCAGACACTTTTGTATCCTTCAGATACTTCTCTTTTTTATCTTTCAGATATTTTTGTATCTTTTTGAGACTTTTGTATCATTTATATAGTTTTATATCTTTCATTACATTTGTATCTTTAAGATACTTTTGTATCTATCAGATATTTTGGATTTGTATTCGGAATCTTTACGATACTTTTGCATCCTTCAAATAGTTTTGTATCCTTCAGATACTTTTTTTATCTTTCAGATAATTTTGTATCTTTTTGAGACTTTTGTATCATTTACATAATTTTATATCTTTTAGATACATTTGTATCTTTCAAATATTTTTGTATCTTTTGTATACCTTGGAATCCTTCAGACACTTTTGTATCCTTCAGATGCTTTTGTATCCTTCAGATACTTTTTGTATCTTTCAGATATTTTGTGTATCTTTTAGATACTCTTATATCGTTTAGATACAATTATATCTTTCAGATACTTTTGCATCCTTCAGACACTTTTGTATCCTTCAGATACTTCTCTTTTTTATCTTTCAGATATTTTTGTATCTTTTTGAGACTTTTGTATCATTTATATAGTTTTATATCTTTAAGATACATTTGTATCCTACGGATACTTTTGTATTTTTCAGATATTTTTGTTTTTTTTTGGATACTTTTGCATCCTTCAGTAACTTTTTGTATCTTTCAGCAAATAGTTTTGTAGCTTTCAGCAGATACTTTTGAATCTTTCAGATATTTTTGTATCTTTTAAATACTCAGTATCTTTTAGACACCTTGGCATCCTTCAGATACTTTTTATAGCTTTCGAATATTTTTGCATCTTTTGTTTTTGTATCTTTAGAAGATACTTTTGTATCTTTCAGCAGATATTTTTGTATCTTTTAGATACTTTTGTATCTTTGAGATATTTTTGTAACTTTTGGATGGTATTGTTGCTTTTTCTCTTTCAGTAAAAATAACAATTTAACACAACAACTGTCATAAACACTTTAAGCCATACGACATAAATTTTTGAGCTCTATTAACACCTTCTCCAGTTAATAAAACACGAAATGCAGTTACAGTTTCATCTTCAATGACTACACAGTCTAGTTGTAACTGTAACAACAACAACAACAGGTTAATATATCTTGTTATTCATTTGGTCGGTTATTTTTCAAGCCATTTTCAAGCCATAAATATGGCAGGCAGTTTGTATGACATTAAAAAAAAAATAAAAAGTTTCTTTAGAAAATAATAAAAAAAAAAATTTTAAATAAGTGTGAAAACATCAGACAGAGAGAGAGAGAGAGCTAGTGCGGTATCTATAATGTCAAGATGTCTGTATTGTGTTTACCGTATTCAATCCACGTACTTGTTGTGAAATTTTTCTAATGACATTTGTTGTGTCATTTCGCATTTCTTTGTTGCGTTAACGATCAAAGAAAAAAAAAAATACAAAAAAAAATTTAAAAAAAACCACACCGAAAACGAGGTGTGAAAACCAAACAAGACATAAGAAAAGAGCCGAGTTTTACTTAGACGTTAAACGTAAAACGTAGTATAATTGAGATGAAAATAAGGTGTTAAATGACAGCAAATAATACGTCAAAATAAAGGCTTTTTTTGTTAACTACACCGATGGAAATGTGTGAAATAGTTGAAAAGACAACGGGGCATGTTTGTAAGTGTTAAAAAGATACTTTCATAAATTCATAAAATCTTTAGCATTTTTACATGTGCATATGGACATCATGCAGAGACTTTTTTATCTTTTAGATACTTTTGTATCTTTTAGATACTTTTGTATCTTTTAGATACTTTTGTATCTTTTAGATTCTTTTGTATCTTTTAGATACTTTTGTATCTTGTAGATGTATCTTCCAGAGACTTTTAGATACTTTTGGTATCTATTAAACAGTTTTGTATCTCTTAGACATTTTACGAGCCTCCAGATACTTTTGTATCTTTCAGATATTTTTTTTGTCATTCAGATACTTTTGTATCGTTGAGATACTTTTGTATATTTCAAATAGTTTTCAGATATTTTTGTTTCATTTAGATACTTTTGTATCCTTCAAATACTTTTGTATCATTCAGATACTTTTTGCATGCTTTAAATACTTTTGTATCTTCCAGATATTTTTCTTTTTGTATCTTTTAAATACTTTCGTATCATTTAGATACTTTTATATTTTTCAGAGAAATTTGTAACTGTCAGATCTTTTTGTCTCTTTCAGATAAATTTGTATATTTTAAATTCTTTTGTGTCTTTCAGATACTTTTGTATCTCTTAGATATTTTACTAGCCTCCAGATACTTTTTTTATCTTTCAGATACTGCTTTTTTGTCATTCAGATACTTTTGTATGTTTCAGATAGTTTTTCATCTATTAGATACTTTTGCTTCTGATAAATACTTTAATTTTCTCCAGTTACTTTTGTATCTTTTAGATACTTTTGTATCTTTTAGATACTTTTGTATCTTTTAGATACTTTTGTATCGTTTAGATACTTTTGTATTGCATAGATACTTCTATATTGACCAGATGCTCTTGTCTCTTTTAGAAATTTTTTTATATCTTTTAAATTCTTTTGTATCGTTCAGATACTTTTCCATCTGTTAGATAGTTTTGTATCTGTTAATTACTTTTGTATCTCTTAGACATTTTACGAGGCTCCAGATACTTTTTTATCTTTAAGATATTGCTTTTGTGTCTCTGAGATACTTTTGTATCTTTCAGATACTACTTTTTTGTCATTCAGATATTTTTGTATCTTTGAGATACTTTTATATATTTCATATAGTTTTGTATCTATGAGATACTTTTGTATCCTTGAGATAGTTTTGTATCTTTGAAATAGTTTTGAAATACTTTCTTCAAAACTGTACTTAAATCTTGAGAAATCGCCAAAGAATAACCTCATTTCTACGCAATTCTAATGGTCTCTTACCAATGTTGCCTTAAATTCGATCAAATTTCCTCATTTCAAATTGTCAGCAAAACAAAAAAAAATAAAATTGTCCAACTTGTTCTCTAGGCCACTATTGGAAATGGCCTAAAATGGCTATTAAGTCGCAGTTAATAATCAAATGTTTGCGTGTTAAAACTTTATTTAACTTTTTTTGTACAAACTTTCTCTTAATTGACAGCAGCATTAATAAAGGCAGACAGACTGAAAAACAGACAGACACTCTATTAGAGAACACAAAACGATTAATACTCATATTACGATGACGATAACACCGAAAACGCTTATCATAGGAAGAAAATACCGTAAAGAAATTAATCCACACCATCATCATCATCATCATTATCATCATTCCACCGCTTAGTAGATGACTCAACTAAAGCGATGAATAACTGGAGCTCTTCTCTACTGGATTACTGGCTGGCTGGCTGACTTACCCCAACCAGTTTCCTCTACAGTACCGAAAGCCGAACAATTTAAACTTTTTCGTTCTTTCTTTGGCTCACGAGTAATTAAACAAGAATGAAAACAAAACTAAACAAAAAATAATAAAAAAAAAACGACATTAACAACAACAACAACAACAACAAAAAAAAATTATGATAAAGATTAATAACAATTTAAATTAGATTATCATAAACTGTAAAATACAACATTAAAGGCATCCCATCACTATATACTGGTGGCTACACTGGGCTGAGCTGGCCCCAGAAGAAAATATGCCAACAGCAGTAGCCAGCATCAGCACCATTTGAAAAATGAAGTTCGCTGTTCAGAGGCCATTAGTAGTCGTTGTCTTTGAGATGAGAACAAAACACCAAAAAAAAGAAAAAACCAAGCAAAACGATCATTACTGTAGTCCTGTTAGAAGAAAAACTAATGCCACAGAAAAGAAAAAGGGAAGCATAGCCAATCCACACATGTACATATATTTCCAATTGCAAACTATATTTTCTTAAAGACAATTTATTTATTGTACATGTATTAACTTGAAAATTTATCGATAACTTTGACTTTCTATAAAGATATTTATCAATATTTTCGAGAAACGTAGCCTTCTTACTGAAATTTTCTATTTTCTATGCAATTTTTTAAACAAAATTTATCGATAATTTTAATTTATTTTATTTTCTGAAGAAGATTTTCTATAGAAAATAGAAGATGATGAAGGGAACTTAATTTCTATAGAAAATTCTTGGTTTCCAAAACTTTCTATCGGAAATTATTGTTATCGATTAATTTTGTATGGAAAACTATTGTTATCGATAAAAGTTTTTTATAGGAAATTATTGCTATAGATTAATTTTATACGGAAAATTATTGTTATCGAAAAAGTTTTTGTCGATAAGTTTTCTGTAAGAAATTTTGTAATCTAAACAGTTTTTATAGAAAATTATTGTTATCGATAAAGTTTTTATAGAAAATTATTGTTATCGACTAATTTTATATGGCGAATTATTGTTATCGATTAATTTCATATGGAAAATTCTTGTTATCGATTAATTTTATATGGAAAATTTTTGTTATTGAAAATCTTTATAGGAAATTATTGTTATCGATAAGTTTTCTTTAAGAGAAATTATTGTTATCGCGAAATTTCGTATAGGAATTTCGTATATTGATAAGTTTTCTATAGGAAAGTTTGTTATTGTAAAGTTTTCTGTTAGGAATTTTGTTATCGATACAGTTTTTATATAAAATTATTGTTATCGATTAATTTTTAATGCAAATTATTTTTATTGAGAAATTTTCTATAGGAAATTATTATTACTGATAAGTTTATTATAGGAAAATTTGTTATCGATAACATTTCTGTAAGAAATTATGTTTTCGATACAGTTCTTATGGAAAATTATTGTTATCGATGAATTTTCTTTAGCAAATGTTATTCTTTTTGTAAAAATAATAGAAAAATTCATTCTGGTCTCTATTCTTATTCATCCTTCCCATAATTGCGTTGTGCGTTTAATATTTTTGTAATTACCTGTGATAAAAATAAAGAATGAAAGAAAGAAAGAAAGAAAGAAAGAAAATTGATGGCAAATGCGTGTCTAATGTGGGTCTCTGGCTGTCTTTTCAGGCCACTACAAAGCACGCCATCATATTTAAATTTATTGAAAATGTTTTTCAAACTGAAATAAATAACTACGCATGCTAATCTCTTTTCCTTTCCTTCTCTTTTTTCTCTATCTCTCTCTCATTCGCCATCTCTATTAACTTGTCTTAAAATAAGAACAACTTTAAAGACTTTTAAGAACTTCTGCCTGCTTCGTCTATACTTTAATGTTCTACTTCTTCTTCTTCTAACACCGTTTGTTTACCGCCGTAAATCATTTTTATGTGAAAAACCCAAACATAAAGCCGCTAAGAAAACCAAATATTTAGAAAGATGAAGATGGAGAGGCAAAGGCAGAGGCAGTGGCAGAGGCAGATGAGGAGACTGAAAACATGGAAAAAGTCAAACAGAAAATGTCATGCAATCAAATTTTAATATGAAAAATTATGACTATTTGGGTTAAAACAAGAAAGAACAGAAAACTTTTCACGTTTAATAATGATGTTGCTGGTGCTGCTGCTGCTGCACTGTTTGGTAATGGAGATGGTGATGGTGATGGTAAAATGAAAGTCTAACAAACAAACAACAAAGCCTCTCTCTGTAGTTAACGGTGGCCTATTTTTTAATTTAACAAAACTTAGGAAATTTTAAATAAAATTTTTAACTTTTAATGTTCCACACACCACTTCATTCCACTCCATAAGGAAGTATTTTTTCAAAAATATTGACTTTTTGTTGCCTTCTGTTGCCATTATTTTCATCATTATGGTTTAAGACTTATGGGCTGGCATTTCATTAGTCCATAGCGAATATGACATCTTAGTACAGTCCATAAAACAAGGAGGCATATTTTATTAGCAACCCCATAAACATTATTATAGATGGACTTGAACTCCAGTAAATATACAGTCAAAGCTTTAAATTTTCCGTTTTTTAAAATCTCATAAACATTTTAAGGAGAACCCATTTTTATGAGTATTTCTAGTTTTTTTATTTTTAAAATTTATCTTGGATTTGAATTTTAATGTGTTTTTTTGCTAAGGAAACATAAAGAAAGAAAAAATTAAAAGTACAAAATCATTTCACAATGATGGCAAAAAATAAGTAGAAGAAATCATAAAATACGTTCATAGAAAGTTTAAATTGCGACTATCATATTCCTTTAACAGATTTTAGGCGGCTATATTTACCATATTTTTAATTTTCCAAAAAAGAATTTTCGATAACATTAATTTTCCAAAGAAGAATTTTCGATAACTTTAGTTTTCCAAAGAAGAATTTTCGATAACTTTAATTTTACATTGAAAACTTATCGATACCAAAAATTTTCTATAGAAAACTTATCGATAATAATAACTTTCTACAGAAAACTTATCGATAACAATAACTTTCTACAGAAAACTTATTGATAACAATAAATTTATATAAAAAACTTTATCGATAAGAATACTTTTCAATCAAAAACTTATCGCCAACAATAATTTTCTATAAAAACTTATCGATAACAATAATTTTCAATAAAAAACTTATCGATAACAATAATTTTATATAGAAATCTTAGCGATAACAATAATTTTTAATAGAAACCTTATCGATAACAATAATTTTCTATACAAAACTTATTGATAACAATACTTTTCGATACGAAACTTATCGATAAAACTACTTTTAGATAAGAAACTTATCGATAACAATAATTTTCTATAGAAATCTTATCGATAACAATAATTTTCAATAAAAAACTTATCGATAACAATAATTTTATATAGAAATCTTAGCGATAACAATAATTTTTAATAGAAACCTTATCGATAACAATAATTTTCATTAAAAAACTTATCGATAACAATAATTTTCAATAAAAAACTTATCGATAACAATAATTTTCTATTGAAATCTTATCGATAACAATAATTTTCTATGGAAATCTTATCGATAACAATAATTTTCTATAGAAATATTATCGATAACAATAATTTCCTATAGAAATCTTATCGATAACAATAATTTTCTATAAGAAACTTGTCGATAACAAGAATTTTCTATAAAAACTTATCGATAACATTAATTTTTATAAGAAACTTGTCGATAGCAGAATTTTCTATAAAACCTAATGATAACAATAATTTTTTATATAAAACTTAAAGGTAACAATCATTTTCTGAATAAAATTTGTCGTTAACTTGATTTTACTATAAAAAGATTTTTTCCATAAACTTTTTTGCGATAAATTTATTTTTTTATTTTTTTGGTAAAATTGTTCTAATTTTTAAGCTCTAATATTGCATTCACCTTTCATTATTCATTTTCTTAAATTTCCCGCTAAACCAGAATTTCTCATGGCACCATAAAAACATAAAAAATGAAAAATTTCTTTAACAGGGTTCAACTGTTCAAAGAAAGTATTCTAAAAATAATGTTTAAACATTTTTTTTCTCTCCATTAATTACTGGAACAATAAGCTGGTGATTCTTTAAACTCATTTACTAAATTGTTTCATGATTCGTTTCTTCGATTTAGTCAAAGCAACCATAAGAACAGCAAAACAATGTTAAAGAGAAACTACGAAAACGATATGATGCGACCTTAGAGAGCAAAACAAATTCTAACAAAAGTGACCCACTGTTCTCTTACTAACACTAACGCAAAGATTGTCCACTAAACATAGATGAAGTAAATGAAAGTCATTTCGAGTTACAGTTACATTAAGCAACAACAAAGAAACCCATACTCTTTACAGCAACAATAAACAAGAAAAACTTTAAAATTCAGTTTCTTTTTATCTCCAAAACCCGATAATGAACAATGATTTGACGAAAACGGATGAGACGTTACAACGATACGATGATTCCCCAATACCGATACCGATGCCTGATGTTGATGCGCTTGCTTGCTTGCTATAGTACGACGACGACAGTAAAGTTATACCGTTTGTCAGTGTTTACACCCTAATTTTGTTTACTCCCAAGAGTGACTCAACACAATTATGTTGTTGTTGTTATTGTTTATAGTTGTCTTCTATCGCTGTATCGCTGTTGTTTGTTTGTTTTTATTGTGTGAGCTTTTAAAAATAAAATTATGCTGCTCAAATATCGTAACGGCATTGGTAGTCATAAAATAGAGTTTTACAGCTACTGGTATTGCTTTGGTTTCATAAAGTTGTTTTATTTTGTCTTTTTATGCTATTGGGGCAAATAATCCCAACTTATTTTTATCAGTTGAATAATAAATAAATTAATTAAGAAATATTGTTGATTTAATAATTATTTTCTATATAAAAAGTTTTCGATAACTAAAATTTTCTGCAGAAAACTAAAGTATTTCGATTACAATATTTTTCTATAGCAAATCTTTCGATAACAATATTTTTTTACAGAAAGGATTTCGATAACAATATTTTCCTATAGATAACTTATCGATAGAAATTTTCTATACAAAACTTATCGACCAACAATAATTTTCTATAAAAAACTATCGATAACAATTATTTCTATAAAAAACCTATCGATAACAATATTTTCTATGAAAATCTTTCGCATAACAAATTTTCTAATAGAAACTTATCGATAACAAATTTTCATAAAAATATGATTGATAACAATACGTTTTCTATAGAAATTTTATCGACAATAATAATTTAGAAAGAAACTTATCGATAACAATATTTTTTAGAAACACGAAAATTTTTCCATAACCAAATAATTTTATAGAAATCTTAGCGATAACAATAATTTTATAGAAACCTGTATCGATAACAATAATTTTCTATTAAAAACTATCGATAACAATAATTTTCAATAAAAACTTAATTTTCGATAGACATAATTTTATTGAAATCATAACATAATTTTCTATGGAATCTTATCGATAACAATAATTTTCTATAGAAATATTATCGATAACAATAATTTCCTATAGAAATCTTATCGATAACAATAATTTTCTATAAGAAACTTGTCGATAACAAGAATTTTCTATAAAAACTTATCGATAACATTAATTTTTTATAAGAAACTTGTCGATAGCAAGAATTTTCTATAAAACCTAATCGATAACAATAATTTTTTATATAAAACTTAAAGGTAACAATCATTTTCTGAATAAAATTTGTCGTTAACTTGATTTTACTATAAAAAGATTTTTTCCATAAACTTTTTTGCGATAAATTTATTTTTTTATTTTTTTGGTAAAATTGTTCTAATTTTTAAGCTCTAATATTGCATTCACCTTTCATTATTCATTTTCTTAAATTTCCCGCTAAACCAGAATTTCTCATGGCACCATAAAAACATAAAAAATGAAAAATTTCTTTAACAGGGTTCAACTGTTCAAAGAAAGTATTCTAAAAATAATGTTTAAACATTTTTTTTTCTCTCCATTAATTATGGAACAATAAGCTGGTGATTCTTTAAACTCATTTACTAAATTGTTTCATGATTCGTTTTCTTCGATTTAGTCAAAGCAACCATAAGAACAGCAGAACAATGTTAAAGAGAAACTACGAAAACGATATGCGACCTTAGAGAGCAAAACAAATTCTAACAAAAGTGACCCACTGTTCTCTTACTAACACTAACGCAAAGATTGTCCACTAAACATAGATGAAGTAAATGAAAGTCATTTCGAGTTACAGTTACATTAAGCAACAACAAAGAAACCCATACTCTTTACAGCAACAATAAACAAGAAAAACTTTAAAATTCAGTTTCTTTTTATCTCCAAAACCCGATAATGAACAATGATTTGACGAAAACGGATGAGACGTTACAACGATACGATGATTCCCCAATACCGATACCGATGCCTGATGTTGATGCGCTTGCTTGCTTGCTATAGTACGACGACGACAGTAAAGTTATACCGTTTGTCAGTGTTTACACCCTAATTTTGTTTACTCCCAAGAGTGACTCAACACAATTATGTTGTTGTTGTTATTGTTTATAGTTGTCTTCTATCGCTGTATCGCTGTTGTTTTTTTTTTGTTTGTTTTTATTGTGTGAGCTTTTAAAAATAAAATTATGCTGCTCAAATATCGTAACGGCATTGGTAGTCATAAAATAGAGTTTTACAGCTACTGGTATTGCTTTGGTTTCAAAAAGTTGTTTTATTTTGTCTTTTTTATGCTATTGGGCAAATAATCCCAACTTATTTTTATCAGTTGAATAATAAATAAATTAATTAAGAAATATTGTTGATTTAATAATTATTTTCTATATAAAAAGTTTTCGATAACTAAAATTTTCTGCAGAAAACTAAAGTATTTCGATTACAATATTTTTCTATAGCAAATCTTTCGATAACAATATTTTTTTACAGAAAGGATTTCGATAACAATATTTTCCTATAGATAACTTATCGATAAGAATAATTTTCTATACAAAATTTTTCGACAACAATAATTTTCTATCGAAATTCATCCGATAACAATAATTTTCTATAAAAAATCTATCGATAACAATAATTTTCTATAGAATATCTTTCGATACCAATAATTTTCAATTGATTTTAAATGGACATTATTTCGATAACTGAAATTTTGTGTAAATTTTTTTCGAGTATTAAAATATGTTGTAGGAATTTAATGACATTCTTCAACTTTTCCTGTGTATATTTGACTGAATTATTTGAAATTCTTTAAAACTGTTTGTAAATTTCTTAAGAAACTATGTTTTCTTTTCATAAAATAAAGGGTGTGGCCCCTTAGCCATCTTAACATAGTTATGACTGAAGTAAATTTGATAAAAAATTTTCTCCTTTGAAGGAAGAAACAACAAAAAATCAGAATTAAATTCAAATTTTACAAGACCTTAAAGAGCTTATGTTGTCCTTTTATTGTTGGCCTTACACTGTATGCTGCATGCATTCATCATTTTTAGTCTGTTTAGTTTAGTTCAGCTGATAATGTTGTGAGTGTGTCTCTATTAGTCTCGTTGTATGTTTTACAGGCTGACTAGATGGCTAGTTAGCTGGCTGGCTGGTTGGATGGCTGAGAAGTTAATTTCACGAAT
Source organism: Sarcophaga peregrina (assembly GCA_014635995.1). NCBI lineage: Eukaryota > Metazoa > Arthropoda > Insecta > Diptera > Sarcophagidae > Sarcophaga > Sarcophaga peregrina. The sequence continues at coordinate 7,643,977 of CM025792.1, read as the reverse complement.
ATTAAATTGATTTTCACATTAAAAACCCCAGCCACGAAGAAATTAATTAAAACATCACGTTACTCTAGGAAACTCTACACAACAATATCTATCATCTTTGGTGAATGGTGGATAGTGGATGGATAGCTTGCAACAGTAACCAGCTGCTGATGCTGCTATTGCTGTTGCTTTTGCTGTTGCTGCATGTGCAACAAACAAAAACCTTTTTGAATACCTCAACATAGCACAATCGAACCATACATTCTTCTAGTGCTCAACCACATATCGAATCGAAACGAATCGAAGTGCTGCAATGGCAGTTTAAACGTAATGTGATCTCTTTTTGGTTGGGCACCAATTCATTCATTCGTCTTCATATTGGCAACCCCATGGTTGTGCAACGACATCCACAACCACAGTCACTCTCTCTCTGTGTGTATTGAACACAATACATGGATGGGTTGTCATGCACATATCGATACTGGCATATCTACTGGCTGTGTAGAGTAGTGGCATCAATTTTTTTTTTATTATTGTGTGAGATACACATGTAACGTGTGTAATCGAAGACACAAAACAAATACACACACACACACACACATTCACACATTCAATATAGTACAAAGTACTGTGTGTACTTGGACTTTATCATTAAGGCCACTACCCAGTAAACATTTTGTTATAAAGTCAGCCGCTTGACAATTAATTTTCCAAATAATTTTTCTTTGTAAATTCTTTTGTGAAATGGTTTGCTTGGTTATTTCCCATTGTATTATTATATCTGATACATATGTTTACTAATAATCCAACAACAATAATAATAAAATGTAATAAAAAATGAACAAGAAATGTAAAACCCGATATCAATTACAAATAAGGCGTTGCCAATACTCTCTACACATTATTATGGTCAGAAAGGAAACACGTTGATCTGATGTTGTTTTTTCCCCTTCTTTCCTTTCCCTTTCAATTCTTTTTTTTTTTGTTACTTTATCCAGAGCTGTGTTACCAGAAACCAATTGAAATTGAAATAAAAAGTCCAACTTTTGCAATAAAAAAAAGGGGGCAACAATTGTTGCAATAAACTTCTTAAATGTGTGTCTCCTATTCGCTTCTCTACTTTTATGGCCACCACACACTTAAATGCTGCAAAAGTAAAACAAAACGAAGAAATAAAACCAAAAATTCAATATTAAACAAGGAAACTTGATGTTTAAAAACCCAGCTTGAGGTCTAGTTTTTTCACCTTCTTTTATTTGGTTTCTCTACTTCTTTTTGTTGCTTTTCTTGTCGAAGCCCTTTTCCAACCGGTTGTTATTTATTTCATTTCCTTTATTGTAAAGCCTTAAAAAACACTTGGTTACCTTCTAGTATTTTTAGTTATTTTTATTTTTTTTAGTAACAAAAATTTATCGATAATAATTCTCTATAGAAATCTTATCGATGAAAGTAATTTTCTATAGAAATTTTATCGATAACAATAATTTTCTTTAAGAAGCGAATTGATAATACTAATTTTTTGGATAACTATAATTATCTATAGAATAATTTTCGATAACTAGAATTTTCTGTAGAATAGTTTTCGATAACTAGAATTTTCTATAAACAATTTTTCGATAACAATATTTCTGTAGCAAGTAAAACGATGACAATGATTTTCTATAGAAAGCAAATCGATAACAACAATTTTCTATAGAAAAATTTTCGATAACAACAAATTCTGATAGCATAATTTTCGATAACTAGAATTTCCTATAGACAATTTTTCGATAGCTAGAATTTTCTATAGAAAAATTTGCGATAACTAGAATCTCCTATAAAAAATTTTCAATAAATAATATTTTATATAGAAAAGTTTTCGATAACTAGAATTTTCTGTACACCATTTTTTATATAAAGTTTTCTATGGGAAGCATTTCGATAACAATTATTTTCTACAGCAAGCGAATCGATAACAATAATTTTCTATAGAAAGCAAATCGATAACTACAATTTTCTACAGAAAAATTTTCTATAACTAGAATTTTACATAGAATAATTTTAGATAACTAAAATTTTCTATAGAAAAGTTTTCGATAATTGGAATTTTCTATAGAATAGTTTTTGATAACTAAAATTTACTATAGAATAATTTTCGATAACTAGAATTTTATATAGAAAAGTTTTCGATAACTAGAATTTCCCGTAGAAAAATATTCGATAACTAAAATTTTCTATAGACAATTTTTCTATAACAATAATTTTCTGTAGCAAGTAAAACGATGACAATGATTTTCTATAGAAAGCAAATCGATAACAACAATTTTTCTATAGAAAAATTTTCGATAACAACAAATTCTGATAGCATAATTTTCGATAACTAGAATTTCCTATAGACAATTTTTCGATAGCTAGAATTTTCTATAGAAAAATTTGCGATAACTAGAATCTCCTATAAAAAATTTTCGATAAATAATATTTTATATAGAAAAGTTTTCGATAACTAGAATTTTCTGTACACCATTTTTTATATAAAGTTTTCTATGGGAAGCATTTCGATAACAATTATTTTCTACAGCAAGCGAATCGATAACAATAATTTTCTATAGAAAGCAAATCGATAACTACAATTTTCTACAGAAAAATTTTCTATAACTAGAATTTTACATAGAATAATTTTAGATAACTAAAATTTTCTATAGAAAAGTTTTCGATAATTGGAATTTTCTATAGAATAGTTTTTGATAACTAAAATTTACTATAGAATAATTTTCGATAACTAGAATTTTATATAGAAAAGTTTTCGATAACTAGAATTTCCCGTAGAAAAATATTCGATAACTAAAATTTTCTATAGACAATTTTTCTATAACAATAATTTTCTATAGAAAGCAAATCGATAACAATAATTTTCTGTAGAAAGCACATCGATAACAATAATTTTCTAAAGAAAGCAATTCGATAAAAACAATTTTCTCGATAACTACAACAACAGAAAAATTTTCATTAACTAGAATTTTCTATAGAATAATTTCCGATAACTAGAATTTTCTATAGAAAAATTTGCGATAACTAGAATTTTCTATAGAAAAATTTTCGATAAATAATATTTTATATAGAAAAGTTTTCGATAACAATAATTTCCCTTAGAAACCAATTCGATAACAACAATTTTCTCGATAACTACAATTTTCAACAGAAAATTTTCAATAACTACAATTTTCTATAGAATAATTTTCGATAACTAGAATTTTCTATAGAAAAATTTGTGATAACTAGAATCTCCTATAAAAAATTTTCGATAAATAATATTTTGTATAGAAAAGTTTTCGACGACTAGAATTCTCTATACACAATTTTTCGACAATTTGAATTTTCTATACGAAATTTTTCGATAACCACAATTTTCTATAGAAAATTGGTCGACGACTTGCATTTTCTATAAAAAAAATTAGTCGTTGACTTGTCTATACTATCTAGTAAAGCCTTGATTGGACATACATAACATGGCTGCTTCCACACTTTTTATTTAAATAAAAATTGTGGTTAGCTTTAGTAACAATGAAATGAGGTGAAATTTGTTCTCAATAACCTTTAAGAGAATCCTTTAAGTACACAAAAGAATTTGTGTTGTTATTATAAACCAGTCAGTGATGAGATATCAGTCACTTGTTTAATTTGTATAACATGAGAGAGAGAAAACGAATATTGTTTTTGGAATTTTTGTCTCTCATTAAAGAGAGCTTCCGTTTACTTTTCCCTTGAATGTTTTGCTTGTTTAGGCAACAAAATATTCGTAAAAGAACACGAACGAACGAACACAAACAAAGAAATTATTTTTAATGAGTGATAAACAAATAGTAGTAACTAGAGGGCATAACGAGAGAGAGAGAGAAAGAGTGAAAGGAGAAAAGGAAATCTATACGTAAACATAATAAGCAAGTAGTTGAAGATGTGCAGGTACAACAAAAAGATATGCGTGTACGTGTTGCCAAAGTGATTATTGTTTTATTTTTTTTGATCCCTCTGTCTGTCTGTCAGTCTGTCTCTGTGTCTTTGTGTTTGTGTCTGTGCAATGCTTTAATAGTTATTTCTTTGTAGTATTGTTGTTATTTTCTTTGTTGGCATTATAATGTTGCTGATGTTGCTATTTATAGCAGAATCATGATTTTTTCATCTATTCTCTCTTTCTTCCGTTGTGAGTATGAAGGTTTGTACGTGTGTGTGTGTGTGTAAAGTTGTACATGTGCCATCTTTGATTCTTATCGTTTACAATTGGTAAAAAGAATTTTAATTGAATTAAAGATGCTTTTTTGTGTCTTCGTTTCTATTTCTTCTTCCTTTTACGTTTATTTTTTTTTACTCATTAAATATTAGTTGTTGTTGTTGTTGCTGTTTATGTAGGTATTTTTAGTTGTTGTTTTATATTTTTTTGTTATTATTTTCATTCAATTGCAATTTCGAAACAGAAAAAAAAATGTGCGTTTAATGAGAGAGCTTGTACAAGTGTTGATATCAGTTATTCGTATTGATGATGATAAGAAGATCGATGGATGGATGGACGGATAAATGTGTTGCCAATCCATGTCATTTAATTGATGCTTAATAATACAGCTAACGAAGTAAAGATTTAATTGGAAGGAAAATTCAAGTGAGAAATAAAAAAAAAAGGATTTTTTTTTCAGCAAATTAAATAGATTTTGCACAAAAGGCCAGCGGTCAGTAATTAAAGTAAATTATCTGCAAGCTATGGGTGTTACTGATAAATTTCATCAATAATTCTTAATGGAAAATTTATTGCTATCGATTATAACGTTCGAAAAAATTTCTATACAGATTCAATGTGTAATTGTAAATACTTTATATACCGATACACAGCTAATGCTATCAAAAATTTGTAAGTTAATGAAAAATTTTCTAGAGGAAAATGCTTGTTATCGATAAGTTTATAGTAAAGAATTATTGTTATCAAAAAGTTTTCTATAAAAAATTACTGCTTTCGATAAGTGTTCTATAGAAAATTATTGTTATCTTTAAGTGTTCTATAGAAAATTATTGTTAATATTCTCTAGCAAATTGTTGTTATTGACAAATTTTGTATAAAAAATTATTGTTTTCAATATGTGTTCTATAGAAAAATGTTGTAATCGATAAGTGTTCTATAGGAAATCGATAAACTTTATTGTTATTGGCAAATTTTGTATTAAAAATTATTGTTATCGACAAGACTTTTTTAAACAATTCTTCTTATCGATAAATTTTGTATAAAAATGTTTATTATCGACAAATTTTCTATAGAAAATTCTTGTTATCGATAAATTTTTCATAGAAGATCAAGTTATCGATAATTTTTCAATAAAAAATTCAAGTTATCGATAAATTTTCAATAAAAAATTAAAGTTATCGATAAGTTTTCTATAGAAAATTTAAGTTATTGGTGAATTTTCCAGAGAAAATTTAAGTTATTGATAAGTATTCCATAGAAAATCGGCAAATTTTATACAAAAAACTATTGTAATCGATAATTTTTGTATGTAAACTTATTGTTATCGACAAATTTTGTATAAAAAAATTTGTTATCGACAAATTTTGTATAAAAAAAATTTGTTAGCGACAAATTTTCTATAGAAAATTCTTGTTATCTATAAATTTTCCATACAAAATCAAATTTTTGATAAATTTTCAATAGAAAATTCAAGTTATCGATAAGTCTTCAATAGAAAATTTAAGTTATCGATAAATTTTCCATAGAAAATCAAGTTATCGATAAATTTTCCATAAAAAATTCAACTTAACGATAAGTTTTCTTTAGAAAATTTAAGTTATCGATAAATTTTCCATAGAATATTCAAGTTATAGACACGTTTTCTTTAGAAAATAATTGTTATCGAATCGAAATGCTTAACTACAATTTTCCACTTTTAAAGTTTCATGTAGATTAAAAACTTACTCACTTAAGAACTCTTTAGATCCTTTCACTTGAAGTTATTTAAAATCTATCTGCAGTTTTTCTGTTCTGTTCTTCCTGGGAATCATTTTTCCATTTCAGCGGCTTCCATGCCATAACCGCTCTGTGAGGAATAACTGATGTTTGGCACCTACAAAAAATTCCAAATATTTTGAATATTTTTTCACGATTTTTGCCTTTTTTTTGGTACTTCCTTTTTGGCAATAGATTTTTTCCTCTAACACTTGCGGCAACTTGTCCAATAGTTTGTCTGTCTGATGGTGTTATTTCTACTCTTTGTTTTTGATTGCCAAATTTTTATTCTATTGCTTTGCAGTTTAAAAGGGAGGGAAGTGTGGATGTTTGTTTCTAGCTACACTATGACTACAGATTGTAAATGTTTTTTTTTGCTTTACAGTGTATTGGCCGTAGTAAGTTACTGTCTAACGGTTTAATTTTGTTTTTCAGTTGTTTTTTTCTGTTGCTGATGCAACTCAGCTGTATTTTCGAATCATTGAACAGACAGAGGCAGTCGTTTTTTGGTTTATTTTCGAAGGAAAAATTGAAAAAGAGTATGAATTTATGCTTTAACTTTAATTTTTAAATACAAAAATTCATGATTTTTGTTCTTTCATATACGAATTTAAAGAATAACCTTTAAATGCTAATATTTCCCTATCGTTTAACGCCTGCTGTCAGCATTGTGTTCAAGTACCATGAAAAATCTTAATTATTCTCTCCCTTTTTACTTGTTGCTGTAATAATTACATTCAATTGTTTACATTTTTCTTTTGATAAGCTATTACTCTCTCTCTCTCTCTTTCCCTCTCTTTAAACACCAACATAACTGCAATGGATTGCATTACTCAATATGTGAGCGTGTCTAAAATCCTAATTAATCTCTTAATTTTTTTCCTTGTTCCACGAATAATTACTTGAGATTGTTTACATTCTTCTTTTTTACAATGCTGTTGCTGCACAGCCACCATATTTAAAATGTGTTCGTTACTCAATACGAACTCCTATCTATCTACTCGTCTACATCAGGGTGCATATGTATGTGTGCTTATAAGTGTGCGTAAGCTTGTGTAATTTATTTGCCCTTTTTACAATGAGTGTTAATAGTTTTGCGTAATTTACGCTGGATTTGATTGCTCTCCATCGTTCTCTCTCTCTCTCTCCCTTTTAAATAAAGGATTTGAATATTTTGCTGTTTGTTGTTTTTATTTTTACATTCTGTAATACACATACAGCAACAACCATAACAATAACAACTACTTTGTTCTAAATATTTATGTTTTGAAATATTGCCACACATTTATCGTTTGCTTTCGAGGGTTTTAGTTATGCTCGTAGTATTGCTGTCTGTTTGTGCATATATGTGAGTGTGATACTGAACCCAGAGAGAGTACATTTTTTGGTTTGTGCAAAAACATTCCAATACACTCACTGCGTATGGGTATTTTTATTTTCATTGTTGTTTTTTTTTTGCATGCATTTTAACAAGTGCACTGAGCGGATATATGGATGGAGCCTTTGACTAACAGAAGAGCTTAGTAATGCTAATAGCAATGAAAACAAAATGCCCAAGAAGAAAGAAAAACGCAAATTTGAATTTCGGTTAGAATTTTAAAGGAAAAAATTGAGAATATTATTGTTATCGTCAAGTTTTCTATAGAAAATTATTGTTATCGTCAAGTTTTCTATAGAAAATTATTGTTATCGATAAGTTTTCTATAGAAAATTGTTGTTATCGATAAGTTTTCTATAGAAAATTGTTGTTATCGAAAAGTTTTCTATATAAAATTGTTGTTATCGAAAAGTTTTCTATAGAAAATTGTTGTTATCGACAAATTTGTTGTTGAAAATATTGTGCTCGACCAATTTCCTGTAGAAAATCCGAAAACTATTGTTATCGGCAAATTATTATTTTCCATAGGAATTTATTGTTAATATCGAAGAGTTTCTTATAGAAATTTGTTTGTTATCGACAAATTTTCTATAAAAATTTGTTATCGATGAGTTTCTTTTAAAAAATTGTTGTTATAGAAAAGTTTCCATTAGAAAATTGCTGTTATCGAAAAGTTTCCTTTAGAAAAATGTTGCTATCGAAAAGTTTCCTTTAGAAAATTGCTGTTATCGAAATGTTTCCTTTAGAAAAATGTTGTTAGCCAAAAGTTTCCTTTAGAAAATTACTATTATCGAAAAGTTTGCTTTAAAAAATTGCTGTTATCGAAAAGTTTCCTTTAGAAAATTACTGTTATGAAAAAGTTTCTTTTAGAAAATTACTGTTATCGAAAAGTTTCTTTTAGAAAATTACTGTAATCGATAAATTTGTATTGAAAATTATTGTTATCGATAAATTTTTTATAAAAAATTATTGTTATTGACAAATTTTCTACAGAAGTTTTGTTGTTATCGAAAAATTGTTATTTGTTATCGGCAAATTTTCTATAGAGATTTGTTATCGACAAATTTTCTATAGAAATTTGCTGTTATCGAAGAGTTTCTTATAAAAAATTGTTGTTATCGAAATGTTTCCTTTAGGAAATTGCTGTTATCGAAGAATTTCTTATAGAAAATTGTTGTTATCGAAATGTTTGCTTTATGAAATTGCTGTTATCGAAGTGTTTACTTATAGAAAATTGTTATTATCGAAATGTTTCCTTTAGGAAATTGCTGTTATCGAAGAGTTTCTTATAGAAAATTGTTATTATCGAAAAAATTCCTATAGAAAATTGTTTGTTATCGACAAACACTTTTTTTTTTTAGAAAATTTCTGTTATTCAATAATGCTTCTATTTTTTTTCTACAAAGTATGCCTTACTGACATCATGGCTTTTAATAAAACAGTCTCTGGTTCTTATGCATAGAACTGATAGCTTTTCATGTAATTCTAGATGTTGTTGTTGTTGTTGGCCCATTCATACATACATTGCCCCATACATGCAGCGATAAATGTTGCATTTATTGCAACAAATGCAGACACTATCGAAAAGTGGAAGAAAAAAAATCTTCCACTGAAACAAATGCGAGATTCTCGGTCTGGGCAAAACATGATGGGATGCATTCAAGCGTATTTAGTAAAAGAGCTTTTGTATTGAAATTTACAAATGATTTTGCATTTATTACAACAATAACAACCACATATATGAACATATACCGAGACAGAGGAAGATATGAGGAAAGGAAAATTTAAAAAATAAAATAAAAATGAAGTAAAGTCCCAGAGCATAGCATACATAGCATGGTAAAGATGATAAACAAAATACAAACAAAGCAAATGTAACGATTTAAAATGAATTTATTTTTTAACTTTAAATAAAAAGAAGGAAAATAAAAACTAAAAGATAAAAGAAATTCTTTTCTTGTTTTAAAAACAGAAGAAAAAATATTTTTTTTCTGTGGTTTAACAAATTTTGTTGCTTTTTTTTAATGTGATAAATTGCTTTTTTTTCTCTTCTTCTTTCTTTCTTTCTTTTGCTGTTAATGATGTGTTGTTGGCTGCCTTAATTATTCTAGTATTTGTAGTAATTTGTCATTTCTTGACCCCCTTTTCTTATGGGCTTTAATCATTACACCATCAACACGTTCATTAACCTTTTCAAATTGAGTATTTATTTCCGTAAATTATAGTTTCAAACTCTAACGCTTACCCTTAGATTTTAGTTTCAAATCATAACACAAAGAAAATAATCATCATTTATTGTTAGAAATCATTAGAGTATCGATTACAAATGTGAAAAGAAAAGATTCAAAACAAGGTTTGGGGTTTGTTTTGAAGTCTTACAATGGACTGTATGAGACGCAATGGGAAATAACCTCACTCACAGTAATTGATAGTCTTTTATTGTGTGTAAGTGTTGTTTTTCTTTATTTCCCTTGAAATAGTTGAGGTTTCTAATGGTTTCTTAAAAATAATGAAATTTTATAGGGGCTTTAATCGTATTTGAAAGCCTAAAGATAAATGAATGTGCAGTGCTTCTCAATCTGTGGCTTGCTTTAAGCCTTACTTCGTTTAGTTTTAGAAAAGAAAATTGAAAAAAAACCTGCTTAGTACACTATTACAACGACCAGATTGCCGCTGTAATGCTCAAGAAGTGGCCACGTTTTAATCTACATTTTTAGGCCTTGGTTTAACTATTTTTTCATACTTACTTCGGTTCTTAAATGATTCATTTTCGTAAATTTCTGTAACTAAATGATATTTTAGCTGAGAAAACTTTTGAAAAATTATAAAAAAAAATTACAATGAAAATTCTCTAGTAAGTTCTAGAAGTTGCCAGCCAAAGTGTAATACATATTCGTTTCAAATAAGTGGTTTTTAGCAGCTTTTAGAGTTGCCAGATCCATAAATTAACCCTGTAAATGGGCAAAAAATTACTCTAACAAGTCAAAAGTAAGATCTATCCAAACAAGTCCATAGTAACAAGTCCATAGTAAGTTCTAGAAGTTGCCAGCCAAACTGTATTACATATTCGCTTCAAATAAGTGATATTAACAACTTTTAGGGTTGCCAAATCCCTGAATTAACCCTTTAAATGGGCAAAAAATGACTTTAACAAGTGAACAGTAAGTTCTAGAAGTTGCCAGTAAAAGAGTTATACATAGTCGCTTCAAATAAATGATATTTGATGGGTTTTAGGGTTGCCAGATCCCTGAATTAATCCACTAAATGAGCAAAAAATGACGAACAAGTCAACAGTAAGTTCTAGAAGTTGCCAGTAAAAGAGTAATACATAGTCGCTTCAAATAAATGATATTTGACGGCTTTTAGGGTTGCCACATCCCTGAATTAACCCATTAAATAGGCAAAAAATGACTTTAACAAGCCAACAGTAGGTTCTAGAAGTTGCCAGTGAAAGAATGATACATAGTCGCTCCAAATAAATGGTATTAAACAGCTTTTAGAGTTGCCAAATCCCTGAATTAACCTATTAAACAAGCAAAGAATTACTTTAACAAGTCAACAGTAAGTTCTAGAAGTTGCCAGCCGAAGTGTAATACATATTCACTTTAAAAAAATGGTATTAACAACTTTTAGCAGTTGCCAGATCCCTGGACTAAACCCACTAAATGGGGGAAAAAAATTACTTTAACAAGTCAACAGTAAGTTCTAGAAGTTGCCAGCCGAAGTGTAATACATATTCACTTTAAAAAAATGGTATTAACAGCTTTTAGAGTTGCCAGATCCCTGGATTAAACCCACTAAATGGGGGAAAAAAATTACTTTAACAAGTCAACAGTAAGTTCTAGAAGTTGCCAGCCGAAGTGTAATACATATTCCCTTCAAATAAATGGTATTAACAGCTTTTAGGGTTGCCAGATCCCCCTAAATGGGCAAAAGATTACTTTAACAAGCTAACAATAAGTTCTAGAAGTTGCCATTTATCCTTACTTTGTAGTTTCTAATAAAAAATTAACGATTTATTGTCTAAAAATAATTAAAAGCACTAACAAATAAAAACGATTTCAAAAATTAGCCTAAAAACGATGCATTTCAATCCCCTATTGATATGAAAATAGCCACACAGTTTATCTTAAAGTTTTGTGTTGTACTTTCTAGAAGTTATTATTCAATAACTTATAATCCTAACGCCTTCTTCCTTTTGTGGAAGCCATACTTATGCGATTAGATAAACTGTCAACACTTTATAAACGTTCGCTGCCATAAAACTGGCAATAAAAGAAATTCAAAACCACAATTAAAACTGAGCAGCATAACAATTTCGAAAACAACACAAGAGAAAAAAATCTGAAAATATAAAGAAATTATAAGAGCGAGCTGCCCCTGCCAGCAGCTAAATACAACCCATCACTGACATCACGTAGTTAACAATAAAAATTCTAAACAAACGGTTGCCACCAAAATGTTTCCAAGATGATAAGCAAGCGGAGAACCATCAACTGGACCATGATTAAATAGGAGGCAACACAGCGACAGCAAATGCCGTATAAGAAATGCTGCTTCCAGCAGGAAGTTTTCTAAACTTGAGAATGAAAAAAAAAACAAAAAAAAAATGGTAAACGTTTACGTACGAATGTATCTTTAAAGTTAACATTTTAGCCCCATTTCTAGAAGTGTGTGTGTGTGTGTGTGTGTGTGTGTATGGACATTTAGAAATGCATCTCGATAAACTATCAATTGATTTGTAACAATTATTGTATCGTTAAATTATCCACAAAAGCTTTTAAAACCAATAGATATGCAAATACAACTTGGTTTTTACAACAACAACAACTACAACAACAACAACAACAGCTACAACAACAACAACAATAGTAAAAATAACCGGTAAATGGTTTGTATGTTCGAAAAAACATGTAGAACTTGTAAAGATAACGTTATTTTGGCACCTGCCTGTAAATGTACATACGCACAACACATTAAAATGCATGGATTAGTTACCATACACTGTAAGAAATTTGATAGTATGTGTTTTATTTCATTCTTTCCATTTTCCGAAAAATTCGAACATAAGTTCGAATAAGCAATTTCTCACTGAAATATGTTCTATTCCTTAAGGGAAATGTTAGGTATGGTCTTTCCCTTGCTTAACTTATGCTGAAAAAATGCTTTTTTTGCTTAAGTTTCCTTATATTCGAAAATTCGAAATTAATTTCGAATTTAAATTTTCCATATTTTTATGTAAATATGATAACTCATTAAGGTTTTCTTATAATATTTATATTTTAAATTAGATTTTTTAATGTTCGAAATTTCGAATATGAGCACGAATATTAAATTTCCCATTTTCAGAACTCTTACATTAAATTTTCAATATTTTTGCAATTTTTGTAACCATTTTCTTATGTTATGAAAATTCGAATTTAATTTCGAATTAGAATTCTTCTTTGGAAAAGTATTTTTTTATACCCAAACTTTAGAATTTGTTTGCTTAATTTTGTATATATTCGAAAATTCGAACTTAAGTTCGAAATTCAGTTTTTCATCGTAAAATCATATTTAACAATGGCTGATTAGATTTTAATAATAATTAACTTATGTGAGGTGCAATTTAAGTTTGTTTTTGATGTTCGAAAATTAAATTTTTAATAAAAATGAAGAATTTTTATAAGATTTGGGTTTCATTTAAACTCATAAATCCATTTTAGTTAATTGGAACACAATTCTTGAAAGTTTAGACCTTTTCGAAATTAAGTTCGAAAAAATTTTTTTCAAGGGAAAACAATTTTTTTTTTGAATTTTTTAATCGAATTCGTTTAGAAAAGTTAAAACAAACCAACATTTTGTTTGCAGTGTCTTGAATTTGTTGATTTTCCACATATTTTTCCTTCGCTAAATAATTATTTTGATCATGTTGGCACTGTCAGAATATGTTTTCCTCTTGTACTCCATAATAAATGTACGTTATTTCAAGTGAACACACTGGGCATCTACAGCATTTCTAATATGCGAGTAGACTTTTCTTTCTTTCTCTCTCTCTTTCTAAATATACAACTTGTCTCTATAAATAAACTGATTGGAGTGCATATAAAAAAAATGCCTCATGCTGTGTAAATAGACATTAAAAGTCTAGAAAATAAATTAAAAGGAAAACGACAAATCTCACAAGCGATGGCTTTTGATAATGATTATAAAACACAAATACACAGGAAAATATGTGTTGGAATACGCTATAAAGTTAATTTATTTTTATATTCCTTTATTAGAGAACTTGTTCGTTCATCTCGACTAGGCCAAAAAAAAAAAACCAGTCGCAGTTTAGTTAGTTGTTGTTTGGTACAAACGAGCAGAGCAAATTTCTTTTTCGAATATGTTTTATTTACAAATGAACGAAATTTGTCCAGTCTACAATATTTATAGTCATTTTATATGAGAAAAAGTGCTTTAAATAGTGTAATTTTAATTAATTTCTAGTATTTGTAATTTACTGAGTCGTAAAAATTAATTTGATGCATTAAAATACATTCGAATCGTAAAACTTGCATTTTTAGCTTCTTCCCCGGCAAATTACGATTTTCGAACATCGTAGAATAACTTAAGTGAGAAAGTTTTCCAAAAAATTTTAATGGCATATTAAATTCAATTAATTGTAGATGTTTGTAGCATGCTTAATAATGTTTCGAACTTAGTTTCGAATTTTCGAACACAAGGTAAAAATGCCAGAAACAGTATTCCCTATTTAAAATCTAATAGAAAACATACTTTTTATAATTTTTAAAGTGTTATTTCCCTTGTCGAACATTGAAATTTAGCTTCAAATGAAAGAATTTTTAGAAAATTTTTATGAATTTATAATGGGAATACCATGTAGTTATTTGTGTTAGGTTTGGAATATTTTCGAACTTAAGTTCGAATTTTCGAACATAAGTAAAAAATAATGGAAATGGTATTCTTTGTGTAGATTATGACGTTAAAAATGTTTTTTATAATTTTTACAGCAATATTTCCATTTTCGAACTACGAAATTAGACGTCAAAAGGAGGAATTTTTTGAAAATTTGTTGGGATTCTTAATGAGGTTTATTTGTAGTTAATTTGGAAATGTTTTAAAATATTTCGAACTTAAGTTCGAATGTTCGAACATAAGCTAAAAATGTTAGAAATGGTATTATTTGTGTAAATTATGTTGTAAAAATTACTTTTCTTAATATTCCAAAGCTAAATTGGAATTCGAACATGGTTTTTAAGCTAAGAAAACAATGTTTTAAAGAAATTCACTATTTTTCAGATAAAAAAATTGAGGAAATTAATATTTTAAAGCTATTTTTACAAAATTTGTTTCGCTTTATTTTTCTTATTTCCTGTTAGACAAAAGAACAAAAAAAAAAAGAGAATTTGAAACAAAATTTCTTGTATTTATTTTGATCTTTTTAGGGTTTGTTTTGAAACGTTTTTTTATGCTGGTATCGGTATCGGTTTATTTGAAGCAGAAGAATTTGGTTTTGTATTTCTCTTCTTATTTCGGTCCGTGTGTGTGTCTGTGTTTTCATTATTTTTACCATCTGAATACAATTGACTGGCCATACAAAACAAAGCCAAAAAGTACTATTTTTAACCACATCAATGGATGATGGCAGCTTAGATAAAAAACCATTGTTTCACTTGGTTTTCCTTCAACTACATACATATTCTCTTACATTTTTACGTCTCCTTGTCTTCTTTATGCTTTGGCTTTGTGGAAACAATAATAAAAAAACAACGCAAAAGAAAAACGATAAATAATTGTGCCCAAAGGCCGACAACATAAAAAGATATTGTTTTTGTTATTGTTGGTGTAGTTGTAGTTGTTGTTGTTGTGATTTTGTCTACAAATGAAATGAAATGAATAAATGATGGACTGAGACTGTGTATACAACAACACATATGTACGTATGTATATACGCTGCTCCTTTGGTCAACAGCAGCCTTAAAAAGTCATTGAAACACTGAGTGTGTGTGTGTGTAAGTGAGTGTGTGTTTCAAATGAAATTTCAACGTCATGAAATTGTAGTTGAAAAGGTTGTTTGATGGTGGCCATGTCTGTCAGAGGCCCCCCTAATACATAGCCGTAGCCAGCCATCAAGTTAGTTAGTTGGCTGCTGGTGGTGGATGGTGGTTGGTGGTTGATTGTGTGGCATTATGAAATGAAAAATTTTGTAGAAAAATTTTTGTTGCCTCATTTCGAAAAGAACAATAACAATAATTTTAAAGTCATTTCGCCAAGTTACTCCTTTTGGCCTCAGTCAGTCAGTCAAACAGTCAGCCAGAGAGAGACAGTCCGACAGCCAACCATACAGCCCATTTAAACAGCCTGCACCACTGGCACTGGCATTAAATTTTTTTTATGTTTTTTAAACGCGGATTTAATTTATTGCAGATAAATTCTTAACAAAAAGAGTCTCTCTAATCCATTCCATTCCAACCGAGTATGCATTGTACTCCACTTTATGTTGAGATTTAAAAACAACATTTTTTTTCCTTGCCAATTCATTTGTAACTCTCTTGGGGGAGTCGCTTGCAAAATGTTAACCATCATTATCATTATCAGCGTGCAGCAGTCTTAGCAATAGATAAACCAAAGTAAAGATATCCATCGTCGTTAAAGGCCATGAAATTTTAAAATTTTATTTTTATAAGCGCCTTAAGGGCTTCTTCTTAGCCAACTCTTGTCTTGTCTTCCTTAAAAAGCCAAAACGATGTTGCTGTAGTAAGTAGGTTGGCCAATGTACCGTAGGGCGTTCTTTTCTTACCTTGGCATTGTGTTACAAAAATTAATGGTTGTACTCAAAAATTATAAAATGATAAAATAATGAAAGAATCTTCATTCTTATGGAAAGGTGCTCTTAGAAGCCAAGCAAATAAATTCGAAAAATAAGACAAGGAGGTTCAACCATTAAGCTAAAAAGGCATAAAATGATGACAGGACATGATTAATTTGGGTAAGAAAATAAATGTACTCAAAAAAAAAAAAAACCGATTATTCGAATTTTAAGGAGGTTTTTTTATATTTTTTTCTTTTTCGAATATTAAAATTTGCAAAAAATTGCAAAAAACAAAGAAATTCTAGGATCCAATTAATTATTTATGATTTCCAATTATTTTCAAGTATTCTTTGCCTATTTTCGAAAATTCGAAATTAATTTCGAAAAACTTTTAAACTTTTAAAGTTAAACAAAAAACATGCTCATTACGAATCCATAAACATTTTCATAAAATTCTTTTATTTTAGCTTCAATATCAATGTTCGAAAATCGAAATAATGCTAGAAAAATTATAAAAAGTATTTTTTATGTTAAAATTTTAATAGAGAAATACAATTTCCACCATTTGTAGACCATGTTCGAAAATTCTAAATTAAGTTCGAAAAATTTTTAAACATGCCAAAAGTATTTTCTAAAAGTATTTATTACTATGGCATAAATATCTTTTGAACAATTTTACGTTTTAGCCTGTATTTGTTATTCGAAATTAAAATTTTTGCTTTAAAGGCAAGGCTTTTTTTTCTTTTTAAAAGAAACTTAAATTTATTACAATTGTTGCTATTCAATTTAAAATTTTCTCATGTTGAAATTATAAAAACATAGTTAGGTTTACAATTTCCGTAATTTCTATAACAATTCTTCCATAGAAAAGCCAGGGAATTTTCAAACAAAATTATATAAAATTATTGTGTCAAATTGTTTTTTAAACTCTACAAATGATAAATTATTTACGTTGCCAAACACGCAATAGTTTCGCATATGATTACATACATACTACTCATGATTATCATCATTTTGTAACGTCATTATCATTGTACGTTGTTCTTTAATAGTAAATGCCATCTTAGAACAGGCTCTATGCAATTCACTACGCGTGCTTATTCATGTTTTAAATGAATGTCCATGCAAAATGCATGTTTGCTATGGTATAAACCGTTATACCTACAACATGCTGTAGTTGTATACTAAGCCTGGCTTACAGTTTGTAACTGTGTTCGTTTGGAAAGAAGCAACACAGAGAAAAAAATGCTAAATTTGGTAGACAGTGATTTTTTTTTTTGTTTTTTGTTTGGACAATTTATTTCGTAAGATTTTTTGAAAATTAAAATGTTGCTTAAGAAATTCAAATGGACAGCACATGGATTGCTTGGCCTAGCCTAGGCAAGCCTGTCTTTATTTGCCATGTGGTATGGCAAAGTCCTACCGGTTGTTTACTATACACCACCACTTTGCCTTTTTTTTTTCTTTCAAAAGAATTAAAAGTTTAAGCGCAGAAAAAGAAAATAATCGCCATTATCATCATCATCATCAACATCATCGTCAACATAATGGTTAAGTTTGGTAATTTTCCTGTCTTAAAGATTTCCTACTGCTGCTGGTTTAAATTCATTGGAAATTAAATTATTTTTTTTTCTCATTGTTGTTGCTGTTGTTGTTGTAGCTCTGTAGCTGCTGTATATTTCTTTCGTTTTCACATTAAATGACTTTTTGACAGGCCGCCGAGTATTTTGAATTTTCGTTTAAAAATTAATTTCATTTCATTTCGCTTGCTTTTTATCTTGCCTCCCATAATCATTATTTTCCTCATTATTTTTAATCAGACTTTCCCCTTATTATTTTATATCCTTGTTTAAGGCCTTTTTTAACACATCAACAGCTCATTCTGAAATGATAAAATAAAATGTGGGTCAATGAAAGTGTTTATATTTTTGTTTAATTAAAAATATTACATAACAATTTCGAAATTAAGTTTGAAATATTATTATTATATTACTATATTATCAGGTTACTCGAAACCATATAACAATTTCAAAAATTCCTTTATTTAAAGTTATTTTCGAATTTTCGAACTTGGAAAATCTTTATAGAAAAATAAAATTTTTGATTTTTATGCTTAAGTAAGTGTTAAAATTAGTATTTCATGCATTTTCCGCCTAAGTTCGAAAATTCGAAATTAAGTTCGAAAATTTTTATAACACAATACAATGTAGTTTAGCTTTCAGACTATTCGAAATGATTTGAAATTTTCGAGAATTGTTTTATTTAACGCAGTTTTGCAAATTTCGAATAGTAAACCTTTAGAAAAATGTAGAATTTTTATTTTTTATGGTTATTTTGGTATTAAAACTAGAATTTCTTTACTTTTTGGCCTATATTAGAAAATTCAAAATTAAGTTCGAAAATTTTCTGAACCTAGCAAAAGAAAATTTAACTGTTAGGCTTAAAGGTTACCATTAAAATTTTTGAAAATTTCTTTATTTTAAAGACATTTTCGAATTTCGAATATAGGAAATTCCTATAAAAATATTAAATTTCTAAAATTCGAAGCTTGTTTTTGTGTTGTGATTAACATTTCTACAGTTTTTGTTGAGTTGGTGGATTCTGGATTAAGGTTTACAAATCTAAAGTAATGTTTTGTATGTAGTACTCCATTTTAATTTATTTTTCTTGTCCAAATAACATAGCAAGTAATGTTTTAACTTCGAACATTTAATTTTCCTTCTAAACTTTACAAATTTATGAAAATTCTTTAAATGTTTCTAACTTTATTGCTTCATATTTCGGTTTTAAACTTTGAAATTTAATTTTAAATCCCTTTGCAAATATTTTATTCCTGTCTGCCCGTATCCTGTTTACCGTTTAATTTATAAAATTTCATTAAAACAACACCATTTTTTATTATTTTTTTTTTTTGTTTTTTTCTTATTTATTTACACTTGTTTTATAAATTGCGCCAAAAAACACGCGCTCAACTGCTATTATCAATGGTCGGTGTTATAAATTTCGCCATAAGCAAGATATTTCTTGTGTTTTTGTGACATACCCTGACTTAAAATTGAAATTTGGCAACAAGGCTAAAAAATTTTTGAGATAAAATTTGTGCTTAACACACAGAGGGCTTCTAAAATTTCATTGACTGTTTAGCACAGGTTGCTGTTTTGTGTTTCTTTCTTCCTGTTTGTCTGTTGTAAGTGGTTTATGGCCATGATGGACTGTGTGTGTGTAAGTGTATAGTGAGTGCGTTTAAGACAAAACAATACGAATAATCAACCCTGCTTTAAAGGCAAAGTTATATGCCAGAAATCTCGCACATCGTTTCAAAAACGAAGCACAGCGCACAGTACATGCTTTGCCATCACAATTCGACATTCAAGAAACTAAAAGTAAACAACAGGCAACAACAATAGCAGCAACAAGAACAATAAAATAAAACAAATTCCCTTTGGGGACTTTAGAATTCCTTTTTTTTGCTTTTAGTTATAAAAAGTAAAAACAACAACGGGCAACGACAACAATCGTAACATAAAAACGAAAGAAGAAATACAGCGAACAGACACCACCACTACCATTACACTCTCACTTGTTTATATGTTTTATAAACAATAACAACAACAACAAAACACACACAATAAATAAAAATGTTTACTTGCTTTAAAAACAACAACAGCAATGATGAGAGCATTTTAAAGCGATTGTTTTTAATGCAAACAATAACAACAGCAAGAAAACACACACACACACATACACAATTAATATTGCAATAACATTACAGAACAATAGCAAGCACGTTTTCTCCTTTCTCTCTATCACTCTCTGTAGAACTCGGGTGCTTTATTTTACTTTTACTAGCATAAATATTAACAAGAAACGTTCAAAACAACAAAAACAAAAGCAATTGCATTCAAATGGCTCTCGGTTTTAGGGTCATTACAACAAAAGTCCTGTTAAGAGAGAAAGTGAGAGAAAATTAAACGGTAAAAAACAAATGTTTTCTGTGTAATAACACTTAAGACAATATTTAGAATTTAAATGGATTTCGTGTCTTTCTAACACTTTGTAATTACACTGCGAAACAAAAGTTAATGACTAGAAAAAAAAGCAAAGGATTTCAAATACAAAATTTGTATTGAAAGGAAAGGAAATTTAACAAAATAAAATATAATTTGGGGGTGTGTTCAGAATAAGGAAATGCTCACAGTTTTACCTGCTTATGTTGTTTTTTTTACAGATTTTATAAGCCTTGGAAAAGCAAACTTAGACGCAGAAATATTAAAAATTTCTGACGTTGAAATTACAGTCATGAGTACGAAAAAAAGGTTATTTTCGCTGCAATGAAACTTCTGGTGACAAAGTTATGAAAGCACAGAAGCTTTGATCATTTCTAAATGATGGGTATTGTTGATCTTCATCTCCCTATCGATTAAACGTTACCCGAAGCTGAAGAAATTATCGTTTAGATCTGCTCAGATCAGCTGTCAGTGTATTTTATTCATATATTGACTGAGGGATCTAGATCATGCAATAAAATTTGACAGAATAGTTGAGCCTTAGATTGTCTTAAAACTAATCCTTTCCTGTAGAACTATTTTGGTTGGAATAATGACTGTAAGCATTGCCGCTGTCAGTGTAAGGAAAGACGATTAAACCTCTTTTATGGCAACAAAGTGGTCAGGGGGACGTATACTCACGTATAGAATCGTTAAAGAATGCCAAGTATGTTCGGAGAGCGATACATTTGATGTTTACCTCCATATGGATTCTCAGGCCATGGCGATTTAGATGATAGCCAAAAAGCTTCTGCAACAAAGACTGAGTCAACTGCTCTAGCTGTCATTTGTTCAATATCATTCCTCTAGAGTATTTTTTGTTTAGTAAAAACTTTGCCATTTAAAAATATGAATTGTTGATTCGTTGTCAACTTCTAGAACTTAATTTTTGATTTGTTATTGTTATTTTTTTCTTTTCTATCATTCGTAATACTGAAGTCGCCGTGGTCTAGTGGGTAGTGTGTTGGCTTATTAGACAAAAGGCCCGGGTTCGAATCCCAGGTCAGACATCAAAACGAAAAAATATTTCTTCGGCGACTTCCTCTCAGCAGATTTCTAGCAAAGACTCTGAGAGTAAAAATTGCCATGAAAAGCTTCTCAAAAATCTGTCGTTCGGAGTCGACTTTAAACTGTAGGTCACGCCACTCATGAATAAAAATTAACGCACATAATATTAGTGGTGTGATAAGCTAGGTTTTAAACCTGACTAAAGGGTTGTAATGGCCAATTATGTATGTATCATTCGTAATACTATGAAGAGATTGCTCAATAAATTACAGTTTTGTGGCATTGGGAAGATCTATTTTTATTAATAAGGCAAGCTGTCGTCATAAGACACAGCCACGAGCAGTAAAGCTCGAGGGACTTACATTTAATTTCAAAGGAAAGTTCAAAAAGTAGAAATATCACGGTTTTTGGTCCAATAACTGTCGAAATATTGGCAAAATACCGCTTGAAAATGTGAAAAAGTGTGTACAAACTACCTTCATAGTATCGATATTGCTCTTCATGCATAATGCCAACATTGAAGCATTATAGGGGAATAAAAATTGCAACGAAATCAAATACTTCATTTGTGTTTCATTTTTCACATTTCACTTCAAGTTTCGTTTTTCATCCTTGCAAAGCCATTAAAAATCAAATTTCCTCTGTTCAAATACGCATAGAAATTGACTTTTGAACGTAAGTGTGTGTTTGTGTGTGTGTGGGGGAGGTTGAACGTGTGTAAGTGCTTTAGTCTTCTTTAAATTCATACGCAATTTCAAAGTAAATAAAAATATTTTTGATATTCACCACCCACCCATACATACACTAACTCACTTCACTTTATACTCTCCTAGGCTTTCTACTACTACTCTCTACTACTTGCCCAAGCTAATGTTTTCTTTTCTTATGTGCTCTCTCGCGTTCTCTCTCTCTCTCTCTCTGCCATACGATATTTTCTGTTAAGCTTGCTTTCTAAAAAATTTTTCTTATTGTTTTTGTTGTTTTTTTTTCTTTCGCTTTTTCTTATTGCGTGGGTAAGTGCGTTCATTTGTTTGAATGTGTATGAGTAGGTATTTGTATGTGTGCTTAAGTACACAAACATATTTGGTTTCAAGTCGTTTGAATATCGTATGGCGTATGTTTGATTTTGAAAATGAGAAATTTAAAATTTTAATGAGCTTGCACTCACACTCACACCCTTACTCTCACTCTCTCTACTGCTCTCTCTCTCTCTCTGTACTTGCTAAGGAACCTGTTTATTTGAACGTAGTATAGCAGAGAGAGTGGGAGAAAGGTAGCAAACACAAACAAAACATAAAAGAGTATAGAAGTAGTATGCATACAACAAGTAAACAATACTGCTTTAAGTACTCTCTACTCAGTTTGTAAGTGTTTGCTTGTGTATATGTGTGTTCTATAGCATATGCTTAGAGAATTCCATAACAGGATACGCTTTTTTATACATAATTTTTGTTGCTTTTTTCTTTGTTTTTTGTAAACAAACATTACACAGCAACTAAGGTTGCTTTAAGGTATTGAGTAGCAAAGAAATTTTTGTATGTATTTTGAAACTCTAAATTCAACGTTATTTCTTTGTGTTGAAGGGATTTTCTTGGTTTTTGTATTAAAAATAGAAATATAAACTACAAAAAATAAACAAAAAAAACCCAAAACCATAAAAGTTTTGTAATTAAATTTTAAACATTTCTTTAATGTTTTCATTTTTCTTTTGATTTTTTTTTTAGGATAAGCGCGACTGTGGTGCTCCCTGTCATGCCATGTTTTTTCCTGAAAAAGAACGTACTGTTCTACGCTATTGGGTGGGCTCATGGGCAGCCATCTGTGTGGCCAGTTGTTTATTTACGGTAAGTACTATTTCATATAATGAAATAAACATAAAATTCTCGGTTATGGTGAATTCTTTAAATTAAAAGCAGAAAAGAATAAAATTTCTGTGTGAAAAGCCATTCAAAAACCGTAAAAGCTTTTATTTTTATGGTTTGTTGTTTTGAAATTGTTCCAAAAAATCTGGGAAAAGCAATTTTTTTCACTTTTTCGAACTCTTTAAGGAATTTTTGTAACTTAACCTAACTTTTCAAAAGTTTTAAAAAATTCGATAAATTTTTATAATTTCCTTTCACTTTAATCAAGTAAATTTGCATTAGACTAATAAAACTAAAAGGTTTTTATTTTTATTTTTTTAATTTTTTTTGTGTTGTAAAACATGGAAATTAAAACAATTTTTTTTCCTGTAATTTTTTGCATAATTTTTGCCAGTATCAATGAAAAAAAAAATATCTCTTAGTGCTTTGCTACATTTTGTGGTAAATGTCAAGTGACCCGCTAATAAACTTTTCATTTTTTAAGGCATTTTATCTATTTTTTTGGTTTTTACAAAATAAAGTAACAGGTGATCCATTTTTGGGTTTCAAAAATACCCATTAAGCCATGCCTTCTAAGAAACTTTTATTATAATATTTCGACGTAATCATCAAATATGTAATCTAATACAATTTTTCTACTACAAACTGGGAAATGATCTTCTTGTCTCATATTTCTTTTCGTTTTGGTAACTTCTAGAACTTACTTGTTGATTTGTTATTGTAATGTTTGTCATTTCTATGAATAGTTTTCATTTGAAGCGTCATTCATTTGGATCGTTTAACGAAAGGCTTGTAAGAATAGTTAAAATTGATTACGAAAAAGTGCCCATTAAAACATGGCCACTTTTTAAGCATTATGCTGTAATTCTGGAGGTCATATTCATTCAACTAGGCTTGTATCTTTCTTTCTCTCTCTCTCTCACTCTCTCGCTCTCTCTTTTCATACAATAAAACAAAAATATAGTATGATTTGAGGCACAAGGCGCCATTTTGTTTAAACTACATATTGTCCAATCAATAATCTCCAATTGCAAGTCAAAAAAAATATGTTATCATGCGGCCATATGGGTTTAGACTAACAGAAATTATTCTTTTACGCCTAATGTTACCTTTTCCGGATACAATAACTTTTCCACAATCACTTCTGGGTTCTTTAGGCTCCATAGGCTAAAAGTTTGCTACGTGAGAAATGACGTCATTTTATATTATTTTTTAACAGCATTGAGAGGCTAATTAGCATAACTACGGCTTTGTAAATGGTCTACCGGCTTTAAGTGCTGCATAAGATGGTCTTTATATGGGTAAAGGGTGCAAATCCAGATCCATAATGAGGCGTAGATAGGCTCAATTACTCAAAACGCCGTGGAATTCAAAAATTTTTGATTATCAGTCTCTAACTGTATTGTATTCCCCTACTATATGCGTTAATGCGCATATTAGGATGATGGCCTGGTCTAATTAAATTTGTAATCTTTTAAGTTTTTACAAATTTGTTAATAATTTTGCCACTGTTTTTCTCAGCAGCTCGATTACAATGATTATAGCACCTTAAAATATTTAAAAGGTAGTCATATTTGCATTACTAGTTTGAAAGGCAGTTTTCTACTATTCCTAGGCATTCCTTAGGCCCAAATGGACCCTCAAAGGAATGCTATTTAATGGTTTTGAAGTCACCAAACAGACAACAAGAAATATTGAAGAGAACCAGATTACAATAACAAATCAACAATTAAGTTCTAGAAGTTGCCAGCCATAAAAATGATTTATATTTGTAAATGGCAATCACACTTTATATGAAAGATGTTTAACAGATTTTAAAAACCATTAAATTGATAACCCGTTCATTTTTGTCAAATATTTTTTTGGTTAAAATCATGACATAAATTATGATAAAAATGAAGTTTTTCTTAATACTAAAATATTGTCTGTATACGGTTGTTTGACAGTCCTTTTTGCTGGTAATAATTTTGCTTCAAGGTAAGCCTCAAAAGCATTGCCAACACGAATGCTTAAAATGCTTTGCCTTTTTGACTTTCTTGCTTTCTTTTTAATGATAAATTATGGCCCAAATGACTTTTCTTTTTCGGGCTTTTTATTTTTAAAAAAATTCGCCACCAAAAGTTCATCATGCATTCATTCATTCATTCAATCATTCAGTCATAAAAATATTAATTATGCTTTCAACTTTAGCAATTGCGCTGAAAAGTACGAAAAAAAAAGGGACGAAAAAGAAACGGTTTCAGGCCAACAAATATTTGCCAAAGAAAAACAAAGAAAAACTTTTTTGCAAACATTTTAACGGAAATTTTATTGTGTCATAAAAAGGCTAAAAAAAAAAAAAATATGAAAAGGTTACAACACAGCGTTCAGCCTCAATATCAAGTTTCAGGCTTCACTTCACTTGCCACCACTCACTCACTGTATACGGACGGCATTAATATTTGATTTTATTTTCCATTTTTGTGTTTTACAGGCTGAAAAAGGAGCCAATAATTCATTAAATCATAATAAAAATAAATTATTTATAATGTATATATAAAGTATACTTTTAGGTGCAATAAAGTTATAACAAAATATAGCATACTTTTTAGGGCTTTTAATCAAATTGAATAATTTAAGCATTGACTTTAATTGGATCATTTTTAAAAAACAATCCGGAGTTAAAATGGTTTTAAAATTTGCTTTAAAATAAAAAAAATGAAGTATACTTTAAGGTCTGTATGCAAAGATGGTCCAGGTGTTTGAAGTCGCCGTGGTCTAGTGTGTAGTGTATTGGCTTATTAGGCAAAAGGCTCGGGTTTGAATCTCAGGTTAGACATCAAAACGAAAAATATTTCTTCGGCGACTTCCTCTCAGCAGATTTCTGGCAAAGACTCTGAGAGCAAAAATTGCCATGAAAAGCTTCTCAAAAATCTGTCGTTCGGAGTCGACTTTAAACTGTAGGTCCCGCCACTCATGTATAAAATTAACGCACACAACATAAGTGGTGTGAGAAGCTAGATCGTAATCCTGACTGAAGGGTTGTAATGGCCAATTATGTATGTATGTAGGTGTTTTCGATGGCATATTGCTCGCTGAATATGAATCCATCATCATTCATCAGGCCAGTGTTATTATTTTTATCGTGTCCTCGAACTTTTTGTATGGTATACCCAAAATGTCATTACTTACTTACTTAATTGACCATAACAACCCGATTAACGGATTTCGGCCTGCCGCAACACATCCTTCCAGGCGCCTCTGCTTCTTGCGCGCCTACGCCAGTTGGTCACACCAATCGATGACAGGGCTACCTCGACTTGGCCCTTCCAACGGATACAAGGACGTCCTCTTCGCCGACTTCTGCAGATCTCCGCATCAAATACCCGTTTCGCCGGAGCATCCTCCTCCATTCGAACGACATGGCCAAGCCAGCACAGCCGCTGGATATTAATACGCTGTACAACGTCCATGTCGTTGAGGAGCTCATACAGTTCACTGTTAGATCGCCAACTCGCACAGAACCGAAGATCTTACGTAGAACTCGAATACCCTCAAGGCTGCTGCATGCGCCATAAAGAAGCACGGGTAAGATGAGCGTCATATTAAAAATATGTCAGTATCTCCTTCCATCATATTTCTCTGACAAATGTGGAATGTTGCTAGGACTCTTTAATGCTAGTTCCCTTGGCTAGCATCTGGTTCCAAAGATGGGCTTTCATGATTCATTCTTACCAACACAGAACACAGGATTTTATTGTGTTCGAAGGACATACATACATAATTGGCTATCACAACCCTTCAGTCAGGATTACGACCTAGCTTCTCACACCACTTATGTTGTGTGTGTTGATTTTATACATGAGTGGCGGGACCTACAGTTTAAAGTCGACTCCGAACGACAGATTTTTGAGAAGCTTTTCATGGCAATTTTTACTCTCAGAGTCTTCGCCAGAAATCTGCGGAGAGGAAGTCGCCGAAGAAATATTTTTTCGCTTTGATGTCTGACCTGGAATTCGAACCCGGGCTTTTTGTCTAATAAGCCAACACACTACCCACTAGACCACGGCGACTTCAAAGGACAATCTGCCTTAAAACTGAAAATTTTCATCATTTTTTTTTTTTTTTTGCACTTGAAACTACAATTTGCGGAGAATTTATATGGGAAGTTGGCTTACAATTATCCTTAGTTTGCAGAAATGCTTAGGAAGAAAATGAAATATTTTGAAAAATGCTTTTGAATTGATTTTCAATGATCTTACCATCACAGAACACAGAATTTTATTGTGTTCGAAGGACAATGTGGCTTAAAACGTAAATTTTTCATAATTTTTTTTTTTTTGCACTTGAAGCTACAATTTGCGGAGAATTTATTTGGGAAATTGGCTTACAATTATCCTTAGATTGCAGAAATGCTGAAGAAAGAAAATGAAATATTTTGAAAGATGCTTTTGAATTGATTTTCAATGATTTATTTATAAGATGTGAAGGGATTTTATTGTGTTTGAAGGATAATTTTTACTTTTTTTTTGTAATGCGGGCCTATTTATATAAGAAATCTTTTTAAATTTTAAGAAAATATGAAAAAATAAAATGGAATTTAATGTGGGTGGTGTTGTATTATATTTCTTCTATGCTTTCTTAAGTGCTTGTATGAGTAATTTATGGTCGAATTCTAATTAAAAATCTGTCTCTGTGACAGCTGTCATAACATGTCTTGAAAGCTCATTAATTTACGCTTAACTTAGTCCATAGAAAAGTACTATTTTTTTTTCTCTTAATGGAACTTTTTATGTGTTTTTTCTTTAGAATAAAATAAAGAAAAGAAGAAACAACTTTTTACGTTCTGCATAATTTACTTAAAACTACGCATTTATGCAAATTTCTTGAAAGAATTTTTTTTTTCTCTCCTACCAGTTCCATAGAAAAGTAAGCTACACCCACCTTTGTAAGTGAAATACTGAATGGAATGGCTTGGCATAACATGGCATGGCATGGCAGTGGAAATAAATGCTTTATTTTTACAAAATATTTTTCACATTAAGTCTTGGGGAATTGTTTTTAATGCGTTAAAATTATAAACAACCTAGACAGCCAGCCTATAAGCTTTACCAGTTAAATTGTTTGTGTTTCTTTAAATGTTTTTAACATAATTTAAAAAAAATAAAATTCACAAAATCAACTAAAGTAACACACTAAAATCTAGGCAAACAATAGGCCTAAGTCTACCAACAGACTTAGAAAAAACAAAGCTACACACGCACTTTAGATAGGCGCTCCCATATGGTGAAAAAATTTTATTTTTTAATAAAAAAAATCGCAATCGTATTGGAAATAATTTAACCTTAAAGGCTCCCCCCTTTATCTGTGTATAATTTACTAATTGCTTTTAAAACTTAAATTAAATTAAACACACTTCCAAAGCTATGATTTTAATGGTTCTCGACCTTGCTATTGTGAACGAGATAAGTTGCATGTTGTACTTGATTGTTTTGCCATAGTTTTCAAACAATTTTTTCTTTTATATCACTAGCTAAACTCAGTCTTAACGTGTTCTAGGTTTACCCGCTTAGCTACACTCTTTCACGGTCTTCTAAAGCAATGTTTTCATGGTTCTTGACCTTGCTATTGTGAACGTGATAAGTTTTGACAATGCTAGGCTAATAAACTTAATCCTTTTGCCGTAATCAATCAATTACAATACATTTTTCGCTTATATCACTTAGTGTTTAACTGATGTGAATTGGTTTTTAAATACTTTAACGTTCAAGGATTATCTGCTAAACATCGTCAAAGAAAGGTCTAACGTTGACAAATCTTGGCGGCCAATTAGCGATGCCATATTGGATATGTTTTCATTGAATAAAACAAAATAGGTAGTATTCCAGGTATCCCAAGTCAGACATCAAAATGAAAAAAAATATTTCTTCGGCGACTTCCTCTCAGCAGATTTCTGGCAAAGACTCTGAGAGTAAAAAATAGCCATGAAAAGCTTCTCAAAAATCTGTCGTTCGGAGTCGACTTTAAACTGTATGGTCCCGCCACCCATGTATAAAATTAACGCACACAACTTAAGTGGTGTGTGAAGCTAGGTCGTAATCCTGATTGAAGAGTTGTAATGGCCAATTATGTATGTATGTATGTAATTGGCTCCCCATTCCTTGTGAGCTTGACGGGGTTATCTTCTATCAAGGATTTTGCTTCGTTCATCAAACTTTCTGGTTGGTTTTCCAATGCGGCCTGGTCGTGCTTTCTGTTGTGTAGCCCTTACGCTGACCAACTTCCTCCTTCAACCGTGGGATCACAACGGGCCAGTATGCATGCTCAAGTGAGTTTTGTGATAGCAGAGCTAACCACTACGACCTACATACATAATTGGTCATTACAACTCTTCAGTCAGGGGTCTAATCACCGCTGTCGATATCGAACTACCTATCGAACAGAATTAAAATACGATACCTATCGAATTGCCAAATTACAGCTTTCGATAGCTATCGAATCGAATTTCATTTCTAATTGTAAAAGATTTTATTGAATTTGTAATAGATTCAGAACATATGTTTATCTTTGTAAACAAAACAATAATAAAAGCTGTAAAAGAAATATAAAAAGTAAAAGAAAATAATTTACAATGACTGAACACATATTGATGCTGGAATATTTATCTTCAACGGAATCTGAAAATGAAGACAATTTAATGCACTGTCTGATTTGCGTCATTAGGAGGAGTTGTGTTGGTATTCTTGCAGCAACCGAATGATTCTACATTGGGCAACCCTTCCACCGCAACATCAATACCGGCTGCCTCAATTATTTGTTCCTCGGCAGACGTCAAAGGAATTTCTTTATATGGTCCACATCCAGTTTTCTTTTTCGAGGCTTTGTTTAATGATAATTTACGCTAAATTTTTGGTCTATAAAAACCTTAAAAACGAAAAATTCATAAAACTTTTGAAAAATGTAAAACCAAACTGTGTTCATTTAATATACCTTACGCTTCGATTTATCATTTTTAGTTGGTGGGCAAAACGAATTTAAACGCACAGTTAGTGTTTCCCATAGCTTATTTGAAGTAATTCTTCCTTGGCCACAATTTGGTAAAAGATTTCTTGCCAAATTCGGGTGCTCTGCCATAAACTCAGCCAGCACTTGTTTTTGCTTTAAATTAATGCTTTTATTCCTGAAAATATAATAATTATTAATGGATATAATTAAAAAAATGTTAAAACTTACATATTCAACTATTTTTGAACAGCCGATCAATTTCAAAAACTTTGATTTTGTTTACGATAGCTATTTTGGTATCGAACGATTTTGTAAAGAAAACACTCTATTGATGACTCGATATCGAAAGCAATCATCTCAAAATAAAATTATTCGATCAAAATAGCTCGATATCGACAGCGGTGATTAGACCCCAGGTTTATTGACCTAGTTTCTCGACTCTGAACGATAAATTTTTGAGAAACTTTTCATGGCAATTTTATTTACTCTTAGAGTTTTTGCCAGAAATCTGCTGAGATCGAAATCGTCAGAATAATTTGTTTTTGATGTCTGGCCTGGGGTTTGAATGGTGACTTTAACTCTAATAAGCTGTACCTACTAGACTACGGCGTCTTCATACCTAACCAACCTAACCTAATCTTTCTTTTTATTCCAATAGAAGGACCTTTTTCTTTTTTTTTACAAAAAGTACTTTTATTTTCCCGAAATTCCCCTTTTACCTATAAATGTACTTCTTTTTTCAAAAATTCGCCTTTTTTCTTCCAAAAAGGACTTCTTTTTTATTCAAAAATTCCTCTTTTACACAAAACGTACTTTTTTCCTTATCCCTTTTTTTTCCTAAGAAGTACTTTTCTGTGCTTTTCATTAAGTTTATCGCAAAAAAAAACGATTTTCAAATTTAATTCACCACATTGAGGGTTAAATTTTGTATCCAAAATGATTTTTTTTTGTTTAATTTTCTCAAATTTATTCTATATATGGTTTTTTAATGTTGCTTTTGTTTTTCGTCTTAATTTGTTAAACAAATTTGATTGTTTTTTTATTATTAAATTTGTCTACTGACCGACCACCTCTTTTCCATGACGTTTGTCGTCCATTTAAGGCCCCCCTTAAAAACGCCTCTACAACGATTTACTCTCATTAAATTCAGTATGTTTTCTAAGCTTTTTTTTGTTTTTTGGTTTTTATTTTGGGCAACGATCTAACCTCCTTAAAATAAAATGTTTTTCCACAACAACAACAACAGCAACAAAAAACATTTTCCTACACACTAACTTCTGTTGGTTTTTTGTTCATATTTTCCCTCCAATTTTTTACGATTTTTTGTTTGGTGGGAGTTTTTTTTTATAGTTTCTGTGCCTGTGCTTATTTCTTGTTGCTGCTGTTGCTTTTGCTGTTGTTGGATATGAAAAATCTACAATAATTTGTCAAAATTAAACTGATGGATTTTTTATTTGATGGAGCTTAACAATGGCAAAAAAATTTACAACAAAAAAAATACAAAAACATGAGAATAATAGAGACAAATAAAGAAAAAGTACCCCCCCAAACAAAAGTACTTTATTAAACATCATTTGTCATTTGCTTTAAGATTAATGGCCGAATAACATTTGTTTTGTGAACGAGCGAGCAGAGGAGGAAAACAAGGGAAAATAACGAAAAATTACTTGGAAATAGTAAGAAGAAAAAGAAAACTAGAGAAATAAAAGAAAATATGACTTCTTATGTGAACACAAAAAAAAAACCATTCCGATTTATGGACAATACGAAGGAAAGATAACCATAAAGTACCAAATATTGTGATCACAATTAATTCAAATAGTTTAGAGAATACATGAACTCTGGCACCTTTATCTGGATTTCTAGGGGCAACACTAGGACTTTCAATTTCAATATGGCTTACACCCCCATATTCATTCAATTGTGGACAGCTTGAAAAACATTACAATAACAAATCAACAAGTAAGTTCTAGAAGTTGCCAAACGGAAAAAAAATTTAAGGAAAGAATATTATTTTCAGTTACATACACACATAATTGGGCATTACAACCCAGGTTAGACATCAAAAACTAAAAATATTTCTTCGGCGACTTCCTCTCAGCAGATTTCTGGTAAAGACTCTGAGAGTAAATATTGCCATGAAAAGCTTCTCAAAAATTTGTCGTTCGGAGTTCACTTTAAACTGTAGGTCGTAATCCTGACTGACGGATTGTAATGGCCAATTATGTATGTAACCCTTTAGTTAGGATTACGAACTAGCTTCTGACACATATTAGCTTATGTGCCCTAATTTTATCTATAAGTAACGGTAGTCTACAGTTTTAAGCCGATTTGGAACGTAAGATTTTAGAGAAGCTTTTTCATGGCAATTTTTTATTTACTCTCAGAGTTTTTGCCAGAAATCTTCTGTGAGGAAATCGCCGTAGAAATATTTTTTCATATTATCGTTTTGATGTCTGACCTGGAATTTGAACTCAGGCCTTTAGTCTAATAACCAACACACTATCTACTAGACTATCAATTCTAACGTTCTATGATTTTTAGGTACTTTTCGACCGGTTTTTTTAACATATTTTTGAACGTATTGAAGCGATAAACTAACGAATATTGGTTTTTAAATGCTTCAACGCATAGAGGGACATTTTACCTGAAAACCTGGCCAAAATTAATACGTTGATTGTCGCGGCAATTTTCAGATAGCTGGCCAAAAAACGACAACTTGATACTTTTACATTAGTAAGTACGAGATAACTCGTAGTTTGACTCCCCAGAAGAGAACGCAATCTACGAGTTATCTCACAATCGGCAGTCAATGTGTTAATAGATGTATTTTATGAGTTAATGGCTGGACTTTTTTTTGATAGTGTTAGTGATAATTAGACCCAAGAATGAACCCAATTGATTTTTGTTCAAATCGTCCCGTGATTTCGCCTAGCTCCCATACAAATTCCCCTCGAAATTACAGTTATTTACACATAATAATGGTAATTATCCAATAAACATGATAAAATTTACCATGGATCCGTTCTGTGTGCTAAGAAATCATGGTTAGAATCTGGTAAAAATCGGATCACATTTGACCCTAGCCCCCATATAAATTCCCCTCGATATTACAGTTATTTACACATAATAATGGTAATTATGCAATAATCATCATAAAATTTACCATGGATCAGTTCTGTGCCCTAAGAAATCATAATTTAAAGTTTGGTGAAAATCGGATCACATTTGACCCTAGCCCCCATATAAAGTCCCCTCGAAATTACACTTATTTACACATAATTATGGTAATTATCCAACAATCATGATAAAATTCTGTACGGATCAGTTCTGTGTTCTAAGAAATCATAGCGTAAAGTTTGGTGAAAATCGGATCACATGTGACCCTAGCCCCTATACAAATTCCCCCCGAAATTACACTTATTTACACATAATTATGGTAATTATGCAATAATCATGATAAAATTTACCATGGATTAGTTCTGTGTACTAAGAAATCATGGCGTAAAGTTTGGTGATAATCTAATCACATTTGACCCTAGTCCCCATATAAATTCCCCTTTAGAAATTCACGTTTACACTTATAAATGCCATAAAAACATCGGTATCATGATGAAATTCAGTATGAACGTGTATTTTGTAAATCTAAATTATATTGGCAAATTTTGTTATGGTCGGTCCATCCGACTTTCAAAAAGTTCCTTTTTTAGAAAGGATACTTTTACGAATTTTCGTTTTTTGTTTTTTCAAAAAAAGTACTTTTTTTTGGGATTTTTTTTAATACTTTTCTCCTTTTCTTTTGCAGGTCCTTACCTTTCTCATTGACTCGTCACGGTTTCGTTATCCCGAACGGGCAATTGTCTTTTTGGCCGTCTGTTATCTAGTCGTTGGCTGTGCCTATGTAGCCGGTTTGGGTGCTGGCGATTCGGTATCCTGTCGCGAACCATTTCCACCACCAGTACGTCTTGGACGTTTACAAATGATGTCAACAATAACGCAGGTAAGCATTAAAATGAATTTTCTTTTAAAAATTTTTAAAGAAATTAAAATTTTTTGTTTTTTTTTTCGTCTGTCTAGGGTCATCGTCAAACCACTGCCTGTACGGTGCTGTTCATGGCTTTGTATTTCTGTTGCATGGCTGCATTTGCCTGGTGGTCATGTTTAGCATTTGCTTGGTTTTTGGCTGCCGGCTTAAAATGGGGTCATGAAGCCATTGAAAATAAATCACATCTCTTCCATTTAGTTGCATGGGCAATACCTGCATTGCAGACCATTTCGGTGCTGGCATTAGCTAAAGTTGAAGGTGAGTTTAAAAATATAATTTTTCGATAATTAAACATAGTTTGCCTAGGAGAGAACCATCATTAATTTTAAAGCTTGACATTTAAGCCACCCCGTAGGCATTTTTTTGTTTTCAAAAGCAATAAAATATTATTTAACACTTTAGACTAGACAATGGCCAATAAGGCATGTTTATTGGCTTACAAGAGGAGTAAGAGCGAGTGTTAACGTGCTTGCCAAGTTAAAAACAAAACAAAACGAAAACATTTTTTGTGTTCAAGAAACGTGACAAAAATTTTAAATTTTCTCACGTTTTTAATGAAGAAAAACGTTTGTTGGCTTCTCATAAAGGAAATCCATTAAGCCGCTAAAATACAAAGACCGGCCGGTTCGCGTAAAGAGGCAGTTAGGTGGGAGGAAATTATTGTTTTTTTTTTTCATAAAATTATTAAATGAAACCCAGTAAAAAAAAAATTATTGTTTATCAATAAATTCAATTTTCTCTAATAAATTTTTTCTATCCGGTCCAACTTAGTCTGATGCCCAGCTAACCCAGCCACGCATTTTATACTTCCCTCTTTTAATGGGGCTCCCTATTTTTCGTTGCCTATTTTGCATTTTTTCTTACCTTAATTTTCTTTTTCTTTTTTTACAAAGCAAAGTTTAACAACTCCCACCTCTGCTTTGTATTTCCTCGTATAATGTGTGGGTGTCTGTCTGATTCTCTTGTTTTTCAAACCATATTTTGTGACAATTTTTTTTTTGTATTTATTTTCGGTTGTCTCTCCTCTTTGCTGCCAAGTTCTTTCTTTCCTTTTGTACTGCCTGCCTGCCTTCAACCGTGGCCTAAGACTTCATTATTTACTTTATTAACGAGAAGTTCTGCTTTTTTTTAACAAGAATTTTGACGTTGTCAGAAAATGTGATTTGAATAAAATATTCATAAAAAAAACAACAACGAAAACAACCTTATAAAGTCTTTAACTACCTAGAAAAGCGACTGTGTGACTAAGCTTTTTTTCTCGTCAGTCTTTTTTAAACAGAAAATGAAATTCTTAAACAGAACTTGTCATCATTTTTTTTTAAATAAAATTTTCTGCATATTTTTAATATAAAGACGTAAACATTTTCTGTAAAGAATTGTAAAAAAATATCCCTTTTTATCAAGAAAAAGATGTAGATTTAAAAATATTTGAAGGTCGTGATTGATAACAATGATTGATCATAATGATTGATAAGATAGATTGATTGATAGATTCAATTTTTGTTTTTATTTCAAAAGCAAATAAAGAAAAGTAACTTAATTAATAATTTTCTCTAAAATGATTTAAATTCATGATTGAAGATCATGCTGGATGATCATGATTGATAAACATGCATTTTTCGTTTCAAAAACAAATAAATGAAACAAAGCAATAATCAACAAATTTGGTTTTTCAGAATATTGAATTAACTTCATGATTGATGAACTTGATTGACGGTTTTTTTCTACAAAAACTGTTTTTTGGACGTTTGTCTATAAATAAAAAAAGCATTTTTGAAGTCGCCGTAGTCTCTAGCAGGTAGTGTCTTGGGTTTTTCAGAATACTGAATTAAATTCATGATTGATGAACTTGATTGACGGTTTTTTTAAACTGTTTCTTTTGGATGTTTGTGGATAAATAAAAAAAGCATTTTTGAAGTCACCGTAGTCTCTAGCAGGTAGTGTCTTGGGTTTTTCAGAATATTGAATTAAATTCATGATTGATGAACTTGATTGACGGTTTTTTAAACTGTTTTTTTGACGTTTGTCTATAAATAAAAAAAAAAAAACATTTTTGAAGTCGCCGTAGTCTCTAGCAGGTAGTGTCTTCGGTTTTTCAGAATATTGAATTAAATTCATGATTGATGAACTTGATTGACGGTTTTTTTTTTCTATAAAATACTGCTTTTTTGTCCATAAAGAAAAAAAAGCATTTTTGACGTCGCCGTAGTCCCTAGTAGGTAGTATATTGGCTTAGTAGACGTAAGGCCCGACTTCAAATCCTAGGTCAGACATCAAAATGAAAATATGAAAAACAAAAATATTTCTTCGGCGACTTCCTCTCAGCAGATTTCTCGCAAAAACTCTAAAAGTAAACATAAATTTCCATGAAAGCTTTCTCAAAAATGTAGTGAGAAGCTCGGTCGTAATCTTGATTGAAGGCTTGTAATGACCAATTATGTTATGTATTTTTTTATGGAGATATCAATCGGGAAATTTTGAATTTCATAATATTGCATAATTGATGCAATTTTTGTAATGTAATAAAAATAAAATAATTTGTTTCTTAGTCCCGAAGATTATGATTGATAATCGTGCTTGATAGATTCTATTTTTTGTGTTAAAAACAAATGAAACATAAACAAATCGAAATAGTAATTTTTTAAAGGAGATTGAGCCTCATGATTGATGCAATTTTTATCAAGAAACAAAAATTAAATAGATTTTTTTTTTTATTTTAAATGTTTATGAATGTCATGAATGATAAACATGCTTGATGATCGCGATTGAAAGATTCTATTTGCAGTTTCAAAAACAAATTAATAAACAAAATGAAATAATAATTTAAATTTAAAGAAGCATGATTGATGCAATTTTTGTCGCGAAACAAAAATCAAATACAAATTTATTTTTATAATTCTGAACATCATGGTTTTTAAACATGCTTACAATCACGATTAATAGATTCCATTTTTTTTTTATTAAAATAAATGAGTAAAGAAAGCGAAATAATAATTTTCTTTTTCAAAAAGATTGAAGCTTGTGATTGAAAACCGTGATTGAAATCATTTTCTTTTTATTTTCTTATTTTTACTGCGTGATTAGTGCAGTTTTTTTTCGGGAAAGAAAAATAAAATATTTATTTATTTTTATAATCTTGAAGATCCTAATTTTTAACCATGCTTGATGATCACGATTGATAGATTCAATTTTTTTTTATTAAAAATAAATTAATAAACAAAGCGAAATAATAATTACTTTTTTTTTTCAAAAAAAATTGAAGCTAATGATTGATGTGTGTGATTGAAATCATTTTCTTTTTATTTTCTTATTTTTACTGCATGATTGATGCAGTTTTTTTTTTTTTTTTGGGAACAAAAATAAAATATTAATTTATTTTTATAATTTTGAAGATACCGATTTGTAACCATGCTTGATGATCAGGATTGATAGGTACCTTTTTTTTGTTTCAAGAACAAATGAATAAACAAAGCAAAATAATAAAATTTTAAAGAAGATTAAGGTTTATGATTGATGAGCGTGATTGAAGCCATTTTTTCAATTGTTTACTCGTGGCTGCTGAGTTTTTTGGTGATCATGATTAAAAAAGGCTATTTTTGTCTGGAATTTTTTTCTTAAGAAGCTTCACAAAATCAGAAACAATTGGTTGATCAGTTTATTTGCATAAGCTAAGGGTGAAAATGTTTTTCTTTCAATCCTACCATGGAAACAATATGGTTTTTCACAATATTAACGTCTGGAAATTTCTATTTTCAAACAAAATTTTATCATACGGCAAAAAATGTGTTTAAAATTAAATCCCCTTTTAGTATACCATAGTACAGCCCCCATATCTTAAAGCAATTATTTTCTTTCTGTTTTTTATTGTTGCTTGTGATTATTAAATTAACTTCCTTTGGTATTACAAAAAAAAAGAGAAATTTTTAAATCATTAACCACATGTTGCAATAACTGTCTACTCCTCCCCCCCCTCATCAAAGGACTCTTCTTCCCTCAAAATTGGCACTAGAAACGCAAATAATTTTCCAAAAAAAATACCGTCTTCAGACATAAGCACAAGCACTCACAATGATAACTTTGGTTTCCTTTTTTTCCTATTAGAAATTATTAGATTTTCTCCATATTTTTGGATTTTCTTTCTTGCTTTCCTTCTAAGCCATTTCATTTTACACTTTGAAATGGAAAAACGAATAGATTTTCCTTCTTTTTTTTTTTGTTTTTTGGTGAAAATTGTATGTTTTTGGGTGGGTACGTGTGTTGCCCATATGCGTAAAGAAAATTTAACAGCTTTTCTTAACGTTGTTTTATTTGTATTTTCTTTTCTTATGAGGAAAAGTAATCATATTTTATGCTACTCCTCGTATATTTATTCACAATTTATTTTCGCTTTTTTTCCGTAAACGCCTACATGTGACGACAAAAACTCCTTAAAATCTTCAAGTTTATGAAGCGATAAAGAGCGATGCGATGAAAGTAAATGAAGCAGCGCAACAAATGTTAATACAGTGGGTTGTAAAAGTAAAACAGTAATTGTCGTTTTGCAAGAAAACATTTTAAATACATATTTTGAAAGTATTCGGGTGCTGTTTAGCATACTTCATGGCTTCCATGACTCTGGTCTCTAAATCAGGCTGAATTTGATTGATTTCATGAGGTTATGTTGGGTTTGAGGATCACTAACTTTTATAGCTTCTTAACATACATCTAACTCTTAAGAAAATCCCACAAAACTAAGTTTAACGTGGTCAAATAGAATGGTTTCGGTGGTCAGTTTACTTCATCTTCTAACCTAACGTACATACATACATAATGGATGATTACAACCCTACAGTTAGGATTATGACCTAGCTTCTCCCACCACTTATGTTATATGCATTCATTTTATACAAATTATATCGTTTCGTTTATCCATTTGTTTTTGGAACAACAAATAGAATCTTTTAATGCTGATCATCAAGCATGTTTATCAATCATGAATTTCATAAACATTTAAAATAAAAAAAAATTTTATTTAATTTTTGTTTCGCGACAAAAATTGCATCAATCATGAGGTTCAATCTCCTTTAAAAAAAATTCCTATTTCGTTTTGTTTATTTCTTTTAAAAGAGAAAATAGAATCTATCAATCGTTCGTGATCATCAAGCACATAACATTCAAGAACATAACATAACATAATTGGTCATTACAACCCTTCAGGACTTCGATCTAGCTTCTCACACCACTTATGTTGTGTACGTTAATTTTATCTATAAGTAACGGGTGCCTGGACAGTTTAAAGTCGTCTTCGAACAACAGATTTCTTTAAGAAGCTTTTCATTTCATATTTCTTTCGGCGACTGTCTCTCAGCGGTCTTCTGGCAAAAACTCTTTGAGCGCAAAATAAAATTGCCATGAAAAGTTTCTCCAAGATTTATTGTTCCATGATAAACATGCTTGACGGTCATGATGGATAGATTCTATTTCTTGTTGCAAAAACAAATTAAGAAACAAAACGAAATACTAATTTTTTAAAGAAGATTGAGGCTTATGATTGTGCAAATTTTGTCACGAAATAAAAATTTAATATTAATTTATTTTTATAATCCTGAACATCATGATTTTTGACCATGCTTGATGGTTACGATTGATGGATTCTGTTTTTAGTATTAAAAATAAGTTAATAAACAAAACAAAATAATAATTTTTTAAAGAAGATTGAGGCTTATGATTGATGCAATTTTTGTCACGAAACAAAAATCAAATATAAATTTATTTTTATAATCCTAAACATCATGATTTTTGATTTTGATTTGATTTGATTTCGATTGATAGATTCCATTTTTTTGTATTAAAAATAAATGAGTAAACAAAAGGAAATAATAACTTTTTAAGAAGGCTGTACCTTATGATTGATGAATGTGATTGAAACAATATTCTTTTTATTTTTCTATTTTTACTGCATGATTGATGCAGTTTTTTTTCCCCGAAACAAAAGTAAACTATTAATTTATTTTTATAATCTTGAAGATGTCTATTTTTAACTATGCTTGATAATTACGATTGATAGATTCCATTTTTTGTATTAAAAAGAAGTGAATAAACAAAGCAAAATAATAATTCAAATTTAAAGAAGATTGAAGCTTATGATTGATGCAATTTTTGTCACGAAATAAAAATTTACTATTAATTTATTTTTATAATTCTGAACATCATGATTTTTAACCATGCTTGATGATTACGATTGACAGATTCCATTGATTGAAGCTCATGATTGATGAACGTGAAGGTACTCCTCAGAATGCAACAGATTTCTATACTCAAATGAAAATTAAAAAAATTTCTTACTCTTTCGGTGATGCTATACTTTTGTTGCTGAGTGTTTATGTTTATACTACAAATCTGTGTGTTTCTTTTTCGATTAAGGAGAAAAGCTTTTAAATACGCCTTCAGTCATATTCCATATGATTTCCTATTCCTATTACTTTAATTTCTTTTTCTCTCATAGATTTTCACAGTAGCCGAGGGACATGGAAATTTTTTGTTTTTTCATTTTCCTTTAAAGCTTTAAAGGAAATTGAAACATAGTTTCTGAAGATGAAAAAAAAGAAAAATTTAATCTCTCTCTCGTTCCCCTTTTTTGGTAGAAAGAAAATTAAAAAATAGAAATGAAAGACACAGGGAAGGAAGAGGGTTAATGAACTTTAAGTTGCTGATGTCTTTGTCTTCATTTAAAGGCTAAAAACCTTTTTTTTTTTTTCTTGAAAATCATTCTCATTGGCAGCCCCTTATTTCCTTTCATTTAAGAAGGGGATTCATATCTCTGTTGCAGTAAAGAAAAGAAAGTCTCTTGCACTTCATTACTCTCGTGAAACCTTAAGTGATGGAAGGGTGATTTCGGTGATTCCATCGCACCCCCCCAAACACAAACCAATTTGAACTGGAACAAGAGATTAAAAAGATTGTTTTTGAAATATTCTGCCATGTAAAGTCATTGCTAAGCAAAGGGAACGTCCTTCTAGAGGCAATCTTTAAAATATTGTTGGGTTTCCATTACCACCTTTCTTCCCAGGTTCCTTCTTTGCTAAAGTAAAGCAAAGGAAATAATATTTCCATTGAAAGATTTTGATAATTTCCTCCCCCTGATTGAAGAAAAAAAAAAATAGTTTTCTGGGGAAAATTAAAGCTGCTAACGCTCTCAATAGCAATAGCTATTATGGGCTTGAAATCCTTTGAAAAAAGAAAATCTTCAATTATTTTGCAATTCAAAACAAAAAATGCTTTTCGAACTAATGATGATGGGATTTCCATTAAAAAATCATTTTCATTGAACAAAGAAAGGGTCTCTTAAACAAATACAAACAATTTTCATGAAATGCAATTACTTCTTGGCGAACTAAGGAATGAGAGAAGGCGAACAATTATTAAAAATTATTTCTAAAGCAATTTTTTTTTGTCGGTTGCAAATATCTCCCATACCACCGCATCAAATTTAATGAATGATATCTCATTTTAAAGCTTATATCTAATACTAATGGCGAAAAATAATTAGAAATTGAAAAATGAATATTTTTATTGATAAAAATTATATTTTATAAAATAAACTGCATGATAATACTGTTGCCATTGTGATTACATGTTTTTTTTCAAGTGTGCTAATACAGGATCGCTTACATACATACATACATATGTTTAAATGCTTTTATAATTATTTCTAAAGCACTTTTTTTGTCGGTTGCAAATATCTCCCATACCACCGCATCAAATTTAATGAATGATATCTCATTTTAAAGCTTATATCCTACACTAATGGCGAAAAATAATTAGAAAATGAAAAATGAATATTTTCATTGATAAAAATTATATTTTATATAGAACTGCATGATAATACTGTTGTCATTGTAATTACATGTTTTTGTTCAAGTGTGCTAATACAGGGTCGCTTAATAGTAATGCAGTTCTACATAATATAGTATGTATTAAAATCCATTCTGGCAATACCGCTATTTACTATAATGCCGTTTATTACTAAGTCAGTTATATATCACAATATGCATATTAAGTTGTAAAAAGCTGTTTTGGCAATTATTTTTATATTACAAAAATGACAACTAACGGTGCGAAATATTTGCACGGGTCATCTAGTTATTAAAAATAGCGATTCAGTAACATTATTTTCTTCATTGTCCATTACAACCCTGTAGCAAAGATCACAACCTAGCCTGCCACACTACCCATACACTGTTGTGTGTTCTAATTTGATATAAAGGGTCGGCCAAATAACTTTTTTGTTTTTGAAAATGCTTCAAAAAAAAAAAACTACAAAATATTTTCTCAAATTTCTTTTTTTTTATTTGAATGTACAATCCTTGTGGTTCATAATGGAAAATAATTTCATTCAAATGGCTGCCATGGCTGGCCATGCAGTAGCCTAAAATGATTTAAATTCATGACTACACATCATGCTGGATGATCATGATTGATAAACATGCATTTCTCGTTAGAAAAACAAATAAATAAAACAAAGCAATAATCAACAAATTTGGTTTTTCAGAATATTGAATTAACTTCATGATTGATGAATTTGATTGACGGTTTTTTTTTTAACTTTTTTTTTTGGACGTTTGTCTATAAATAAAAAAAAGCATTTTTGAAGTCGCCGTAGTCTCTAGCAGATAGTGTCTTGGCTTAGTAGACGTAAGGCCCGAGTTAAAATCCTAGGTGATGCAGTAGCCTACACGATCGGACCAATTTTTAAGCACATTATCGATTGTGTGCAGCTGTATTTCGCCAATGGCTTCACGAATATTGTCCTTTAAAGCGTCAATTGTGTCTGGCTTGCCGGCGTAACACTTGTCTTTGACGGCAGCCCACAAATAATAGTTCAACAGTGTCAAATCACAGCTCTGCGGCTGATAATGGGATCTTCAAAAACAGGACGCAAAACATCGAGGCCTGTTGAAACCAAATGTTGTCAATATCCTCCTCTTTAATTTTTGTGAATAAAAATTCGTTCAACATGGCCCGATAGCGATCGCTATTGACTGTAACGGCCACTTCTTGCTCATTTACGAAGAAAACTGACCTAATTAGGCCTTTGGACCAAAATCCGCACCTAACAGTGACTCGTTTTGAGTGCGTCGGCTTTCCAATTTTCGCGTGCAGGTTTTCTTTGCCCCAAATGCGACAATTTTGCTTGATACATACTAACCAAGATCAAAATGAGCTTCTTCTGAAGAGATGATTTCTTTTGGAAATATCGGCATCTTCTGTAAGGCGATCACAGGCTCACATAGCGAAGCGAAAACGCGTATACCCAACCATTTTCGTTTAGCGGAAGGATAAAACTAGTTATCTGTCAAATCAGACATGGGCTAAGTGTTACCATTCACGAAATAAGCACTAGTTAAAAAAAAAAACGTTAGATGGTGGACCCGATATATGTATGTATACGTCGAGAACTGCTAAGTTTTTTTTTTGGGCAAGGATTGAAGGTTTGTGTCCCTGATGACAAGAGGATGCTTATGTCGCATTAGATGTTCTGTACGAACGATTTGAGGATAAGGTTTTAGCTCACTTGGAGGTGATATGAACTGACCCACATATATCGTGTGATTGGACCCCTTTTTAAACATTTTCTTGTGGAGTTTTTTTGAGACAACAAATCTAGTGATCTTCAATGCCGACATAACCCCATTACATCGATCAAATTCTGCTTGATTTTTAAGCCATAAGTCATAAGAAATTGGTTATTTTGGATCTGGTTTATCCGGTGAAGTTTGGGACCGATATTTGAACGATTTTATATGCCATACACAAGGGCATCAGTATGTCTTTCAAAGGAAAGACAAATTCCGGTGATATCTTGCAAACACTTGGGTTTTTTTTTTTCAATTGTAAATACAGAAAGTACTTAATGAAAGACTCTGTATAAATACTTTCTTTACAATACAATAATATCCTTAACTTTATGAGAAAATAAATTTCTTTACATTTAACTCCCTCCTTCCCCCACCCCCTCTTTAATCCCTCGTTTAAGAGGGGAGTCTCTTCTCTTCATTAATTAAAATCCATTTAAACTTTGATTGTAAATTTTATTGCCACTTTCTCGTTAGATGAAGATCATCATTAAAATCGTTGATTAAAATTTCTTTTCTTAAGAGTTTTATAATCTCCTACTCAACTCAACTCAACTCAACGAGATTTAAAAGAAGATAAAGAAGATGACGAGAGGAAAAGGAAAAAACATTTCATATATAGAAGAAGAAGAAAAAGAAGAAGAACACTTGAAAGTCAAGTAAACACTCCTTTAATAAAGTTTGCTAACAAAACACCTACTTTTTTATGGTGTGCCCCTCTCAAGTCTCAAATAATTTTTTGGCAGCATCATTATCGGGCTCATTATGGCACAAACACTTTTAAATGAACAAGAACTTGGTCTTCTATTCCCACCTTTGAGTCATAAAAAAATAGATTTTTTTTCTAACATCATCGCAACTCTATTAAATTCTACTCATTAACACCCGGATATCTACAAGTGAGTGTGTACGTAGTACTCATATGAGAACTTTTTATTCTTTATTTCGGTGGCTTTTTTTTCCATGGACAGGTTCTTTAGGAAAGTTTTTTGTTTCCCTGTGTACTAATGAAGTTGGTGGTGGTGGGTGACATGACAAAAAAATAAAAAACTTTCAAGAGAGAAATTTTTTTCTACTCACAATTACATTTCAATGAGATCTAATAAAAT
Source organism: Sarcophaga peregrina (assembly GCA_014635995.1). Classification (NCBI taxonomy): domain Eukaryota; kingdom Metazoa; phylum Arthropoda; class Insecta; order Diptera; family Sarcophagidae; genus Sarcophaga; species Sarcophaga peregrina. Next base: position 7,599,196 of record CM025792.1, on the reverse strand, counting down.
TGTAGAGAAGGAAAAACAGTAGTAGATGAGCGTTCAAATACTGCTTACATGCTCAACCTTGTGTCGAAAAAGAAACAATTAGGACCCCCTGTTTCTATCATGATGTTGAATTCGCTGACCTATCAGCAAAAGATGATAGAAAACTCAGATTTATGAATTAAGCGTGTGTGTGAAGATAAATTCGAATTTGAAAATCCAAGACACAATCCATAAATTTTAGCAGCGCCACACTTAACACGTTAACAGTGCACACTTTGCTCTTAACAGAGCATAATTTGCCATTTAACAGAGCATAATTTGCCCGTTAACAGAGCATAATTTGCCCTTTAATAGAGCTTAATTTGCCCTTTAACAGAGCAAAATTTGCCCTTGAACAGAGCAATATTTACCCTTTAAGAGAGCAAAATTTACCCTTTAACAGAGTAAAATTTGCCTTTTAACCGAGCAAAATCTACCCTTTAAGAGAGCATAATTTGCCCTTTAACAGAGCAAAATTTGCCCTTTAACAGAGCATAATATGCCTTTTAATAGAGCAAAATTTGCCCTTTAACAGAGCACTGTTAACTGTTTAACAGTATAAAAACTGAATCAAAGTCAAGGCCACTGATCATCTAGAGAATTCTCATATATTTTTGGCCAAAAATCGATTTTTTTTAAAATTCATTATCTCGAGTCACAAAATTGTTTCAGCCATCCAATTGCCGCAGTTGGAAAGAGCACGCTCTGGACTACCATTTGTATATAGTCGTATGAGGTACAGTTTCTTATTTGTTCCCAAATGGCCACTGATCTTCTAGAGAATTTTCATATATTTTTGGCCAAAAACCGATTTTTTTAAAATTCAATATCTCGACTCACAAAATTAGTTCAGCCATCCAATTACCACGGTTGGAAAGAGCTCGCATGGTGTACTGTTCCTTATATTTCACAATACCATATCACTTCATATTGGAACAATCCCTAGAGTAATGTGGTACTCATAGACCTAGTATATGCCCTTTTTCAGATAGATACTGTTAACAGTGCTCTGTTAAAGGGCAAATTTTGCACTGTTAAGAGCAAATTGTGCACAGTTAACGCTAAATGTGGCGCTGCTAAAATTTATGGATTGCGTCTTAGGTTTTCAAAGTTAGGTTAGGTTAGGTTAGAGGACGTGTACTTGTCAATTCTGACAAGTACAGTACTCGGTGGTCGAATTGACCCATTTAACTACGTCCTAGCTTCTCACACCACTTATGTTGCATGCGTTAATTTTATACATGAGTGGCGGGACCTACAGTTTAAAGTCGACTCCAACGACACATTTTTTGAGAAGCATTCCATGGCAATTTTTTACTCTCAGAGTTTTTGCCAGAAATCTGCTGAAAGGAAGTCACCGAAAAATTATTTTCAAATTTTCGTTTTGATGTCTGACCTCTGATTCGAACTCGGGTCTTTCGTCTAATAAGCCAACATACTAGCTACTAGACCACGGCGACGTCTTTTCAAACTCGAATTTATCTTCACACATATTTAGAATTAAGCTTTTAGATTCGTTCTGTGATTACAGTCTGCCGCTTCCTGTTCTTAGTGAACTAATCTAAAGGGGAACATTCACCTCCTGATGTCTTCTCTACCTGTGTAGTGTCCTCGGCCTAAGTGCCGTCATTTAATAGTTTTCTTTTTCTTCTTTCTACATTCTTAGTCGGATTAAAAACCATAAAATTTAACGCAAATCGTATAAAATCGATTTATTTGACCCCTAAGTTATCGTCTTATCGAAAAGCAGCAATCAATTGTTATTGTGTTGGTTTATTTTTCGTAACGTAAATAATTATAGGATTTATTTATTTATACCCCCCTCCCCTAACCATAGTAATATCAATAGCGCTTAACTAACCAACCCTGGTGGTGGCGTTAACGGTAATTATAGTATAGGCAACACTGTATCCATAAACATATCACGTGAGACTAGTCCGTAGTGAAAGTAGCAATTATTTGCCGAAAGAATACACAATCAAATCAAAATTAATTTGGAAATTAAAAAATATATACAGTGGGGAGCATAAATGAGTACATGTTTATACTTTGCATGCTTTTTAATTTCTAAAAGACTTGAAGTTAATCGGTCAGTAGTTCTTAGGTTCCAAAATCCTTGTTCTGTTTCAAAGCTTCAAGTCAAAGGTAATAGAAATGAAAAGGAATAAATTTATAACACCAAAAGCAGCTCTTTGGCAATCGGGAAAACCGTTAGTCGATAGACGGCAAGTAGAGCTCTTAAATATATTGCGTAGTACTTAGCAGTCAAAAAGAAAAAAACCTGCACTTTCGGCTTAAAATGTTAAGGCACGACTAAAGTTTGCCAGAGGAAATAGAAATTGGACAACGACGATGGGTTTTAAGTGGGTACATGGGTCCGCGAGGACCTAATCCCATGGTGCTCTTCGCACAGGGTGAAATACAATGCCTCTATCAACGCCTCTAAATGCAACAGACTGTTACACCTGAGTACCAATTCGAAGCCATATATTTGGACATGACTTTCCCCTTGGTTAGGAGCAAAAGCCTATCTAAAACTTCTTCCGATCTTTGGGTCGCGGCACCCGGTTGAGAAAAATGCAACTCCACACCGAACCCATTAACTAGATTCTTCCCGCGATTTGGGACCAAACCACAGCCACCACGATAGTCCCAAAGGGGCCACACCAACAGCCAGGCTGGAACCGATATTCCAGGGGCTTCTGGCTCCCGTGGTACCAGAATTAAGTCTCCTGTCAGATCTCATAATCAAATCGATTACTACCAGTTGAACTCCAAACAGTTCGGGATTGGGTGACCCATAGCAACTACTGCAGTGTCTGGCACAAAGTCCCGACCTCAATCCGATTGAGAATTTGTGGTCAAACGTGAAGAGGCAGTTGGGAAAGTACCGATCAGCCTACCCCAACCAATTTAGATGAGCATTGACAAAGGATTCATTACATACATGATTGGCCATTACTACCCTTCAGTCCGGATTACGACCTAGCTTCTCACGCCACTTATGTTGTGTGCGTTAATTTTATACATGAGGGACGGGACCTACAGTTTACAGTCGACTCCGAACGACAGATTTTTGAGAAGCTTTTCATGGCAATTTTTTACTCTCGAGAGTCTTTGCCAGAAATCTGCTGAGAGGAAGTCGCCGAAGAAATATTTTTTCGTTTTGATGTCTGACCTGGGATTCGAACCCGGGCCTTTTGTCTAATAAGCCAACACGCTACCTACTAGACCACGGCGACTTCCGGATTCATTAGGAATGGACAAAATATTCTTAAAGAAATTATAGAGAAATTGGTGGAGAGCATCATGTCATATCCTAAAATTTTGGAATGGTGCAAATTGAGTACATTTTCCTGAGAATTTGATAATTTTATTTTTAAATTTTGTATTATTCTGTTAAGTACTCAATACTAAATAAAAAACGAAAATTTTTTTTTAATTTTATGCAATTAAAATTGCCTAGATTACAAACATGTACTCATTTATGCACCCCACTGTATAGATATTGTTCTGGGCTTTTGTCTAAATATTTACCCTTAAAAAAATTTTAAGATTTCTAGATTTCATTACTTTTTACGGATTGCATTGAATTGTTTGGAAGTAAAATTTTTGAATGGTGCAAAATTGAGTACATCCTAGTTATTTTACTCTTTGTTGTTGATTTTTTTTCTTAGAATTTGATAATTTTAGTTTTGAATTTTGTACTATTCTGTTAAGTACTAAAAAAATTTTTGAATTTTCTGCAATTAAAATTGCCTATATTACAAACATGTAGTCATTTATGCACCCCACTATATTGTTTTGTCTAAATATTTACCCTTAAAAAATGTCAAGATTTCTGGATTTCATTACTGTTTTATGGCCTTAATTAACGCATTTGACTTTATGAATTGCATTGAATTGCTTGGAAATAATAAGGGTGGCAAGGCCAAACAAAAAAAAAAAATTTTGTATGTTTTCACCCCCCAAATATAATTTTGCAAGCAACCGGATTAGCTGGAAAATTTTTATGACGAATTTCAAACGAATTTTTAAACTTCCTGCTTGTGTGACAAAAAAAAAATTCTCAAGAAAAAAATTCCTTTTTTTTTCTGCCTTCAAGTAAAATGGCCTTTAAAAATGCATTGTTTGAGGCTAAAAGGATTTTTCTGTTTTCTCTCTTTTTCTCTGTTACACGTATCATCAGTTTCTTTTCTTTGCTTATTTAAGTTGAAAATAAAAAAAGAAATTTTTTTTCAATTTCAAGAGAAAAACAAAAAATTTTTTTTTGGCGTCAGACGTCTGCCAGACATAAAATTTAACAGAGCAGCCCATCAAAACAGTACGTACCACCAGAGGGAGAGAGATGATGTTCGTTGTCTTTTTCAAAAACAGCATCTTCTGCTGTGCGGTGCTGTGCATCTATGTAAGTGAATGAGTGAGTGATTCACCATAGAGGGGGGAAGAAAAAACCCCAAGAAATAAAATAATTTTCTAAAAAAGGGAGTGATGAAAAGCCTTTAAGGGATAAGCTGTAAGACATGTTAGTCATGTGGTCATGTCACCAGATGACTCGACTTCTTTTTTTTTTTTGGCTGACAAAATAGTTTTCAAAACATGTTTTTCGAAGAAAAATTTTCTAGAAAAAAGAAAAGAAGGAAAATAAAGAAATTGTCAACGGCAATAAAATTAAGGATTTATGGTTGGAAATCTTTTTTTGTTCTTGTTTTTGTTTTGGATTCCAAATGCTTAAGTAAATATGGCTAGAAATTTAAAACTTATTGTCACGTTTAAATCTAAAAACAAAAACAAAAAAAAAAAAAAATTACTAAAAAAGAATTGAAGTGTCGTTGCAATCTAGTCTAGGTATTGTGTTGGCTTATTAGACGAGAAGCTGTGCAGCTGTGATGCCAAATCATTACTGATATCGAGGGCTTCCTCTCAGAATTAGACGAGAAGCTGTGGTGCTAAATCTTTACTGATATCGAGGACTTCCTCTCAGAATTAGACGAGAAGCTGTGGTGCTAAATCTTTACTGATATCGAGGGCTTCCTCTCATAATTCTCCTGGAGTAAATAAATTGTCAGAAGAAAATTCTGTTGTTCGGTATCCACTTTAACCTGTAGACCTAGAAAGGGTTCCGAAATAGTACAGAATATTATTGGATTTTTCTAATCAAGAATAGATCCTAACAGATTCATAAAATCTTGACAGATTTTTTGATTGCATATGGCATCTGGAAAGCAAGGTCCAGTTTGTGGCATCAAAAGTTCTTCCTACATTCCATCGAGCTTGTAGCAATGCGGAGTCTGCAAAACATATTTTGTGTCTTTGTTATGGCTTGTAAAATTCAAGACTTTTGGCTGTAGTTTCTTTAATGGTGTCTTTCAGTTAGCTTTTGCCAGCATCATTGATATTAACAATTTCATCACATTTTCTTTGTCGCAATTTCTTCCATTTTCTTTACTTTTGAACAACTTTCTTTCTTCAGTCTCTCTCTCTCCTCTTTATCCGATCTATCTTAGTTTTAAATTGTGATTTAGCAACTATGTTTGGTTTGCCCCCACTTGCAAGAAGTAGCCGCAATGAAACGTTTTTGGTCCTCAGGTGGAAATCTAACCTGAGTTTGGCATTACTACAAACTTTTTTCCTTAAAAAAGAAATAATTGAAGTATTGTACAGTAGGGCATGGATTATCCTCGTGATTCAATTAATCAAATAGCATAGAATAGTAAAGAATAGTATAGAATACAATAAAATAGTACAGAATAGTATAGATAAATATGAAATAGTAGTATACTATAGAATTGTATAGAATACTATTGAATAGTATAAAATACTATAGAATAGTATAGAATAGTATAGAATAGCATAGAATAGTATGATATAAAATACTACAGAATAGTTTAAAATACTATAGCATAGTATAGAATTGTATAGGATAACATAGAATAGCATAGGATAAAATAGTACAGAATAGCATAGAATACTGTATAATAGTACAGAATATTAAAGAATACTATAGAACAGTATAGAATACTAAAGAATAGTATAGAATACTAAAAAATAGTATAAAATACTATAGAATAGTATAAAATACTGTAGAATAGTATAGAATAGCATAGAATAGTATATAATATTATAGAATAGTATCGAATACTGTAGAATAGTATAGAATACTATAGGATAGTATAAAATACTATAGAATAGTATAGAATATCATAGGATAGCATAGAATAGTATGATATAAAATACCAAAGAATAGTTTAAAATACTATAGTATGGTATAGAATTGTATAGAGTAGCATAGAATAGTATAAATTACTATAGAATAGTATAAAATACTATAGAATAGTATAGAATATCATAGGATAGCATAGAATAGTATGATATAAAATACCAAAGAATAGTTTAAAATACTATAGTATGGTATCGAATTGTATAGAGTAGCATAGAATAGTGTAGAATACTATATAATAGTGTAGAATACTATAGAATACTATAAAATAGTATAGAATATTGTATAATAGTATAAAATACTACAGAATAGTATAAAATACTATAGAATAGTATAGAAAATATCATAGAATACTATAATAGTATAGAATAGTACAGAATAGCATAGAATAGTACAGAATACTATAAAATAGTTCAGAATAGTATAAAATACTGTAGGATAGTATAGAATAGCATAGAATGCTATAAATAGTACAGAATAGCATTGAATACTATTATTCCAAATCAATAACGAAAGACACATTTTTTTTCAATCGACCTCAATTATCCGAGACTTCAAAGCATGTTTCAACCATATCCAAGATAATCGATACCCTACTGTATTCGATTTGAAATTTAAACATTTTTTTCTGTTATTTTTATTTTTTATTTTATTTTAATTACCCTGAGGACTTGTTTAATGGCGTTTCTGGTATCATTAAGTCAATAAACAGTGATTTTCATTAAACTTTTCATATCACAATTTTTTTTTCTATTTTTTTTTTTTAATTTTATGTTAAAAACTCCACCATTTAATGTCTTTTAATAAAAAAAAATAACAAAAACGCCACTTAATTTTTGTTTTCGTTTTTTTCGTTTTTAATTCAACAAAAAATTTTTTTTTGAAGAAATCAACACAGAAAGAAACATTTTATTGAGTTGCCTGCCTGCCTATTAAGTCTGAACAACGAGAGACAATTAATGTCTTAATAAAGGCCTTTATATGGGTGTTGATTTAATGACGTTTCTTGTTTCTTTTGATAACTTGACTTAAATGTAAACGTTTAAAGTTGGCTTTTTAAATATTTTTCTGTTTCACTTGAATAAATATTTCGTAGATTTTTTATGGCTTAAAGTCATAATTTTGTCACAATGTTGTAAAACTAACTTTTTTTTTTCTTCTTCTCATAAAATTCAACAACAACGTCTCCATCTCCGTCTACGTCTACGTCTCTGTGAATTTAATTGAGCATGAAAATTGTAGATTTTCTAGACATTTTAAACAGCGTTAGGGAGTTGAGCAGTGAAAAAAATTATTTTTTAATTATTAGTTTTACAAAAACTTGATAAGAAATAGTTTTCGAAAAACCGTTTCACTTGAAAGCTTTTAAAAAAAAAATTTACTGTACCATGCGATTGTTATTAACATTTAATGTGGCAATTTAAAAAATTTTTTGTTTTAATTATTTAAAACGTCAAGTAGAAGAAAAAAAAAGTAAAAAAAAATCCGTGTATGTTTGTAAATAAAGCGATAAAAATCATTACACGTCCACTAGATTATAGAAACGGCTTAAATGCGAATCAATTATTAAAACTTAAGTGAGTGAGAAATGAACATGATAATTAAACGTAAAATAAGAAAAATATACTTATCAGATTCCATAAACATTCTTAAAACGTGTTTAAACTTGCCTTAAAGATTTTGGGACAGTTATTTTAACTTAAGTGAAGCTAAATCTACTTTCTAAAACACTTAAATTACCTTAAAATCTTATAAAAGTTCCATAAAATCAATTTTCCTGACTTTAGGAAATATTTAAATTGTCCCAAAATATTTGGGACACTTTTTTGACTTAAATGAAACGAAATCTGCTTTCCAAAACACTTAAATTACTTTAAAATCTTATTGTAGTTACAAAAAATACATTTTATCTCGATTTAGGAAAAAATAGAATTTGTCCCAAAATATTTGAAACACGTATTTCGACTTAAGCGAAGCTAAATCCACTTTCTAAAACACTTAAATTACTTTAAAATCTAATTGTAAGTACAAAATACTCATTTTATCTCACTTTAGGAAACAATTGAATTTGTCCCAAAATATTTGGAACTCGTATTTCGACTTATGTGAAGCTAAATCCACTTTCCAAAACACTTAAATTACTTTAAAATCTTATTGTAGAAAAAAAAAAAATAAATTTTATCTGAATTTAGGGAGAATTTTAATTTGTCCCAAATATTTTGGGATTTAATTGAATCAAAATCCCCTTTCTAAAACACTTAAACTACTTTAAAATCTTATCGTAGGTACAAAAAATTCATTTTAACTTAATTTAGGAAAAAATTTAATTTGTCCCAAAATATTTAGGACATTTATATTTAAGGCAATTGATACTAGACCATCCATCGGAAACAACAAAATTATCTTAAAATCTTATAAGAGTTAAGTAAAATCGATTTTCCTGACTTTAGGAAATTTTTAAATAGTCCAAAAATTTTGGGACATTAATTTTTAAGCCAAATAAAGCTAAATTAACATTCCAAAGAGACTACATTACCTTAAAATATTATTAGAGTTACACAAAATAAATTTACCTAATTTTTGAAAATATTATGATTGTCCCAGAAATTTTAGGACACTTTTTTTCGAACAATATTATTTTTAGACAATGCAATGTAGGTGAAATCCACTTTACACTTTCATGAAAACTATATAATCTAAAGTTATATATGTTTTGATGGAAATATAAATTGTCACAAACTGTTTGGGACACTTATTTTGATTCAAGTTTAAAATAAAACAATGGTTTATGGTCTAAAGTTACTTTGAGCCATTAGCGGAACTAGAAAACTCAATTTATTTCGAATCTTTAACAAAATTTTAATTGTTTCAGATTTTTGGGACATTAATTTGATTTCAGAGAGCTTTGAACTGTTCCAAAAATTATTTGAACAAATAATTTGATTAGCTTTTGAGATATATTAAGATGTAAACAACTTTTAAAAATTGATTTCAGAAAATTTTCAAAAATGTATAAAATTTGACAAACAGTTTTGGGACATTTAATTCGAAATCAAAATTGAATTAATTAATGTTTGGAAACTCACAAATTATTGTAAAGAGTTATTGGGGTTATGTTTGAAGAATTTTAGTTGTCCCAAAATTTTTTGGACACTTTATTCTGGTCCAATTTTATTTAAAAAACGAAAATAAATTTTAATTAACCGGTTAGATGTTAAAGGAAATCTATGCTTTTACATAATGCCTTAATTTATGGTTGTCACAAAATTTTTTGGGACAATTTTTTTCATTTTTATTTTACATTTTTCGTAAAAAATTAGCCAGAGAATGATTCAAATTATATTTTTAACCAGTTTTTGAGATCAATATACATACTTTCACCACTTATCATACAACCCTCGTAGAAAAATTGAAAATTAAAATATTTTATTTTAAAATAGTTTTCCTAATTCGCAGCAACTGTTATAATAACAGACAGTAATACTGCTTTAAAACATTATTTTCTTATGACAAGGCCGGTTTATATTTCTGTTTTTTGTTTAAGGAGCTGCAGGCAGACATAGAGACGAAAACGGTGAAAGGCCAGCAGGCAGTCCACTTGTCATTTGTTTGTCAATGTTTTTCTGTTGGTTTCATTTCGAAGTCATATTTTTTAATTAGTCTGGCTTGCTATCTGGCTGCTAAAGCTAAAAGGAGGGGCTGCTTAAAGCCATACAAATCATGTTAAACAACGTAATTAGCTGACACCTAATGAAGTGCATTAAGAAAAACAAAATTTTTTTTCCAATTTTTAATTTCAAATAAATCAATACGTGTGTAGTACAGTGTACTGTTTATCACGGGATATCAACCCAAACCAAATTGTAGCCAATAAATCATTATTTTAAGATTTTTTTTTATCAAGTTTTCAATCTTTTTCTGTCTTGAGAAAATTTAAATCAAATATTTTGACAGCTTTTTTTGAAAGTGTTGACGAAAAGTGGCATTTTTTTCTTAATTAAAAGTCCAAAAAAAAAATTTATAGAGGGTTATCCAATTAGTGGTTTCAAAAGTTTGAGGTTGGCATTGCAGTCAGCTGTTAAATAGCTTCCATTTGAAGTATCATTTAATGAGGGAAAGTTTTCCCCTTCAACTTTTCCGCTGACAACTTCTATAACTTGCTGTTTTGCAGTCCGCCTGTTAATGTCACCATTTTTTCAGTTCAGATATACACCTTAATCTTAAGGTCAAGACTCTAGAAGAGCACCATTCTAGGGAGAAGGTAGGGACCTTAACACATTCGCTGTCAAACCTAAATTATATGAAGGTCCTACCCATTGTCATTTATATTTTCAGTGTTATTGTTTACCAAAACCCTGTTTCTTCTCGGTAAGAGCACATATATTATTATATATAATCATTTAGAAACAGAAAACCAAAGACGAGTATACTCGTCTTTGGCAATAGGAAGGTAAAATGACTAGATATGCCTTTTTCGTAAAAAAAAGTATTGCTATTTCAAAAGCCTGCATGTTATAATATATTTGAAGTAGGACGAGTATACTTGTCTTTGAAAGGGTATCCCGCACTGCCAAGACGAGTATAATCGTCCTACTTTAAATAAATTATACTCGTCTTAAAGTATATTCGTCTTTGAAAGGGTATTATATTCGTCTTGGCAGTACGGGATACCCTTTCAAAAACGAGTATACTCATCCTTGACAGCGAATGTGTTAAAGCACAATTGATACTTTGGTTGGCATGTCTACCATATCCAGATGATGCCAGTACACAAACGCATTAATGCATTTGATCAAAATCGTAATGATTCATGCTTAGCATATCCTTCTAACCACTATGGCTAAAGTCGAAGCAAATCTCAAGAGAATCAGTTTGAGATTCAAAGCTCAAGTCTTATCAAACAGCCTGTAAGAAAAAAATGTTGTTACCGACTTTGTAGTCAGTTTCTGATTGATGCTCCTTTTTTTAGGCTGTAAACTAGCTTTGTTTGGATTTTAAAAGTCCCTTATCCCCATTTACTGTTTGGTCACTAGAGGTTATGTCCTGCGATCTCATGACGATATCTCTATTCTAACCATTTACTTATACTATAAGCTTATCTGCATAACTTTAAATGTAAGTACTCAGACTGTTCAACTTTAGGAGAAGTATGGAAGTCTACTCAAGAGAGAAAACGTTCCTGGTTGAAGAAGATATCGAAAATCAAAGCGAGACAAATTTATATTGGCTCCATACCATGTAAGTTCTTCTAGTACAAGTTTTCCTTGCAATTTTTCCTTCATTTATTAGAGGTTTGTCAACTTCTAGAAGTTATTGTTGTTTTGTTATAGTTTGTAGTTTTAGTAATATTAAAATCATAGCTAGTTTCACATCTAAGGTCATCTTTACTATTTTCCAAAATCTATGTTCCTAGTTGCAAACTTTGCTCCTACAGTGCGCTCGAGTAGGAGCTATCCCTTAGTGTTAATAGTAACGTTTAAATTGATTGAAAACAAAATAAAAATAAATGGAACATAAATGGAATGAAACACTGTTTATAATATGTCGTATTCAACAAAAATTGCTTGTTAGCTATACTTCTCGCAACGGAGATCTTCAAACCACGAGTTTTCTTTTCACACGCAAACGCGACTTCACACAAGACTGACTGAATTTTTACTACTCGTTGCTTGCTTTGTGTCGCCTTTTGATATAGAAACGTATTAAGGTTCTTCACACAAGACTGACTGAATTTTTACTACTAGTTGTTTGCTTTGTGTCGCCTTTTTATATACAAACGTATGACGGTTCTACTCAAGAACTCTATTGCGACTACGTTGTTTTTTGTGTATTTTGTACACATTGCTTGTTGTTGCTTTCACTTACTTATTCATGATTTTCTTGGTTTACTTGTAAACAAGTTTGTTGTAGTTGTTGGTGTAGCTTGTGTTTTAACATTTTAATGTGAAATATAATTACACCGTTTCCCTTCATATGCATAGCAATACGTATTAAATAAACATTTGTTTTAAAATCAATTTAAGCTGGTCCTACACGTAATTTTTTTTATTATTTCTCTATGTGTGTGAAGATAAATTCGAATTTGAAAATCCAAGACGCAACCCATAAATTTTAGCAATAAAATTCAATATCTCGACTCACAAAATTATTTCAGCTATCCCACTACCACGGTTGGAAAGAGGACCCTCTGGACTACCATTTGTATATAGTCTGTATGGGGTACAGTGTCTTATATGTTCCCAAACAGCCACTGATCTTCTAGAGAATTTTCAATCAAAAAATTTATGTTTTCAAAGCCAATTTTTACAATACCATATCACTTCATATAGGACTTTTTTGCTGATAATATTAAGAGGCATTGGAACAATCCCTAGAGTATTATATGGTACTCATAGACCTACTATATGCCCTAAAATTACCTGCTAAACAATTGACCTTGTTCAAATGGATACTGTTAAACAGTTAACAGTGCTCTGTTTAACGGCAAATATTGCTCTGTTAAGATCAAATTGTGGCGCTGCTAAACTTTATGGGTTGCGTCTTGGATTTTCAAATTCGAATTTATCTTCACACACATTATTTCTCTAGTGTTTATTTAAAGCTTAACTTCCCTCTTAACCTACGTACGTATATGGTTTAAAACACTATTTAGAAATACATTTCGAATAATAATTTGTTTACAATTAATATGTAAATGACAATGGCACTGACAGCGCCAGTTTTTCTATTGTTTATCACAAATATTTGAATTTTAATCGATAAATTTAAATGGCGGTTATTAGAAAACGTTTTTGATAAAGAAAAAAAGACACAAAGTAGGTTTAATTAGACAAAAACAACTTTTTAAAACCAATTTGAAACGATTTTTTTAGAGAAAAAATTTAAAAAATTTTTTTAAACAATTTCTAGACTCTTTTAATGTGGATTATTTGCTATTGCCATTGTCATTAGAGTGTTAATAGTGATAGTCCTTTCTGTTTGGTTCCTTTCTCTACATACTTTACTTAATTGCTCTACATACTATTATCTTCTTCTTCTTCTTTTTATATTTTCTTTCTCTTTGATTTTCGTGTAAAATTTTCCAAAAACATGGTAAACCACTCAACAAATGCTTGCAAGCATTTGTGTTCGTGTGTATGGAGTGTGGAGTATGGCGTGGTGCCTGCCTTGCCGCGAGTCCATTGTTACGTTGTTAAGGTTCTGGTTTGAGGCTGCCATAAAACGTTTATTTTTTAAGCCCGTTTAAGTCCAATAAAATCGAATTTAATTTTGTTTTTTAACAATGAAATGCTTTTATAATCATAAAATACTTTGGCTGTGGCTTTGCTCTGGCATAGGCATTTACCAGCACTTTATTAAAAAGCAATTCAATTTCAAAATCGCTGCTGCTTAGAATTCAAAATAAAGTTTGAAAATAATACGTTTTTTTTTTCTCTCTCTTATTTTTATTAGCAATTATTTGTTAATAAAAGATTAAAAGAGAATTTGATTTTTCTTTTTTGTTTTTTGTATAAAAATTCAAACGATAATCCCTCCATTCATAATTTAATTTTTTGTAATAAAAATTCAATCATAAGAAATATTTATTATGAATATTTTTTGAATAATTTAATGAAATGTGGGGAGCAAAAGGGGAGGCAGGCAATAACAATAAATTTTGTGATTAAAATTTTAAATTGAAAATTATTCAATTCAATAAAGGGTTATCAATTTAAGGGCCATTATTACAACTTCCCGTTAAAGTTTTGTGTAGTTAAAGTTAACTTTAGCTAAAGTGAACTTTAAAATCGCACGGCAAGTTATCTGTTGAACTGTTAAAACTGTCTCTCTACTATCAAATATCTTTCATTTGAAGCATCGTTTATTTAAAGTTGGGTTTAGTTAATGTTAACTTTAGCTAAAGTGAACTTTAAAATAGCAAGTCAAGTTATCTATTGATCTATTAAAACTGTCTGTCTACTGTCAAATATCTTTCATTTGAAGCATCATTTATTTAAAGTTGGGTTCAGTTAACTTTAGCTAAAGTAAACTTTAAACTCACAAAACAAGTTATCTGTTGATCTGTTAAAACTGTCTGTCTGCTGTCAAATATCTTTCATTTGAAACATCGTTTATTTAAAGTTGGGTTTAGTTAAAGTTAACTTTAGCTAAAGTAAAGTATTTAAAGTTGCGTTTAGTTAAAGTTAATTTTAGCTAAAGTAAACTTTAAAGCCACAAGACAAGTTATCTGTTGATCTGTTAAAACTGTCTGTCTACTGTAAAATATTCCTTTGAAGCATCGTTTATTTAAAGTTGAGTTTAGCTAAAGTTAATTTTAGCTAAAGTAAACTTTAAAGTCACAAGGCAAGTTATCTGTTGATTTGTTAAAACTGTCTATTACCTATCAAATATCTTTCCTTTGAAACATCGTTTATTTAAAGTGGGGTTTAGTTAAAGTTCACTTTATCTAAGGCGAACTTTAAAGTCACAAGGCAAGTTATCTATTGATATGTTAAAACTGTCTGTTACCTATCAAATATCTTTCATTTGAAACATCGTTTATTTAAAGTTGCGTTTAGTTAAAGTTAACTTTAGCTAAAGTGAACTTTAAAGTCACAAGGCAAGTTATCTGTTGATCTTTTAAAACTGTCTGTTACCTATCGAATATCTTTCATTTGAAACATCGTTTATTTAAAGTTGGCTTTAGTTAAAGTTAACTTTAGTTAAAGTGAACTTTAGTTAAAGTGAACTTTAAAGTCACAAGGCAAGTTATCTCTTGATCTGTTAAAACTGTCTGTCTTCTGTCAAATATCTTTCATTTGAAGCATCGTTTATTTAAAGTTGAGTTTAACTAAAGTTAACTTTAGTTAAAGTGAACTTTAACGTCACAAGGCAAGTTATCTGTTGATTTGTTAAATCTGTCTGTCTACTGTCAAATATCTTTCATTTGAAGCATCGTTTATTTAAAGTTGGATTTAGTTAAAGTTAACTTTAGCTAAAGCTGTTCACATTACTTTCACGTGAGCTGACCATGCCCTCTAATGGCTGGTAAATAATACACCAAGTGGCATAACCAATGTACTATGTAGCAACGTTCTATTGAAAACACATGTCGTTGGCTTCCAGATTATATAATACAGAACCAAAAACGATTATGGGTAAAAACTTATAGTGCTCTCTACCGTTCTGGAGAAATGGACTTGCTTTAGGGCTCATTAGGGCGTATTTTTAATTTGGATTTGAGCAACCTCCATCAATATAAAGCTGATCCAATTACTTTCTCTGTCTAGGGTAGTAGTTAAAACTTCAAAATTGCTATATAGAGGGCTCAGAGAGCCCAGAAATAATTGTAAAAAAGCCATTGCCATTTGGAAAAATTGATTATATGGGAAGAATTATGATCTGGAATTGTTGTTGGCGCATATTTTTGTTCAAAAGTGACTCAATTCAGAGCGCTAAGAATTTTTTTTTTCTTTCAATTGACAATTATGAGCCAAACGACGAGAGGTTTCAACAATAGTCACATCACAAGGCCGATTATGGCTTTATTGCATCAGAACTGATGTCAGTGTTTATGGCCACAAAGTTTCATGTGATTTAATGCCGGTCATTTTTGAGATTATATTAAGACCAAAAACTAGTTTTCTTTTTATTTACATATATATTTGCCTATTAATATAATTAATTTTATTTCATTTTATTTGTATTGTGTTGTTTTTATTCTTCAACAAAAAAAATTCCAAAAAAAAAACATTTTTAATCCGATTATAAAGGCATTTTTTCATTGATTTTTGTTTTTTTACAATCGTTTGGTTGATTAACCTTAACCAGCTCTGCTAAGCAAACTCTGCTAATAAGCTTTACTCTGCGGAGTAGTTCTTAAACAGCAGCCATTAACCTTTGAATATGCATAGGAAAACAGGAAATAAAATCTAAACAAAGTCGCCGTACACGAGCACAATAACAGTGCAGCGAGCAGAGATAAGACAGCGTAGCGTTATTCTTAAAAAGATAATTGAGGGAGTAATCAAAACAGCACCCGCATACATATGCATGCAAAGGAAAACAACAATTAAAAACATAACCACACACACCAATAAGGCATAAACAACACAGTGTGCTCTGTGTGCCCTGTGTGATATCAGACCTCAAGTGAATAGACAGAGCTGGATAAGATAAATTAACACAACAACAATGAGGGGGGGGGACAAAGAAAAATCAATTAAATTTAAATGGATGGTGGTGTGGTGGTCATTCAAAATTCAGAAAAGAATTCATTTTAAACTGTGTTATATTTTGCTTTAATTAACCTTAGGTTCCAGTGATAAAAGCAAAATATATTTTATGCTCAAAAGGTGTTGTAACAGATGATAATTTAAGAATTTTCCTTTGAAAAGAATCGGCCATAAAATTATAAATTTAAATATTTTGCTTTTATCAAATACCCCAAAGTAAATATTTGTTTTTATTTTATTATTCCAAAACATTATTTTTTCAATTGGCCGTTGAAAAACAGCCCCCCCTAAGGGCCATTTTTTATTGTAGTTTTTTTTTATGGTTTTTAATCATCATAAAAACTCAGGCTCGTCACTCTGAGAGGGTTTCTTTCCTTTACATTATTGTACATACAAACCATTTGTCTCGGAGCCAATTTACACCCATCAATGTGGTGGACTCGTCAAAACTTTATAGTTTTTCAAAAAAAAAATAAAATAAAAATAATAAAAATGGAACAACATCATTCAAATCATAAAAAAAAATTAATTCTTTTACAACAAAACCATTATGCCAATATCCCCTTATTGTAAATATAAATTGGAAAAGCAAACTTATAGCACTAATGTCCCTCAGGGGAGAATTATCTTCGGCTTTTTATACACATAGGACACGAACATTAACAATCTTCGTTAAAAAGAGCGTAAAAATACATTCAGTTGCTTGTCAGCTTTCCATAAGGCAGGTTCTTGTCGCTTCTTTTTGAGTTTTTTCTTTTTTTTTTGTATATCAATTATACACCCAAAGAAAAATTACAGTAGGCTTCACTAATAACAATGAGAAATGATCTCCATTTTTATAAGAATATTTGTCAAGTAAATACACAGTCTTTTTTTCTATATTTTCCAATACATGAACATATTAGATTACACTTGAAAATATTACTAACTTTTTTCCTCTGGGTTATACAAATGTCTCTTATAAATACACTCACATTTTTATCATGTTTTCTTTGTGGCGACATCTGCTTAAAGCCTCTGCAAATTTTTGCATTGAAAATTAAGTTTTTCATTAAAAAAAAATTGAAAAAATTTCCATTTTTAACCAGAAAAATATCAAAATTGTTGGATTAAATAATTTTAAAGCAATATTTTTTTCTTCAGTCAGAAAAAAAGTACCAAAAGAAATACTTTTGCCTAAAAGTACGAATAGAAGTTATTTTGATAAAAAAAAAAAAAAAAATAGCAATAAAAATACTTTTCTCAAATATATTTTTTACAAAAAAAAAAACAAAATTCCGAAAAAAATTAATTTTGCAAAAAAAAAGTACCAACTAGAGTACTTTAACGAAAAAGTACCAATAAAAATACTTTTGCGAAAAAGTTTTCGCCTTTCTCCATTTTCATTTTTGCCTCGTATGCCCTTTCAGATAGCTCTTCTTAATAGAAGGTTTTTGAACCTATAAACGCAGCAAAGCCCCCCCCCCCCCCTTTTTTTTTTTTGCAACAATACCAATAAAATTAATTTTGCAAAAAAGTACCAACTAAAGTACTTTAACGAAAAAGTACCAATAAAACTACTTTTGCGAAAAAGTTTCCAAACTTTTTCCATCTTTTTTTTGCCTGATATAGACTTTCAGATAGCTCTTCTTAATAGAAGGTTTTTGAACCTATAAACGCAGCAAAGCTCCCCCTTTTCCCAAAAATACCAATAAAAATTATTTTGCCAAAAAATTACCAACTACGGTACTTAATCGAAAAAGTACCAATAAAAATACTTTTGCGAAAAAGTTTCCAAACTTTCTTCATCTTTTTTGCCTGATATAGTCTTTCAGAGAGCTCTTCTCAATCCATAGAAAGTTTCTAAACCTATACCCGCCTTAGAAGTTACCCCTTCTCACAAACCAAGCATTAATTCCCCTTGTCACAGGCTTGCCTTAGAAGTTACCCCTTCTCACAAGCCAAGCATTAATTCTCCTTGTCCCAGGCTTAAATTGGGTTAGCCGATTCTTAAACAAGTCGCCGTGGTCTAGTAGGTAGAGTGTTGGCTTATTAAACGAACGGCCCGGGTTCGAATCCCAGGTCAGACATCAAAACGAAAAATATTTCTTCGGCGACTTCCTCTCAACAGATACTTTAAAGCTTATATTCTTCCTAGACGGCTGGTTTTGAACAGTTCGATACACCAGAAGATTACGAGTGATAGAAAAGACAAATTATGACAATAAAAAATCAACAGTTAGTTCTAGAAGTTGCCAATGAAAGGCCGATGTATGCTCCTGTTAAATGACAAGGCTTTCATTTGCTTATAGTCTCCTCAAACTAGTGCTTTCGAAAGAACTAAATTACGATTACGAATGTTGTAAATGAAAATATGACAATAACAACAAGTTAACAATAAGTTCTAGAAGTTGCCAACGAAAAATTCATTTTCTTTTTTTATAATAAATCTTATAGTTCTTATTCAATTACCTCATCAAATGAGAGATATTTTTTTAAGCTGATTGCCTTTCCAAACTTGAGGTTTTGTAACCACTAAAGGCAATAAAACCATTTGTATGGGTTTCAAGGCTTGTTTTTTGTGTTCACAAGTCAATTAAATTGGGTTTGTAAATCAATTTTTTAAGCAGCTTATTTGTTTGTAATCAAATTAAATTCTTTTTCTTTTTTTTATGTTTTCTTTCCGTTTTAAATCTTCATCCTCTTTCAAAAATTTGAATCGTTTTTGAAAAAAATTTATGGGTGCGAGCTAGAGACTATTTAAGATTCCGACAGTCGAAATCAAAATAAACTGAATGAAGAGAGCAAAAATAAATAGAAAATAAAAGAAAAGAGAAAAGAAATCAAAACAAATAAATTATTTATGGCTTCTTTTTATTTATTGCTGTTGTTATAAATTTTTTTTTTTTTTATTTATTTTTTATTAAAAGTTTTGAACTCGACAACAACAACAACAATCAAACTATTGTAATAAATAATAGTTTTTGATTCTCCTCTTCTCATCTCCATTATTTTTTCTCGATTTGATTTAGAAAAGTAAACATTTACTGTGGGGGGGGATAATAATAAAAAAAATATTTGCATAACAATCTTCTAAAACAACAACAACACGAACAACAATTATTAAAAATAACAGAACAACAACAACAATAACTAAGAAATAGAAAAAAAAACAATATTCATGAATAATTTATTGAAAATTGTTTAAAAAACAGAGAAATAACAGCCACAGCCACATAGCCACACAGCACCAGAACCAGCACCAGCTGAAGCTCCATCAGAAAGTTTATGGTGGCCAAACAGCTTGAGACATGAAAGAAAAAAAAACATACGAGGGAGGAGGTAGGTTTAATATTGCAAGTGGGTGTCTAAATGATACGTTTTTTTAAAATGGAATCAATTTTTAAAATAATAATTTAAAATTCTTGTATTTTGTTAATTTAGTTTAAATACCAAGAAGAAACGTTATTCCAATGTGTGTGAAGATAAATTCGAATTTGAAAATCCAAGACGCAATCCATAAATTTTAGCAGCGCCACACTTAACGTTAACAGAGCAAAATTTGCCCTTTAACAGAGCACTATTAACTGTTTAACAATATCCATTTGAACAAGGTCACTTGTTTAGGAGGCAATTTTAGGACATGTAGTAGGTCTATGAGCACCATATCATACTCTAGGGATTGTTCCAATGCCTCTTAATATTATCAGCAAAAAAAGTCCTATATGAAGTGAGTGATATGGTATTGTAAAAATTGGCTTTGAAAATATCAATTTTTTTTTATTGAAAATTCTCTAGATGGTCAGTGGCCATTTGGGAACATATAACAAACTGTACCCCATACAGACTATATCCTAACGGTAGTCGAGAGGGTCCTCTTTCCAACCGTGGTAGTGGGATAGCTGAAATAATTTTCTGAGTCGAGATATTGAATTTTAAAAAAATCGATTTTTGATCGAAAATATATGCGAATTCTCTAGAAGATCAGTGGCCATTTGGGATACTCTGTCAAAGACGACTATACTCGTCCTTGGCAACGAATGTGTTAAGTAGTAAATTATAAAAAAAATTATAAAAAAAAATTTGAAAAGAAAGAATTTAAAAAAATAAAAAATTTTTTTAAAAAAATTAAAAAAAAAATTAAAAAAAATTAAAAAAAAATTTTAAAAAAAATTAGAAAAAAAATAAAAACAAATTTTAAAAAAAAAATTTAAAAAAATTTAAAAAGAAATAAAAAAAGAATTTTATAAAAAACTTGGCCTTACTAATTGGGGCTTTTGTTTAGTTTTATGTTATGTGAATGTGTTAAGTAGTAAATTATTAAAAAATTTATAAAAAAAAAATTGAAGAAAAATTTTTTATAAAAAATTTATAAAAAATTTAGCCTTTCTAATGGGGGTTTTTCTTTAGTTTTATGTTTTTTCTTTATATTTTGTACGTTTCCCTCCTTTTTTGTGCTTGTATTTCCTTACTTTTATTGTCTCATTTACCATTCATTTGTAATTTATTTTCTAAAAAACAAAACGTTTTATGGGGTTTCAAATTCATTCTTTTTTCTTACTTTGTTTGTTTAGAAAACTTACTGTAGAGTGACTGAGACAAAAGAAACGAAAAAAAAACACACACACAAAAAAACGTAGATTTGGTGTGTGCTTTGGCGTCCGCGGTACTTTTTATGTGGCGGCCTCAAAGTAATTATTGTCTGCATATCAGAAAAAAAAAAATTTTTTTATAAATTGTTGTTGTTTGTGGCTTTATTGATAGCCTATTTACAAAAATTTATTTGTATTCGTATTTGTTGTTCTTGATCTTGTTTGATCTTTTGTTTATCATTTCGAACAATTTAAAAAAAAAGAAATTTTTTTTCGTAAAAATATTGCGTGTTTATTGATCATTTTCTTGCTTCGTTTTTCTATAAATTTATGGCCTGCAATGATTAGTTTTTCTCCCAGTTACGTGTTTACAAGATCAATTGGGGAAAATGGACTTCTGGTTTTCCGTTTCTTAAATAATGCATTAAAAACCCATAAATTTTATTGGAAAAATATAATTTGTTTCTGAAAATTCTGTGATGTTTGATCTGTTATTGTGGCGTATTTGTGTGTGGTGGGGGGATTTGCTTAATTAAGATTTATTGGGTTTTAATTTATTGTCTACTTTGTTTTTTCTTCTTCTTTCTTTTCTTTCTTTTTTTTTAATTGGAAAACATAAAATTTTTATTATCAAAAGGATGAAAGAAAACTTAACTGAAATTTATTCTCTTTTTTTTTGTTTTAATTGCAGGTATGTACACTCTGTTCTATTAACTATAAATACACAGAAGTTTGAAAGATTTACAACCAGCACAGTAAGTTTTATTTTTCATTTTGAAAATATTCTACAAAAAATTATAAAATTATCCGAAATCTTGTGAAAAATTTGGTTGAAGAAAGTATTTTTTATTGAAACGAACTAAATAAAATTACTTTTATTTAAAAATTCGAACTCTTAATACAATTTCTTGAAACGTACAATTTTTGTACTAACAGCGGGACCTACAGTTTAAAGTCGACTCCGAACGGCAAAGCTGTTGCCAGAAATCTGCTGAGAGAAAGTCACCGAAAGAAAAATACTCTGTTTCCTGTATTTCGTTTTGATGTTTAAAGCCTGGCTTTACGTCTAATAAGCCAACACACTACCTACTAGACTATGGCGATTTCAATACTCATTATAAATTTTGTTACTCGATTCTTTTGTTCGAAGGATTAAACTTCCAGTCAGAGATCAGCAATGAGTATTCAAAATGATGAGTAGATTCGAGTCGTACTTGTAATTTCAAATACTTAAACGCATTCATATTTATTTTAATATCATACTCATACCACTCATATTCAAAGTTTTAACGAACGAAGTAATATCGTACTCATGATGTTGGCTCTCCTTGAATCAGCATTTACACGAATCACAAAATAAGTATGATTCGAGTACGAACATCACAATACTCACTGGGAGATTGTGTGTTTACTTAGGTTGGTGTCTTTATCTTTTCTTTTTTTTTTCTTCTGTCTTCCGTAATAAAATACTCTGTTTTCTGTATTTCGTTTTAATGTTTAAAGCCTGGTTTTACGTGTAATAAGCCAACACACTACCTACTAGACTATGGCGACTTTAATACTTCATTATAAATTTCGTTACTTGATTCTTTTGCTAGAAGGATTAAACTTTTAATCAAAGATCAGCAATGAGTATTCGAAACGATGAATAGACTCGAGTCATACTTGTAATTTCAGATATTTATACGCCTTCATATTTATTTTAATATCATACTCATACTACTCACATGCAAAGTTTGAAATACTCATCGTACTCATACTTAACAATATGCACGATAATGTTGATTTCAACACTCCTTGATTCAAGGTATACACGAAGCCCAAAATAAGTATGATTCAAGTACGAACATCATAATACTCGCTAGGAGATTGTGTGTTTACTTTGCTTGCTGTCTTTGTCTTTTCTTTTTTTCTTTTGTTTCTTAAATGCAACAACAACTAAGACTGTAAATTTTGATGAATGATTCGCATCACTCGAAGTATTTTTCTAAATTTATAAATTCGAAAGTTATGACTTTGATGTCAACATTGTACTCGTACTTATAGCAGCCTGTACTTGTGTGAAGCAAACATATTTCGAAAGTTATGAGTTTGATGTCAACATTGTACTCATACTTAATGCAGCCTGTACTTGTGTGAATCAAACATATTTCGAAAGTTATGAGTTTGATGTCAACATTGTACTCATACTTATTGCAGCCTGTACTTGTGTGAATCAAACATATTTCGAATGTTGTGAGTTTGATGTCAACGTTGCATTCATACTTATACAACCTGTACTTATAAATCAGTGTTGCATGCGAGTACGAATGAATCAGAATACATAATTGAATTTCAAAACTGTTGATGCACTCATACTCAAAATTTCATGAGTACTTATAAGTAGCGAAAAAACGAATCATTGCTGATCTTTGCTTCCAATGCCCAATAAATTGATGTCTTAACGTGGAGATTTTATTACAACCTTCTGGCTACGTACGATGGCTTTTGCACTATTTTTACTGCATTTATTTTTGATGTCTGGCAACTTCGAGACTTTTCTTTGTTGTATTGTATTTGTAATGCCTTGTACCAAAGATTCTTGTTTTGTTTTTAATACAACTTTCTGACTACTATTAACCCGAAACGAAGACTTTTGCAACTGTTTTTACTGCATTTATGTGATGTCTAGCAACTTCGGGATTTTTCTTTGTTGATTGTTGTTGTTTTATTTCTTGGTTCCCACTTTAAAGTGTCCATTCTGTTATTGTAATGCATGTTTTGAATGAAATTTTTTAATTTTTATGCTCTTTTGACTTTTCTATCTATGACAAATTTTTTTCAGTGTTGCCATTTACTTATTTTTTCTTTCCTTTTTCTGAATTTAAATGGATTTTATTTGATAAATACGCTGACATTTATTGCAATTATGATGGTGGCATTGAAAAAAATTCATTTTTTTTCAATTGATAGTGTCAAGGGAGCGAAAGAGACCAAAAAAACAAAATTATTAAGCAGGTGAAATGCATTTGAAAAACATTCCTCTCCATAATTTCCAACTGACCAGGCCAAATGTTATTTACCATGAAGAAGAAAAAAAAAATATGAAAAATTAAATAGAAAAACAACAGAAAATAATTTTTCATGGTTTTTTTAATGTTTTTCTTTTCCATTTTCATTCGATTGTGATTGTATTTTATGCGCATAATTGATGAGGAGAGGCTTCTCTCTCTCTATCTTCATGGTTGAACTTTGCTTGTGTCGCTGAACTAACTGAACTGGCTGACATACAACATATGAGCCTGGCGTGCCTCTCTGTCCATAAGCCAAGTGATACGTTGCAAGTCACTTAAATATGGTGGCGTTTGGTTTGTGGAAACAATAATTTTATAAAAAATAAAGAAATAAAAAATAAAATAAAAAATAAAAATTATTGTGAATGAAAAACAATTGGAAAAAAGAAATTGAAATGCAATGCAATGCAATGCAATGCAATGGAAATGGAGAAATTAAAATGCGTGGAATTTTCTTCAATGAAATGAATTGCAGAAGAAGAAAACAAAAAAAAAAAACATTTTCTTTAGAAAAGAAATTGAAAATGTAACGGAAAATATGAGGGAAATCAACAACAAATGAATGCAATACAAAAACCAAACGGGAAATGATAAAAATGTTTAAAAAATTTCCATTTAATTAAATAGAAAATGAAAGTTTTTCCACTGATCTCCATTGACGTTGAAAAAAAAAGAATGAAAAACAGAAAAGATTCCATCATAGTTCAAGGCGTCTCCCCCCAAGCCTATTGCAGTGACAAACCTCAAGTTGCTGCGTGAAAATTTCCTGCCTAATGCTTGATATGCATTACGATCCGCTTAGTCGATCCTCGTCAACGAAGCTTCTTTCTCTCGTGTCTCGGTCTTTTCTAATAGTCAGGCCTCGATAAGACCTCTATCGGGTTTCGTGAATTACTCTAGGATCGTTAGGGAATGTCGCCGTTGTCTCGACCTTCTTTTGAGGCGCTTCACCAGTGTCTCCCTGGGATGGGTCCCCGGTCAAAGAGAAATTCCGGGAAACTGTAGGGCCGACGAGCCAGAGCTGGTCATTGCATTGTGGGTAGACACCCGGAAAGAATGAGGCTCCCTTTTATAGGCTTCTGCCGTAGATGCAGGTCCGCTGAGGAAAAGGAGACTCTTAAACACTTTCTTTGTAAGTGTCCGTCTCTTGCTAGGTGTAGATATAAGCTGTTTGACTCCCCATTCTTTGTCAGCTTCTCTTAAACACTTTCTTTGTCAGTGCCCGTCTCTTGCTAGGTGTAGATATAGGCTGTTTGGCTCCCCATTCTTTGTCAGTGCCTGTCTCTTGCTAAGTGTAGATATAGGTTGTTTGGCTCCCCATTCTTTGTCAGCTTGACGGAGTTATAATCTATTGATATCAAGGATATAAATGCCTTCGTTCATCTATCTTTCTGGTGGGTTTTCCAGTGCGGAATAGTCGTGCCTTTATTGTGCCGCCCTTGCGTTGACCAACTTCCTCCTCTTCCTCCTCTTCCCTGAAAACATTTAATAGAAATTTTATTAAAAGTATAAAAATATTAGAAATCATAATATATCATACATATTTACATACATATTTACATACATACATACATATGTTTAAATGCTTTTATAATACTTCTTTGAATACAATGTCAGAGGTAACGACATGATTGATCATCATTGACTTTTTGCCCGTACGAATCCTTAATACAAACAAAAACATCTTTAAACGTACGCACTCGAGATGAAGCCTCATATAACTGAGTGTGTGAACAGACCGGTTCTGGTAAATACAATCATACCTTTTGAAGGATTTGACCTTGTACTTTGTTTATCGTCATAGCAAAAGCAACTTTCACAGGGAATTGTTTTCGTGTCATTGGGAAAGGCAGAGTAGGATCGGAAGGTGTAAGGTTTGTTCGGGGTATGAGTACAGTTTTATCGGTATGAATAATTTTTGCTGACATGATGTACTCCCCCAAGTTTGTTATGATTAGCCTAGTACCATTTATTAACCCGTATTACTACACTTCATAAAACAAACAATGCCATAACAATAACGACATTCATTACCAAAATGGCTTTTACAACTTTATGTATTATTATGTGGAATAGCATTACAATTAAGCGACCCTGTTTATCACTCTTGATCTAACAACTACTGCAAAGTATTGCCAAAACAGCTTTTTAATAAACGACATTCTAGTAATACTATATTATGTAGAACTGCATTACTATTAAGCGACCCTGTATTACCACACTTGAACAAAAACATATAATCATAATGACAACAGTATTATCATACAGTTCTATATAAAATATAATTTTTATCAAATAAAATATTAATTTTTCAATTTCTAATTATTTTTCGCAATTAGTGTTAGATACAAGCTTTAAAATGAGATATCATTCATTAAATTTGATGCGGTGGTATGAGAGATATTTGCAACCGACAAAAAAAAGTGCTTTAGAAATAATTTTTAACTAGAAGACCCGTACGAATATTTCGCACCGTTAGTTGTCATTTTTAAAACATATAATCACAATGACAATAGTATTATCATACAGTTCTATATAAAATATAATTTTTATCAATTAAAATATTAATTTTTCAATTTCTAATTATTTTTCGCAATTAGTATTAGATACAAGCTTTAAAATGAGATATCATTCATTAAATTTGATGCGGTGGTACGGGAGATATTTGCAACCGACAAAAAAAGTGCTTTAGAAATAATTATAAAAGCATTTAAACATATGTATGTATGTATGTAAGCGACCCTGTATTAGCACAATTGAACAAAAGCATATAATCACAATGACAACAGTATTATCATACAGTTCTATATAAAATATAATTTTTATCAATTAAAATATTAATTTTTCAATTTCTAATTATTTTTTGCCATTAGCGATAGATACAAGCTTTAAAATGAGATATCGTTCATTAAATTTGACGCGGTGGTATGGGAGATATTTGCAACCGACAAAAAAAGTGCTTTAGAAATAATTATAAAAGCATTTAAACATATGTATGTATGTATGTATGTAAGCCATCCTGTATTAGCACACTTGAACAAAAACATGTAATCACAATGGCAACAGTATTATCATGCAGTTTATTTTATAAAATATAATTTTTATCAATAAAAATATTCATTTTTCAATTTCTAATTATTTTTTGCCATTAGCGATAGATACAAGCTTTAAAATGAGATATCGTTCATTAAATTTGACGCGGTGGTATGGGAGATATTTGCAACCGACAAAAAAAGTGCTTTAGAAATAATATATATGATGTTACTTAGCGTAAAATTTTCCATGTGCAATTATATTTTCAACCAAAATCCCAAAAACCAGCCTAAAAATTAAAGCCTTCGTTAATATCTCACCAACACTTTGGCTTTATTTTATTATTGCTGTTATTGTCGTTGTTTTGTTTATGAGACAAAAAAAAGTACTTTTCACTTCTAATGATGACCATATTGTGGTGCGAGTGTTGAATGCAACACAATAAAGTCATAAATCTTGTAAAATTCTCTTCTCAGGTTGGTTTTTGTTTGTTTTTTTTAATTTTTCGGTGGGCAATAGTCATCAACGGTGTGTAAATGCTTTTAGTAGAAGCCAAGTCTTATAAAAAAAAACCCCGATTTATGCGGCTACTACTTCACGACAAGCATATGAATATAAAAAAAGTGCCATTTTGACAAAGAAAAAAGAAGAAGAAAAAAAAATCCCAAAAAGAACACAATGAAAGCGTTTTCGTGAAGTGGCAGTAATAATGTGTACCAGGCAGCAGGCTTAACATCGTTAAAATTCTTCTGTGTTTGGTTAGAGCAGCAGCAAAAAAAAAAGGCCTGTTTTGAACAGAAACTAAAATTACGGGGAGAAAAAACATTCGTTGAAAATAAGTACTAAAACAAAAACATTCTGGTTTTTTTTTTTGCCTACCAACAATAGCATTATTTTCTTCAAAAAAAAAAACAATCCAGTCCTCATTTTCTGTTCTGAAGATTTAAGCTCCTTAAGCTGGCACATTGTTTCTGGATTTCTTTACTTTCCTTAACGCTTCTTAAAAATTACTTTCAACGTTTAGCTTGAGTTGTTGAAACCAAAAAAATAAGAAAATAAAAAATAATGGAATCCGTAGGAAAACATTATGAAAATATGCAAAACTGTTGTTAACAACGACACAAAAAAAAACTTTCATTCTTTCGTTCTTTGCATACTCTCGAGAAAAAGTACTAGAAAATCTTACCATATAAAGCAGAGTTTAATGTACGATTTATTCAATGCTTTTCTCAAGCCTATACCCTACATGAAATTGTATTCAAACTAAATAATTCAATTGATTTAAAACAATTTAGCACAAAAAAAAAAAAACAATCCAGTCCTCATTTTCTGTTCTGAAGATTTAAGCTCCTTAAGCTGGCACATTGTTTCTGGATTTCTTTACTTTCCTTAACGCTTCTTAAAAATTACTTTCAACGTTTAGCTTGAGTTGTTGAAACCAAAAAAATAAGAAAATAAAAAATAATGGAATCCGTAGGAAAACATTATGAAAATATGCAAAACTGTTGTTAACAACGACACAAAAAAAAACTTTCATTCTTTCGTTCTTTGCATACTCTCGAGAAAAAGTACTAGAAAATCTTACCATATAAAGCAGAGTTTAATGTACGATTTATTCAATGCTTTTCTCAAGCCTATACCCTACATGAAATTGTATTCAAACTAAATAATTCAATTGATTTAAAACAATTTAGCACAAAAAAAAAATTTTAAAAAATTGGTACTTTTTTCCAAGGTACTTTCAAAAGGGAAAAATAATACCCGTTTTTTTTGTTAGCCTAACTATCTCCTTTGATTCTGACAACAAACAAAAATTATAACTATTTAGAGCTACTTATTTATCCCCTTTTTACCCGTTTTTTTATTTTTTTCTTTATCCGTTTTTTTTTTATCAAAAAGTACTTTTTGTTTGCCATATTTTTAATAGGGAAAAATAATACCCGTTTTTTGTTTGCCTAACTATCTCCTTTGATTCTGACAACAAACAAAATATAACTATTTAAACTTACTTATTTATCCCCTTTTTACCCGTTTTTTTAATCCTTACTTTATCCGTTTATATTTCTTAAAAAAGTACTTTTTATTTGGCATATTTTTAAGAGGGAAAATAGTACCCTTTGTTAGCTAACTATCTATTTATCTCCTTTGATTGTCACAACAAACAAAATATAACTATTTAGAGCTACTTTTTTTGATCCCCTTTTTACCCGTTTTTTATTCCTATGTTATCCGTTTTTATTTCTTAAAAAAGTGCTTTTTTGTTTGGCATATTTTTAATATAGAAAAATAGTACCCGTTTTTAATTTGCCGAACTATCTCCTTTGATTGTCACAACAAACAAAGTATAACTATTTAGAGCTACTTATTTATCCCCTTTTTACCCGTTTTTTTTATTCCTTTCTTTATCCGTTTTTATTTCTTAAAAAAGTACAAACAAAAAGTACTTTTGTTTGGCATATTTTTAAGAGGAAAAAATAATACCCGTTTTTAATTTGCCTAACTATCTCCTTTGACTGTCACAACAAACAAAATATAACTATTTATCCCCTTTTTATAAGTTTTTTCGCGGTTTCCATTCCTGTGGTTATCCGTTTTTATTTGTTAAAAAAAGTACTTTTTTGTTTGCTATTTAAAAAAGGCGTAAAATTTTACCTTTTTAATGGTTTTACTATGAAATTTTGCACTTTTTGGTTTGCGATATGTAATTTTAAGTGCCTCTCATACATAAAGCGAGCTATATTTGAAAAAAAGGGTAAAATTTTACCCGCTTTGCGGATTTGTTAACTACTTTTACACTTCTTGAATTACGACAGGCAATTTAAGGAGTTTCTTTTGTATAAAGCAAGGTATTTTACAAAGGGGGATAAATTTTCCTTTTTTTAAAGTACTTGTGGATTTTTTTTTATTTCTTAAAAAGTACCTTTTAATTTGCCATTTGAAAAAGCGGTAAAATTTTACCCGTTTAATGGTTTTTCTAACAATTTTTATACTTCTTGGATTACAAATTGTAATCTAAAGAGTGTCTCTTGTATAAAGCAAGCTATAATTGAAAAAAAGGGAAAAATTTTACCCGTTTTATGGTTTTGCTAACTATTTATACACTTTTTGAGTTATGAAATGTAATTTAAAGAGTCTCTCTTGTACAAAGCGAACTATTTCAGAAGGTGGCATAAATTTCCCTCTTTTTTAAGTACTTATTGATTTTTTTATTTCTTAAAAAAGTACTTTTTTGTTTTACATTTGAAAAAAGGAGTAAAATTTTACTTTTTCAATGATATTACTTAGAATTTTTCCACTTTTTGATTTACGGTATGTTATTTCTAGTGCCTCTCGTATATAAAGCGAGCTATGTTCGAAAAAAGGGTAAAATTTTATGGTTTTGCTAAATATTTTTTCCCTTCTTGAAATACGGAAAGTAAATTAAAGCGTCTCTCTTGTGTAAGGTGAACTATTTCACAAGGGGACATAAATTTCCCCTTTTTTAAAGTACTTATTGATTTTTTTTTATTCCCCAAAAAAGTACTTTTTAAAAAGCATCTTTACTGAACAGAAAAATTACTCCATTAGTGTGCTATCGTTGTAGTAAAGTTTTGTTGGAAAATGAATCCTTGAATCAAGGATCACACCTTGGAGTTAGTAGTAGCAATAGTCGGAACTATTTTGACCTATGGATGGAGAGAATTTCTTGACAGAAAAAGTACCCTTTCCATTCGTCTTGGTTTAACCAATAATAACACAATATCCCTCACGATTATTTTCTTGTCTCTTGTTTTAGGGGGTCATTATTTATAATTTTTTTCTTCCTTTCTTCCTTAACAACTGCTCATCGATAGTTAAAGAAGAAGAAAAAGGCCTCTTCAGACCAAAAGGAAAAAATTTAAAAAAAAATCCTCAGCTTTAGAGACAATACAACTGCTTTAAGACAATGGGCGACATTTTTTCGTACCATTTAAGTACGGCAACGTACCCCAGTACGTACGTACACATCGTTTGCAATGATGGTACGTGCAATGGATGGTTGGTGGTGGCTTTATAGTGTAACTGCTTGTATGGCTGAGACTCATGCAAATTTTGCAGCTCAACAGACTCAACTTTTTGCCACATTAGTAAACCTTTACAAAGAGGAAAAGAAAACCAAAAAGAAGAAGAAAAAGTGGAGGTTGCCAAGCAAATTTCGAATAGAACAAGAAAAACTACGTTTTTTAAGGATTTTTTTTTTAATTTTTTCCTACTTTTCTTTGTGTCTCCATTATTTGGCCATAGGAACGCAATGCGACATGAATTTTTTTCTTTCGTTCAGACTGAAACAATGCAGGCGTACAGGAGTACAACAATATTTAAATTTAATTGCATTAAAAGTGTTGAAAAAATAATCAAAAGTCTGGTAAAATTACTGTTTTAAAGGAAAGTGTAAAAAGGATTACTACACTGCTCAACAAAGGGATTTTTTTTTTTTTTTTTTGAAAACAATTTTTAAATTTTTAAACCAACAAATGGTTGTTTTTATATTACTTTCTTGTTATCGAAATATCTAAAAATTGCCTACAGTCCTAAGCACTCTCTCCTAGTTATCGAAAAAATTTTTTTAGAAAATCTCTACTAATTGTTAATGAATTTTTGTTGTGGAATTTCATAATTTTCCATAGAAAATTATCCAATTCTATGGAAAATTATAGTTATCGATTAATTATTAATAGATAAATAAAGTATCGATACATATATATTTTTTCAGTTTGTTTTATATACTTTAATTAATAGATAATTTCTGTTTATTGACAAATAATTAAATTATTTTCCATACAGTTATGCAGTTATCGATTATTTGTAGATAAATATAGCTAACGAATAATTTCTTTTTATAAAAATTAATAACTATTGATTGTTTTATTTATTTTGAACTACATTTCAATTAATTCAGCAATTATGTATGGAAAATTATAGTTATCGCTAGATAAATAAAGTTATCGATACATATTTTTTTTTTTTTTTTTTTTTTTTTTTTTTTTTTTTTGTTAACTTCTATGTTATCTGTTATCGATTATTCATAAATAATTAAATTATTTTCCATACAAATGTGCGATTATCGAGGAATTGTCGTTAACTACAGTTATCGAATAATTTTTCTAATCATTTTGGTAGTTTTTTTTTTTTCAAATTAACAACTATTGATTATTTTTTTTATTTTAAATTATATTTCAATTTCATCCAGAGGAAAAATTATAGTTATCGATTAACTATTGCTAGATGAATAAAGTTATCGATACATATTTTTTTGTAGTTTTTGTTTGTAAACTTTAATTAATAGATAATTTCTGTTTATTGATAAATGATTCAATTATTTTCCATACAGTTATACAGTTATCGATTATTTGTCGATAAATATACTTGTCGAATAATTTTTTTTTATAAAAATTAATAACTATTGATTGTTTTATTTATTTTGAACTACATTTCAACTAATTCAGCAATTATGTATGGAAATTAAAGTTAAATTATTGCTGGATAAATAAAGTTATCGATACATATTTTTTGAAGTGTTTTTTTTTTTTTTTTTGTAAACTTTAGTTAGTAGAGAATTTCTGTTATAGATTATTCATAAGTAATTAAATTATTTTCCATACAAATGTGTGATTATCGAGGAATTGTCTTTGAGGATAACTATAGTTATCGAATAATTTTTCTAATCTTTTTGGTAATTTTTTTTTAATTTCAATTTAAATTTTTTTATATTTCAATTTCATCCAGAGGAAAAATTATAGTTATCGATTATCTATTGCTAGATGAATAAAGCTATCGATACATATTTTTTTGCAGATTTTTTCTTGTGAATTTTAATTAGTAGAGAATTTGTGTTATCGATTATCGATAAATAATTAAATTATTTTCCATTTTTATTTATTTAAATTATTATCGATAAATATAGTTAATTTTTTATTTTGCAGTGAATAATAACTTTCGATAACTAACGAAAAATTTTTGTTATCTGTTAATTATCGATAATTAATTTTTATTATCGATTATTTTTTGGATAAAAAGTACTTTTTAATACAGTTATCGATTAATTATCGATTGATGATTAAAGTTATCGATAATAAAAGAATTTTTAATTCAATTTTTATGTAGAAAACAAAAATTTTTATCTAGAAAATTTGCTTCGTAGGTCGGTAAAAATGTTTATAGTTTAAAGATCTTTTCGTGCACTGAACTTGTACGTAGAAGATAAAGAGATTTGAATTTCGTAGTACTCCAAAGCCTTTCGATAAGGTGTTTTCGTATTTTTATTCGGTTTTGAATTAGATTTTAACATTTAATTTGTTTTTTTCATTTTATTTCCAAAATTGATTACAAAAAAATTTTTTTTTTTTAATTTTAAATTTGCCATCAAAAAGCAAATGTTTTTAGTGTGTTTACGAAAATGATTTTTTCTCAAAATTAAAATTTTTTTAAATAAAAAAACATCAAAAGAATTTCTTTTACGAGTCATTAAAAGAATAGAAAAAAAAAGAAGAATCCCATGAAGAATTAGTGCAGCCCACAGCAATGTTAGCTATAGCTAGTGCTTAGAAATTTCTTGACTGGCTGTCTCTATTAAATTCTATTGAGTGTGGAAAATCATTTTCACAATACAGCAACAACAATAACAACAACAACAAGTTTTTTCATTTCATTTCATTTCACTAAAAATCAATTTTTAATGCATATTTTCTGTTTTTACGGCTTTTTTCTGAGTTTTTTTCTTCCTTCGGAAGATTTCTTTGTAATTAAATTTAATTTTATTGTGGAATTTTTTTTGCTTTTTTTTGGCAGCGAAACATTATTATTCGCTTTGAAACTGAAAACTGAAAAGTTTAAATGCAGTACTGCAAACCATTAATGTTAAAGGCCAAACAACATGCTTAATTAGCCGCCGAGCTAAAGGCTTTCAGTGTAATAATGAAAGCAACACACAACACAGCACACAACACAAGCAAAGAATCAAACATCAAAGAAACTTGAAGTTTTTACTCCATATGATAATGGGTTTCCTCTACTATGGCAACGTTTTTATGATCTCATGTGAGATTTCATAGATTTTACTCCAGGTTAATATATTTAGTTCTCAGCCTATTAAAACTTCTAAAAGAAAACCCCACCATAATATCAGCATATTTGTTTTGGCTGCGAAACTAATGAACTCTAAACACATAAAGAAGAAATCGTATCTCAGGTGAATGTAGTTGTAAACATACCCTCGTATAATATGAACTTGTAATCGAATAATTGTAATCGAATAATAAGAATTACCGATTCATCGAATAATCTAATAAACTAATAACCGATTAGAGCGCCCTGGTAGTCTAGTGGGTAGTGTGCTAGACTATTAGCGTGAGGGTCGTGGGTTCGATTCCTACCAGAGGCTCTAGTCTGTGACACTACACCGGGCATATGGTCGAAGTTACTCAGCTCGTATATGACTATAATATAATTTGTAATTGTATTGTAATTCTTAAAATAAACTAATAACCGATTAATCGAATAATTCAATTTTTTAATACTAATTTTTTAATACTTTTATTCGTATAACCGATTATTCGAAAAGCCGGGTTTTTAAAGTTTGGAAATCGGTTTTTTTTTAACAAAAACGGAGAACCGCTTTTTTTTAAATATATCAAAACTGGAAAAAATGTTAATTCTTAGTTTTTAATTCATTTTTTTTTTTTTTGTATAATAGATAAATCGAATTCGTATAATCGATAATTCGAATAAACGATTAATCGATAAACTGGAATTTTAGGAAATATTGATTCGAATAATTTTTTTCTTTTTGGTTATAACAATAGTCGACATTTTTATTTAATCTTTGAATATTATATTCTTATTTACTTTATTTTATTCGAAAAAAAAAAATTAATCGATAAACCGGAATTTTTAGGAAATACTGTTACGAATAATTTTAGTTTTTTTTTTGTTTTCTTTTAAAACAATAGTCGGCATTTTTATTTAATCTTTTAATATTGTATTGTTCTGATTTATTTTATTTTATTCGATAAACCGGTATTTTTGGAAATATTGATTCGAATAATTTTTTTTTTTTTTGGATTTATAACAGCAGTCGATTAATCACTTACTTCATCAATGGATTCAGACCAGATTTTTTTTCGATTAATCGATTATTCGATTAAATTAATATTTTTTGAATTTAATATTTTATTCGGATAATCCTATATGCGGTGCTTTGATTATTCGATAAATCGTTTACTCCGTTAATGGATTCAGATTAAATGATTACTGCGGTTTACTTCAAAATATTCGATTAATCAATTATTCGATTAATTTATTCGGTTATTCTTTTATTCTGATAATCGTATATTCGTTTCATTGATTATTCTATTAATTGCTTACTTCATCAATAAATTCAAACTGAATGCTTACTGCGATTTACATTTTGATATTCGATTAATCGATTATTCGATAAATCGGTTATTCGATAAATCGATTATTCGATAAATCGATTATACGATTAATCGATTATTCGATAAATCGATTATTCGATAAATCGATTATTCGATAAATCGAGTATTCGATAAACCGATTATTCGATAAATCGATTATTCGATTAATCGATTATTCGATAAATCGCTTATTTTATCAATGGATTCAGATTAATTGATTAGTGCTATTTAGTTTTTTTTATTCCAATTTAGTTTCTATTTACACGGATATTCGATTTTATTGTTTATTGTGTTTACAATTTATTTTATTTATTTTTTTTTTTTTTTTTTGGAATCTGCAAAGCTTAGCCAATTAACAGCGTTACAGTTTCATTTTCACTTCAACGAATTTGTCATGCTACAAACTGGGCTGGCTGGCTGTATTGTTTTCTCTTTGAAAGTGTATAAAAAAAAAAACACAAAAAGAAAGAAAAAATCTGCTGACGATTTGCAATTGCAGATTTTGCAATTCGCGAATTACCATTTACAACGACAATCTGCAATTCATCATAAAATATGAGCGAATGAAAACGGGGAAAAAAATTGCTTTCAATCGCTTTAATTGCAAAGATTATATGCCGCACACAAAAGTGATATCTTTGTCTGATGTAAAACGATGGCAAACAGAGACAGACAACCAATCATCATGATCATCTTCATCATCCTAATCCTCATCATCATACCTACTCGTACATAGCACCGTAACGAATCGAATCGAATTGAAAATGAAAAATAATATTCTCTTGGCATAAATAATAATTTTTTTTTTAAATTTTTTTTCTCATATTTTATTGTTATTTTTATACGAATTGCAGCACAATTGTTGTTCGTTTTTCTATAACTACTCGTAATAAAAATAATTTTTTTTTTTTTAAAAAAAAAATGCTTTGAATCTGTGTATGACTGGCTGTGCCTGTTAGGATTTTAACATTCATTGTGTATTTATTTTTTCATTTTTATTTTATTTTTATTGTTTCTCTTCTTTAAATAAATGAAAGAAAAAAAATGCAAAAAAATTGTTTTTTTTTTGTTGCCATTTTCAATTCGTAAACTATTAAATAATAAATCATCATCACATAAATTTTTATGTGTGAATGGCAGTTGCCTGTTGTTTAAATAATAGAAGAAACAGAAGAAGAAACAAACAAAACAATCCAATCCATATTGTTTTATTCAGTATAGGCCAGGCCAGCACACTCAGCTTCAGCTTTAGCTCCTCCAGTTTATTGCAGCTCAGTTCAACTCGTTCTTTTATGTTTCTGTTCTGTTTTTCTTGTTGTTTTGAAAAGTCTGAAGAATTGTATTCGGTGGGGTATTGCATTGCATTGCATTCATTTTGATTTTCGTTTTTTTCCCATTTTAAATTATTTTTCTGTTTCAATTTTTCTGTCTACGTTTTGTAATTTTTAGAATATTATTCACACATACATACATCCACTCTCAATTATTGTATAAGCACTATATACAATCGATTACGCAAAAAAGATGAGATGAGATGAGTTGAGAAAAAAAAATAACGACGGGTTTTCAATTTCATTTTATAATCTAGAAAAATGAATTCTTTACGTCTGTTTAAATGTGAATGTTTGAAATTATAGTGTAAGGAAATTAAAAAAAAAATGTAAACGATGAATCAAATAACCGATTAATCGATTAATCGAATAACCGATTAATCGAATAGTCGAATAAGTGATTAATAAATGTTCTAATAAACGATTTTTCAAATTTGCAATTAATCGAATTACCGATACATCGAATAATCTAATAAACTAATAACCGATTAATCGATTAATCGAATAACCCATTAATCGAATAAATGAGTAATGAATGTTCTAATAAACGATTATTCAAATTTGCCTTTAATCGAATAAAAAGAATTACCGATTCATCGAATAATCTAATAAACTAATAACCGTTTAATCGAATAACCCTTTAATCGGATAAGTGATTAATGAATGTTCTAATAAACAATTATTCAAATTTGCGATTAATCGAATAAAAAGAATTACCGATTCATCGAATAATCTAATAAACGAATAACCGTTTAATCGAATAACCGATTAATCGAATAATCCATTATTCGAATAAGTGATTAATAAATGTCCTAATAAACGATTTTTCAAATTTTCGATTAATCGAATAAAAAGAATTACCGATTCATAGAATAATCTAATAAACTAATAACTGATTAATCGAATAATCCATTAATCGAATAAGTGATTAATAAATTTTCTAATAAACGATTTTTCAAGTTTGCGTTTAATCGAATAAAAAGAATTATCGATTCATCGAATAATCTAATAAACTAATAACCGTTTATTCGAATAACCCACTAATCGAATAAATGATTAACGAACGTTCTAACAAACGATTATTCAAATTTGCCTTTAATCGAATATTCGAATAAAAAGAATTATCGATTCATCGAATAATCTAATAAACTAATAACCGTTTAATCGAATAACCCATTAATCGAATAAGTGATTAATGATTGTTCTAACAAACTATTATTCAAATTTGCCTTTAATCAAATAACAAGAATTACCGATAATAATCTAATAAACTAATAATCGATTAATCGAATAATTCACTGAATAACCTAGCCTTATTCGAAAAACCGGGGTTTTAAGGTTGGGAAATCGGTTTTTTTTTCAGAAACAATTAATCGGAGAACCGGTTTTTTTAAATACAACAAAACTGGAAAAAAATTTAAGTCTTAGTTTTTAATCCTTTTTTTGTATAATAGATAAATCGTATTTCGTATATTCGAATTTTTATTTAATCGTTTAATATTGTATCCTTCTTATTTATTTCGTTTTATTCGAATAAACGATTAATCGATAAACTGAAATTTTAGGAAATATTAATTCGCATAATTTTTCTTTTTGGTTATAACAATAGTCCACATTTTTATTTAATCTTTTAATATTGTATAGTTCTGATTTACTTTATTTTATTCGAATAAAAAATTAATCGATAAACCGGAATTTTTGGGAAATATTGTTTCGAATAATTTTTTTTTTTTTTTTTGTTTTTGATTATAACAATAGTCGGCATTTTTATTTAATCTTTTAATATTGTATTATCGTGATTTATTTTGTTTTATTCGAATAAACGATTAATCGTTAAACCAGTATTTTTGGACATATTGATTCGAATAATTTTTTTTGGTTTATAACAATAGCCGGCCTTTTTATTTAATCTTTTAATATTGTATTATCGTGATTTATTTTATTTTATTCGAATAAACGATTAATCGATAAGTCGGTATTTTAGGGAATATTGATTCGAATAATTTTTTTTTTATTTTTGTTTTTGATTTATAACAATAGTCGGTATTTTTATTTAATTTTTTAATATTGTGTTCTTATTTATTTTATTTTATTCGAATAAACGATTAATCGATAAACCGGAATTTTTGGGGAAATATTGATTCGAATAATTTTTCTTTTTGGTTTATAACAATAGTCGGCATTTTTATTTAATCTTTTATATATTGTATTCTTCTGATTTATTAATAAAAAAGAAAAAAGAAGAACAAGAATTAAAGGTAATTTAAATTTAAATCCGTTTCTAAAGATGAATGGAAACGATGACGATGATGATGCTGATGATGATTTACGATTGTCATGCAATCTAAACATTTAAAATAAATTTTCTTACTGGTGAAGCGTGTTTTTTTCCTCCTTTTTTTTATTGCTTTTCGAGGGTTGTTGTGAATTTAAAAAGAGATTTTCTTGTTTCGTTCTTTTAAGAGAAGAAATCGACCGGCCAATTAATTTTGCCCAAAATTTGTATTAAATTTGTGTCTTCAATTCCCTTTCCCTTTAAAGATATACTTCTTTTTCTGCATAGTTTTTTTTTGCACGCTTTTTTAAAAACCTTTTTGGGAATTTTTAATGATTGAAATCGAAGCACTGAAAGGCATGAAATGAGAAAATAAAAGAAAAAACCAAAACTAAACTAAACGAACGAACGAACGAATTGTTTTTAAGTCATAAATAATGCACAAAATTTATATATTTTTACGGTTTTACTGTGCTTTTTTAGCCAATATGATTACAACAATATTGAAAATCGAAATAAATGGCAAGAAGAAAAGGATGCCAAGGTTTCAACATGGCTGGCTGGGCCACATTACCATACAATCGCTTTTCTTAACCACCATATCACCACTACCACACCACCACCGTTAGTGTACAGCATAGAAATGTACAGGCACTACAAGTTTTATGGCACTCACATTACTACTCAGTCTCAGTCATTGATTCATTCATTCATTTATTCGTGTATTCTTCTTTGGCTTTTGCCAATAAAAACCATAAAAAATTTTGTATGCAATTCTTCGATCTTCTTCAGTTGTTTTTCTTGCCTCTGCCTCTGCTATGGCTTCCTTCGTGGTAAGACGACGACAGTCAGTCACACAAAGTAAGTGACTGAATTTGCCTGGTGTATGGTTTGCTTTGCAGTTTCATAATATGGAAGCAAAATGAATCCACAAAACAAAGTGATTCTATCTTCTTTGCAATGAATTGTGAGGCAACAACAACAACAACAACAAAATAATAAAAAAAATCCATAACATCTGCAATAAAATCATAAATCTGTAAGAAAATATACAGAAAAACTAAAAAAAAAATGTGAAGACATAACCATACATCATTATTTTATGAGATACGATATCAATGAACAACAAATTGTTAACGAAGAGGAATATTGTATTCACAAACCCCCTAACCTCAACCCAGTAAACATTTTTACTATAAAGTAATCCTTGGATTTTCGTCGACTCAATTAATAAAATTAAGTTTTCCTTTTAAAGATACAACATCAATTATTTGGAATTGAAAAGACGATTAAAAAATCGAATAAAAACTCGAATAAAAAACCGAATACATTTTTTTCGTATTACGTTTTCCTTTTCAAGATACAACAACGATTATTTGGAATTGAAAAAACGATTAAAAAATCGAATAAAAACTCGAATAAAAAACCGGGTTTAAACCGATTAAGCGATTATTCGAATACATTTGTTTTTCGTATTACATTTTCCTTTTGAAGATACAACAACGATTATATGGAATTGAAAATACGGTTAAAAAATCGAATAAAAACTCGAATAAAAAACCCGAGTTTAAACCGATTAAGCGATTAATCGGATACTTTTATTTTTCGTATTACGTTTTCCTTTTTAAGATACAACAATGATTATTTGAAATTGAAAGAACGATTAAAAAATCGATTAAAACTCGAATAAAAAGCCGGGTTTAAACCGATTAAGCGATTTATCGAATACATTTGTTTTTCGTATTACGTTTTCCTGTCCAGGATACAACAACGAATGTTTGCAATTAAAAACACGGTTGAAAAATCGAATAAAAACCCTGGTTTAAACCGATTAAGCGATTAATCGAATACATTTTTTTTCGTATTACGTTTTCCTTTTCAAGATACAACAACGATTATTTGGAATTAAAAAAACGGTTAAAAAATCGAATAAAAACTCGAATAAAAATCCCGGGTTTAAACCAATTAATCGATTAATGGAATACATTTGTTTTTCGTATTAGGTTTTCCTTTTCAAGATACCACAATGAATATTTGAAATTGAAAACACGATTAAAAAATCGAATAAAAAACCGGGTTTAAACCGATTAATCGAATATATTTGTTTTTCGTATTTTGAAGATTAAATATTTCGTTTTGAGATGTATATTAAAATTATTTTTTTTTTTAATTTTTATTTCTTATTCCAATTATCACTCGATTTACGTCGCAGTTGGTTTCAAAAAAAAGGCGACGTAAATCGAAATACATATTGCTTATATGGGCTTCAGTCCTTCAGCCAATACAATCGTAGTTGGCGCCCATCGTTTGGCCTCCTTTTTCTAGGACCTTGGTTATTATTTTAATTATTATTTATCGATTATTCGTTTCAAACCCGTCTTTTTGAACCGGTTTTCCGAACCGGTTTTTTCGCACCCCTTTTTAGCTTATTGTTTCGATTAAGTTTTTCTTTTTCAAATTCAAAAGAAATTAAATTCAGGAAATTTGCATATGTTTTCAGTGTTTCTTTATCAAAATTGTTCACTGGGTGGTTGTGGCCATCATGATTTTCTCAAATAAATTTCCAATAAATTTTGTAGTTTCTCTTTTACACCCTGTTTTTTTTTTTTCTTCTTCTTCTCTTGGATATGAAAATAAATTTGCATAGCCAGCGTAACCAATTGGTGCGGCCCTTATTTGCTGAAAACCTATTTAATATCGAAAGGAAATCCTTTAAATAGAAAAAACCAAACGTACCGAATGAGCGACCGACCGAACTGCTTTTACCAAGAGAAGTATGAAATATAACACCTGCTAAGTATTGAAAATTTTTAAACGAATCATGAGCGTAGAAAAATTGATTAACAAAATATTCGTTTTGTTTGAGAAATTGGCGATTACATGTAATTGATTTGAATAATTGAAAAAAAATAAAATAAAATAATTGAGAAATGGAAAAAGCAAAGAGAAAAATGAAATAAAAATTAAAAATAAAAAAAAAAATTTTTTTTAATATTTTTAAATTCCCAAATTTGTATTAAAAAAATCCCAAAAAAATAAATTTTTTTATTTTTTGAAATTTTATTTCATTTTTTAAGGCACTCCCGCTTTAATTATAAAATTCCCAGCTAAACAATAATTTTCTCTTGGAATTTATGCATCCAATTGACCCATTTTATGACCATTGACATGTACTATCATTAGTATAGACGGCAGCAGCAGCAGCAGTAGCAGTGGACTCACTGAAATCGATTAAATTTCAAGTATTTTGTTGACACAGCATACGTTCTACGTACGTGTGTATATAACGTACGTAGTTTTATTGTCAAATAAATTACCGTTAATTGCTTTAATAACGACTTCGTTGAACCGCCCCTTTAAATATGCAAATTAAAATCAGAATTGAAAATTTTATTTTAATTCCGTTGTTTTTTTTTTTATTATTTTTTGGTCTCCTCTAGGTTTTCCTTTTATTTTCTTTTATTGTGGTAAGCCAGCCGTGTGGGTTTTATTCTCTCTGTGCTGTCCTCTCAGGGGCATGTTGTTGTTGTTGTTGTTGTTGGTATTTGCTTTCAGTTTTAATTAAAAATTAATCATGTTCTATTGATGAAGTTTTTTAATCAATTGACAATCAATCATTTTTAATTAAAATAAACATGATCAGTCAGTCAGTCAATGGCAGGCAGGCAGGCTGTTCAAGCAGGCAGATTCAATAGACTTGAAGAAACCAAACAAACCACACCAAAGAAAAAAAAAATAATCTCATCTTAAGCGTACATTCCAGATAACAAAGGAAAATTAAGCAGGAAAATTATCATATACGTACCCAAATTGACCTTAAAAAGTTTTCAATATTTCCAACACATGAATTCAAAAAAAAAGTACTTTTTTACATACTTTTTGGAAAAAAGTATTTTTTTTTTTAATATTTTAAAATATTTTCAAATGAATTTGAATTGTAAAAATTCTATTTCTTATATAAGTTTGGAAAAAAATACCTTTTTTCCATAAACTTGTTTTTGTTTAGTTTCTATAAAAAAAGTATTATATCTGGTCCTTTTTAAAAAAAGTATTTTTTTTACTCAAAACCCGTATTTTATTTTTATATTTTCGCTGAAAGTTTTAAAGATTTTGTTTTTTTTTTTTTAATTTTTTATAAGCCAAAAATTAGTAGTAGAAAAAGTACTTTTTTTGAAAATAGCTTTTTTTATTCTTTTATGACCATTTGAGCAGTTTAAAGTACTTTTAAATAAGTTTTAATGAAATAAAAATTGTTTTTTTGCATTTAAAAAAATAGTAGTAGAAAAAGTACCTTTTTAAAAATTGTAATTATTTCAGTTTTTTCTTTTGTTCTGATTATTAACTTAGTTTCTAACAAATTTTAATAAAAAAAAATAATTGTTATTTTAACAATATATAAAATAGTAGTAGAAAAGGTAGTTTTT
The DNA here is from genome assembly GCA_014635995.1 of Sarcophaga peregrina. Taxonomy (NCBI): domain Eukaryota; kingdom Metazoa; phylum Arthropoda; class Insecta; order Diptera; family Sarcophagidae; genus Sarcophaga; species Sarcophaga peregrina. The sequence continues at coordinate 7,555,625 of CM025792.1, read as the reverse complement.
TTATGAAATAGCCTTTTTCTATTCTTTTATGACCACTAGAATATATTAAAGTATTTTTAAATAAGTTTTGATGAAATAAAAATTGTTTTTTTGCATTTAAAAAATTTGTATTAAAAAAATCCCAAAAAAAAAAATTTTTTTTTGAAATTTTATTTCATTTTTTAAGGCACTCCCGCTTTAATTATAAAATTCCCAGCTAAACAATAATTTTCTCTTGGAATTTATGCATCCAATTGACCCATTTTATGACCATTGACATGCTACTATCATTAGTATAGACGGCAGCAGCAGCAGCAGCAGTAGCAGTGGACTCACTGAAATCGATTAAATTTCAAGTATTTTGTTGACACAGCATACGTTCTACGTACGTGTGTATATAACGTACGTAGTTTTATTGTCAAATAAATTACCGTTAATTGCTTTAATAACGACTTCGTTGAACCGCCCCTTTAAATATGCAAATTAAAATCAGAATTGAAAATTTTATTTTAATTCCCTTGTTTTTTTTTTTATTATTTTTTGGTCTCCTCTAGGTTTTCCTTTTATTTTCTTTTATTGTGGTAAGCCAGCCGTGTGGGTTTTATTCTCTCTGTGCTGTCCTCTCAGGGGCATGTTATTGTTGTTGTTGTTGGTATTTGATTTCAGTTTTAATTAAAAATTAATCATGTTCTATTGATGAAGTTTTTTAATCAATTGACAATCAATCATTTTTAATTAAAATAAACATGATCAGTCAGTCAGTCAATGGCAGTCAGGCAGGCAGGCAGGCTGTTCAAGCAGGCAGATTCAATAGATTTGAAGAAACCAAACAAACCACACCAAAGAAAAAAAAAAAAATCACATCTTAAGCGTACATTCCAGATAACAAAAGAAAATTAAGCAGGAAAATTCTCATATACGTACCCAAATTGGTTTTAAAAAGTTTTCAATATTTCCAACACATGAATTTCTAAAAAAAAGTACTTTTTTACCTACTTTTTGGAAAAAAGTATTTTTTTTTTTTTAATATTTTAAAATATTTTCAAATGAATTTGAATTGTAAAAATTCTATTTCTTATATAAGTTTGGAAAAAAATACCTTTTTTCCATAAACTTGTTTTCGTTTGGTTTTGGTTTGGTTTCTATAAAAAAAAGTACTATTTCTGGTACATTTTAAAAAAAGTATTTTTTTTTTACTCAAAACCCGTATTTTATTTTTATATTTTCACTGAAAGTTTTAAAGATTTTGTTTTTTTTTTAATTTTTTATAAACCAAAAATTAGTAGTAGAAAAAGTACTTTTTTTTATTAAAACAGCCTTTTTCTATTCTTTTATAACCACTAGAACACATTAAAGTACTTTTAAATAAGTTTTAATGAAATAAAAATTGTTTTTTTGCATTTAAAAAAATAGTAGTAGAAAAAGTACCTTTTTAAAAATTGTAATTATTTCAGTTTTTCTTCTGTTATGAATATTTACTTAGTTTCTCAAAAATTTTAATAAAAAAAAATAATTGTTATTTTAACAATATATAAAATAGTAGTAGAAAAGGTAGTTTTTTTATGAAATAGCCTTTTTCTATTCTTTTATGACCACTAGAATATATTAAAGTATTTTTAAATAAGTTTTGATGAAATAAAAATTGTTTTTTTGCATTTAAAAAATAGTAGTAGAAAAAGTACCTTTTTAAAAAATTGTAATTATTTCAGTTTTTTCTTTTGTTCTGATTATTAACTTAGTTTCTAACAAATTTTAATAAAAAAAAAAGAATAGTTATTTTAAACTATATCTAAAATAGTAGTAGAAAAGGTAGAAAGTATTTCGAAAAGTACTAATTTTCAAAATTGATTACTTATTTAAATAATTTGATGCCTTAGAGCACGCTTTTCACAAAAATAGAATTTATTTTTAACTCTATTGAAAAAGAGTAGTAAAATGTACTTTTTTTAACATGTATTACATACTTTTCAAAACTTATTGCTTATTTAAACTTTTCAATGATTTACAGCATGATTTCCACAAAAGTGAATATATTTTTAACTCTATTAAAAAAAGTAGTAAAAAAATACTTTTTTTTCTACAAATGCTACTTTTTAAAATTTATTATTTGTTCAATTATTTTAATACATTTCATTATATTCTTACAAAAGGAATTTATTTTTATTTCGATTTAAAAAATAGTAGTGAAAAACTACCTTTTTAAAATGCCATTGTATATAACTATTCGTTTAATATATTCTGCTTGCATTTTATGCCTGGCAAATCGTTTAAAAACAATTTTTGTTAAGAAAAAAGTTGTTTTAATCAAATGAAAAATAGTAGTAGAAAAAGTACTTTTTTGAAAAAAGGTAATTATTTAAGTTATTTTCTTCAATTATGAATATTTGCTTAGTTTCTAACAATTTTTGATAAAAAAAAAAAGTTATTTTAATAGTATACACAAAATAGTAGTAGAAAAACTGCTATTCCGAAATGTACTACTATTCAAACTTAATTGCTTATATAAATATTTCAATGCATTATAGTTTGATTTTAACAACAAAGAATTTATTTCTAACTCTATGGAAAAAGAGTAGTAGAAAGGTACGTTTTTTTTTTTTCAAAAATACTACTTTTTAAAATGTATTATTTATTTTTATTTCGATTTAAAAAATAGTAGTGAAAAACTACCTTTTTAAAATGCCATTGTATATGGTTATTCACTTAATATTTTCCGCTTGCATTTTATTATTCGTTTAAAAACAATTTTTGTTAGGAAAAAAAGTTGTTTTAATCAAATGAAAAATAGTAGTAGAAAAAGTACCTTCTATGAAAAAGGGTTTTTTTCTTCTATTGTGAATATTTGCTTAGTTTCTAACAATTTTTAATAAAATGGAATAGTTATTTTAATAATATACAAAATAGTAGTAGAAAAATAGTAGTAGAAAAATAGTAGTAGAAAAAGTACTTTTTTGAAAAAAGGTAATTATTTAAGTTATTTTCTTCAATTATGAATATTTGCTTAGTTTCTAACAATTTTTGATAAAAAATAGTTATTATAACAATATATAAAATTGTAGTAGAAAAAGTACTATTTCGAAACTATTCAAACTTAGTTGCTTATTTAAATATTTCAATGCATTATAGTTTGATTTTAACAACAAAGAATTTATTTCTAACTCTATGGAAAAAGAGTAGTAGAAAGGTACGTTTTTTTTTTTTCAAAAATACTACTTTTTAAAATGTATTATTTATTTTTATTTCGATTTAAAAAATAGTAGTGAAAAACTACCTTTTTAAAATGCCATTCTATATAGTTATTCACTTAATATTTTCTGCTTGCATTTTATGACTGGCAAATCGTTTAAAAACAATTTTTGTTAGGAAAAAAAAGTTGTTTTAATCAAATGAAAAATAGTAGTAGAAAAAGTACCTTCTATGAAAAAGGGTTTTTTCTTCTATTGTGAATATTTGCTTAGTTTCTAACAATTTTTAATAAAATGGAATAGTTATTTTAATAATATACAAAATAGTAGTAGAAAAATAGTAGTAGAAAAATAGTAGTAGAATAAGTACATTTTTGAAAAAACCAAACTTATCTTAATATTTATATGTTTTAAGCTTTTTAGAATTTTTTTTAAAAATTTTTTAACAAAAAAAAAAAATTATTATTATTGAAAAAGTACTTTTCTCCAAGGATAGTAATTGTTGAAAAAAATAGTACTTTTTCAAAATGTTCAGCCATGTCATGCATTCCAAAGCATTTTCAAAGAATCATTCTAACAAAGCAAAACTCTTTTAGTGGCCTTTTTTTTTGTTGTTGTTGTTAAATCCTACTTAGTTTTAATGCAAAGCATTAAAATACCGGTATTTGTTGTTTGGCTTCAAACAATACGAAACATAACAACAACAACAACAATACACAATTTGAACAATACCAGCGACAAAGACAACAACAAAAGTGGGAGAAAAAATAGTCTTCCCTGCATTGGTGAAACAAGTTGCTGCAATAAAAACAAACAAAAAAAAAGTACTTAAAGCAACTCAAACAAGTTTTTCAGGTTCGATTGTTCTCTGTCTTGCAATGTTTTTTATTCTGTTTTGTTGTTTTTTTTTTTCTTCTGCGTTTCTATCTGGCCATCAAACGCCAACAAGCCGAGTCAGTTTAAAAGAGCAGCATCAATATTTGCTGTACGACAGGACGTACCACTAGCCAGCACCAACCAAACTATAACAAATCGTAACAAACAACTGCAACAGCCACTGCCATAGCCACTGCTGGCTCTCTGGCATCATTATCCTGTTATTTTGACATCATCATGTACGAACGTTAGAATTGTTGAAAATATTTCTTCATTATCATCATTATCGTCATCATCATGAACAATGGTCATCCTGGTTGCAGTTGGTTTTGGTCGGTTGGTTGGTTGGTTCGTTGTCATGGTCATTAGAGGAGATCATGTTGTTGAATATGTCGTCAATCAATTTGTTAGCAATTCTGATGGAAAACATGGACAAAAACTAGCAAAACAGATAGCAAGACAGCTACATACACAATAAACATTGACAAATATTTTCTAGCCTATAAATTCCAGAGTTTCTTTGCAAAAAACAACAAAAAAAAAAAGGCAGGAATAAAGTTTGTTTTTTATTTCTTAGAATTTTTCTTTTTTTTTTTTTTTGTTTGTTTGAAAAGCCATGAAAATTTTTTTGTCTTAAAAAAAAAACCGGGATATTTTTTTTTTTGGAATTTAATTTTCAGTTTTATTTAAAATTTCATTAGAATTTCCCCTTAAAATCTTGTTTTTTTTTAACTTTTTATGGTAAAGTTATAGTGCGCCAACTACAGGGGTATAAGCCTTCTCCCTATCGCAAATAAGGTTCTTACAGATGTATTGTGTGAACGACTCGACTGAAGCCACTCGTCAAAACACTGATTGGACCTTATCAGTGCGGCTTCAGAGCTGGCAAATCCATCATAGACCAGATCTTCACACTACGCCAAATCCTGGAAAAGACCCACGAAAATCAAGTCGACACACACCATCTTTTTGTCGACTATAAGAGGCAGCCTTCGATAGCCCCATAAGGGATCGTGTTTATGCCGCAATGTCTGAGCTCGGTATACCTGCGAAGCTGAAGGCTATGCAGAATGACGTTGAGCAATTCCTGCAGCTCCGTCAAGGTAGGAATGGACCTCTCCGAACCTTTTGATACCGTGTGAGGTTTCAGACAAGGCGACCCCGTATCATGCGACCTCTTCAACTTCGTCATGGAGAGTGTTCTGCGAAAGGCAGGAGTGCATCGCAATGGCACTATCTTTCAAAAAAGTGTCCAGTTGCTTGCGTACGCTGACGACAACGACATCATAGGGCGTACCAAACGAGATGTTACTGCTGCCTTTAGTGCTATTGAACGGGAGTCTAAGAAGATGGGTCTGGCAGTAAATGAGGGCAAAACAAAATATATGTTATCGACAAGTTGAGACGTGCGGCGTATTGATTCTCAGATTACGGCCGATAACTATACTTTTGATACAGTAAAGGAATTTATTTATCTTGGCTCCGCCGTTACCACCGAAAATGATGTCAGTCTGGAGATCAAACGTAGGATTACTCTTGCCAACAGGTGCTACTATGGTCTCAATAGGCAATTGAGTAGTAGAGACCTCTCTCGCAAGACGAAACTAATACCCTACAAGACGCTCATCTTACCCGTGCTTCTTTATGGCGCAGAGGCATGGACCCCATTAAGAACTGATACAGCAGCCTTGAGGGTATTCGAGAGGAAAGTCCTACGTAAGATCTTCGGTCCTGTGCTAGTTAGCGATGATTTCCGCATCCGATCTAACAGTGAGCTGTATGTGCTCCTCAACGACATGGACGTTGTACAGCGTATTAATATCCAGCGGCTGCGCTGGCTCGGCCATGTCGTTCGAATGGAGGAGGATGCTCCGGCGAGACGAGTATTTGATCTGCGGAAGTCGGCAAAGAGAACGACCTTGTATCCGTTGGAAGGATCTAGTCGAGGAAGCCCTGTCATCGATTGGTGTGACCAACTGGCGTAGGTGCGCAAGAAGCAGAGGAGCCTGAAAGGGTGTGTTGCGGCAGGCCGAAATCCGTTAATCAGGTTGTTACGGTCAATTAAGTAAATAAGTAGTTAAGGATACTTTAAATTTAGTAAAAGGACAGGGATTAGGAGTTTAGTTTTATTACTTAACAACTTTGTTACTTAATTTTGCTTATTTTTAACCAAAAGAAATTTTCTGGCATTTTATATATTAATTTTGGGAATTTAAATTTTTTGTTAAAACTTCAAAAAAAAATCGAAAATTTTTATTTTAAAATAGAAAACTTGTGTTTCTACTCTCTTTTTTGTGTTGAAAGTTACGTTATTTACTCTTTTCTGGATTGAGGTTACCCCCTCAACAAATTTTTGGTTTTGGGAATGTAGTTTAAGGCCTCAAGTATGTAATTTTACAACAAAAAAAGTTGTCAGAACCTTATTACAAGCAACTGATTGATTTTATTTGAATTTTTTCTTAATGGGATACTAAGAAATTTTTTGGGATTTTTTGTTCAGATTTTAGGAATTTTAAATTTTTGTTTAAAACCCGATTTTATAAAAATATATTCTTTTATTGAAGTAAAATATGTATAGTTTTCTTTGAAATTGTTTTATTAGCCACACGGAGATATTTTGGGTATTTTCAAATTAATTTTGGGAATTTAAATTTTTTTTTTTTTCTGTTTAAAATAAATGTAAATCTTCAAATTTTATTACTGGCAGAGGGATTTTTTTTTACCTTTTTTTAGGTTGTGAACCCCTTTAAAAAATTTAAAAAAAATTTTGTTTTTTTTAACCCCAAACATCATCACAGTGGATGCAACTGTGGCTTAGAATACAAAATGACTTCAATTTTTTTTTCTCTTTGTCTTCTTCTTTGCCTTATCTATTGGCTTAATTCGTTGCACGTTAAACCCCTCTGGGTACAAAGACTAATGAAATGAACTCCTAAAAACAACGTGAACGTGAACTAATTTATTTCAATCATGTGAAGAAAAATCGTTTAAACTACGCTTTTTTTTCTTTTTTGCTTTCAAAAAATAATCGGGAAAAAAGAAGGATTTTTTTTTTGCATAAAACCGTAGGGGAAATACCAAACAACAGAGAGATAAACGAAGCCAAGCATTAGAGATGATGAGCTTAAATGCCTGATAACATAACCATGGCAAGTCATGGCGGAACAAAATTGGAAATATTGTCTTTCATTTGTTTTTGAAGGCAACGCGCTTCTAATGAAAGTTGGCGTGCGAAAAATGTTCTACAAACGAACTAGAACGCGCACCATCACAGCCAGCCAGCCACGTAAATTCTTCTGTTATCCAGAGTTTCATGCCAAAATGATTCTTTAGCGTTGGCTTTAATGCTTAAACATGACGTTTTTCTTTCTATTTTTTTCTTTGGTTTCATAATAAAATGATTCATTAATGAAATGTTCAAATAACATGCGGATCATCCATTTTTACTCTCAAGACGACTCTCGTTCTTATACTGCCTGCCTGCCTGGCTACCTGGCTGGTTGGTATTCCTACAAGTTTAATGAAAAATGATTTTCAGTTTTTTACTTCACCAAATGAAAAATTATCAAATGGTGTTCAAATGATGTTCAAACACTCCTCTTACACTTACTTTGGCTTAAGCAAGCTTTGAAAGCAAAAATAATGTGGTAACCACCGTACAAGAAAGAAAGGGGAAAAGAAGCTACAAAAAGAGAAAGAAAAAAACATTAAAAGATTAAAAATTAATACCAAATAAAGTTATTACAGCTTATAAAGATTATTTTTTCCGTTTAAATTTATAAAATCTTGATTTTAAAAGAAAATTTTTGTTTTAACTTGATTTTATAAAATATATATTCTTTTTTTTGAAGTAAAATATGTTTAGTTTTCTTTGAAATTGTTTTATTAGCCACAAGGAGATATTTTGGGTATTTTCAAATTAATTTTGGGAATTTAAATTTTTTTTTTCTCTTTTTAAAATAAATGAAAATCTTCAAATTTTATTACTGGTAGAGGGAAATTTTCTTTTTTTTTAACTTTTTTTTCTAGGTTGTGAACCCCTTTAAAAAATTTAAAAAAAATTTTTTTTAACCCAAAACATCATCACAGTGAATGCAACTGTGGCTTGGAATAGAAAATGACTTTAATTTTTATTTTCTTTGTCTTCTTTGCCTTCTTTGTCTTATCTATTGGCTTAATTCGTTGCACGTTAAACCCCTCTGGGTACAAAGACTAATGAAATGAACTCCTAAAAACAACGTGAACGTGAACTAATTTATTTCAATCATGTGAAGAAGAATCGTTTAAACTACGCTTTTTTGTTTTTGCTTTCAAAAAATAATCGGGAAAAAAGAAGGATTTTTTTTTTGCATAAAACCGTAGGGGAAATACCAAACAACAGAGAGATAAACGAAGCCAAGCATTAGAGATGATGAGCTTAAATGCCTGATAACATAACCGTGGCAAGTCATGGCAGAACAAAATTGGAAATATTGTCTTTCATTTGTTTTTGAAGGCAACGCGCTTCTAATGAAAGTTGGCGTGCGAAAAATGTTCTACAAACGAACTAGAACGCGCACCACCACAGCCAGCCAGCCACGTAAATTCTTCTGTTATCCAGAGTTTCATGCCAAAATGATTCTTTAGCGTTGGCTTTAATGCTTAAACATGACGTTTTTCTTTCTATTTTTTTTTTTCTACTTATTCTTTGGTTTCATAATAAAATGATTCATTAATGAAATGTTCAAATAACATGCGGATCAACCATTTTTACTCTCAAGACGACTCTCGTTCTCATACTGCCTGGCTACCTAGCTGGTTGGTATTCCTACAAGTTTAATGAAAAATGATTTTCAGTTTTTACTTCACCAAATGAAAAATGATCAAATGGTGTTCAAATGATGTTCAAACACTCCTCTTACACTTACTTTGGCTTAAGCAAGCTTTGAAAGCAAAAATAATGTGGTAACCACCGTTCAAGAAAGAAAGGGGGAAAGAAGCTACAAAAAGAGAATGATTAAAAATTAATACCAAATAAAGTTATTACAGCTTATAAAGATTATTTTTCTGTTTTAAATTTATAAAATCTTGATGTTAAAAGAAAATTTTTAAATTCCCAAAATCTTAAAAAAAATCCCATAAAATTCCGGTTTGCTTTTTTAATAAAAATTCATATAAAAACCAAATTACAACTTTATTTAATTCAAAATACCTTTAAATTATAAAATATTATTAATAAATAAAATCTTTGAATTCCCAAAATCTTTACAAAAAAACCCAAAAATTTCCGCTTCCATCTTTTTTTACTGAAAACTCAAACAAAACCCATAAATACCAGCTGCCTACTGAAAATTAAAACCTTATTTAACTCAAAATACCCTTAAATTATAAAATATTGTTAAGAAACTAAAATTTTTGAATTCCCAAAATCTTGAAAAAAAATTCCGCTTTAATTTTTTAATGAAAATTCAAACAAAACCCATAAATACCAGCTGCTTACTGAAAATTACAACTTATTTAATTCAAAATACCTTTAATATATAAAATATTATTAATAAACTAAAATTTTTAAATTCCCAAAATCTTTTCAAAAATCCCAAAAATTTCCGCTTTCATTTTTTTTTGCAAAAAATTTGGTTTAGATTAAACCCAAATATTTTATTTTATACAAAATACGTTTAAATTTCAAAATTAAATTCCCAAAATTTAATTAAAAATATCCCCGAATTTTATTAAATTTTTCTTTTCATTATTAACCCTTGATTTTTCTTTTGTTTCTTTGCAGGTAAGTCAACGACTTTATTGTACTTAATACCCATAAATTGTCTACAATAAAAAAAAAAATCGGTGAGTTTTTAATAAAATTTTCTGGCCTTGGCAACTCTATACTGAAATGCCAATAATCTAATGTAGTTGCTGATATAGTATATTAAACTGGGGGGGTAAACCTTTTCGTAAACTTTACTAATCCAGTCCAATCTTATTCCTTCTTTCTTTAATTGCAACCGTCTGATAAAGCGAGTTTCAATGTGTATCCCGGTTTTAAAATAGGTTTCTGACAAGTTTCATAACTTTCTTTTTGTCTAAGTTCTAAGGTTTTGTCTCCCAAGTCTCTCAATAACCTGTAGTTTTGCGTCATCACTAACCCAGATATTTTATCCAACTTGAGGCGTTTTGATGAAGCAAAAGTCTAGACCTTACAGACGTAAACAGTCATTTTGATGAAGGGAAAATGTAGGCCTTACAGTCGTAAACCATGCTAAGCTCTCTGCTTGATGCTAAAAATATCGCATTGCTGAGACCAATGAGTCTGCTTCACAAGCTAGCTTGTAGAGCTTCATCTGGCCGACTTTCAGAAAAAGGTCCAGAACTCGTTGCTTAATGCAGCAGAAACTTTTCTGCCTAAAACTGAAATAACATCCATCCATGATCTATTCATTATGAAGACCAACATTTCTCCAATGGCTGGACTCTTAAATAAAATAGACACTTTCCGTAGTCCAGGCAAACTATCTCAAACGGACTATCAAGCTGGATGAAGCATACTTCAATAGCACACTCAGCAGACAGATCTCCAACACTTCCCAAACGAATGAGCGCTAAAATGGATGGTTAGACCAACAAATATGGTTCGTTCTATCCAGTTATCTTTCCTTAGCCTTGCCCTACACTTCAATGGCAATAGTATAGACCATGTAAGCTAAGGAAAGCTCCTACTTTACTTATTTACCGCTGAGATAAAGAGGTGCAAAAGAGCCATGTCATCACTCTCAAATGAGTTCTCCTAACACAATCACCACTAACCACCTCAATTGCCTGCAATAAGCGGCCTTTTTCGACTCAGAAGATAGTCAAGCATAGCTGCCAGATTTGACAATTTTGTGTTCCCAAAAAAATCATATTGACGCGATGACAATTTATGCCCCTATTTTGACGATTATTAGAAATAAAAAATTTCCATCATATCCTTCAATTTTGTATATTAAAAATTACTGGATAATTATTCGACAGATCTTTGTAACGGGGATCTTCAAATCACGATTACTCTCTCTCTCTTCAAACACACACACATAGTCTTTACGCAAGACTGACTGACTGAACTTCACTTCACTGCACTCAGCCGTCTGCTTTGCCTTGCCTTTTATAAACAGTGTAAGCAATTCGGCTTTAAGTCTAATAAGCCAACACACTGCTTACTGGACTACGGCAACTTCAGTGTAAACAGTCTGATGAAAGTTCTTGAAGGCGTATGTGTACTTTCATGACTTTGCCTTCTTAAAATCTCCGTAAATGTAAACATCGTTGTTTACTACTTTATTACTGTAGTGTTGTTTGTGTATTTTGTTTATATTTACTCCTGAAAGGTTGTTTGTATATTTTTGTTTACTTGTTTACCTTTTTTCTTATGCTGGAGTTTGTTTGTTATATTAAGCAGAACGATAATTTGTAAACAAGTTTGATTACTTCATTGTAACGTCGACTAAACGTCAGTACGATCGTCTATAGTGTAGACCTAAGTCTGGCATTCTTCTGCCCGCTACACTCATACCCATTCACTTTCAGTTAAGCAACCACCCACCCAGACAGAGGCCTAGTCTTTTAGTGGTTCTATCGTCTTATCAGTGCCCCCTTATCCTATGAAAATCGTCACCATGTCTAGCATTCCAATTAAATTCATTCTTCCATCTTTCCATTCGAATTCAAACCATTCGAATCCATTTTCATTCATTCATTGGGTGGTTCTAGTCACGAAGAATTCTAATTGATCCGTCGTCCACAAATCTCTTTGAAATTTATTGTTGAAAGCGGAAGTCGTAAGGCAGCAATCAGAATATCCGGGAATTTCTTAGGCCATCAGCCAATAACAGGTGATAGGTGATAGAGAAAAACACCTGTGGGTTTAATTCTATAATTGGTTTGTTGGCCTTTCTTTTTTGCATTTTTCACAGATAAAAAGGGGCAAGAATTGTGCAGTAGGCGTTGTTGGCTGGAGACAAAAAAAAAAAAAAAAAATCAAAACAAGTTCAAACGTAGCTCAACTGTGAAGAAATGTTAAGATACCTAGTATACCTTTAAACTTGTAAGACTTTTAGGCTGCTAACATGTTCTGATTTAAACTTTTTCATTATTTTTGAATTCGCATAACAGAGTCCGTTGCATTTTCTTTTTTTGTTCAAACCCTCAGACGAAAAAGCTGCCAAAATAGATTTTTTTTGTAGCAGCCCATGCTTTATAGATAAAATTTGGAAGATAGTTTTTTGATGTTGCCTGATAACTGGTGTCTTTATTTCTTTACACATTTTATGTGTCGGTGTTCGTTGCAATTTTGAATTTTCTAGCCTTCAGTCTACATAGATAATCTGGAAGAAAGTTTCTTGACGTCGCCTGTGGAGTGGTGTCTTTATTTCTTTACACATTTTATGTGTCGGTGTTGGTTTCAATGTCTCAATTTCTAGCCTTCAGTCTACAAATATAGAAGCATTGTTTCTATTGAACAACACCAGCTGATAACGGCAGGTAAAGTTTAAGCCAAACATAATCATGATTTTATTTCAATAAATTCCTTCAAGTGTTGGTGTCGGTTGCATATTTTTTTATTTTCTTGGCACCAGCTTATTATAAAATAAAGTAGCCCTTGATAATGTCAGAAAAGTGTAGCTATTAAACGATATGTAAAGTTTGTGCCTTGACATATCAGTCGACTTTATTTCTATAATTTTTTATTTAAGTGTCAGTGTTGGTTGCATTTTTTCTTTATGCAGTTACTAAGTAACGGTTTTTTCTTTTTTCCTCTCTCGTTGTTTTAAAAATTCTGTAACCATTGAAAAAAGGCACCCGCTAAGTTTAGTCTAGACACAATGCTGCCCTTGTTATTTCAATAGTTTCGTTTTTGGTGTTGGTGTCGGTTGCATTTTTTACTTTTCTTGCTTCCAATTGTTTGGAAAAAGGGTGCAGTGGTTGAAAACAAGCACCTGAAAATAACGCATAGGGCTTAGTTTGGTCGTGTGGCTATATTGCTGTACATTTATTTGGGTGTCGGTGTCGGTTTCATTACTTTTTTATTCTCTCTTCTCTTGCCATTTTGAAAAAGATGTAAACATTGAAAAAAGGCAGCCGATAAAAACTATAAAGTTTAAAGTTGCAAGGCACAATGGTGCCCTTGTTGTTTCAATACTTTTGTTTTTGGTGTTGGTGTTAGTGTTGGTTGCATGTTTTTACTGTTTTTGATTCCAAGTCGTAAGAAGAAGATGCGGTCATTAGAAAACTACATCTGATAATGGCATATAGGGCTTAGTTTCATCATGATACGTTTTGATGCCTTTGGTTTCATGTATTTACTTAGGTGTTGGTGTCGGTTGCATTTTTTTATTTTCCAGCCATCAGCCATAATTGTTATTGCCTTAGTAATTGCTGTTCTCCTTGAAAAAATGCTGATGGTAACAGCCTCTAAAGCTTAGCAGAGGTACAGTTGATTTCTACTTTTTTAAATGACTTTACTAGTCGGTGTCGATTGCAATTTTTTATCTTCCAGTCATCAGCGATGGTTGCTACTCCCATAGTAATTGCTTTTGCTGTTGCTCATTGAAAAAGTGCTGGTAGTAGCAGCCTCTAAAGTTTAGCAGAGGTACAGTTGATGTTTATTTCTCTAACATTACTTTACTAGTCGGTGTCGGTTGCAATTTTTGTTCTCCAGCTATGAACCATAATTGCTATTCCCATAATAATATTTGTTGCTGTTCCCATTAAAAATTTCTGGTGATGAAGCTTAATAAAGGTACAATTCGTGTCTACTTTTCTAACATTTGTTTGAGAGCCGGTGTCGGTTAGAATTTTTTATTTTCTAGCCATCAGCCATACTTACTATGTCGATAGTAATTGCTTTTGCTGTTGCTCATTGACAGAATGCTGGTGGTAACAGCCTTTAATGCTTAGCAGAGGTACATTTGATGTCTAGTTTTTTAACAATACTTTGCTAGTCAGTGTCGGTTGCAGTTTCTTTATTTTCTAGCCATCAGCCATAATTGCTATACCCATAGTAATTGCTTTTGCTGTTCCCATTGAAAAAGTGCGGGTGATAACGGTTTATAAGGCTTAGCCAAGGTACAGTTGACGTTTACTTTACTAACATTAGTTTGAGAGTCGGTGTCGGTTGCAGTTTCTTTATTTTTTAGTCTCTAAACAACATTCCAAGGGCTTTTTTTAGTATCTATTTTTATTTTGTTTGCAATAACACTGATTCCAAAGCTTAAAAGGCAATCGATTGCTAATTTCTAATTTCTGGCTATCAGTCAACAACGCTTGTTATCATATTTACATCATATGTTGCCTAGAAGAAGCAAAAAAAATAAGTGAAGCATTAGATTATAAACCCACATGTATTTCATGTTTTGATATGGCAATAGAAAGACAGACAGACAGACAAACAGAAAAAAAAACATTCTTTAACGTGAACATGAACGCATTAATTACGGCCCCGAAGTATAGAGAGCAACTAATGAAGAGCAATACCACATGGTGAACCACAAACATGAACATGGAAAAGCTAAAACCGAACATCATCATAACCAAAGTATTCCGTTACCGTTACCTGTTCGAACATGTAAAATACGATGGCGATGAGCAACAAACTGTTGCTGTTTGCTGTTACCGTTTCAACATTGTCGTGGATATGACGATGATGACGATGACAAACGATGAAAGTTTTCCTATTTTGGAGCCGCACACACACACAGAGACTTTGTATGACTGAACTGAACTGAACTTAATTTCTGTTTGAATTGAATTCAATTGAACTGAACTCCATGTCGCCCGGTTGTGTGTATGCATTTCGTTTTAATGGGTCTCGTTCATTAATAATGTGTGAATGCAAAAGAGTGTCTAATGCCATATATGTTGTGTCTGTCTGTGTGTCTGTCTGTTTACCTAGATAAATAAAGACAAATTAACGCGCCATACATGTATTGAGCCGCCTAATAAGTCTTCGTTCAGTGTTTGTTTTTGTGTGAGTTGTGTATGAGGAAATATTTCCATAAGAATTATTGAACAAAAATTCAATTTTTTTGTTTGTTTCTCTTTCGTAATTCATATTCCAAATGAGTGTTGCCAACACTTAACAACACCTTTCTCATATGTATATACGCCCCTTTTGCCCCCCGCTGTATCTCCCCCTCCCTTCCTTGTATTATTTATGCTTCAATCATTTCGTATTATCCAACTAAATGGCATGTGGGCATGTCAACTTCACTTCACTTCACTGCTAAGTGTGACTGCGACTGTAACTGTGTCCGTATACTGTCCGTCTATATTCATCGTTTGATTTGAAAAAAGAGTGTCAACGTGTGTCCATGTCTCCATTTGTCTAACACTCTGTCAGTTTGTTTATTATTATAGTTGTTGCTGTTGTTGTTGTTGTTGGATTTTTATTTTAAGCTTCTTAAACAATTTTGAACACAAATGTGACCTGATTTTATGGCTGCCATCTAGTACAACTGTTTGGCTGACTAACTGCCTTTGGCTTTTGTCAATAGAAAATTTAATTAAAAAATAAAAAAAAAATCCTCCACCACCACAGTCCGTTACTGTTACTGTGTCATTTGTAACCCTCGTCTATGAGCTGTAAATTATTATCGACTTACCTGCTGATGAGTTGAGTTTTGGCGTGAGCATGGGCTTGGCCTGCTGCAACATTGTTTCTACTGTTCCGTCCATTTTTGTTTGTATTTCAAAATCAATTTCAAATCATGTTTAAATCGCCTAGAAAATCTATGTTAAACCCATAACTATTGATTCACTTTTGGCGCAATCAATGCAAAGAGCTTCCTAAATAAGGTAAGCTTAATGCTCGCCTAAAAATGTATAAATTTTTGCCTTTGTAAACCTTATAAAACTCATTTTTCTTATAAAACTTGGGTCTTTTTCAATCTTCTTATATAAAGGTCAAAGGTCATACAAGGGAAAGTGGTACATTTACCATTACTTTTACCTTAAACCTCTTAAAATATCACATTTTACTCAATAAACTTGAATTTCTGATAAGTTTTTTGCTGTAAATTAATAAATACAGGATCAAAGGTCATGTAAAGGTCACAATGGAAAATTTCTTTCATTTTCATAAATTTTCTTTTTTAAATTTTTGTATTTTCTCACAATAAATTTATTTCACAGTAAAGTAGGGATTTGAGAACAACAGAAGGCAGCTAAAGGGAGTAAGTAAGAATAGGGAGATCGTAGCAGAGATCTTTAGGTAGTAGTTGGGATCTGCCGTCAGTAGGGTAGATCCAAAGACTCTAGTAAGGATCAGCAGGCAGTAGTAGACAGCAAAAGGAAGCAGTGAGAATAGGGAGATGTTAGTAAGAATCTTTAGGCAGTAGTAGGGATCAGTAGAAAGCAGCAGGTGTCTGTAGACAGTAGTAGGGATCAGTAGAAAGCAACAGGGGTCTGTAGGCAGTAGTAGGGATCAGTAGAAAGCAGCAGGGGTCTGTAGGCAGTAGCAGGAATCTATGGATAGTAGTAGGGGTCTGTAGTAGGCACCTGGAGATAGTAGAAGGCATTAGCAGAGAGCACTATGAATTGCAGGAAGGTAGTAGAGATCGACGGCAGTAATAGGGAACAGTAGGTAGTGACAGTGGCCTGTAGGTATTAGTAGAAATCTGTAGGCAGTAAGTGTAGGCCCCTGTGGGCAGTAGTAAAGATCTGTAGCAGAGATATTCATGTGGTAGCGGAGATCTTCAAATAGTAGTAGGGGTCAGCAGGCAGTTGTAGGAATCTGTAGACAGTAGTAGAGATCACCAGTCAGTAGGAGAGATCTGTGGACAGCAATAGAGATCAGCAAGGTGTTGTCAAGATAGGGATGTGGTAGTAGATTTCTTCAGACAGTAGTAGGTGATCTGCATGCAGTAGTATAAGAGATTTGTAGTCAGTAGTAGGGACCTGCAAAGATCAGCAGAGAGTAGTTAGGATTAAGAGACGTTAGTTCAGACAATATAACTGATCTTCAGGTAGTAGTAAGGATCAGCAGATATTAGTAGAGGTTGGTAGTTAATAGTAGGATGCTGCAGACAGATATATGTCTGTAGGCAGTATGTAATCGGCCCCTGTGGGCAATAGTAAAGATCGGTAGCAGAGATATTCATGTGGTAGTGGAAATCTTTAGATAGAAGTAGGGATCGTCATGAGGAAGAAGAGATCATCAAACTGTAGTAGGGGTCAGCAGGCAGTAGTAGGAATCTGTAGACAGCAGTATAGGTTAGCAGAGAGTAGTAAGGATAGGGAGATGGTAGTTTAGGCAATATAACTGATCTTTAGGTAGTAGTAAGGATCAGCAGATAGTAGTAGAGGTTTGTAGTCAATAGTAGGATGCTGCAGACAGATAGATGTCTGTAGGCGGTAAGTAATAGGCCCCTGCAGGCAATAGTAAAGATCTATAGCAGAGATATTCATGTGGTAGTGGAGATCTTTAGATAGTAGTAGGGATCGTCATGAGGTAGTAGAGATCATCAAACTGTAGTAGGGGTTTGTAGACAGCAGTAGAGGTTAGCAGGGAGTAGTAAGGATAGGAGAGATCTTTAGGCAGTAGTAGGGATAGCAGCAGATAGTAGTAGGGATTTGTAGTCAGAGAGCGGTAGTAAGGATTAGCAGTTGAGATTTGTCGTCAATAGTAGGGGCCTACAGAGAGCAGAAGATATCAACAGAAAGTAGTGAGGATTGCGAGGCGGTAACGCAGAAATAGAGATCTGCAGGCGGCAATAAGGATCAGCCGATAGTAGTAGAGATTTGTAGTCAATATTATAGGCCTGCAGAGAGCAGAAGATATCAGCAGGTAGTAGGTAGGATTGCGAGACGGAAGCAGAGATCATCAGGCAGTAGCAGGAGCCTTTAGTATATATATAGGGTCTGTAAAATAAATATTTTGGCAGTAGTAGGCATCTGTAAACAGTACTAGGGGTCTGAGGCAGTATTAAAAAGCAGCACATAGTAGTAGGGATTTGCAGTCAGAGATCAGAAGATATCAGCAGCGAGTAGTTAGGATTGCGAGACGGTATCAGAGATCATCAGGCTGTAGTAAATATCTTCAGGCTGCAGTAGGGATCTTCAGGCCGTAGTAGGGATCTGCAAGCGGTAGTAAGAATCAGCGGATTGTAGTAGTGATTTGTAGTCAGTAGTAGCTATATGTAGAGAGCAGAAGATATCAGCAGGAAGTAGGTAGGATTGCGAGACGGTAGCAGAGATCATCAGGCAGCAGGGGGCCGGAAAATAGTTATTTAGGCCGTAGTAGGCATCTGTAAACAGTAGTAGGGGTCTGAGGCAGTATTAAGAAGCAACACATAGCAGAAGGGATTTGCAGTCAGAGATCAGAGAATATAAGCAGCGAGTAGTTAGGATTGCGAGACGGTGGTAGAGATCATTAGGCTGTAGTAAAGGTCTTCAGGCTGCAGTAGGGATCTGTAGGGGGTAGTAAGGATCAGCAGATAGTAGTAGCGACATGTAGAGAGCAGAAGAGTAGTAGAGATCATCAGGCAGTAGAAGGAGCCTGTAGTATAAATCTGTAGGCAATAGTAGGGATCTGTAGACAGTAAGAGATCAGCAGATAGTAGTAGAGATTTGTAGTAGCGACATGTAGAGAGCAGAAGAGATCAGCAGGGAGCAGTTAGGACTGCGAGACGGTAGTAGAGACCATCAGGCAGTAGCAGGGGCTTGTAGTATAAATCTGTAGGCAGTAGTAGGCGTCAATAGACAGTATTAGAGATCAGCAGTAGAGATCTGCGGCTAGCAATGAAGATCAGCAGGGAGTGGTGAGTATAGGGATATGATTGTAGAGATTGTCAATCAGTAGTATGGGTCTCAAGTAGGATGATCTGCAGGTATTAGTTGCTTTAACTTTTCACTTTGTATGCCAGTTATATATAGCCACAAACTTTATTTTCCCAAATATTTGCAAAAATTTCCGCGGCCGGCCATTGATCAGAAATTTGATTCCCTTTAATGCTCTCAACTGGAGTCAATTTGTTGTCCAGTGTATTTAAGTGTTCTGTTCCTGTATGGAAATTTATCTCTCTTTAGGCATCTAATTTATGATGTTGTTGGAAGACACTTTACGCCTTTGCCACAAGGCTGGCAGACAATTAGGAAATATTTTACCACAGTGATGATCGATATCATCATCATCGAGAGCACAGCTTGAGTATTTTAATTGGCCTGGAAATATTGAATTTCCTTTTTAAAAGGCTAAACGACTAAGCAGCACCACTTGTGGCTTATTAATGGGGGCCATATGTGCATATCAGCCATGTAATCAGCGGATTCCAAAGGCTTTCACTAAAAAAGAAGAAAATATGAAAACATTTACGTTAGAATTGTTTTCGTATTCTTTTTGAAACAAAATTCTAAGGAAATGTAAATATGAATTGAGGTGCCATCTATTAAATATTGCAAGTGATAATCTCATGTGTATTTTAGCTTCCCTCCGCCGTTCTCTTCCATATAATTTAAGAATTTTTAACGGTTTTTAGTTTGTTTTTTGGTCATAATTTTACTATGGCCAGCCAACCAAGCAATTGGTTACAGTCGCTTACAGTTTCCCATTTAACGTTACATGAAGAAATCGAAAGAAAGAAAAAAAAATCGTTTTTCCACCACCTCTTAATGCCGCTAAACATGCACGCACTCTTACACTCACTCACGCATGCCTCATTCATTCATTCACTGTACTGCAGTGCACTTCACTTCAGTTCACTCACTTTACGTTCGGAGTTTTGTTTTATTTGTTGTCGTGTTGGTGCGATAGAAATCAACAGTTGCGCATGGAATTGGATTGGTTTGGTATGATTTGGAGGAGATGCAAATTAAACTGGAGGATATGCAATACCAACGCATACAATCGTTAGTTAGTTGTTGCCTGCCATTGTTGTTGTCGTTGTTGTTGTGTTGCTGTTGTAAACATATGGAAAAAAAATTCTGTTTAACAAGCATTGCCATGAAATGTTATGGAAAATAGATTTGTTAAGACCCCTATCACAGTATCAGATTCAGTAGACAAAAAAAAAATGTCTTTATGATTGTGTTTTATATACTACAATCGTGGCCAAAAATATAACAACGGCGTGAAAAAAAAATTTTTTTTCCTCATTTACTAAGATACATTTTGATGAAGAATTGTTCTACAAGGGATGCTGACATAATTTGCTATGAAATTTGATGAGGTAAACTTGGAAAATGCGAATATTTTTCATATTTTTTCAAGTTTGTCCGTTCATAGTAGCAAACTTTACTTAAAAAATATGAAATAAGTGATGACATTCTGAAAATGCATTATCTTGTAAAGAGATTGCCATTTCGTTTGATCAAATCGGACAAAAATTACCATGTTTATTACATAAATAGGATAACAAAAACTGTTTTTCTTTATTTGACTTTACATACAAATTTCTGGATTATTTAAATATTTCTAACTAGATTTCCAAAATTTAAATCTTGTTAGAAAGGTGAGATATGTACCTTTCCAACGCTATACATATATCTACTATTTGACATAATTTGCTATAAGATTTGATAAGTTAAACTTTGAAAATGTGAATATTTTTCATATTTTTTCAAGTTTGTCCGTTCATAGTAGCAAACTTTACTTAAAAAATATGAAACAAATGATAATATTCTTAAGGTCTATTCTCAGAGTAAAAAAGTAGTAAAATACTACCTTTTTCTAAACACTCATTTAAATATTTTTTTTTTATAAAATTGTTCTCCGTTTATCTTTTTGGGAACATTCTTATAAAATTTTTCGTAAAAAATGGAGTTGTAAAAAAGGTAGTAATATACTCCTTTTTTGAAATGTTGAATTTTGTGCATATTTTTCTTTATTTTAATATGTTAATATTCATAATATATTTTGATGCATTTTAAAAATATTACAATTTTAAAAAAGGTAGTAAAAATACTACCTTTTTAGAAACACTAATATAAACAAATTTTACTTTCAGTTTTCTTTTTTTTTTACCTTCTTGAGCATAATTTAAAATATGATTTCTAAAATATATACATTTCTGATAATAGTAGTAAAATACTACTTTTTAAAATTTTCTTTTTTTTTCATTTTTCTTTAGAATTCATAGATAACTTTAGTATAATTAGTAAATTTAAAATAAAAAATTCTTCAAATACCTTATTTTAAAAAAAGGTAGTAAAATACTACTATATTTTTATGATTTTTTTTATCAGATTTTATAAAATTTTATTAGAAAGATTGACACATTGTTTGATCAAATCGTACAGGCATTACTGTAGTTATTATTTAAAGAGTCTAACGGTTGAGTTATAATGAACTTTCGGTATAAAAACTTTAAGAATTGTTGATGGATCTTGATTGTTTATCGGCAAATGTGTCAATTCCAACTTTGAGCTACCACCGGAAGTTGTACAATGTTTGAGCAAAGAGAATAATAATAATATTTACAAAGAATACAAATATTAGCCGACTTCTGGAAATCGTGCAAACATGATATTGAAACATTTTGTGATAAACAATCAAGATGCAACAAAAACAAAACTAAAAGGTCATGTGATGAAATGACATTATATATAGAAAATATAACACAACTGTTATACTATTTAAATAATAACTAAGGTAATTATTGTCTGATTTGATCAAATGATGACTCAATCTCTTCACAAGAGAACAAACTTTAAGAATATTATTACTTATTTCATATTTTTTAGATAAAGTTTGTAATTATGAACGACAAACTTAAAAAAATATGAAAAAAAAGTCGTATTTTTCGAGTTTAACTTATCAAATCTTAAAGCATTTTAAGTCAAATAATAGATATATTTATAGCGTTGGAAAGGTACATCTCTCACCTTTCCAATAAGATTTAAATATTGGAAATCGAGTTAGAAATGTTTGAGTAATCCAGAAATTTGTGTGTAAAGTCAAATAATAAAAAAAACAGTTTTTGTTATTTATATAATAAATACGATAATTTCTGCCCGATTTGATCAAACGAAATGGCAATCTCTTCACAAGATAATGTACTTTCAGAATATCATCACTTATTTCATAATTTTAAAATAAAATTTGCTATTAGGAATGGACAAACTTGAAAAATAATGAAAAAAATCGCATTTTCTAAGTTTAACTTATCAAATCTTATAGCATATTATGTCAAATAATAGATATATGTATAGCGTTGGAAAGCTACATCTCTCACCTTTCCAACAAGATTAAAATTTTAGAAATCGAGGTAGAAATGTTTAAGTAATCCAGATATTTGTATGTAAAGTCAAATAAAAAAAAACAGTTTTTGTTATCCTATTTATATAATAAATACGATCATTTTTGTCCGATTTGATCAAACGAAATAGCAATCTCTTTACAAGATAATGCACTTTCAGAATGTTAACACTTATTTCATATTTTTTAAATAAAGTTTGCTATTATGAATAGATAAACTTGAAAAAATATGAAAAATATTCGCATTTTCCAAGTTTAACTTATCAAATCTTGTAGCATTTTAAGTCAAATAATAGATATATGCATAGCGTTGGAAAGCTACATCTCTCACCTTTCTAACAAGATTTAAATATTGGAAATCGAGCCAGAAATGTTTAAGTAATCCAGAAATTTGTCTGTAAAGTCAAAAAGAAAAACGATATTTTTGAGTTCTACTCAACTCAACTAAACAACGTAGACTATGTAGTTGTTACTCGAGTGTATTTTCAATGTTGCACAGTGTAATTTGTTTTTGTTTATTTTATTTGTTTTTAATCTACTTACAAATAAATTTATAAATTTCTGTCTGCTTGGTTGTCTCCAACTCCGTCCATCCGACCGCCCGCCCGCCCGTTCATCTAATGCAAAATGTCCTTCTGTCTGTATGCCCGTCTCTGTCTTGATACTTAAGCTATAAGCTGTGCAGCCAGCACTATGTTTTTTTCTTAATAATTTATTTGCAGTTGTTGTTGTTGTTGTTAGTTTTTCTATGTTTTATTATCATTTAAAACATTTTTCTTACAAGTTTATTTAATTCTTTTAAATCTTTAAAAATGTTATAAATTGTGTGTCTGGCTGTGTGTGTCTGTCTGTCCTCCTGGGTTTTAAATATTTATTAAGTAACCACACACACACACAGACACAATATTTGGTGTATATGTGTGTATGTGTTGCTGTGTGTAATAATTTCAATGTAACAAATCAAACGTGCAGTAATAATTTTAAAAGACTCTTAAAAACAATTCACAATCTGTACGGAATGAGATTTATGGGCTGCAAATAAAAGTAGTCTTGTCTGTCTCTTAACAATTACAAATTTTGTTTATTGGAATAGAAGTGGAAAAAAAATCTTTTTTTCTATTTTTTCTTCAATAATTTATTTAATATTTCATTTTTTAACATTAATTGCAGTTGTTGTTGTTGTTGTTTTTTATTTCTTATAATTTTTTCTTTATAAAATAAATCATTAAAAATGATTTATTAAGAAAATGTCATGTTTTCTGTACAAATGTTCAGAAAAAAAAACTGTAATCCATACCCTCCATTTCATTTGGTTTTTTCGTTTTTTCCAAAACCAGTTTCTAATTTGACTTTTTCAAAATATTTTCGTATTCAAATCTCGGTACGCCATCTCTTAATAAGCCGCCACTGTAATTGAAAACCTTTGCCGAAGGTAATGTGCTGTGCTGGTAGGCTTTTTTTCGCCAAACAATTTCTAACGTTAATTAGTTGATTTATTAGAAAATTACATTCTAAGCAGGTTAAACCATAACAAAAAAAAAAAACTCACTGTATTGACAGTATGACATGATATGCTGGTTATTTGGTTGTTGGTTGCCTGGTTACTCTGATTGCCCAATACCCAAATTCGTAATGTAATACATAAAACTTGCGTGAGAAATCAACATTTTCAAATTAATAAAAATCATATAATTGGCTACAAAGCCTCCCAAATAATTTTTGCCAAACATAATTAAAAAATTCCCAAAACTTTTTAAAAAAAAGTAGTAAAATTCTACTACCTTTTTGAAAAATAGTAATTTAATTAAAATAAATTAACTACAAAGCATTAATATTTCCTTTTAAAACAATTTTAAAGAAAAAATTTCAAAAATCCCAAACTTTTTAAAAACGTAGTAATATACTACCTTTTTTAAAACACTCGAAGAAATAAATTTTTCATGAAATTCTCTTCCATTTACTATTATTACATCTTCTTAAACATTTTGCAGAAAAAAAATTTCGAAACTTTCAAGGTTTCTAAAAAAGTACTAAAACTCTACTACCTTTTTTAAAAATTGTAATTTAAATGAATTTCTTCAAAAATTCTGTTAAATTTATTATTACTACATCTTTCTTAAACATTTTCCAGAAGAAAAAAATGTCAAAACTTTTAAGGTTTTGAAAAAAAGTAGTAAAATACTACCATTTGTAAAAATAGTAATTTAAACAAAATAATTAATTACAAAGCATTATTACTTCACTCTTAAACATTTCGAAAGAAAAAATTTAAAAAATCCCAAACATTTTAAAAACGTAGTAAAATACTACCTTTTTTAAAACAGTCGAAGAAATAAATTTTTCATGAAATTCTCTTGCATTCTCTATTATTATATCATTTTTCATAAAAAAATTTCGAAACTTTCAAGGTTTCTAAAAAAGTACTAAAACTCTACTACCTTTTTTAAAAATTGTAATTTAAATGAATTTCTTCAAAAATTCTGTTAAATTTATTATTACTACATCTTTCTTAAACATTTTCCAGAAGAAAAAAATGTCAAAACTTTTAAGGTTTTGAAAAAAGTAGTAAAATACTACCATTTGTAAAAATAGTAATTTAAACAAAATAATTAATTACAAAGCATTATTACTTCACTCTTAAACATTTCGAAAGAAAAAATTTAAAAAATCCCAAACATTTTAAAAACGTAGTAAAATACTACCTTTTTTTAAAACAGTCGAAGAAATAAATTTTTCATGAAATTCTCTTGCATTCTCTATTATTATATCATTTTTCATAAAAAAATTTCGAAACTTTCAAGGTTTTTAAAAAAGTAGTAAAACTCTACTACCTTTTTTAAAAATTGTAACTTAAATGAATTTCTGCAAAAATTCAGTTAAATTTATTATTAGTACATCTTTCTTAAACATTTTGGAGATGAAAAAAATGTCAAAACTTTTAATGTTTTGAAAAATCAATCAAAATTGTAATTTAAATCAAATTTTCTTCCATTTACTAATAGTATAATTTCTCTAAACATTTTCCAAAAATGTAACCTTTAAATATTGACAACTTTTTAAAAAAGTAGTAAAATACTACCTTTTTCAAAATAGCCATTTAAATGATTTTTTTTTTATAAAATTGTTCCCCGTTTATCTTTTTGGGGACATTCTTATAAAATTTTCCGCAAAAAATGGAGTTTTAAAAAAGGTACTAATATACTCCTTTTTTGAAATGTTGTATTTTGTGCATTTTATCTTTGTTTTAATATGTTAATATTCGTAATAAATTTTGATGCATTTTAAAAATATTACAATTTTGAAAAAGGTAGTAAAAACACTACCTTTTTAAAGACAGTAATTTAAACAAATTTTGCTTTCAGTTTTCTTTTTTTTACTTTCTTGAGCATAATTTAAAATATGTTTTCTAAAATATATACATTTCTGAAAGTAGTAGTAAAATACTACTTTTTAAAATTTTATAATTTTCATCTATTTTTTCTTTTTTCTTTAGAATTCATAGATAAATTTTAGTATTTTTAGTAAATTTAAAATGTAAAATTCTTCAAAATACCTTATTTAAAAAAAGTAGTAAAATACTACTATATTTTTATGATTTTTTATCAGATTTTATAAAATTCTATTAGAAAGTGATAATATTTACCATGAAATTATAATAATTTTTTAATATTCTTTTCTTTTAAAAAATTTAATTTAAAAAAAAAGGTAGTAAAATACTACTACTTTTTTATAATTTTTATAATATTTTATTATAAGTTGTTAATATTTGATTAAATTTATTATGAAACTTTTTAAAAGTTCTTAGAAAATTAATTTTGAAAAGAGGTAGTAAAATACTACTTTTTTTTATTTGTTATAATTTTCTTTTAGCATTTAATTAAATTTTTTATTACTAACATAAGGCATTTCTTATCAAATTGATTCAATTTTCTTTAAAAATGTATGTTTTAAAAAAGGTAGTAAAATACTACTTTTTTATTTATTAAAATTTTTTCGCATTTAATTGAAATTTTTATTAACAAAAGGCATTTCTTATCAAATTAGTAAAAATTTATATTTTAAAAAAAGATAGTAAAATACTACTTTTTTATTTCTTACAATTTTTTTCGCATTTAATTAATTTTTTCTTTATGAACATAAGGCATTTCTAATCAAATTGATTAATTTTTCTTTAAAAATTTATGTTTAAAAAAAGGTAGTAAAATACTACTTTTTTTATTTGTTATAATTTTCTTTTAGCATTTAATTAAATTTTTTATTAACATAAGGCATTTCTTATCAAATTGATTCATTTTTCTTTAAAAATTTATGTTTTAAAAAAGGTAATAAAATACTACTTTTTTATTTCTTACAATTTTTTCGCATTTAATTAAAGTTTTTATTAACATAAGGCATTTCTTATCAAATTGATTCAATTTTCTTTAAAAATTTATGTTTTAAAAAAGATAGTAAAAAAAAGTACTTTTGTAAATATAATTTTATTACAAAGTTTTTAAACTTTTATTAGGATTTTTAAAAGACTTAAGCTATATCCCATACCAATTTGATTAGATATGACTGAAAAAAAAGTAGTAAATACTATACTACTAGTAGTAAAAACTACTTCTTTTTAAATTTAAATTTTTTTTTATGATTTTAAACTCCATTGAATTTCCTTTCCATTTACTACTTTTTTTCTCTGAGTGATGCCTTCCTTATCTTTTAAGATCTTGAGCTCTTGATTTTAATTGCCTTCAAAATCAATATCATAAAGAATATGCTCTTTCAACACAATTTCAATATCGATTTCCCCTTTAAAGTTTTATGTTTTACTACGCTTTGTACGCTATAATTAAAAGTAAGCCAAACTATTAAATTACAGAAGAAGAGTTTTTTTTTCCCTCCCCAAATGGGGCCAAACAAGGGGAGTAAAATAATTACTTTGGTGTACGTATGTACGTACGTATGTTTTAAGAAAGAAAAGGAAATTATTTTCCATCTTCAGATCAATAACCTGTAAA
Source organism: Sarcophaga peregrina (assembly GCA_014635995.1). Lineage (NCBI taxonomy): Eukaryota > Metazoa > Arthropoda > Insecta > Diptera > Sarcophagidae > Sarcophaga > Sarcophaga peregrina. The sequence goes on along the minus strand of CM025792.1, from coordinate 7,528,380 downwards.
CGATCAACACAGAAGCACAGAAAGAAGGGCTTTACTTAGAGAGTGCCAATGATTGTGGAAATCTTTTTTAGAACCAGAACATCAGGTTTTTTTTTGCTCTTTTTAAAGAAACAAAATGAAAACAACCTCAAAAGGACGTTTTTTTTTTGTTCTTCTTTCATTCTGTTGTTGGTTGACGGGCTGTCTCCTCCTGTCCACATTACTATAGGTTTGGTTCTGGCAATGCCAATGGCAATGGCAGTTGCATAGTTTGGTGGCAAACACAATTCAGTTCAATTGTATAGCCTGCCTGTCATTTGGGGGCCCAAACCAAAACCAAAGCTTAAAGCCAAACCAATGCTTGCCAGTGTGTTGATATAAATCTTTACGGGAACCTGATAAAATTTAATTTCTTTTTCGTTTTTTTTTTCTTCTTTAACAAAAACAAATAGTAGTAAAACTAGTAGTAGCATCTTATCTGACAATATTTGTTTTTTCTCTTTCCATTTTTCCACGTTTCCATTGTCAGGCTCTGCACTGACGTTGGCGATAAAATTGTTTTTCAAAGATTTTTTTTAATATCCCCCCCGCAAAGCCAAATAAATGCAATAAATTTTCATTAAAACGGAAATAAAATATGAATTTTGTTTCTTAAGTACAACACTATAGTTTTTGTTGTTTTTATTTTAAATAAAAATCAAAAAACAGAAAACTTTTTGTCAAAACCTCAGCTTAAAACCCACACTACTAATAAGGCTAATAACCCTTTAAGGCATAAAAAAAACACATTTCAAGCCCACATAGATTTTTCCCAAAGGTAGTTTTTTTTCCCTAAAAATGAAACAAAAAACTTTTTCAGCTTTAAATAAGGTTTTTGAAAAAGGTAGTAAAATACTACTATTTTCTTTTACGATAATAACCAAATTTTATATTTAATTTCAATAATTTTACTTACCAATTTACCTTTAAGCTCATAAAAATGCAAGTTTTAAAAAGTTTGTAAAAAAGTAGTAAAATACTACTATTTTATTTGTCATTATTTACTAAATTTTATATTTAATTTCCATAATTTTACTTACCAATTAACCTTAAAGTTCATAAAAATGCCAGTTTTTAAAAAGTAGTAAAATACTACTATTTTCTTTTACGATAATTACTAAATTTTATGTTTAATTTCCATAATTTTACTTACCAAGTAACCTTAAAGTTCATAAAAATGCCAGTTTTCAAAAAGTTTGTAAAAAAAAGTAGTAAAATACTACTATTTTATTTTTCATTATTTACTACATTTTATATTTAATTTCCATAATTTTACTTACCAAGTAACCTTAAAGTTCATAAAAATGCCAGTTTTTAAAAAGTTCGTAAAAAAGTAGTAAAATACTACTATTTTCTTCTTCTTTATTTATCGTATTTTATATTAAATTTAAATAATTTTACTTACCAATTGACCTTAAAGTTCATAAAAAACACCGGTTTTTAAAAAGGTAGTCGAAAAGTAGTAAAATACTACTATTTTATTTTTCATTATTTACTACATTTTATATTTAATTTCAATAATTTTATTTGCTTACTTTACTTTACTTACTTAAAGTTCATAAAAATGCCAGTTTTTAAAAATGTAGTAAAAAAGTAGTAAAATACTACTATTTTCTTCTTCTTTATTTATCGTATTTTATATTAAATTTAAATAATTTTACTTACCAATTGACCTTAAAGTTCATAAAAACACCGGTTTTTAAAAATGTTGTCGAAAAGTAGTAAAATACTACTATTTTATTTTTCTTTATTTATTGCATTTTATACTTAATTTCCATAATTTTACATATAAATTGACCTTAAAGTTCATAAAAATGCCAGTTTTTAAAAAGTAGTAAAATACTACTATTTTCTTCTTCTTTATTTATCGTATTTTATATTAAATTTAAATAATTTTACTTACCAATTGACCTTAAAGTTCATAAAAACATTGGTTTTTAAAAATGTAGTCGGAAAGTAGTAAAATACTACTATTTTATTTTTCATTATTTACTACATTTTATATTTAATTTCCATAATTTTACTTATCAATTAACCTTAAAGTTCATAACAATGCCAGTTTTTAAAAAGTAGTAAAATACTACTATTTTCTTCTTCTTTATTTATCGTATTTTATATTAAATTTAAATAATTTTAATTACTAATTGACCTTAAATTTCATAAAAACACCGGTTTTTAAAAAGGTAGTCGAAAAGTAGTAAAATACTACTATTTTATTTTTCTTTATTTATCGCATTTTATCTTGAATTCAAATAATTTTAATTACCAATTGACTTTAAAAGTTCATAAAAATTGCAGTTTTTTAAAAGGTGGTAAAAAAAAGTTGTAAAATACTACTATTTTGTTTTTTGTTACTTACAAGAGTTTTTTTTGTTAAATTCAAAAATATTAAAAACTTTTTTTAGGGAAACAGGCAGTCCTTAAAAATGGTAGTAATATCCTACCTTTTTAATGTTGTAACTTACAATTAGATTTTTGTGAAATTTCGTTTTTAAAAAAGGTAGTAAAAAGTGTGTTTTACTACTTTCCTTCTTTATTGTTACCCATCATTTAGCACATTTGTTTCTTTTTAAATTCAGAAAATACTATCAGATTTTTTTAATACGTTTTAAAATTTCCAAAACAGGCCCTTTTTAAAATGGTAGTAAAATATTAAAAAAGTAGTAAAATACTCCTATATTAATTTTCTAAATTAAATCACATTATGTTACAATTATTGGATTTGACACGGTTTGTTGAAAATTTCATAAGGAATTCCGGTTTTTTAAAAAGGTAGTAAAATACTACTATTTTATATTTTATTATTTAGAATATATTTTTTTAAATTTAATGCAATAATATCGTATTATTGATAAATTTAGTTTTAAAACTTTGAAAAAGTTTAGTTCTTCGTTAAAAAGGAAGTAAAAAATACTACTTTTTTAAAACTCTACAAAAACTTTAAAATTCTGAATTTTTAATACTTTTCGATTATTTAAAACAGTTACAAAATTTCTTTTCACATTTTTAAGGTTGTTAAAATACTACTCCTTTTTAAAATTAGTAGTAAAAATACTATTTTTTTAAAACTTGACAAAAAAAACTTACATTTCTGAATTTTTTATTCATTTTCATGATTTAAAACAGTTACAGAATTAATTTTTACATTTTTAAAAAGGTAGTAAAAATACTACTATTTTAAAAAATTCAAATTTCTTAAATTATTTTATTTTATATGAAATTTAATACATTAATACGACTAAATATTTGAAAAATATGTTATTTTCTACAATTTTAAAAAGGTAGTAAAAATACTACTATTTTCAAAAATTAAAATTTCTTAAATTATTTTATTTTATATGAAATTTAATACATAAATACGACTAAATAATTGAAAAATATGTGATTTTCTACAATTTTAAAAAGGTAGTATAAATACTACTATTTTCAAAAATTCTAATTTCTTAAATTATTTTATTTTATATGAAATTTAATACATAAATACGACTAAATAATTGAAAAATATGTGATTTTCTACCTTTTTAAAAAGGTAGTAAAAATACTACTATTTTCAAAAATTAAAATTTCTTAAATTATTTTATTTTATATGAAATCTAATACATAAATTGGAGTAAATATTTGAAAAATATGTGATTTTCTATACTTTTAAAAAGGTAGTAAAAATACTACTATTTTAAAAAATTAAAATTTTTTAAATTATTTTATTTTATATGAAATTTTAATACATAAATACGACTAAATAATTGAAAAATATGTGATTTTCTACACTTTTAAAAAGGTAGTAAAAATACTACTATTTTCAAAAATTCAAATTTCTTAAATTATTTTATTTTATATGAAATTTTATACATAAACTTGAGAAAAAATTTGATAAATATGGGTTTTTTATTATTTTTAAAAAGGTAGTAGAAATACTACTTTTTTCAAAATTTGCCAGAAATGCGTAAATTTCTTCACTTTCAAACTATTTTTAATTAAAAGACAATTTTAAATTACTTTCTTTGGCATTTTTAAGGGTTTAATTACTTCACTTTAAAATTTTTTGTTTGTTTTATAGGCCACGTTCATGCTTTAAATGAAAAGAAAGAAACGAAAGCTTTTTTTCCCCTTAAATAGTGTTTTTGTAGTTCTTTTACAAGTTCTAAAAATTTGTTGTTGTTTGTCTGTTTGAGAAAAATAACTCCACATTACGTGGTTTACTTGCCTGCCTGCCTGCCTGTCTGTGTACATAATGATGTGTTTTCTTAATAAAAACCAGAGTTCCAAAGTTAAAAAAGAAAAAAAATTATTCAAAACGCTTGGCTTTGTGCTCCAAATAAATGATGTTCGTTTATTTCGGTCTCAGTTCCAATTTTTCTGTTTTTTTTTGTTTGTTCAACAATTGGTTTCTTTTCTTACAAAACCTTGAACACTTTTTGTTATCGTTTGGTACACACTTAAAACTGCAAATTCATGGTTGTTGTTGTTGTGTATTGTTAAGTATGATGGCGATACCTCTCTTCTGTACATTTGTCGTTATTTATCTTTATTTTTCTGAACTTTTTTTTTATTCTTCTGATACTGGTTTCTTTGGCTTTAAAAGAAAAGAAACAGAAAAAAACAGCGACGAAAAGATGCTTGTCTTGGCTTTTTCTTTGTAAGCCTGTTCGGCTGCTGTTGCTTCCTACAAGACTTTGCAAGACGAAGAATATCCATTCAACCAACCAATCAACGAACAAATAAACACTTGAGACTGGTTTCATGACAATCGATGTGTGTTTCAAACAGTCTCTTTACCTGTGTGTGTGTGTGTTTGTTTGTTATTGTTTGTATTCCAGCCATCGTAGTAGTTGTGTATGGTCGGTTGGAACATTTTTTTTTGTTTGTTGTTGTTTTTTCATACGTTTGTCTCCTCTCGTATAAGTACTGGAGACAATAAAAGTCCCCCAGAATTTCAAGTGTTTAACTATGACACTGTCGTCGTCGTCAATAACTTAATATTTTTCTTTCATTCCTTCCAACTCTCTCTCTCCCTCTCTCTCTCTCATTCTCTCTATTTGTGCTCTATGTATGAATGCGAAGCTTGGCTTTTATTGGAGTTTCTTATACTTGCACACAATTCTTTTCCATAAAGCTGCTGCTGCTGCTGCTGCTATTGATTACAAAGCCCATTAAAACTAACAATCAAAATAAGAATTCTTTTAATAACAATAACAACAACAACAACAACAAAAAATAATCAAAAAGACAACATGATTAGGTAGAATTATTTTGTCTATGTATGTCCGTATGTGTGTACTCTCTTGATAATAGAAATTGAAAAATGAAGAATTGTGGTACGCATACGATCTCTGGCTTAATTTCTATTCCAAAATCAATTAAGTTGTTGAAGATTTCAATTACTTGCTTAAATAACATGAAATTAAATACTTACCTTAACACCATAAAAATAAAACAACAAAAATGGTTTGAAAAATACAAAAAAAAAAAAAAAATATTTTGTTTGAAAAAAATAGTAAAAATAATATCCTTTTTAAAAACTCTTTATTAAATTCCTTTATTATTTTAGTCCTTAGTTTCAAAATAGCATAGTTTAGCACGCTAGCTGGCTGTATAGCGGGCTAGCTGGCTGTATAGCGGGCTAGCTGGCTATATAGCGGGCTAGCAGGCTGTATAGCGGGCTAGCAGGCTGTATAGCGGGCTAGCTGGCTGTATAGCGGGCTAGCTGGCTGTATAGCGGGCTAGCTGGCTATATAGCGGGCTAGCTGGCTGTATAGCAGGCTAGCTGAGCGTATGGGGGCTATATAGCGGGCTAGCTGGCTGTATAGCGGGCTAGC